>CM035169.1:133163947-133859582 GCA_020205615.1 Panax quinquefolius
AAGAAATCAAGGGCCAAATACCACTCACCAAATGTGACCACCACAAGCCTAAGAATGCCAATTGGAGATCCAACATTCATGAATAGGCATGATCACAACTTCGATAGTAAGTTCGAGTGAAATTTGGAAGAGTTGGCTAGAAGAGATGAAGCTAGCAGAAAAAGAAGGGTTGAGGAGTATTCTAATCCTCTAGGAAAAGGGCAAAGAAATAGAGATAAGTTGAAACTTTAAATTCTTATCATGTAAAGATAAACCGCAATATTTCTTGAACATCAATAAATTCATTCTTATTCTCTAGAAATTTCAAATTTCACCCAAATACTAAGTCATGTTTAAATTTCCTGCAAATGCATCTAGACACTAATAATCATGACAACAAATCTCCTTGGTTATGTCAACATCAAATAGGGGAGATTGTTGGGAGAATGCATATTATGATTTGATGTTTTAATGTATATGCTCATGATTATTTGTAAAGTCCTTCAAGTAAGATATGTACAAGGACTTAGTGATAGATCAAATTTGTTAGGTTGATCTAAGCTCTTAACGTGTATCATTCTGTAAAGGAATGTATAAATAGAAAGATCAAAGCTGTTAGGTTGATCTTGAGATGTAATAGATAGGCTTCGAAGAATCGGAGTGTATAAATCTGATCAACATTGTAGAAGTCAAGGCGTAAACATAGAGCTTAGAAGATCGTAGTATGCCCGCGCTTGAAGGGCCTCTTCGGAATCATAGAGTGGTCCCAATGTCTCATTTAAACAAACTCAACGATTGTAATGTACATCAAGGGAACGTAGAGTTTACAAGTCAAAGATCGTAGAGTGCTCTCTAATCATAGAGAGCTACAACGCAAGCAAGCGAAGATCGTAGTATGCAAAGGTTTATGGAGAATCGTGTGTGCTCTACCGATAACATCGGACTGTGCACCAAGACGACAAGTAACTACGATCCGGATCGTAGAAAGCATCCGTCTTGTGTCGAGAACGCCGAGCCTCGTGATTTATGTGGAAGATGATTCCAACATAAGAGGAATGGATTCTAAACGCCGCAAAGACTCACCAAATCCAAAGACACAAGAAAATATCCTTAGTGTGCAAAACAAAGAGGCGATTGAAGAAGCTAAGGAAAGTACCATTGGTGGGGGAAACACCTTTTCAAGTGTTAGGTGAGAAAGTAGTCTGCAGTGTCAGTAGGCCAGAATGAAGTTTCAGAAGATGTGCAGAAATGTCTCCATCAGCGATTAGAAAGGTCAAACGCATTTAATGCCTCAACGGATGGATCCAACGGATAGTTTTCAAGATCACATATATGAAAATCAAGCAGATGAGAAAAAAAAAAGCAAGCATTGAACAAACAACGTGAACAACTCTCAAGCTCAACTCTACGATCTAATAATTAGCAAAGCTTGCTCAGCTACTCGGTTCTTAACAAGTGCTTAAACAAAGAATCGAGTAGCAACCATCAAGAACTCAACATCTATCAATCAATCAAGAAGAGTACCAAGTATGTTAGACTTGAAGAGTTCTAAGTGAACCGTGTAGAGAGCCAAGTTTGTTTGGACTTGAAGAGTTCAAGAGTGAACTAAGAAGTTCCTAGACTGTTGGTCTAGAAGGAATCTGTGTGATTCAGAAGTTGTAAAAGACATCTTTAGTGGATATTCTACTCGTTGAGTAGAAGAGTGGACTAGGAGCTTTAAGTGCTCTAAACCACTTAAAACGACCGTGTCTTTTACATTCATACTATAACTGCTATATCTGTCATAACTGCTATAACTGCCTCACTCTCATAACTCCACTACTTTGTAAAGAAGATTAAAACAAACATAATTTTCGCTAAGTTTTAATCATCATCAAAGAACAAGTTTAAAACGAAAATGATTTTTAAATATCTATTCAACCCCCCCCCCCCCCTTCTAGATAACTATTGTGCCAACTAGGAACTAACACATAGCACCAATTAGTTTGAGGGCAATTGTTTAAGGCTTGAACATTTGATCCATCTAATTCAAGATTTTGAATTGACATCTCTTGCTCAATCATCTTCTCATCAGTTGACGCTATAAACTTGAACCACAAATCCTCCAGTCTTGAATTATCTTTTTTAGTTTTAGAATCTAAGTATTTAAGACCATTCATTGAGGGATTAATGAGTTATTCCATTTATTTATTAAGATTTTGACTTGATAACTTCTGACTCTTCATGGTCTGCTATGATCTTTGACATGAATTCCTTCAACTTTGAATTTTCTTCTTATTGCATTGGAGGTGGATATTAGAATTCCGGCGTGTATGTGGATTTAGAGCGTAGTATCGGTCTTTATAATTATAGCTCCATGAAGAATTTGGGTGATACCTCAACCTTGATGATAATTGGGATAAGCATAGTTGTTAAGGTAATCACCCCATAATCGTGTTGGTCCAAATTTGACTATGCTTTGATGACTTGGATGATTGCCAAAGATAATAATTACAAACTATTGTGATCTTTCAATACGTTGAAATGCAAGAACATCCAACCTCTTCAAAGTGTTTCAATTTGTGTTGACAATAAAAAAAAATGCATTGAGTCCATCAATTCTTGTGTCCCTCGGTTGAAGTCATATCCAGTATATGGCCATTAATAAGCATATCATCCATGGTACCAAAAAGAGAGAAATATAAGAAGATAATTAAAATAAAATGTTTAAATTAAGACTAATTTGATTGAAATTAATGTTGGTAAAATTTCTTAAACTAATTCCCTAAGAATCAGCGGTGCAAAAACTTGTTGGTCATAATCCCGATCAATATATGCGTGCAAGTATACACGGTCAACAAGTAATAAAGAGTAAGTAGAGCATCGTTCCCATGAAGAATTACTAATAAATCTTACCAAGAACTAACCCATAACCAACTCAATCTTATTTAAACGATTGATTTGATATTTTATATTTAAACTATATAATTAACTAATACTAACTACCCCTAGAATGAGACTAGATAATGAAGACTTGAGATTATAATTTCACCTATTAAATCATTTAAATCAACACACTTCCTGTTAAGCCAAATTAATTATACCGGATTGTTAGTCGAGAACACGAAAGTAAAATATAGCCATCTCTCGATGTACCATACCCATATCACACTAAATCCAAAAATGATAGAATGAATATGAACACCCTAATTAACTATCACGCTATATCTGTATTTGAATTACAATTAAAGAGGGTTGAAGCTCAAGTTCTCAATTAACTACATTCTGTGCATAGGTATATATACATCCTAGGAACGAATCATGAGTTCCATCACCATCTAGAAGTCACAAACACACGCTACTATGATCGATCTAAACCCATAATCCATCTCTCAATTTCATATGGATTATCACGATAATTGATAGTTAGGCAATTAAGCAATTCAACACAAATCACAATAAACAATCCAATAACAATTAATAAGACTAACAATGAAGTATATTAAAGTAAACTACACAATAAGATCCATAGTAATCTCAAAATAGAGTTTAGTTCATGATTGAACTAGAATCCATGATTCACAATTGAATATACATTGAAAGATACAAATAGAAGTAAAGAGAATTAGGGATTAAGAATAGCAAATCTGAGTTTCTTCTCTTGTTTCACTTATGAACGTTCAAGGATCTTCAATTGCTTCAATCCCCAAATCTTAGCTAATCTAGGGTTCTAATCTAATCTAATCTAATAAGGAAATTAAAGAAAAGAAAAGAGCATATGTAATCTAGATTGATCCCCATGGGTGGAATTCTCTTTTACATACTGATATGTCTTCTATATATAAGCCCTCATTGACTCCTTGCCCAATTTAAGCTCCAATTACACTGATTAATGAAAAAGTTTACACTGGTCAACTTTTTGAAGTGGTATGCCACCGCTACCGAAATGGCTCTGAAGTTGGGTGCGTGCACTCAAATAGCGTAGATGGCGTGTTTTTTCGTCCAATGGATGGTGCGCCACCATGCCCAAATGAACTAGAAATCCATGCCGCCTTGCATACCACAAATTTTTTGTTGCAGTATCCTTTGGTAAAATAGCCATAACGTTTGATCTGGGAGGAGTTACGGGACATGCCACCTATCAAATCGAAGATCTCGATGTGTTCTACAACTTTCATTCTTTGAGAACTGAGAAATAATGGACGGATGAAGGTCGAAATTAGGTTGGAAGTGACTGCTGTGTAAATGGCCACCCAAAACATTGAAGTTCAACGTCCGTTAGTACAAAGGTCATAACTCTTGCATCCGTACTCCGATTGGAATGATTCAAGATGTTCTAAAAATCTAAGAAGAAGCTCTACAATATAATTCAAGTTCCAAGCCAAGAACATGAAATGAACATGATTGCCCAGATAATGTCCGAATTACTTTTCCTTGCGTTTTTATACCAATAGTCGCTCGCACATCTCCCAAGCATAAAATCTACAAAATGAACACAAAATGCATGAAAAGTAACTAAAAAACATGAGTTTAAGTAACTAATTCAAGTAACACATACCAGATAAGTAGGTATAAAACTTAATTATCAACGACCTGGTAAAAGTTGCAGGGATGATCGAGCTACCGGTGGTCTTTGGGATGTCTCCTCAACAGGTAGAGATAGATTGTATATTTTTTTTGGAGCATATGGATTCTGTATATAATGTTATACTGGGAAGACCGACCTTGATAGTTCTTCAGGCGGTGATTTCGATTCCTTTCTTCAAAATAAAGTTTCCCACACTAAATGGAGTTGAGGAGGTGGCAGGAGATCTCGACTTGGCAAGGAGGTGCTACAGGAATGCTTTAATCTCTTCGGGAATGGGAGTCAGTAAGCAGAATCAGACAATGGTGATAGAGATTAAGCCCTTTACTGAAGGTATTACATAGCATTTGGTTATGCCTATCGAAGAGACTGAAGAGGTGGAATTAATTCTAGGAAAAAGGACAAAATCGTCAGGATCAGTACTGGATTGTAGGAGCCTTTTCGGACCAGTCTGGTGGAGTTGTTACAATATTATGCTGACATTTTTGTATGGGCCCCTAGTGACATGCCTGATGTTGATCAGAAGGTTGTTGTGCATAGGCGGAATGTGGACCCATCGAAAAAGTTAGTTCGGCAGAAGAAAAGGATCTTTACTCTGGAAAAAAAAAAGATAAAAGATGAGGAGATTGCCAAGCTTTTAGCAGCATATTTTATTTCTGAGATTGACTACCCTGAGTGGATGGCGAACGTGGTTCTGGTTCAGAAATAGAATAGGAAGTGGCGGGTCTACATCGACTACATGGATTTGAATAAGGCGTGCTCAGAAGACTTTTATCCACTTCCATACATTGATCAGCTGATTGATGCCACTTAAGGGTGTGCTTTGCTCAGTTTTATGGATGTTTTTTCAGGATATCATCAGATTTTGATGCATAAGGATGATATCCTGAAGACGACATTTATTACTCATCGGTTAGTTTATGCGTATAAGAAGATGACTTTCGGATTGTTGAATGCAGGGGCCACATATCAGAGGATGATGAACTATGTGTTCTTGAAGCAGCTAGGTCGGAGCATGGAGGTTTATGTTGATGATGTGATCATCAAGAGCATGTCTGTTTGGGGTCACTTAGATGATTCGAAGGATTTCTTTTAGACTATTCGACATTTTCAGCTCAGGTTGAATCCGATGAAGTGCACATTCGGTTTGGGAACAGGGAAAGTTTTGGGATATCTGATCAGCAAGAGGGGAATATAGGCGAATCCAGATAAGATCAAGGCTATTTTAGATATGAAGCCTCTTCTCGTACAAGGATGTTCAGCGTCTGACGGGCCAGATAACAGCTTTGAGAAGGTTCATGTCTAAATCAGCAGAAAGGTGTTTGTCATTTTTTGATACGTTAAAAGGGTCGAATAATGAGAAGACCTTCCAATGGACTTAAAAGTGTGAGGATGGTTTTCAGAGGATTATGATATACTTCTCTTCGGCTCCTTTGTTGGTAAATCTAGTTCCTCCTGAGCATTTGTATTTGTA
This sequence comes from Panax quinquefolius, assembly GCA_020205615.1. Taxonomy (NCBI): domain Eukaryota; kingdom Viridiplantae; phylum Streptophyta; class Magnoliopsida; order Apiales; family Araliaceae; genus Panax; species Panax quinquefolius. The sequence goes on from CM035169.1 coordinate 133,169,965, forward strand.
CTTGGCGGTAAGTTTGTTGGTAGTAGTGGCGGTTTTGGTGCGGGAGATTGGGGGTAAGCAGCACTCGATTTACTATGTGAACCATGACCTTAGGTGTAAGACCCCAACTTTTTAATGAATAAGATTGAATTTCCTCTATTATTATTTTGAATAATAAAGTGTTAATTTGATAGAATACTTTGGTTATGGGTGAAATGTGCAAATTTTGCAAAATAAGCAAGTGGTTATAAAATATTCATTGTTGTCGGGGAATATTTGTTTGGTCGTGGAATATTTTTGCTGTCAAGGAATATTCATACGACGGTGCAGCCATTTGTGGGCCCCATAACGGAAAATGGTCTGATGAAAAAAATGACAAGTTTGAGTTTTTATAAATAACGGCGTAATGGTTACCGTTAACACCTTTGTATATTCGATGGTTAAAATACAAGATTACTACACGTGGTTGCACAAAGAAAGACACGATATTGCATGAGATTTTTGAATTATTGATTCTTACGTAAGAAGGCACTACTCAATAATTGTTACAGTAATTAATGTTCAATATTTTATTTTATTGATTCAATAATTGCTATGTTGATATTTTATATTATTGTTGTTTCAATCATTGTCACTACACAGTATCTCCATTATCAGGTCAATAATTCATATTATTTGAATAATATTATTAGATAGCATTATTGATAATGTCTAAGGAAGTTATGTCTAGGAAAGGGGTTTGGTCACCTAATTGTGTGCCAATAAGGAGAAATCCTTATCGGAAAGTCCTCTCTTTCTTGGGAACGACCTGGTTGTCATAATTGTGATTCTGTAATATTATTTGTGAATAATTAATTATTGATTTATATGATAAGGAAATATTTATTTTATGTGGATATAAATGATGGATATATTTATTGAGGTTATAAATGATGGAATTAATGTTGAGGTATTTTATCAGTATTTTGTCGGAATGATGATATTAAAAATCGTCCATATGGAGATTTTGGGCATTTTTCGTTTGAAATTTGGAAAAACTTAAACTTACAAAGTTGTAGAGAATTTAATTTTCTGTGGAATAGACATGAGATTTGAATTTTTTTTGATAAAAGGGTTATTTATTACGAATTATTGAAGTTTTAGAAAATAAATATTTTTATTAAATTATGGGTGGGACCCATTTTTGTCCTTTGTTAGTGGAAATGTGCTGAATTGGTTTTTCAAAAGTGGTGGGCTGAAAATTAATCAAAGTGGCGTGCTTGAAATGGTGTTAAAATATTAATATTTTATTATTTAGTCTCCTTTGGCGTTCTAGCATTTTTCTATAAATAGGATGCTTAGTTAGAATTGAAAATCACATCAGAAACAAGTTTTCTCTCTATATATATATATATATATATATTATCGAGCGTATTTTGTGAGTATTTAGATATTTTGTGAGTTGATATTCAGTGCAAGTTTCCTTCAGCCTTATACCTGATATTTCAACCGGAAGTACTATTCTTTTGAGGTAATGGATGTTATTTTTTTCGTAAATGATATTATTTTCTTCAATATCATTATGCCAAAATATTGATATGAATTTTATTATGGAATTTCTACCTTTTTGTATTGGAGTTACTATTCACGTATACGACACTATTCACGTATACGTCATTATTCACCAAAAAATGAAATTATCTCCTTTTTGTCCAAGATGTCTATTATGGTTATTATCTTTGATTGTATCTATGTTTTGATCTTTATTTTTGAATTCTACTTCACAATTGGTTATTATGGAGTATTATTGAACTTGGATAAACTGTAATACGAATCCCTAATATTTGTCCTTTTGTCTCACTGGATTCATTTTTTTAAAGATATTTTTCATCATCCTCGGTCTAAATGATGATATTCTTGAATATCTTTGGCTTTAGAGTGCAAAGATAAATGATTAATCGATGAATATCTTTGGCCCGTAGTGCAAAGATGAGCAGTGTTGAGAGATGAACATGACCAACCGGTGATACAAATGAATATCTTTGGCTCGTAGTGCAAAATGAATATTTGATTCAAGATGTATATTGATTGATGTTACAGGATAAAATATTGATGATGGACTTTTAAATCTTAGAAGATAGTAGAATTCATTCTCTACTTGACTTTTCTAATGGATTGTTGTTTCACCGCAGCTTGTTGATCTAAAACTTGTTGTTTATTATGTTCTATCAAATTTTTCCCTATCAAGACTAATGATAATTTGTTGTATATTATCTTAGTCATAATATTCTTTACCGGGCTAGTTGAGCTCACCTTTTCCTTTTTGTTCCATTTTCTTCTCGTAAGATGAGAACATAAAGCAGAACTAAATGGGGTATGGAGTGATGGTTCAAGATAGTTGTTTTAGTAGTCCTCATTATTTTGTGAAATAGTGTATCAATAATTGTAATGAGGACTCCTTTTGAGTTTGTATACTGTCTATTAGATAATATTTGTATTCAAACTCACAATTATATGTGTTAATCGATATTTTGCCGACACAATTGTATTATTCGGAAGTTGTATTTATTTTTATACCATGTATTTGACGACTCAGAATGGGTGATGTATACCTATTTTGGGGGCATCACATTAGGGATGCAAATATAAGGTATCCGAATCTTGAGAAGTTTGCCTATGTGTTAATAATAGCAAGTTCAAAGCTTCGACATTACTTCTAAGTTTTGTTAATAGTGGTATACACGAATCAGTCATTGAAGAAGGTTTTAGGAAAGCCAAACGTTTTGGGTCGGCTCGTGGCGTGGACAATGGAATTATCACAATTTATACCGGAGTATCATCCTTGGACAATAATAAAGGGTCAAGTCTTAGCCGACTTCGTGGTGGAGTGTTCATTCTCTGAGGCGGATGATAGTTTGGACTGGAACGAAGGAAACATTTGGGCAGTGATGAATGCTCAGCCAACGAAGAGTAATGGACGCTGTATGCAGATGGGTTATCTACTTCGGATGTCAGTGGGGCTGGTGTTATTATTTTGACGAGTCGGGAGGGGTTTAAGGTTCAATAAATGATCCTCTTTGGGTTTAAAACAACCAATAATGAGGCTGAGTATTAAGAAATCTTAGCAGGTTTGCGTCTGGCAAATAGTCTCGAGGTGTAGAAGTTGGTGATGTTCAGTGATTCTTAACTGGTGGTCAAGCAAATCTCAAGGAAGTATGAGGCTTGGGGAGCAAAGATGGTAAAGTATCTGGAAAAGTGAAGGATCGGCTCCAGTACTTTAGCTTATTTATTTTTCAAGGAGTGGATAGATTTGATAATTCCATAGCCGATGCTTTGGTGAGGTTGGCTATTATTGATGCGAGTACATTCAATGGATAGGTCTACTTAAAATTCTTGAATCAGCCGAGTGTTCAACGTGCATATATTATGTTTGTAGAACGATCTAACTGATGGATGACACCCTATCCAGATTATTTGTCTGATGACATCTTGCCTTTGGATCGGATGTTGGCGAAAAAGGTTAAGTATAGGATTTTGAGTTTTGTGCTAATAGACGGAGATTTGTATCGAAGGGCCTATTCTTCTCCATTGCTTAAGTATTTGGTTCCATCCAAAACTGAATATGTTCTTCGGGAGGTTTATGAAGGGATTTGCAGATATCATATGGTTGCAAAGGCAATGGCCTTTAAGGTGATTCATCAGGGTTATTACTGGCTTATAATTTTCAAAGAGGCTACAGAGTATGTAAAAAAATGTCCCAAATACCAGTTGAATAGCCCTATTGTCCATCAACCCCCTGAGGAATTGTATTCTGTCCTTTCCCCGATTCCTTTTGTTGTGTGGGGAGTTGACATACTGGGTCCGTTGCCCAAGGAGAAAGAGAAGGTTAGTTTTGTGATAGTAGCAATTGATTACATGTCCAAGTGGGTAGAAGTGAAGCCGCTATGGCAAATCACGGAGCCAAAATGTTTGAAATTCCTTAAAGATTTTATGGTGTTTAGATTTGGAATACCGATGGTGGTAGTTTTGGATAACGGTCGACAGTTTATGGGTTCAAAGTTCGAGGCATTTTTAAAGGAGTTTGGAATTTAGCATTGGAAGACTTCGGTGGCTTATCCTCAGTTGAATGGCTAAGTCGAAGTGACAAACAGAACCATGCTGAACAGAATAAAGAGGAGACTCGATGAGGCGAAAGGGAGATGGCCCGAAGAGTTGCTCAGTTTGTTGTGGGCTTATTAGACTACGCCAAGGACTACAACGAGGGACTCGCCATTTAGATTGGCATATGGTACTGATGCCTTGGTGCCTGTGGAAATTGGCTCTACTTCGCTTCGGGTTAGCCAGTTTAAGGAGTTATACAACCAAGAAGGTCTTCGCCTTAATTTGGATTTGTTAGATGAAGTGAGGGAGGCGGATCTCGTGAAATTGGTGGCTTATCAAAAATGAGTTGCTAGACATAATAACAAAGGGGTTAAGCTCAAAAGATTTGAAGTTGGTGACCTTGTTCTTCAAAAGGTGGAGGCCTCTATGCCTCAAAACCTTGGGAATCTGATGCCCAATTGGGAAGACCTTTATGAGGTAATTGAAGTGCCGAAACCAGGAACATACCGACTTTGGATGATGGATGGGATAGAAATCAAGAATAACTAGCACATTGATAGATTACAAAAATATTTTCAGTAGGGTTTGAAGTTTTAACTCTGTAATTTTTTAAAGAATATTAATAAAATGAGTGTTTGGTTCTTCAAAGACTGCTGTTGAAATTTATGTTTGATTCCTTGTTTAAAACCTTGGGCGAGCATGTATTTATGGTGTTCGGTTGGATGTTCAGCCCCTTGGGCAAACATGTTTTTATGGTGTTGAGGTGGATGTTCTGCCCCTTGGGTGAAAATATTTGAATGGAGTTCAGTTGGATGTTCAGCCCCTTGGGCGAACATGTATTTATGGTGTTCGGTTAGATGTTCAGCCCCTTGAGTAAACATGTTTTTATGGTGTTTAGGTGGATGTTCAACCCCTTGGGCGAACATTTTTTAATGGAGTTCAGTTGGATCTTCAGCCCCTTGGGCGAGCATATATTTATGGAGTTTGGTTGGATGTTCAGCCCCTTGGGCGAACATGTTTTAATGGAGTTCGGTTGGATGTTCAGCCCCTTGGGTGAGCATTTATTTATGGTGTAAGGGGATCGTCTTCGGTGCTATCTTCTTGCTCGTCTTCAAAGGAATCAAGGAGTAAAGGTTTAAGGCAACAACAACAAGTTTGGTTTTACCTTTGTTTTGGGTTGCCTCGTAGCCTTCGGCGTATATTTGAATAATTTTGTTATTATGTTTTGAAGACTTTCGATAATTATTTCGAATCTAATTTCTTAGCTCTTCGGTTAAAGGTGGGCCGAGGGCCTTGTAATCGTTGAATTCCTTTTTCAGAGTGGCATAACCTTGGAAGTTTATCTTCTACTTTTTCATCAAGTTTAGAACGTGACGAATGAGGGTTTGGTTGTTTTGTTTCAGCACTTCATTTTTTTCATTGATTCATCACATTTATTAACAACAGTTTTTTGTTGAGCTTCAGTCGCAGCTGCTTCCTCTTTCATCTTGGCGATGTCTGATTAAAGCTCTTCCCAGAAAAAGGCAGTGTTGTCGTGAAGATTTTTCTCTTTGGCCAAGGTAGCTTTCAGTTGATCATTTTCTGTTCGAGCGGCCTTTTCTTCTGCTTTAATTTCTTTGTATCGTTGAATAAGGCGTCCAAATATAGTAGTAGCCTAAGGATTTTGGTTAAGGTTAGAAGCAATTATGATTAAAAAGGGTTTTATTAGAAGAAGTTCGGAAGGACTTACCCTTCCTTGATGCATGAATCCGGTGAAGACGAGTTCGGTCGTTGATGTCTTCAAAACGTGGCTCGTCGAATGGGAGAATAAAGTGTTCAAAGAGGTGCATGGGATATTCTTTGGAGGCTTCAGGTCAAAGGGTTTCAGAAGGCCCGACTTCCTTAGTATGGTCAGGTTGTTTGTGGGTATGTTGAGGAGAGAATTCGGGGGACTTTTCAGTATGGGTTTTTTTGCTGTTTGGGAATGGATTCGTCAGTTTCTTTGTATTTTTGGTGGGGGTTTAATGAGCTAGAAGGTATGGCTTTGGTAGTAGGGTGAGGGGCTGAGGGTTCGGTTGAAGGAACCTTTAACTCTTTTGCAGATAGTGGTGTAATCTTCACATGTTTTTTCTTAACCCGAAGGATATTTGTCCTTTCTTTGGCGGGCATGTCTAGAAGGCTTTGTGTAAGAGTGCGAATCTGATTGGTTGTGGGTTTTGAAGCTTTTTTGATTGCTCTCTTTTTAATTCGGGTGGAGGATGGTTCTTTGGTTGTGGCTTTCGGCGGTGGTTGCTTTTGAAGTTGGGGGGGGTTGATTCATCAGGGGATTTATTGGATAAAAAAATCTTCAAGATCTTTCCTATCGATGGTTGTTGGTTTGATGAGCGATACTGCAGGATAGAAAGTATGTTGACATAATTGGTAAGGCAGAAAGGTCGAACTAATGGAAAGTTGGGTTCAAAACTTACATTTATGGTCATAGAGCAACACTTATTTGGTTAGAAAGACGAAGCTCCATTCCTTCATCGGTAGTTCTTCCATCAGCTTCGTTATTTCCAATACTCTTTCAGGGGGGTGTCGCCGAAGTCGATGTTCGGGCGTTTGTAAGATGCCTAGTTCGGGAGTTTGTGAGTTTCTGGCCTCTTGACGCGGAACCAGTCTTTGTGCCACACTTTTTTGCTGGAAGAAGTGTCCATCAGTGGGCGCTTCTCCATTTTGGGGTTCGGTTTTGAGGGTTGTTTACTCAAGACTTTAAATCCAGGTTCTCGGGAGTTTACTAGTTGGAATAAGGTGAAGAAGAAGTCAGTAGAGGGGTGGACAACTATTTCATAGCAGAAGGCGATGAAAGCCATAATATGAATATAGCAGTTCGACACCAGTTGGGTGAAGACGATGTTGATAAACCCTAAGAAGGAAATGATGAAGGGGTGAAAGGGTAATCAAACCTCTTTCTCCAGAAGAGTAAGAGGCATGGTTGTCCATCTGTCGGGTCGGAGGTACATTCGGGCATATGTGAAGGCGATTTGAGTTGATGAGTTACTGGGATTTGATAGTGTTCTCGGATCACGAGGAGGTCTGAGTTAGTAATCTGGGAGGGGGTGTTGGTGTGGGGTAATCTTATTTTGTTGGGATACTCATGCATCATTTTTTGGAAATCAGTCTCTGTTTTGGTTGGATTTGGGTTTTGGGAGGAAGTTTCAGGGGTGGTGATGGTGGAATCAGTGGTTATGGCACTAACGGTTGAGTTTTGGGTTTTGGGAGGAGGTTTCGGTGGGGGTAATGGTATAATCTGAAGATACGACACAGATAGTGGATGTGGGTAGTGCAGGGATGGTCAAAAGGGGAATGATGCGGATAGGTTCATCACTGGTGGATGTGGTGTTAGTCGGAGTTTGAGAAGAAGCCATTGATGAAGCTTCGGAGGACGATAGTCGAGGAAAGAATTTTGCTAAAAGGGGAGAGAGAGTTCTGAGATTCAAATGAAGCAAAGATTTGTTTGTGTTGGGGAAAATGTTTGTTTTGTTTGAGAAATAGAATTTGAAGTAACGTGTCCTTTCAGTTATGCATGAATACCGAGGGACGGCTCATTAATGTATGTCATGATGGGGCAAGTGGGTGGAGTTGTAAGGTTGGTTTGACGTATGGGCTTCAAAGATTCTTGGGCTTGATCTTGATTAGTCATTGGATCGTGTTTGGAGTACTCTTCCATTAAATATTTTGTTTGAATGGAAGACTGTGGGACAATGTTGAGTCATGACTATTTGGGTTTGGTTTGAATGGAAGACTGAGGTTGTTTAAACCCATGTAGGATTCTATTTTGGTAGTTGGAGTATTTTAAGGAATCGAGGATTCCTAATTATAATTCATTTCTAAATACAGAAGAAGGTGTTGAGATTTGGACCAACTTCCTTATTATTAGAAGATCTTATACATGCAATTCCATTAACAAATTATACCTAATGAGGAATCATAATCCAATACGGGGAAGGACTTTATGAAGGTGGTAAGATCACTATAAATACAAGACTTTACTTTGATTCTAAGATACACACAATTATTATTTTTCAGCACTAGAGTATTAAGCCACCATTGTTATCCTTATTCAACATGTACTTATTCTCACACCTGAGCTATCTCCCGGCGGCTCAAGCCGTCAAGTTTTCGATGTTTATCCGTTTCTGTGCAGAATTGGACGCACTTTGGTAATTGGAGCTCGTGGACGGATCTTGACATTAACAATTAATATATAAAAATATATATTATTAATAATTAATAAAATTTTAAAAAATCTCGTTTTTTATGAGGTAGAACATAATAAAACTGAGTTACAATATTATTAAAAGTAGATAATTTTAATATTAACACTTTTTTTATACAAAAAAATAAAAATAAAACCCAATTCACTGAGTCATTTAACCGATTTTATCCATCAATTCTAATTTTTATCAGTTGAATCGGCGGACCGGTCCGGTTTAATAACACTACGTCCTTATACAAATGAATTCGATCCATAAGGGTACGTAGCATGCCTACTAATTGTCTGTCTGATTAGGTGATGTCTTTTGTCGACTCACGTGTTGAGTTAGTCTTAATCATGTTTATGGCAGCTAGATTCGTGCCTAAGTCTAATATTTGGGAATATTATTGGCAGAAGTGATTTTGTTAATTAATCAAATATTTTAAATTTAGGGACAATGAGCCTGTGCCAAGGACGAGTGATGATTTGACTTCTTTTTTTTTTTCAGTTACTGTTAATTAATTATCTCCTAAAACATATTGCAGCTTAATTTGCCATTTGCACAAATTTCTCAGTTTTAAATAATGCCATTTGCACAACTAAATATGAACAAGGTAGTACATTAACTCTCATATGAGAATTTATTTATTTGGGTCTTAGAGCACACAAGTACCCTAATTTATCAACATCATAGTAGCAAAGGAAAATGGAAATAGTATTAATTAGAAGTAGGAAAAAAAAACAGAGAACAAGAAAAAACTTTAAAAATTAAAATGAAACCATTTGTTGAATGTTCATGGGAGAGCAATCTGAAGGTGGTCCAGTATAAGCCCTTTTAGCCATAACATAATTAGCAGCTTGGGTTGTATGGTAGGCATCCCAAAAGAGATATTGGTTCCTGTTTGGGCATGGAGTTTGAAGTGGCATGCATGTTATTTGTCCTTGATTCCATCCTATTCCACAGCAACCCCTATTTATGACAGTGAACCCTGCCATTCACGTGTACCGAGATCACTTAATTTGGAATAGACGTCCCCAAAAGAGAAAGAGGACAATTAAAATGGAATGGAGGTAGTACAAAATATATTTAATATTTTGATAAATTGATTATAAAAACTCAATGTTACTTTTGTAAAATTTATTAGAGGGAAGAGAAATATATTTGTATTTTTCTTTGTTTAGCAAAAGGCAAAAATAAATTATTTTTGAAAATAAATATCAAAATTCAAAAGATTTTAGATTTAGATTTGTGCTGCGTGGTGTGATCCGATGAAACACTTTTAAATCTAGAGTTTTTAATAAAAGTGTTTCTAGCTATAAGAAAATTAAGATATTGTTTTATTACATAATTGTAAAAATATTTTTAAAAATAACAATGGCTAATTAATTTAAGGTAATTATATATGTGGTATAAAATTTTATTTATTTATTTTTAACAATTTAAGGATAATTTTGTACTTTGTATTTTTGCCAAAAGTGTTGCAATCAAAAGTACAAAACTTTTGCTTAAGCTAAATGTGCTTTTGTATTAAAATCTCTACTATTTAAAATTGCTTTCAGACAGTTACCAAATACCAAAATATTTTTATTTATAATTTAAAATTGCTTTTATTTAAATCAAAACTCTCCCAAACGGGCTCTTAATGTTTAGGAATAATATAAAAAATTAAGTTATTTTTTTTTTAAAATCTACAAATAACAGATAAATTAAAAAGGATAATTTTATTTTTATAAATAACAGATAAAAAAGGACGGAAGGAGTATATGTTACCGTATCTAGCCGGGTTATTTAGCATGTCACCAACAGCACCATAAGTATTGCCATAAACAAAAATGGCACCAGGGTGGGTGCTATTGTTCATGGAATAGGCGAGGGATCGGAGCCCCTCGTTAAATATTTCGAGTATCTGATTAACATAATCCACGCACCTTTCTGGCGCAGATTGGCCTGTGGCCAACTGGTTAGGGATGCATCCAAGTGGTGCAACTCCCGCCAGGAAAAATTTCCTTAGTCCTAGGCTGTACAGTGTCTGCAGCATGCAAATATTAGAAACAATTGCTCTTCAAGTTTTTGAAATAAAAGGGAACATATGATATACCGTGTGTCCCAAATGAGAGTCTTGTTTATAAAAAAATTGTCAAAACGTCCATTCGACCTACCTAACAAAATATACATAAGACTAATGTACAAAATTTTCCTTTGTTTTTATGCCCGAGTGATGTTTTGATCCTTAGAGTTTAACAAATTATTGAGTAGCGCCCTTGAAAGTATAATTATTACTTTATTAGTACAAATCTTAGCTTTTAAGGTATAATTAACCATGATTGACTTAAAAGATATAATTTTACACTGCTCATTCTACCACAAGCAGGGTCATTTTTGAGATTTTGGTGCCCCAAAGCGAAAAATGAAAACGAGACCATTTTCAAAATATTGTCTTTACAAAAAATAAAAATAAATAAATAAAAAGTACAAGTTGTATCAAAAAAAGTGTCTTTCCGGAACTTAAAACATAATAGTTCGACTACAACAAAATATATGAAAACTTCGGCTATAACAAAATATATGAGAAGTTCGACTACAATAAAATATATGAGAATACATTAATTGAAATATACTTCTTCTAATATTCTTAGAGACAAAATCTTCAATCAAATGTTTATTGGGCTTTGAATTTTTTTTGTATACTTATATCTTTATATTTTTAATTTTACACACACATACACACACACACACACATATATATATATGGGTAAGATTCTACAATAACCTCTTTTGAGAACAACCCCTTTTTAAGCACAACCATACAATATGTAGCGGCTTGTTACAATTTTTTTTTTGCTCCAGCCGCTACAACATGTAGGCAAAAAAAGAGTTTCTCCCAACAACCGACATTCATAAATGCAACCCCATATATATATATATATATATATATATATATATATATATATATATATATATATTGGGCCCCCATCGACCTTCTCGTCTGTGCTCAAAAACAACCCTAACCCCACTGAATAATAGTCCCTTCGTCCCATATTAAATGTCCTAATTTTTTTTAGATGTTTCAAAATAAATGTCTTATTTCTATATTAGTAACTATATTTACCCATTCTTTCTCTTATACCCTCATAATCTATTTAATGTACTTATTAGGAATATGAGAGTTGCAAAAATATATCTTGAGAATTAAATGACTTGTGAAAGAGCAATTATTAGTGTCATAGAAAAGTGAAAGAGTAATTATTGATATACTTCAATTAATAAGTAATCAAAAGTGTAATTTAGGTAAAAAAAAATTTATTAATTAGCGTGCAAAAGCCAATTAAAACATTTATTTTAAGACAGAAGGAATACTTTGGTATATTATAAAGTCAAATGCCATGTGATAAGTTCTATTTATTGAATCTATAAATAACAACATGCAATGGTTATATATCTCCATAAGAAAAATTGAGGGTCTATAAATAAATGGTCACAAGTAAAATTGAGGATCTATAAGATACTCTCTCAGATAAGTGTAGCATATATATGAGTAAATAAAACTTTATTTACAATAGTTAATATATCATAAATGGAAACTAGGTTTTTGTTCTAGAAACATTACTTACGTCACATTTGTTGGATAATGTTTTTGAATAATGTTATAGACAAATTATGTTATAAATATTTTATAAATTATTGATCTGACATACTTCATCTCAACATATTATATGAAACCGAAGACTATATTAAAATAATTTGTTGATCAATATGCTGATGTGGAGTATGCCACATCTGCCACATCAACAGTTTGTAATATATTTGTAAAATAGTTTGTATCTGTAACATTACTCAATTTTTTTTGACATAAAAAAGATTCTAATTTTGGGACGCAAGCAAAAAAGAAATGAAAAAAGTAACCAAATATTTTAACAAAAAAATGTAAAAAATAAATAGATAAAATGCTAGTTTAATTTAGTGAGGATAAATTAAAAATACCACAATTTGTCGAGCATAATGATTGAGGAGGAGATTGGCAAACGGAGGAGGATTGTAATTGAAGCTGGAAGGGTACATGGAAGGCAAGAGATAGTTATTGATGTAGTCATTGCTTCCAAACACCAGCACTGCTATGGATTTTGCAAGGTATCTTGTAAAGTTGGCTGGGGTCATCATGGTTCGCAGTTGATATAATGTTGTCTCAAAATTCAGTACTTGCCGGCTCAGGCTGTACCTTTCTCGCTGCATGTATTGTATATATCATCAACATATATATGTCGAATAGTAATATGCGTATCTCATTTTTACGAGTCTGAGTATTGAGCTGTTCAGATTTGATTCACAAAATTTATTTAGTATGTTAAAATTCATTTAATTTAATGAAATTCTGATTTTAATCGAAATCGAAATAAATTTGACTTTTTCGAACAAATATATATGATTCAAGTGTTAATAAAAAAATTATAATTTGAAGAGGTTCGAATAATTTATCGAATTTTAAAATTTATTTATATTTGAATTGAGTCCGAACTATTTGACTGATTTTACCGCTTTAGAGTCTGTGTTTAATATTAATATAATTTTTTAATTACATATAGCAATACCTCTAGACATATAGATCACATCTTATATGTTTAAATATATGTATTACATGAAAGAGATTTTAGGACAAAACACTGAATCTTTATTACATTAAGCTGAATATAATATGTCCTTGCATGTATTATGTCATCCAAAATAGACATATAGCTTGATAACATCTTATATGTGCGAATTTAAACCCTTATGTTCAATGCAAAATTTAAATGAGTTGAGCACGTGATATAAACAAGAAGATACGTTTCAAGAACCCGTTTTTTATTTAATTAAAATAATAAGTATAAATATAAAATATGACAATATAAAGTTATACATAGGATATAACAAATCATGCTATTTTTTTTAATTTACACATATAACACACTTGAATATTATTTAAATTAATTAAACAGATTGAAATTTTTAACACGTCTAATAAATAAATTAGTGCTGATATTTAAAATCTTGAAACTATTAGTGAAACAGGTCGTATTAGTCTTAACCTATTTCATATAATAATAATAATTTGAAATAATTATCTTTTGTAGTATTTAGTTTTGATCTACAAATACTTTGAGGTGAGGAAAGAGAAATGATGATATAATTTCAGATTATATTAATTATAGAGACTCTCTAAATATAAAAATATGTGTAAGAAATTAGAGTAATTACATAGTGCTGTCCTGTTTCATCCAAGATGCCAGCGGCTGCTGAAGCATAATTGACTCCACCACTGATTCTGGCTCCACTTGTAGCTGGATCTGCAAAGGGTGGAGGAGCTGGGATACCCAACATATCAAATTATATAAATACTTCATCTGCCCATAATATATGTTGTTTTAAATAATTTTATTTTTCTCAAATTATTTGACGTTTTATATAATATAGGAGAATTAGCCATGATCTTTCCAAAATTATCCCTTATGAGAAAATGTTACACATGAGAGAGAGACATAATGAGATAAGTATATAGTAAAAGATATTATAAACAATTAATACTATATTTAACGTTATACAATTATTTCCTTAATTCTTATGCACAACTCTAAAATATCATATATTATGGGATGGGGTATATAGCAACTTGATAACTGCTAGTACATATTTTCAAATTTTCAAGACTTAAATACACTTTAAACCCTTACGTTTTTTTTGCGTTTTAAAACTTAATTCCAAATGTTTCAATTGAAGACGCTGAATCTTAATATTCTTAAATTTCTATAATAAAATCTATCGCCACCGAATTGTAATAACTGATCGGAAGTGAGGGTATTTTGGATAATTTTACTCCTAAATATCTTAATTTGGAATTACAGAAAATTGTAGGCACATAATTAGTGTGTAATGAAGAAAAAAAGAGAGAAAAAATTGGAGTAAATATATATGATGTACCCTTAAAAGGCTAAATTGCTCTTTCATTTTGAGTGAAATGCTAAATTTGGTGGCCAGGTGATTTTATTTATAAAAATTCAAGAATATTATTAAGTTATTTTAAAAGCAACTTAAAAGTTTGAAGTACCGTTAATTAAATTTCATAATTTCATAATTTATAGGATTTTTATTTAGAATATCACCAAACAAAAACAATTTTTTTTACTAAAGAAACAAAACTAATTAATGAGGATGAGAAATGCGCAAAAATTAAATAAACTTTTACAAAACACTCTTACATTCGCACCTAAATTATGAACTGTTATATAAGTTGATTAATTTTACCTAGATAATCAACAACTGTCCATCCATTAGAGAATCTGCCTGAGGGAAATCCTGAGGGGGAATCAATTCCAGAGGGATAGTAATTTGACTTGGCAATAGAATCAAGAAAATTGTTATTGCCAGTATCCACAATTGAATCTCCAAACACATACATAGCTGAAACTTGTGGTGACCCTTGTACTACACCATTCATTGAGCATTGTAAAACAACCACCACCACCGCCAACCACCCCCGCCGATCATAATCCACCACCGGTCCTTCTAGTCTACTAACCCTGCATCGTCCTTTCGTTTTAATGATGGCACGTTGGCAACTTGGGTTTATATGGTTTTTATATTAACAAATCCACATTCATTATCCATATGAATTAATAACCTGGTGACCAAAGCAAACGCCCAGAATCATTTCAAAATATGCCAAACAGAATGAGATGCCATATAAACGCCCATAATTTTCAAAATATGCAAATTGGCAACTTGGGTTTATATGGCACATGCCTTGTTGGTTTATCTGCCAAACAGAATGAGATGTACAAGAATGCAAAATAGAGTCATTTCATTACCCATATGAATGAGGAACTCCATGTGACAAAACAAGAATGCAAATCCATTATCCCAAAACATCAAAACAAAATAACCATAACAGAATGAGGAACAAGAATGCAACACATAATCAAAACAAAAATGCAAATTCATGTGACAAAACAGAGTCATTTCATCACCTCTGTTATGAACAAGAATGCAACACATAATCAAAACAAGAATGCAAATCCATGTGACAAAACAGTCATTTCATCAACTGAACATAACAGAACAGTATATTCCCTGAACATAATCATGTGACAAAACATCAACTAAAGTCATTTCATCAACTGAAACAAAAATCCAATCAACCATATTACATATCCAACTAATCCAAGATTAAAAACAAACAACACACAAGGCACAATTCTCTCAACTATCAAGTCTACAGTCTCGAACAAATCAACCATATTACATATCCAAGATTGATGCATCTAAATCGCCTGCTGAAAATTCTACAATTTTTAAAAGATAAATGTGAGCAAATCATAATTTATTAAGAATAATTTAAACTACATTACAAAAAAATAAATAAACAATACAAAGTGTTACAGTGTTACTGTGATGTACCTTTTTCAATTTCTTCAAGGGATTCCAACTTTTCTTCGATATCAATTGGTTCGTTACTTCGGTGAAGCCAATCTTGAGCACACAAAAATCCTTGCACCATCCTAGGAGTTAAAGAGCTCTTAAAGGAATCAAGTATGCGTCCTCCTGTGCTAAATGACGATTCGGAAGCGCGGTAGAAATGGGAATCGCTAAGACATCTCTAGCCATTAATGAAAGAACAGGAAATCTATGAGTGTTGGATCTCCACCGAGCTAAAAGGTTAAAATTCTCATCTTTTCTTTCAACTCGATCCTTTAAATACATTTCTAGCACAGTTTGAACTTCCCCACCTTGAACATCCTCAACATGTTGTTCAAACAAGCTGTCAATTTTTCTTTTTTTTTTCTTGACATACTTTCTACTAATGATGAGCCACCACTTCGAGTTACGCTTCCACTCCCACTTGGAGTTTGAGATGAATGACCTTGGGACGATAAATGATTGAGATTATAATAATTGAACAACTCAAATAATACATTTTTAGCCCCTCTAATCATTTTGATTGTCAAATCACTTTCTTTACCATACGTGTGATTAAATACAAACTCAACGAAAGTAAATTTGTGTCTTGGATCAAGAACCACAACAATGTATAACAACTTGTTCATTTTATCAACATCCCCCCAATATTTCATTAACTTTGATCTCATCCTCATAGCCATTTCTCTCATTGGATAATCATCATCATCTTCCATTTTTTTCAAAAGACCATCAACTTCCACAAACTCATGAACAAATCCATTGGATGTAACATATAATGTGCTGGAGATTCTAAGTGTTAATTCATAAAGTGTTTAAAAAACAAAACAATTCTTCTCACATTACCCCAATCCTCCACCGTTGGCCACCCTTCACCTGAGATCATTTCTTGTTTAAACAAAGGATCCATACTCCCAAGCCTATTAAAAGCACGTTCAAAATGTTGAGCAACATTCAACATTAAATAAATGGAGTTCCATCTAGTAGCAACATCTAGGATTAATGAAGATTTATTTTTAATTTT
Organism: Panax quinquefolius; assembly: GCA_020205615.1. Classification (NCBI taxonomy): domain Eukaryota; kingdom Viridiplantae; phylum Streptophyta; class Magnoliopsida; order Apiales; family Araliaceae; genus Panax; species Panax quinquefolius. The sequence continues at coordinate 133,186,711 of CM035169.1, forward strand.
TTCAAAGTCAACACACTCCTTGAACTTTCTAATCCTAGATGGAGATTGCCTTACCCACCTAATCAATGTTCGAACACGAGCTACCGAAATATTAACATCTTTCAACCCATCAACTACGACCAAGTTTAAAATATGAGCAACATATCGAACATGAATGAATTTATTCTCACAAACACTATGTCCCCATACTTGCAATTGATTTTTTAAATAAGATACCGCAACATCATTTGAACTGGCATTATCAATAGTTAAAGTAAAAACTCTCTTAATCCCCCATTCTATCAAACAATTCTCAATTGCCATTCCAATGGCCTCACCCTTGTGACTCAAAATTGGAACAAAGTTTATAATTTTTTTGCTCCATCTCCATTTATCATCAATGTAATGAGCTCACTACAAAAAAAGGGTTACTGCCGACGGGCAATTCACCATCGCCAATGACATCATTAGCGACAGTACTGCCGTCGCGAATGATCCCCGTCGATAATGAACTTTTCCCAGATTTTCCAGTTTGGTGGTCGATGGATTGCCGTCGACAATGACATGAGTGTCGTCGGTAATGGGAATGATTTGGCGCCAGGTTTTCGCGGTGGAGGGAAAAAGTAATGGCGACGGGAAATATTTCCATAGGTGACGGGCGTTCCGTCGGCAAAGAGTCACTAGTGACGGGTATAATAGCGACGGCAACGCCGTCGAGAATGAGTCTTATATTAAAACCCTTGTTTCGACGGCAACGACTCTTATTTTTTTCCCTCTCTTCTGATTTTTCTTTATCCATGAAAATTTATCCTCTGTTTTTTATTTTACTTTTCTTTATTTGTATGGAAAATATGCTCTGAATAATCTGGTATCTATTTAAGGAGTTTTGTAGTATAGCAGTAGTGGTTCATTGTGATAAGATATGATTTCAAGTGATTGATCAATTATAACTTTACTACGTATATGCAGTAATATGAACAATAATTTTCAGTCATTTTATATGATTTCAAGTGTGTGTAAACTTTCTGTAAGTTCAACAAAAAGGCATGTATGATCATATTAATTAAGCCATGTTATGAGCATATATATAAATAACACTTGGGTTAATTATTTGTAGTTTTGTGTTATATATAAAGCTATATTATTTATGTGATTTGAAAAAGAGAAAAGAAGTAGTGGAATAAGGATAATGATTCTCAGAACTACTTTTATACAAGTATACTTGCTTAATTAGAGGGCCTTCCATAATATTTTGGGTTTATAATGATTCTCTTTTCTTTTACACATGCTTGGGTTTATAATATTTGAGACATGATTCTAAATGAACTCTGTTTATTGACTGTCTCTTGTTGTATGCATCAACATAATCATACAAAAATCCTTTGTTGATCAAAAGTACTTAAAAGTCATTAGTGTATATGTATATTATTGGAAATAGATACCCACACCATATTCTTTTCAAGTATGTACCAAGTAACAAATGTTGAATTAATTTCTATTTTGTGATAGGACTTGAAATCCGTTTGAAATTTTTTTATAACTGGATTCTTGTATATTCTAGATTTTCCAAATTCATTTAGCAACTATAATTCTTGAAGATAATTCAAAAACTTACGTAATTATAACTCTTATTCTAGCTCAACTATTAGATGTTGAAACTTCTGGTCTGGTTTCTCCGAGCTGTTGAAGGGAAAAAATGAAACATGCGAACCTCTATAGTTATTAACCTAGGTTTAGTGTAGACTGTAGACCTAGGATCAATGTATAAAGGCTGCATTATATAATTATGTCCTTGAGCTCTGTATTTGTCTCGACCAACAGTTTGGGGCTTAGTTTGGAATTTGGATAGCCTTTTTAAATCTGTTTTCAAAAACTAGTTGGCATTAAAAACACCAAAACAGATTGGCATTGAAAACACAATGCATTGCAAAACTGTAAAACATTTGTTTATAGTTGTCCAAAGTTTTTTGAGTATGTTGCTAAGAAAATATGAGTAAGAGTAAAATATGTTGGAACACATTCGTTTATAGTTGACATTGTCAATTTTTTTACAATTATAAAATGACATAATCTTCTTAATTTATCATTACTATTCAGTGGATACTTCAATTTCTTGACATGTGCATATTTTCATATAGTTTAGGAAGCTTAGAAACCCGTTTGAGATTCACTTAGTAGGAGTGGATCTCAAATAGTCCCCGTTTTGGGACAGTTCTTGTATATTTCAATCTCACTTAGGTCGGTGTTAACGACTTGAGCACGTATTTATATTTTTTGAATTTTCGGTCAGTATATGTTGGGAGACTGCATATTTTGATCATTTGATGTTTAAAAGTAAATGCTCATGATTATATGTAAAGTCCTTCGAGAAATATATATACAAGGACTTAGTGATAGATCAAATCTGTTAGGTTGATCTAATCTTTTAAATATGTACAATTCTGTAAATGAATGTAATAGATAGGCTTCGAAGAGATCATAGTGTATCTAGCTTATCAAGATTGCAGAAGACAAGGAAGAATCGTAGAGCATCGAAGATCGTAGTGTGCCTGCCTTGAAGGGCCTCTTTGTAAATCGTAGAGTGGTCCCAACGTTTGCCGAGCCAACTCAGAGATCGTTCTGTGCTCTCAAAAATGTAGAGTCTGCAAGACAAGCAAGTGAAGATCGTAGTGTGCAGGACCTTGAGAGAAATCGTAGTGTTCTCATCAGACCAAGCACCAAGGTGACAAGACACCACGATATGGATCGTAGAGTATCATCTGCCTTGTGTCAGAAGCATCGAGCCCTACCTTTTGTTTGGAGACAAATTCCAATAAATGAGGAATGGGTTTTAAACGTTGAAGTCCTCACCAGTCCCAATGGCACAAAAGATATCCTTAGTATACAACAAAAGGAACGTATTCAAGAAGATAAGGAAAGGACCATAGGACAGAGGAAAACACCTTTTCAGGCGTTAGGTGAGAAAGTAGTCTGCTGTGTCAGTGGGCCAGAATGCAATTCAGAAGGTGTGCAGAAAAATCTCCATCAAAGTTTAGAAATGTCAAACGCATTTAATGCTCCAATGAATGGCTTCAACGGATAGATTTCAAGCATCACATATATGCAAAACATATGCAGATGAGAAAGCTAAGCAAGCATTGAACTAAAACGAAGAAGAACACTCAACTCTACGATCTGAGAAAAAGAGAAAGCTTGCTCAGCTACTCAGTTCTTTCGAACAAGTGCTTAACGGCAACTGAGTAGCACCAACCAAGAACTCAACAACTACCAATCAACTGAAGTAAGAGTTCCAAGTCATAAGGACTTGAAGAGTTCCAAGTTAAAAGGACTTGAAGAGTTCTAAGTGAACTGTGAAGAACCAAGTCTGCTGGACTTGAAGAGTTCAAGAGTGAACTAAGAAGTTCCTAGACTGCTGGTCTAGAAGGAATCTGTGAGATTCAGAAAGTGTAAAAGATATTCTTAGTGAATTTCCTACTCGAGGAGTAGAAGAGTGGACTAGGAGCTTTAAGTGCCTTGAACCACTTAAAACTGTTGTGTCTCTTACATTTATTGCTATAACTGCTATAACTGTTATAACAACTATAATTGCCTCACTCACACCAACTTACCATATCTAAAAGGGAGATTAAACAAACCAAAATTCCGCTGTGTTTTAATCATTATCAAACTAACAAAGTAAAACGAAAAGAATTTTTAAATATCTATTCAACCCCCCCTTCTAGATAACTATTATACCTCCGGGAACTAACAATTGGTATCAGAACAGGTTCTATTATATAGCCTGCAAAGCTTAAGTAGATCCAATGACACACTTACCAAGCGAATCAAGGATTGGAGGAGGCAACAAGCCACCTATGTGCAACAAAGATAAATTTGTCAATTGGAAAGTTCGGATGTAAGCATACATGGACTCAATAGATGAAGATCTATTTAAAACTGTTCAGAATGGGCCCTACGTTCCTACAAATCTTGCACCAACTATAGACTATCCAAATAGAATACAGATCAAGGTCAAAGGAGAATGGGCTGACAACGAGAAGAGAGCTGTTCAACTCGACAAGAAGGCCAAGAATATTTTGTTTCAATCCTTAGAAGAAGATCTATTCAAAAATGTGGTCAACAAAAAAATAGCAAAGGAGGTTTGGGAAGCACTGCTCATCATGCATGAAGGAATGGAAGAAGTCAAAGAAAATAAATAATCTCTCCTAACACAGCAATATGAAATGTTTGCACACGTTCAAGGAGAAAACGTCACTGCCACCTACGAGAGATTCAACGTTCTGCTCAACTTTCTACGAGCTTATAGAAAGATCTATCCAAATAAAGATCTAATCATAAAGTTCATGAGAGCCTTACCAAGCAGGTGGGATGCCAAAACCACTGCTATTAGAGAGTAAAAGAATCTCCATGAGATGACTGTTCAACAATTATATGGTATCCTTCTTACATACGAACTGGAGCTGACTCAACGAGCTGAAAATCTATCAAAAGGAAGAAAGAAGGATAAGGGTGTTGCTCTCAAAGCAACTGAAAGTAACTCCAAGGTCAACACTGAAATTGACTCTGACTATGATGAAGATGATGATGAGGACTTTGCAATGCTGGTGAAAAGACTAAGAAGGTTCATGCGTCAAGGTAAAACCAAAAAGCTAAAGAAAGTCAGCAACTACAATAGCCAGGAGTAGATTAATGATCTATGCTACAATTGCAAGAAGCCTAGCCATTTCATTACCAACTGCAACAAGCTTCTTAGAGAAGAACTAAAGAAAAAATCACATCCAAAGAAGGAGTATAAAGGCAACAAAAGGCCTCAGAAGAGAGACAAAGGCCTTGTAGCTGGAGGATCGTGGAGTGACTCAGACAATGACTTAAGTCCTGAATCTGGAGATGATGAAGATCCCAAAATGGCAAATCTTTTGCCTAATGACCAAGAATGCAAAAGACAAACAGAACTCCAACATACATGAAGTATGTATAGATGAGGTATTTGACTTCAACTCTCCTGATGTAGACATTGGTGACTTAAGAACTGCACTGCATGGCATAACATCTTATTTGCATCAATACATGAAATGGTTTAGAGTTCTGTCTAAGGACTATTCACTTATTTAAAAGGAGAAAGAGAAAGTTCAAGAAGAACTGGAAACAACCCTTCTAAGTACTGACTCTCTCTCCAAGTTTGAAGTTGAGAATAAGCACTTAAAACAAACCAATGAGCTCAATGCACAAAGAGAGTCAAGTCTAACCTCTAAAATTGAGGAACTAGAAAAGACAATCTCTACATGGAATAAATCCTCTTCATCCATGGACTCCCTGATCTCTAGCCAGAGAAGTATCTCTGATAGAACAGGTTTAGGCTTTGGGGAATCTACCTCAAAGCCATGTGTGGAAAAGGTAAAGGAAACAAGCATCAGTAATTCTTCAAGTTTTAGTAGAGGCATTATATTTATGAAATCCTCACAGAAGGATGAGCCAGTTAAACCTTGCTCTACTGATTCAATCCATATTCTAAGGAGTAAGGGATCTTATGCTGGCCTGGGTTTCAGAAAAGAGAAGAGTAACCCAACCACTACTCACAAACCTCGAAGGATCGTAGAGTCGAGTAAGACCAACTCTACGAACCAACTGGGAAGGTACAGTAGAGGTAAGGTACACTCCTCACAAATCATGGAACACAAGGACACATGGAAGAAGGAAAATCAGCCTAACAGAAGGATAACTAAAGATCCACAAAAGTCTAAATGGATGAAGAATTCTCACACACACACAAGCATGCATCATATTAGATGTTTTGTGTGCTATAAAGTTGGTCACAAGGCTCCAATGTGCTATTATAATTCCATGCATGTGAGACCCAAAATCAAGCAGATTTGGGTCCCCAAGGGTACTAACAAAGTAGGACCCATGCAAGTATGGGTACCAAAATGAATGTTTAATGTTACCATAGAAAAAGAGCTCCACGATCACGACCTGGTATATGAACAGTGGATGCTCAAGGCACGTGACTGGGAACAAAGCCCTTTTGTCTAACTACATAGAGAAGGAAGGTCCCTTAGTCATCTTTGGAGACAACGGCTCTGGCAAGACAAGAAGATATGGCTCAGCTGGAAATGGTGCAGTGTCCTTTAGTAAAGTGGCCTATGTGGAAGGACTACAACATAATCTTCTAAGCATTAACCAACTCTGCGACAAGGGTCATCAAGTAACATTCCTCAACAATCAATGTCAAGTCAGAGACCTAAAGACATCTGCTGTAAAGTTAATCGAAACAAGAGAAGGAAATATCTACACAGTAAATCTTGGATAACTAAGCTCAGACGAGACAATATGCTTTCTGGCTAAAGCATTTGAAGAAATAAGCTGGTTATGGCACCGAAGACTGTCTCATCTCAACTTCAAGAGCATGTCCAAACATGCCTCAAAAGATCTAGTTGTAGGCTTACCTAAGTCCAGCTTCGTTAAAGAAAAGTCGTGTAATGCCTATCGGCTTGGAAAGCAGACCAGAAGCTCATTTAAGAGCAAAACTGCCAACTCAATTGACAAGCCCCTGCAGTTGCTCCACATGGATCTATTTGGGCCAATTCCAACGATGAGCCTCGGAGGGAAGAGATACTCACTAGTCATAGTCGACAACTACACCAAATTCACATGGGTGTTCTTTCTAACCTAAAAGGATGAAACAAGCTCCCAACTGATCAAGATGTTCAGGCTGGTAATGAACGAGAAAGGAGAGGAAATCAAGGCTATAAGGAGTGATCATGGAAGAGAATTTGACTTCTCATAAATGGATCAGTTCTGCACAGACAATGACATCAGTCAGAACTTCTCAGCTCCACAAAATCCTCAACAAAATAGAGTAGCTGAGAGAAAGAACATGACATTTGTGACGCCCCCAAAACAGGTATACATCACCCATCTTGAGTCGCCAGATATCGCACTATAAAAATCAAATACAAACTTCATTTATACAACTGTTGAACTGTCGTGCAGAGTACGACAACAGATAAGTTGAGAGTTTTAATACAAATATATGTACCTCTACTGGTGCCTCGACCAAAACCTTACAATGGTACTTTACATAAAAGTACAGTCAAAAACTGTTTTAGAAATTAAAATCTTTGGGAAGTGCTCAAGGAAACCTTCAGATATGGGAGGCCATGCGTCTAGGGTTATGATAGATATCATATGTCCACAAATTATCCTTGTCACCCTAAAAGTCCTCAAAGAAAAAACAAGAAGATTACTATCATCTTCTTTCCAATGGTGAGTCTTCTCTTGACATATAATTATCTCCGTTGTCTCCAAGTGAAAATTATATTTCAAATATACTCCAAGATCATATAGGTAGTGCTCAGAGATATACTCAAAGAAATGGATGTGCACAACCATGTCTTATGATAACACGAGGTTGTATGTCATTAGACATCTTGTATAATAGTGGCAAAACACCCTTCCAAAGTTGGGTTCACCTCACCCTATTCGGTTCACCAAAATTAAATATCAAATGACGATATACAATACTCTGAAAAAACTTATCTAAAGTTCTCAACAAAATTATTTCCATACTATTTAGGGAGAACCTCAACAAATATATGACCACCGCTCTATTCCCATCGTTATCCCCGCCGACCCCCATTACACTCTTATTACCTGAAAGGAATTGTGAAGAAGAAGGGTGATCACAACTAGCCCAGTAAAGAATATCATGACTAAAGATAATTAAATTATCAATAGCCTTTGTCAGTAATGAATAAGAGATTTAGAACATATGGCAGATGATAAAACTTTTCAACCATATTTGCAGCGGAACGAGCAATCCATTAGAAGAGTCTAATAGACCATAAAGTCTATTATCTTCTCCACGTTAAGAATCCACCAACAATGTGTTATCCCTATAACATCAGTCAACAATTTCTATCCACAATCAGGTGAATAACTCATAATCATAATTGTGGTTCTAAATTCCTCTTCGCACCTAGGACGAAGATAATTTTCATCACCTATCTTTATCTGAAATATCAAAGACCATGGTTATCCCAAATCAAAATTCATGTCCATAATCATACTAATAAATTCATATTTCCACTACGGGCCAAAGATATTCATTAACAGTTCATTCTTGCACTACAGGCCAAAGACATGCAACTGTATTTTAGAAGTGTCAGGTAGAGCTTGATATCTACTATCTTCTACGAATTAAAAGTCTATTATCAATATTTTATCGCTGAGACTCTGCTCAATAAATAATCCACATCACCGAATTATCCATACACTACGGCCAAGGATATTCGTTAGTATCACATCCATGAATTATCCATGCACTACGGCCAAGGATATTCATTATTATCACATCCGTGAATTATTCATGCACTACAACCAAAGATATTCATTATTATCACATCCATGAATTATCCACGCACTACGGCCAAGGATATTCATTATTATCACATCCATGAATTAAAATTTCATCGCTGAGACTCAGCTTAATAATTAATCCACATCATCGAATCATCCCTGCACTACAAGCCAAGGATATTCATTAGTATCACGACCACGATTTATCCATGCACTACGGGCCAAAGATAATCGTGTTTTTATCAACGGTCATGATCATGCCATAAAATAATTCATCTTTGTACCTTTGGCCGAAGAGAATCCATGGCCATAATCATACCAAAAACGGTCCATCAATGCACTACGGGTCAATGAGGACTTTTATCACATCATTTGTAACATTACGGTAATGATTATACCGAATAATCCTTGGTCATAATCATACCAAGTCCATCTATGCACTACAGGCCACAGATGACTTTCATCATAATATAAGCATGAGGATAATGACAATGATATAAAGAATCAATCAAATGAGATAAAAGATAAATATTAAACACTTATAATACAATTTATCCAACGTTCAATAATAACCAAATGTTATCAATCACTTAATAATCTCATAATCTAATATCATTAATATTATAACAATATTTTAATCATTTCTTAAACTTATAAATAATTTATTTTAATTGTTTACACTTTACTAATTAATGCATTTAATCATCCTAAAATGCCAAACTCATAAGATTTCATCATCAATAACCAAAACTCTCATCACAAATCAAGATATACCTTATATAAGATTTCCAAGCCATAAAATTCTATTTTCCAATTTTATAACTTCACATAACATATTTAATTCATTTACTCATAATTAGTTCATTTTCATGAAAAATACCAAATCAAATTCCCAAAAATATTTTTTTTCTCGAATTTAGCGTAATATAGTCTCATATTAAACATATATTTTTCTCTAATTTTTAAAATTCATTTACTATTTTTCATATGGCCAAAACTATTTAATATTTAGACATTTTTTATAAACTGTACTTTTGTCCAAAAATTCCAAAATTTACACGGTATACTTCTGTTATATACATGTACTCCCAATAAAAATTTCACCAATTTTAAAGTTAACCACACGGAGTTATAAGGGTTTACTTTTAAAATAGTCTTTCCCCGTAAAATTCATACCTCTTAATCTATACATCCAAAAATCGCCATTTTTGGACACAATATAGAAAACTCATCAAATTATCATTTCAAATTTTTCCAAAATTTTTGAGGGTCAGAAAAATTACGAAACTGCAAATGGATTTTCACACATGCGCGTGCGGTAATCCACGTAGATGCATTATTTTAATGTAATAATAAAGAATGGAATAATGTAAGAATTCACCATGCATGCGATAGACCGCATGCATGTGTTATTCCCAATGTAATAATAAAAATAGAACCATGTCATGCAGAATCCGCATGCATGTGATGTTCCAATAGTAATAATAAAGAATGGAATTAGGTCATGCGTAATCCGCATGCATGTATAGGATATTCCAATGTAATAATAAAGAATGAAATAACAACAGAAATTCACTGTGCATGCGATAGATCGCATGAACAAAAGTTATTCCAATAAAATAATAAAGAATGAAATAATAGAAGAATTTCACCATGTATATTCTATTTAATAAAGAATGGAATAAGTTATTCCAACATAATAATAAAGAATAATAAAGAACCCTTAACAACATATTTAAAGAAAATATCTCTCTTATTCGAATAATGAATAAAAGAATAATACCCCTTACGAGTATTGAAAGAAAATAATTCTCTTCATGAATACGAAAGAAATAATACATCTTACCTTAGAAAGAAAAGTATTCCGACTGGTAGGGCGAGAATAATCTTGAAGAAAACTTATACTGTTTTCTACGCTCAAAGCTTCTTAAAACTTTAAAGAAATACGCTCAAGATTATAGAAGAAGAATTTTTTGAACTTCTGGTGTGATTTTTAATTCTAACTAAGCATCCTATTTATAGGAGAATGGAAAGGATACTATGTTGTACTATGCAATAAAATATAATATATTCTATTTATAATCAAAAAATTTTATAAAAAGTATTCTATTTTATATAAAAAGTTTTTACTATACAAACACTATGCATGCACTATGCAAACACTATGCATAATAAAATATAATATATTTTATTTAAAATCTAATAAAATAAATAATTTTATAAAAGTATTCTTTTATATATAAAAGATTTTACTATACAAGACTATGCAAATTCTATGCATAATAAAATATAATATATTCTATTTAAAATCTAATAAAACAAATAACTTTATAAAAGTATTCATTTTATATAAAAAGATTTTACTATGCAAACACTATGCAGATACTATCTGAAACACTATGCATAATAAAATATAATATATTCTATTTAAAATCTAATAAAACAAATAACTTTATAAAAGTATTATATTTTATATAAAAAAGATTTACTATACTAAACGCTATGTAAAGAATTATCGTAGCAATAATTGAACAAAACTGAGTGACTTCTCACGTAAGCATCAATAATCAATACCGTGTGCTACTATGCAACCACGCGTATTACTGTAATTTTAATACCGGGTGTTTCAACAGTTAACGGTAAAACTTTCGCCGTTATTTTTATTAAAAGATAATTTTATCGTTTTCTAACTCCAACAATAATTCTGTTGTGGGGTCCACCAATGATTGTGCCTTTGTACGAATATTCCCTGTTAAAATGAATATTCCCCGACCAATCGAATATTATATAACAACTTGCTTACTTTGCAAAAAATTTCAAATATTACCCTTAACTTTAAACTTTTATCAATTTAACCATTTACGAAATAAAATAATAATTATAAGAAAATTGAATACTTTCATTTCATAAAATTCGGGTCTTACAATCTCCCTCCTTATGAAATTTTGCCTCGAAATTTACGTGACGCACTGGTATTCAAGAGATGAGAATACCTTGCTTTTTTTCGGATTGCACCTTCCCTTGTTATATCCTTTCAGATCATTATTTTTTTCCATTGCTCATCTCCTCGTATTTCAGATATCATTCTAGAATATATCTTCAAAAATAAAGGTCAATTAACATATCACAAATTGTCAACTTATCAAGTAAAAATTTTTGGCTTAGGTAAGTCACACACTAGCGAAAGTATATTACTCGCCTCCCTCCTAGTTCTAGACTCATATCTCCGCCAAATGACCATATCCCTAAGCTCGATACCATTTGTGACACCCCAAAAATAGGTATACATCACCCGTCTTGAGAAGCCAGATATCGCACTATAAAAATCAAATACAAACTTCATTTATACAACTCGTTGAACTGTCGTGCAGTGCAGAGTACGACAATGAATGTATAAGTCGAGAGTTTTAATACAAATGTATGTAACTCTCCTGGTGCCTCAACCAAAACCTTACAATGGTACTTTATATAAAAGTACAATCAAAAATTGTTTTAGAAATTAAAATCTTTGGGAAGTGCTCAAGAAACTTTCGTCATACATGGGAGGCCATGCGTCAGGTTATGATAGATATCATATGTCCACAAAATTATCCTCGGTTGAATCCAAAAGTCCTCAAAAGAAAAAAACAAGAAGATTACTATCATCTTCTTTCCAATGGTGAGTCTTCTCTTAACATATAATTATCTCCGCTTGTCTCCAAGTGAAAATTATATTTCAAATATACTCCAAGATCATATAGGTAGTGCTCAGTAGATATACTCAAAGAAGTGGATGTGCACAACCATGTCTTATGATAACACGAGGTTTTATGTCATTAGACATCTTGTATGATAGTGGCAAAATACCCTTCCAAAGTTGGGTTCACCTCACCCTATTCGGTTCACCCAAATTAAGTATCAAATGACGTATACAATACGAAAAACTTATCTAAAGTTCTCAACAAAATTATTTCCATACTATTTAGGGAGAACCTCAACAAATATAGACCACCGCTCTATTCCCCTCGTTATCCCCGCCGACCCAAATACCTACACTCTTATTACCTGAAAGGAATTGTGAAGCAGAAGGGTGAGCACAACTAACCCAGTAAAGAATATCATGACTAAAGATAATTAAATTATCAATAGCCTTTGTCAGTAATGAATAAGATATTTAGAACATATGGCAGATGATAAAACTTTTCAACCATAGTTATAGCGGAACGAGCAATCTATTAGAAGAGTCAAATAGACCATAAAGTCTATTATCTTCTCCATGTTAAAAATCCACTAACAATGTTTTATCCCTGTAACATCAATCAACAATTTATGTCCACAATCAGAATAACTCATAATCATAATTATGGTTCTAAATTTCTCTTCGCACCTAGGACGAAGATAATTTTCATCACATGTCTTTACCTGAAATATCAAAGACCATGGTTATCCCAAATCACAATTCATGTCCATAATCATACTAATAAATACATATTTCCACTACGGGACAAAGATATTCATTAACAGTTCATTCTTGCACTACAGGCCAAAGACATGCAACTGTATTTTAGAAGAGTCAAGTAGAGCATGATATCTACTATCTTCTACGAATTAAAAGTCTATTATCAATATTTTATCGCTGAGACTCAACTCAATAAATAATCCACATCACCGAATTATCCATGCACTACGGACCAAGGATATTCGTTAGTATCACATCCATGAATTATCCATGCACTACGGCCAAGGATATTCATTATTATCACATCCATGAATTATCCATGCACTACGACCAATGATATTCATTATTATCACATCCATGAATTATCCATGCACTACGGCCAAGGATATTCATTATTATCACATCCATGAATTAATATTTCATCGCTGAGACTTAGCTTAATAATTAATCCACATCACCGAATCATTCCTGCACTACAGGCCAATGATATTCATTAGTATCACGACCACGAATTATCCATGCACTACGGGCCATAGATAATCGTGTTTTCATCAACGATCATGATCATGCCATAAAATAATTCATCTTTGCACACTTGGCCGAAGAGAATCCATGGCCATAATCATACCAAAAACTGTCCATCAATGCACTACGGACCAATGAGGACTTTTACCACATCATTTGTAACATTACGGTCATGATTATACCGAATAATCCCTAGTCATAATCATACCAAGTCCATCTATGCACTACAGGCCACAGATGACTTTCATCATAATATAAGCATGAGGATAATGACAATGATATAAAGAATCAATCAAATGAGATAAAATATAAATATTAAACACTTATAATATAATTTATCCAGCGTTCAATAATAACCAAATTTTATCAATCACTTAATAATCTCATAATCTAATATCATTAATATTATAACAATATTTTAATCATTTCTTAAACTTATAAATAATTTATTTTAATTATTTACACTTTACTAATTAATGCATTTAATCATCCTAAAATGCCAAACTCATAAGATTTCATCATCAATAACCAAAACTCACATCACAAATCTGCATATACCTTATATAAGATTTCCATGCCATAAAATTCTATTTTTCAATTTTGTTACTTCACATAACATATTTAATTCATTTACTCATAATTAGTTCATTTTCATGAAAAATACCAAATCAATCCCAAAATATTTCTTTTCCGGAATTTAGCGAATATAGTCTCATATTAAATATATATTTTTCTCTCGAATTTTAAAATTCATTTACTATTTTTCATATACGGCCAAAACTACCTAATATTTAGAAATTTTTATAAACTGTACTTTTGTCCAAAAATTCAAAAATTTATACAGTATACTTCAGTTATATACATGTACTCCCAATAAAAATTTCACCAATTTTGGAGTTAACCACAAGGAGTTATAAGGGTTTACTTTTAAAATAGTCTTTCCCCGTAAAATTCATAACTCTAATCTATCTATACATCCAAATATCGCCATTTTTGGACACAATATAGAAAACTCATCAAATTAACATTTCAAATTTTTCCAGAATTTTTGAGGTCAAAAAAATTACGAAACATCAACCGCAAATGGATTTTCGCCGCCATCGTGCAAACGAATCCACGCATGCATATTTCACCGTAATAATAAAGAATGGAATAATGTAAGAATTTACCATGCATGCGATAGAAAGGAGTTTCAATTTGCATTATTTGGAGTCAATGCATTTAAGAGTTAGAAATACATATAATTAAATAAAATAAGACTTAATTTGCCAGAAAATCCATGCCTTATATTTAATCGGGGATATCAGATGGTGGAAGGATTGAATTGTCAGCAGAATTATTTACTCAAAGGTTCTTTACGATTAATGTTGAAATCTATATTATCTCGAAATGTCGTTCGATCGTAGAGGCTTATATCCCTATCAGAGAATAAATATTATTTATTTAAATAAATTAATTATTTAATTTATTTATTTAAATAAGATTAGAATTGTTCTAATTGATTTATTCACAACCTGCTTAATATAGAGTAACTCTAAAGTAGGTCACAAAATAATATAAAGTTATGTATATTTAATTTAATCTATGGTGATAGAATAAATTAAATAGGCTAATATTTATTATTTAACATTTTAGTATAAATTAATAAGAGGAGTCTTATTAATATTATTACAATTATTATTATTTTAATTTCCTAAAGAGGAATCATTCCTATTAAGATTAGTGTGAGCTTAATTAATTAAAAGAATTAATTAATTAAAAACCCAATTCCTTAATCATATGCGTGGTTTCTACATCTATAAATAAGAGTTTCTATGCAGAGAAGTAGAAAACTAGGTTAGCCATAGACCATCTCATCTTCAATTTTCTTCTCGTGGATCACCTCTATAGGCCAAACATATGGGTGGCTAAAGGCCGATCAGCAGCTGGGCGAATCCAAACCATTCAAGATTGAACGCGAAAGGATTTTGAGGCTAACTCAGACTGAGGAAGCCTGACCTTGGTAAGGATACGATTTATTTTATCTTTTCATGTTAATTAATAATTGCGCCAAACTCGATTTTTAATATCGCCTGCATTATTTTTGCACGGATCGCTATGAGAATATTACAAACCTAATAAAGGTACTTGTTTCAAACCTTACGAATTATTAATTGTTTTAATTTGATATTATATCGACATGTGTTTGTATCAATTTAATTGGCAAGATAATTTTATCAGATAAATTTTATTTAATCAAAAAAACTAAAAAACTACAGAAGTATCTCTAAAATAAAAAAAAGATTCACAATATATATATAATATTTATTTAATATATATTTAATTAAAATAAAATATTTATTTCTAATTTTTAAAATAAAAAGGTTTAATGGATTTTAATTTTAAAATTTCACATGCTAATTCCGCTTTCCTTTAATATTTCACGATATATGATAAATTAATTAAAATAAAGGAGCTTATTTTGATTAAAGATTTTGATTAAAATAAAATAGTTTATTTTTATTTAAAATTGGACAAATTAAAATAAAATAGTTTTATTTTGATTTAAATTTGATTAAAATAAAGGAGTTTATTTGGATTCAAAAATTAGATGCCCATTACCCGATATCAATATATATATATTAAATGTTTATTATTCAACCATTTATAATGATGCTGTAATAATAAATGTCGCCAGTAATGGAGCCGCACTTTTAGGTTCGAATCTTTTGGGCCTTCACTGGAAAATTTAGTGAATCCAAACGTAATAAAAAGTCCATAATCAATCCTAAGAATATAAGATTCTATACGCGCATGCTTATACTATATATTATATAGTTACGAAAACACGCCGGCATAAGCTTATTAATATGACGTGACATTTTATATATATATATGCTGCACGCCGCTTAAAAACAAGCATGCAGCATAAATTAATAACAAAACCCCTCAAATTTTTTTATATTAAGTCCTAAGCTGCTCAAAGATATTTGGAACATCGAATCGCCTTTCTAGCATAGATAAATTACAGAGTATTGGGGAAATATTTACATGAGTTTGTCAGGTCATAAGGCAAGTATTAAGTATTTAAGATGTTAATGAATATTAGGAAAAATTATCGCTACTTTTAAAGGGCAAAGACGATGTCAGCTGCTCTGAACGTGACCAAGTGTCAAGATTCACGTAGAATAACGGAAGCTTCGCACACAAGATGAAATCCATGGATGCTTCTACTATATTCCCGCACATCAAGAACATCGGCGGTGAGGAAAGAGGACTGGCGAGCATCAGACATTCGGGTGAAGCTCTTCGATCTAGAAACGCATCGATGATACCACAAAGACAGAGTAAAGTTCTTAATACGATTAATTGACCGATCAATTAGGATAATCGAAACCAAGAAAAGATCAAGTCCCATCAGAAATAAAGGATCTTCTCAAAAGAAGAACCATTCAAAGAAGGTAAAATAGAACAAACCGACATTTGGTTAGCAAAGGAGTTTCGCTTCAACCGCCATAGTGTTCTACACTGGAAAAAGAAATCATGTAGAAGCTATTCTTGGCAAGAGGCTAACCAAAGAAGCTTATGGAAGTTTCTAAGAATGATTTAAAATAAAATTTCTTTAAGTCAAGCGTTCTACCCATGTGAAAACATCTTAAAGTTCTAACCTAAGACCAAGGATGTGAAAGACATATGGTGGGTCCTAATTAAAACTGGGAGGGCTGCAATGCACTCAAGCGCTATATACGGTAAGTCGCAGTATTGTTTCGATTAAAAGTTCATTACGGTAACTCCAGAACAGTTCTTCAAAACTCATCTTTGGAATTGAAAGATGGGATATCACTATAGAGATAGTGGACTCTCATGAACAACATTACATATCCATTATCTAAAAGCTTATCCAACGGCAGGATAATCGTCACTTTCAGAGAAGAAAGAGTATGAGTTACCACGACGATTGGCTTTAGTCTGAAGTGAGATTGAAAGTAGTATGCATACAAGCCAATCATGTTTGATGATAAAGTATATACTTTGTAACAATCTTATTCATTTATTAATAAAAGTATTAATTTATTAAAGGCTTTTAATTATCTACATGATCTTTGTTTTATAATATGTGATAAACCCATAGTTTTAAGCAATGCTTTTAGAATAATGATGATGATCATTCTAATGAGATCTAAATTCTTGAAAGCTTAAAAACTAAAATAGTTCCCAATCATTGGATTACTAAATTGGGGATTAGTGAATCCGGATAGATTGGTACATCGTTGCTTTCGCTCATTGGATGAGGATGATTGATCTCACGATGATCATTTGTGTGGAGACACTAAAAGCAAGTATGTAGTGCTTATTAGAGAATAAGTTCACTTGAGCGTATTAACAGCTTCTCGCTAAGGAATACCTAATGGAGTTTTATTTCGCATCGAATAGAATTCTGTAGTGATAGTAATACAAGTGATCCTTGGACTTGAGATCATCATAGTATCTTGTGTATGATGAGTTATACTTTTCGACTTATTCCTTAAGACCCTTAGGGTATATCAAAGGGTATGCTTGGGTATAATAAGTTGTACATGGAGATAATGTATGATCGATAAAGAATCTACCACTTCTAATAAAGAAAGAAATGTCCTATGTGATTGATAAATGACAACCCATTAGTCCTTGGCAAGGCGAATGAAATTAGAAAGGAGTTTCTAATTTGCATTATTTAGAGTTGTGCATTTAAGAGTGAAATACATATAATTAAATAAAATAAGACTTGGATAATTCCATGTCTTATATTTAATTGGGACATTGTATGGTGGAAGGATTGAATTATCATGAGTAACTATTTACTCAAAGGTTCTTTTATGATTAATGTTGAAATCTATATTATCCGGAAAGTGGTTTGATCGCTAGGGAGGCTTATCCTATTGTAGAATAAATATTATTTATTTAAATAAATTAATTATTTAATTTATTTATTTAAATAAGATTAGAATTATTCTAATTGATTTATTCACAAGGTTTAATATAGAGAACCTAAAGGGTCATTACCATAAAAGGAAGAATAATTATTTAAGAAGTAAATGACATAATCGTAATAATATGTTATGTATATTTAATTTAATCTATGGTGATAGAATAAATTAAATAGCTTAATATTATTATTTAATATTTTAGAAATATTAAATATAAATTAATAAGAGGAGTCTTATTAATATTATTACAATTATTATTATTTTAATTTCTAAAGAGTTTAGGAATTAATTTAATATAAGTACTCTCATTTATTCCTAATTGGATTAGGAAGGAAAATTAGTTAAAGGAGTTTAATTAATTATCCCTAATAAGATTAGGGAGCTTAATTAATTAAAAGAATTAATTAATTAAAATCCAATTCCTTAATTGTTAAGGTGGGTTTCCACACATCATAAATAAGAGGAGTCTTATTATGGGTGGTATGGGTTGTTGACTTTAACAAAGTACGTAATAATTCCAAAGTTGTTGAAGTATGCCTTTTCTATAGAGATAGAAAACTAGGGTTAGCCATAACACCCATCTTCTTGAATTTCTTTCTTCCTTGGTGGATCACCTCTGTGAGAGCCAAACATATGGGTGGCTAACGTTGATCGAAAGGAAGAACCCGAACCAACAGTGGATTCAAGATTGAGCGAAAAGGATTTGGAGGTGAACTTGTACTGAGGAAGCTTCGATCTTCAGGGTATGATTTATTCTTTATCTTTTCGTTTAATTAATAATTGTGCATAAAGGTGATCCGTATATGGTTTGTAAAAATTCAAACTCGATTTTTACACGCTTAGCATTATTTTTGAATTGATTTTATGAATTTGATTGGCTAACAATAGTATCGCTTCAATATTACAAACCTAACAATAGATCGCATAAACACAATAATAAAAATGGAACCAGGTCATGCATGTAATCCGCATTGCAGACAGGATGTTCAAATGAAATAATAAAGAATGGAACCAGTCAAATCGAATCCGCATGAATAGATGTTCAGGAGAATAATAAAGAATGGAATAACAACAGAATTCACTAAGCATGTGATAGACCACACATACAGGTTATTCCAATAGAATAATAAAGAATGGAATAATAGAAGAATTTCACCATGTATGCGGTACTTCGCATAGACATGTTATTCCAATATAATAATAAAGAATGGAATAACAACCCTTACAAATGTTGAAAGAAAATATCTCTCTTCATGAATACGAAAGAATAATACCCCTTACGAGTATTGAAAGAAAAATAATTCTCTTCATGAATACGAAAGAAATAATACACCTTACCTTAGACAGAAGAGTATTTCGACTGGTAGGGCGAGAATATTCTTGAAGAAAACTTATTACATTTTCTCGCAAAAGCTTCTTAAAACTCTAAAGAAATACGCCAAGATTATAGAAGAAGAATTCTCTCGAACTTCCGTGTGATTTTAATTCTAACTAAACATCCTATTTATAGGAGAATGGAAAGGATACTATGTTGTACTATGTAATAAAATATAATATATTCTATTTATAATCAAATAAAACAAAACTTTATAAAAAGTATTACATTTTATATAAAAAGTTTTACTATCACAAACACTATGCATGCACTTATGCATAATAAAATATATTATATTTTATTAAAAATCTAATAAAACAAATAACTTTATAAAAGTATTCTATTTTATATAAAAAGATTTTACTATCTGAAACACTATGCGTAATAAAATATAATATATTCTATTTAAAATCTAATAAAACAAATAACTTTATAAAAGTATTACATTTTTTATATAAAAAGATTTTACTATACAAACACTACGCAGCACTATACAAATACTATGCATAATAAAATATAATATATTCTATTTAAAATCTAATAAAACAAATAACTTTATAAAAGTATTCTATTTTATATAAAAAGATTTTACTATCAAACGCTATTTGTCACCAATTCTTTATGTAATAATTGTACAAAAAGCCGGTGACTTCTCACGTAAGCATCAATAATCAATACCGTGTGCTACTATGCAAACACGTGTATTACTGTACTTTTAACACCAGGTGTTTCAACAGTTAACGGTAAAACTTCCGCCGTTATTTTTATAAAAAGATAATTTTGTCATTTTCTAACTCTAACAATAATTCTGTTGTGGGGTCCACCAATGATTGTACCATTGTACGAATATTCCTTGTTAAAATGAATATTCCCCGACCAATCGAATATTATATAACAACTTGCTTACTTTGCAAAAAATTTCACATATTATCCATAACTTTAAACTTTTATCAATTTAACCATTTACGAAATAAAATAATAATTATTAAAAAATTGAATACTTTCATTTCATAAAATTCGGGGTCTTACAACATTGATAGAGGCTGGAAGAACTCTACTAGCGAAAGAACCATCCACTTCAATATTTTAGGGCGTAGGCGTCATCAACACCGCATCTACACTCGTAACAGATCACTCATACATTCTACGATTAAGAAGACTCCCTATGAACTGTGGAAAGGAAGAAAATTAAGTATTAGCTACTTTCATGTATTCGGCTGTGCATGCTGAATTCTCAACAATGGAAAGCAGTACTTAACAAAGTTTCAACCCAAGTAAGACGAAGGAATCTTTCTTGGATATGCCACAGACAGTAAGGCCTACAGAGTGTTCAACAAGAAGACACTAAGTGTTGAAGTCTCGATTCACATCATCTTTGATGAGACAGACTTAGACAAAATAATGCTTCAATACACTACGACCTACAGTTCAGACACTACAAACGAGGTCGTCGAGCTCAACACTACGATCGTAGTGCCAGATATTGAAATCGTTGAGAAAGGAAATGAGATCTTAGAGAGGCCTATAGAAGACAACGAACCTCTACACCAAGAAGAAGAAATAGATATTGAAGACCTAAGACAAGAAGGCATCAGGACAGATGTCCCAACAGGAAACAGATGGGCAAGAGATCACACTCAAGATTTAATCATTGGAGATTCGAGTGCAAGAGTCAAAACAGGAGCTGCCACCCAAAATGAATGTTTTTATCTAAGCTTCCTGTCACAAATGGAACCTAAAAAGATAAAGGATGCTATGGAAGACTCTAGATGGATAGAAGCCATGTAGGAAGAACTTAATCAGTTTGAAAGAAGCAAAGTATGGAGATTGGTACCAAGTCCAAAAAGTCATCCTGTCATTGGAACCAAGTGGGTCTTCAGAAACAAGATGGATGAAGATGGAGTAATAACCAGGAATAAGGCAAGACTAGTGGCCAAGGGTTACTCTCAATAAGAAGGTATTGACTATGATGAGACATTTGCACCTGTTGCCAGACTAGAAGCCATTAGAATATTCCTTGCCTTTACTGCTCACATAAAATTCAAGGTCTTCCAGATGGATGTCAAAAGTGCATTCCTGAATGGAGACCTTCAAGAAGAAGTCTATGTAGAGCAACCTCCAGGTTTCATCAATCCATCTTTTTCCAATTATGTTTATAGATTAGACAAAGCCTTATGGTCTTAAACAAGCACCTAGAGCATGGTATGAAACACTGACTAACTTTCTTATTGAAAATGGGTTCACTAGAGGTAGAGTAGATACCACATTATTTCTTAGAAAGTATAAAGACAAAGTCTTATTGGTTCAAATATATGTTGATGATATTATTTTTGGTTCTATTGACGAAAAGTTATGCAAGGGATTCTCCAAGTTTATGCAGAGCAAGTTTGAAATGAGCATGATGGGTGAGTTGAACTTCTTCCTTGGACTGCAAGTAAAACAGACTGATGAAGGAATATTCATAAACCAAGCCAAGTACATTAAAGACTTACTAAATAAGTATGGCGTGGAATCAGTTTCTCCCATGAAAACCCCAATTGATCCTGCAACTAAGCTTGACAAAGATGAAAAAGGTAAAAGTATTGATATAACTCAATGTAGAGGTATGATAGGCTCTCTTCTATATCTAACTGCCAGTAGACCAGATATAATATTTGCAACATGCATTTGTGCTAGATTTCAGGCTAATCCTAAGGAATCACACTTAACTGCTGTAAAGAGGATTTTCAGGTATCTCAAGGGTACATCTTACTTGGGGCTTTGGTACCCCAAAGAATCCTCATTTGAACTAACAGGATACATAGATGCTGATTTTGCAGGATGCAAAATAGATAGAAAGAGTACCAGTGGCACCTATCAATTGCTAGGAAACAGACTTGTGTCCTCGTTTAGAAAAAAGCAAAACTCGATGTCTCACTTCAACCGCAGGTTTAATACATTTCTTTCTTTGGCAAACAACAGGCTCGAGATCCTATGGATGAGAAATCAGCTAGCTGACTATGGGTTTGATTTCAAATCTATTCCCATTCACTGTGATAACACAAGTGCCATAGCAATAACTCATAATCCTATTATGCATTCTAGGACTAAGCATATTGAAATAAGGTATCACTTCATTAGGGATCATGTGCAAAATGGAAATATATCTTTACAATATATCCTTACTGAATATCAACTTGCTGATGTTTTTGCAAAACCTCTAGATGAATCCAGATTTAATAAGTTAATAAGTGAGATAGGCATGCTAAATCTACAACCATAAAATATATGCTCTAGATTGTCTTAACCATACAGAATCTGAAAGGTGAACTCAAAATCGTAGACATGATCAAGGGAAGTCCACGATCGTAGAACTGAAGAGACAAAACCACCTCAACGATCGTTGCAAAGACCCAACCATCGTAGAGCAGAATCAATGATGACAAAAGCCCCATCAATAAAGCAAGAGTAAATCATGTGATGATAAGCTTCAAAACATAGCAATCCCTCTGATAAGCGCCTCAGAAACAAACCTAACCCTTGACTCACTTCAAGAGGTTGGCCCTTCCTGAGTCACCTTAAAAAGAATGCTATGACAAAAACTTATCACAAGGACCCGGACAGACTCGACGATCGTATATCAGACATGATGAATGCTGGATAGACTCGACGATCGTAGATCAGACTCGATAAATACAAAGCACTCAACGATCACTAAACTACCTCAACGATCGTAGTCCTCCCTAAGGACACCTCAGCTCTGAAGGAGCCAATGGCAAATCAGTACAATCCTTATCAGTCAAAATTGTAGAGCCAAGTAAAAGTTGACACCTGTCCCACTAAGCGAAAAAGAAGAGACGGAAGTTACAAGTACAAATTAAAATCGTATTTTTGAAATCTGAAGTTCAAAAGATTATCTCTCTCATCCTCTCTCAAAGCGAAGCCCTAAATCGTAACAAAGCTTACCATATCTCTTTCAACTACAAAATCAATGGCGGCATCCAGTGTTATCTCAGGCTGCAGACTCTATTTTGATGAGTTCAAAATAGCTCAACCTAAATTTCATAAGACTCAAGGCCATCTTTGAAGAAGCGAGTCTCAAGAGGCTTTGGTATGCAGACACTTTGATATATCCCAAACTGGTGAAAGAATTCTACACTTTGATATACACAGATGCTGATTTTGCAGGATGCAAAATAGATAGAAAGAGTACCAGTGGCACCTGTCAATTGCTAGGAATCAGACTTGTGTCCTGGTTTAGCAAGAAGCAAAACTTAGTATCTACTTCAACCGCAGGTTTGAATACATTCTTTGTTGGCATTTCTTTATGTTTCGAGATCCTATGGATAAAAAATTAGGTAGCAGATTATGGGTTTGAATTCAAATCCATATCTATTCATTGTGATAACACAAGTGCCATAGCAATAACTCATAATAATTTCATGCATTCTAGGACTAAGCATATTGAAATAAGGTATCACTTTATTAGGAATCATGTGCAAAATGGAACTATATCTTTACAATATATCCTTACTAAAATTCAACTTACTGATGTCTTTACAAAGCCTCTAGATGAATCCAGGTTTAACAAGTTAATAAGTGAGTTAGGCATGCTTAACTTACAACCATAAAAAATATGCTCTAGTCTGTGCTAACCATACAGATATGAAGGCTATGTTCGAAATCATAGACATGATCAAAGGAAGTCCACGATCGTAGAGCTGAAGTGACATGAAAGACAACGATTGCAGTGCTGACTCAACGATCGCAGTGCAGACTCAACGATGGCAGAGCCCCATCAACAAAACAAAGGAGCATCCTATGATGATAAAATTCAAAACAAAGCAATCTCTCTAATAAGTGCCTCAGAAACAAACCTAACCCTTGATTAACTCTATGAGGTTGGCCTTTCTTGAGTTACCTTAAAAAGAATGCTAAGTCAAAAGTTCATCACAAGGATCCGGACAGACTCAACGATCGTAGTTCAGACACGACGATTGCTGAGAAAACACGACGATCATAGTTCGTACCACGACGATTCTTTTGCGAAAGAGCATATGACGATTCTTTGAAAGCGGAACCACGATGATTGTAGTTCAGACTCAAAGATTGCTAAACAGAACAGACAAACGCAGAATAGACTCAACAATCACAAAGGCTACCTCAACGATCGTAGTCTTCCCAAATGACTGATTAGCTCAGAAGAAGCTAAGGGCAAATCAATACAATCCTCCTCAGTCAGATTCGTAGAGCCAAACAGAATTCAACACCTGCCCCACTAAGCAAAATGGAGAGAGGGAAGTTACAAGTACAGTTTAAAAATGCCTTTTTTTGAAATCATATGTTTAAAAAGTTCATATCTCTCTTTCTCTCTACAATCAGAAACCCTAACTATTAAGAAAGTACAGACAATAATACTATTTGCAAAGAAATCAATGGCAGCCTCCAACGTCATCTCTGGCTATAGACTCTATTTCGATGAGTTCAAAACAGCTGAACCCAAATTTCACAAAACTCTGTCATTGATAAAGAAGGCTGGTCTCGAAGAAGCCCTGGGTATGAGCACCTGGATCTACCCGAAGATGATAAAGGAGTTTTACAGGAATGGGGCATTTGAAAATAACGTCATAACCACGAGAGTCAAGGACGTGGAAATCAAAATCAAAACTAGGGATATCAACCTAGCCCTAGGCTTCAAATCTAAAGGGTTCTCATTTATAGATGGCATTGACTTCCATGAAGGTCTAAAGAAGATGCATCACAAGAAATTCCCCACTGTCAAAGGATATAAGAAAAAGGAGTTTCCTCAGAGGTATGAATTTTTGGCTGATATTATTGGGAAATGTATATGCTGTAAGAGCTCCGGCCACGATTCTGTAAATGAGGTGCAACTCAAGCTCATGACTGCAATAAGTTATGGAATATAACTTAACTATGGAGCTTTACTGCTTGAATGGATTGGGAAATGGATCACTAGCTCGAAGAAGACAAAGAGCTCTCAAAAGATGCTCTATGGGCGATTTATAAGCATCATCCTATAGTCTGCTCTTCTCACATTCCTCGCTCTAACCAAATTTTGTATCTTTCTGAGTCAGCTGAGTTAATGGAGTAGTGATTCGAGAAAACCCTTCTACGAATCTCCGATAATAACCAGCTAAGCCAAGAAAGCTACGTACTTCGGTAACTGACTTAGGTTGCTCCCAGCTTTGAATTGCTTCAATCTTTACCGGGTCAACAGATATTCCATGATTTGATATCACGTGCCCAAGGAATGCTACTTCCTCAAGCCAGAACTCGTATTTCTTTAACTTGGCATACAACTTGTTTTCACGAAGCTTTTGGAGTATCAGTCTCAAGTGTTGCTCATGATCTTCACGCCTTTTGGAGTAAATGAGGATTTCATCAATAAAGACAACCACAAAGTGATCCAAATATTCCTTGAATACTCGGTTCATCATATCCATGAAGGCAGCAGGAGCATTAGTCAATCCAAAAGACATGACTAGGAATTCGTAATGCCCGTACCAAATTCTGAAAGCAGTCTTTGGAATGCCATCAGTTTTAATCTTTAATTGATGATATCTGGAACGAAGATCGATCTTTGAAAAGAATTTGGCGCCTTGTAACTGGTCAAACAGATCATCAATATGAGGCAACGGGTACTTATTTTTGATGGTTGCATGATTCAACTCCCGATAATCAATACAAAGTCGCATACTTCCATCTTTTTTCTTCACGAATAGAACAAGAGCACCCCAAGGAGACGTACTAGGTCGAATGAAACCGATGTCTAACAATTCTTGCAGTTGGGTTTTTAACTCCTGAAGTTCAATAGGAGCCATTCGATATGGGGCTTTAGAAATGGGTTTTGTACCGGGTTCAAAGTCGATACCAAACTCGATTTCACGCTCTGGGGGTAGGCCAGGAAGTTCTTCGGGGAATACGTCAGGAAATTTATTAACAATAGAAATATCATTCAAATCTGACGTATTTTTGTTTAAATTTGTGACATTAGCTAAGAAAGCTTGACATCCATTTTTCAATAAACGAATAACTTTATGTTTTGAGATGACCATGATTGATTTTAATGGTTTGGTCGCTTGAATTCGCATAATAGGTTGATTAGGAATATGAAAGTAAACAACCTTATGAAAATAATCAATTTTAGCATGATGAGTAGTTAACCAATCAATCCCTAGAATCACGTCAAATGCAAATATTTTTAAGGAGATAAGATCAACAATAACGTGCAGTTACCAATTTGAATCAAACAAGACTTATAAACAGTGGATGTAATGAAGGTTTCTCCCAACGGAGTTTCAACAGATAAGTCAAAGTCTAATTTCTCCGGAGTCAAATTTAAACGTTGAGCGCAAGTAGGAGAAATAAAAGAATGGGTAGAACCAGTATCTAATAAGGTATAGACTTTTCTAGAGTTTATGATTAGCTTACCCGTGATCACCTCGTTCGGATTCCTTGCTTTTTGGGAGGTTACGACAAATGCTCTCCCTTGAACTACCGGTTTTGTCTTGTTTGGGACGACCTTTGATGCCTCTATCCCAGCTAGACTTGACTTCGGTGCATGATAAAATCGGGCAAGATGACCTTCTCTTCCGCAATTATAACACGCTTTGTATTGCAACGTACAGTTCAAACTGATATGTCCCTCCCCTTCGCATTTGTAACATACGATTAGCTGTCGTTGCCCTTCCTTAACAACAGGTGCTGGTGATGATGTCTTTCCATCATTGTTGAATCTCCTCTTCTTAAAATTTCCACTTCTATTATCTTGGCCATGATTACCACTGAAGTGGTTAACATTTTTGGCATGTTGATTCCCTCCACTTTTGTTGTCACCGCTTCGATGACTGCTACCACTGGTATTCTCATTTTGTCGGATGCTCTCTCTTGGTTGAATTGACTCGTTATCGCGTTCTAATAACTGAGCCCTATTTACAACATCTGAATACAAACATAATTTATGAGAAATTAAGTATTGAAGTATCTTAGGTTTTAAACCTCTTAGAAACATCCGCGTCATTCTCTCCTCATTATCAACCAAGTGGGACGTAAACTGGGACAACTCAAAAAAATTAGCTTCGTACTGTGACACGGTCATATTATTCTGTTCCAGCTTGATGAACTCTACCTCCTTCATGTGACGAATACTTTCGGGAAAGTACTTGTCGTTGAACAGTTCTTAGAATTTCTCCCAAGACATCTTCAGTGCGGCAGGTTGAGTACCCTTTATCAATTCCCACCAGTAATCTGCCTCTCCTCGCAACCTAAAGGTGGCAAAGGGAACCTTTTGCTCATCGGTGCATCCCAAGACATCAAATATCTTAGTGATCTGCTTTATCCACGTCTCCGCCTTAAGTGGTTTTGGCTCTCCAATAAACTCCGGTGGTCCCAGCTCCTTGAGCTATTTAGCGTTGACCGTCCGAGAGTTGCCAGTGTTTCCACCTGCATTTTGAACAGGAGCCGCTCTCGCCTGATGTTGAATGAATTGTATAAAGCCTCTGAACATCCCATCATTCATCATTTGGTCAGAGTTGTTATTTTCTTGAGGATTATTGCCATCCTGATGCACATTATCCTGGGTATTGATTGTTGGTGACTCAACGGTCTCATGTGCTTCATTGTTTATCTCAATATTTTCGGATGCCATTTTTAAATACTGCCACAAAACAAGGATTAATTGATATGTCACATATTATCCATATTCTCTGACCGACCAAATAAATACCAAATAAACTTAGGTAGGTCATAATAGCGATGGAATTTCCCGTCTCTCCCCTCCTAGTTCTAGTCTCACATCTCAGCCAGGGATCATATCCCTAAGCTTTGATACCAACTGTGACGCCCCCAAAATAGGTATACATCACCCATATTTAGTCGCCAAATACATGGTACAGAATTTAAATACAAACTTCTTTTATATAGTACGACAAAACGTAGCTGAGAGTTTCAACACGGATAATGTCTCGTAGAGAGTATCCAAACTCAAATAAAGTCCTCATTACAATTATTATCACACTATTTCACTGAATAGTTAGGACTACTAATGCAAACATCTGGACCGTCACTCCGTTCCCCGACTAGTCCCATCTATATTTTTAATTCTTGAAGAGAACAATGAAAATAAAAGGTGAGCTCAACTAGCCAAGTAAGAAATATTATGACTAAGATAATGTAGAATAAATTATCGTTAGCCTTCAACAGTGTTAAACTGATAAAATATAATAAACATCAAGTTTAACTGTAGCGGAACAAGCAATCCATTAGAAGAGTCAAGTAGAACATGATATCTACTATCTTTTATGATTTAAAAAGTTTATCATCAATTTTAGCGCTGAGACTCAGCTTAATAAATAAACCACATCATCGAATCATCCCTGCACTACGGGCCAAGGATATTCATGTAATCTTCAATGGTCATAATTATACCGAATAATCCCTGGTCATAATCATACCAACAACTGTCCATCAATGCCCTAAAGGTCAATGAGGATTTTTACCACATCATTTATAACATTACGGTCATGATTATACCGAATAATCCCTGGTCATAATCATACCAATTAATAGTACATCTATGCACGTAAGCCAGATATGACTTTTATCACAATATAAGCATGAGGATTATGACAATGATATAAGAATTCAATTAAAAGAAAGCAAAGGATAAATTTTTAAAAATTTATAACTTAATTTATCCAAAATTCAATAATATCCAAATTGTCAACATGATACTGCTTTGTGGAGTAAAATTCAAGAATAATATTGTATCAAAAATGAGTTGGACAGCAAAGAAATCAATTTTTGTTATGAATAATTCCCCGGGTGAATAGTACCCGAGTGAATAGTACCCCGTGAATAGTACTTCAGGAATAGTATCTCGTGAATATTACTTTATGAATAGTACTCGTGAATAGTACTTTGTGAATAGTACACTTTATGAATAGTACCTGTGAATAGTAATTTATGAATAGTACCGTAAAAATAAATAGTACTCATGGACAGTACTCCGGCATGAAAAGCTTAAAATTTAACATGAATGTGTAGAAAATATCCTTGTGAAACGATACTAGATGAAGCGCAAATTTCAAGGATATTCTACTAATTTTACGGAGTATAGAAGCAATACTTTAACAAAATGAGGGTATAATCAGGAATACGAGACGAAATAATATTATTCACATACTACAGAGTATGAAAGAAAATATTATTCTAATGAATATTGAAAAAAATAATATCCCTTATCTCAGAAGAAGACTGGATACTGGAATAGTGAAGTAGCAGACTTCTCTTCTTCTTTCTCTTTATTGCTTCTCTCTCTATAATTGATTTTGTGAGTCTTAGTGAATTTGTGAGAATGAAAGAAGAATGAGCTTCTATTTATAGGAAAATATAGTTTCGATAATTGCACGTTTTGGGGCTCGAAATATTACAGTATAATACATTCATCTTTTCTATCATTTTTAATTTAGCCCTGCAAGTATTATCAAACTTGCACCACCTCCCCTAATAGTACATCTTGTGAATCAATAGTACAATCATGTGAATCAATAGTACAATCATGTGAAAAAAATAATTATAGTATAATACCTTCATCTATCCATCCATTTTTAATTTAGTCATGCAAGTATTATCAATCTTGCACCACCTCCCCTAATAGTATATGCATGTGAATCAATAGTACACACATGTTAAAAAATAGTTATAAGTATGTGAATTAATAGCAATTAATTGCTCATTTATCCGATTAATTACCTGATTGGTCAATATAACCTCTAGACATCAATTATTATCGGAATAGATGTCGATTTCCACTAACACTAATAATCCCAACACAATAGAAATATCAATTTCATCTTTAATCAATACGAACTTATTCATCATTAATATTATAACTCACAATATTTAACAACCAGATCATTCCCAAGAAAGAGGGGCTTTCCGATAAGGATTTCTCCCTATTTGGCGCGTAATTAGGTGACCAAACCTCTCATCGACAGAACTTTCTAGACATTGTCAATATTGCAAATAATAATATGAATAACTTTGTCGTCTCAATTATTGATTTAATAATAAAAAATATTATGCAGATGATACTGTGACAATAATTGAATCAATAATATGAGAGATATTATGCATCAATTATTGTAGCAATAATTGAGTATAACTGAGTGACTTTTTACGTAAGCATCAATAATCAATACAGTGTGCTACTATGCAACCACGCGTATTACTGTACTTTTACCACTGGGTAGTTCAACAGTTTAATGGTAAAAATTTCGCCGTTATTTTTATAAAAAGATAATTTTGTCGTTTTCTAACTACGACAATACTTTCGTTGTGGGGTCCACCAATGATTGTGCCATCGTACGAATATTCCCTGACCAATCAAATATTATATAACCACTTGCTTACTTTGAAAAATTTGTAAATAATACCCACAACTATAACATTATATCAAATCCATACCATAATATTCAAAAATATATTTTGAGAAAAATTAATCTTTATTCATAAAAGTTGGGGTCTTACAACCTCCCCTTCTTATGAAATTTCGTCCTCAAAATTAGGGTGCGTACCTGGTATGTCGAAGAGGTGAGGATACCTTGACTTCATTTCAGATTCTAACTCTCAGGTCATTTCCTCAACATCGTGGTTTCTCCATAAAACTTTGACTTGAGGTATAACCTTGGAGCGTAGAATATGATCCTTCTTATCCAAGATTTTAACAGGTACCTCCTTATACGTTAAATCTTCCGCTATCTCTTCTGGTTCTAATTCAATAATGTGGTTCAAGGTCTTTCACATATTTATGTAACATAGATATGTGAAAAATGTTATGAACACGAGACATACTTGGTAGTAAGGCGAGTCTATAGGCCATAGTTCTACTCGACGAGAGGATTAAAAATGGGCTAATGAATCAAGGATTGAGCTTTCCTCTCTTTCCAAATCTAAAATCTGTAAGACCCCAAAATTTTTTTAAATAAAAGGAATTTCCTTTATTTATTATTTTGAAATAGTAAGGGTTGATTTGATTAATGTGGATAGTTAAGGGTTAAATCATAAATATTTCAAAATAAGCAAGTGGTTATAAAATATTCATTTTTGTCTGGAAATATTCGTTTGGTCGTGGAATATTAAATCTTTGTCGGGAATATTAAATGCAATGGCCAGCGACCATGTGTGGGCCCCATAACGGAAAGCGATTGGATGAGGAAAGCGACAAATATAAGTTGTTTAAAAATAACGGCGTAATTATTCACAGATTATCTTTATTGGAATACCCGGTGGTTAAAACACACTAATACGCTGGCGTTGTTGAGCAGAGTAGACACGGTATTGCATCAATTATTGATTCTTACGTGAAGGCACTACTCATAATTGTTACGATGAATTCTTGTTCAATAGTTTATTTTATTGATTCAATAATTCTTGCGTTGGTATTTTATATTATTCATTGTTTGATAATTGTCATTTGCACAAAGATATTTCCCATTATCGGATCAATAATTCATATTATTTGAATAATATTATTAGATAACATTATTGGCAATGTCTAGAAAGTTACGTCTAAGGAGAGGTTTGGTCACCTAATTGCTACGCCCGATGAGAGAGATCCTTATTGGAAAGTTCCTCTTTCACGGAACGACTGGTTGTCATAAATGTGATTACATAATATTATTTGTGAATAATTAATTATTGATTCATATGATAAGGAAATATTTATTTTATATGAATATAAATGATGGATTTATTTATGTGGTTATTAATGAAGGAATTAATCTTTGAGATGTTTTATTTGTATTTTGTCGGATTGGAGGTATTAAAAGATCAAATCGGTGTTATTACTGACTTTATTGTGTGAGTTATAATATTTAATCCGAAATAGTTGGATCGTTGTAATTTTTGGATATGTTATACATATATAAGTTGAGTATATGTCCACAAATTTTGAACCGTTAAAAATGAGCGTATAATTTATTATGAATTTTAAGAGGTGGTGATTCGTAAATTAGGTTATAAATGATTTTGGTGGAAAATTCTAGAATTGGTGGGCCCCACTTGTGGTTGGTGAAAAATGTGCTGAATTTTATTTCAAATGTGGTGGGTGGCAATAGTAGCGAGTAAAGCCATCGGTAGCGTAGTCAAGTCTGCTTGGTGAATTTAACATTTTCCTATAAATAGAGGCTAAGTTAGAATTGAAAATCACACGAAAACAAAGTTTTCTCTTTTCTCTCTCTATATTATTGAGCGTATTTTGTGAGTATTTAGATACTTTGAGAGTTCTTTGTTCAATCTATAAGTTTCATTCAAAGATCACTTCCGATCTTTCCTTAGAAATCTTGATTCTTTGAGGTAAGGGATATTATTTTTTCGTAATAATATTATTTCTTGATATCATTATCTTTGAAATGTTGATCTGAAGTTTTTATCAAATTTGGAACTTTTTCATGTCGGGGTTACTATTCATGAGTTACTATTCACGAGTTACTATTCATGAGTTACTATTCACGAGTTACTATTCACGAGTACTATTCATGAAGCGTGAAGATGTTTTTGTGGAATTTCTATCTTTTGGTGTCAAGATTCTTCAGTTACTATTCACGTATCTGGGCACTATTCAATGAAAAAATAAAATTTCTTCTTTTTCGTCAAAATTATCTATTCGGATACTAGCTTTGATTGTATCCATGTTTTGATCATTCTTGAATTTTACACCACTATGATTATTTTTGAGGTATTGTTGGACATGGATAAAACAAAGTACTGAATCCTTAATCCTTAATCCTTGTCATTTTGTTTCACTTGGATTCGTTCTTTAAAATATTTTCATCATCCTCGGTCTTAAATGATGATATTATTGAATATCTTTGGCACGTAGTGCAAAGATGAATGATTTCTGAAGAATATCTTTGGCTCAGTAGTGCAAAGATGAATAGGTGTTTAAATGAACATGATAGATCGATGAATATCTTTGGCCTTTAGTGCAAAGATGAACAAGTGTTGAGATGAACATGACCGATTGATGAATATCTTTGGCTTTGTAGTGCAAAGATGAATATTTGATTTGAGATGAATATTGATTGATGTTACGAGAGATAAAATATTGACGATGGACCGTTAAATTCATAGATTATAGTAGATTTCATTCTCTACGTAACTCTTACATGAATTATTATTTCCATTGCGAATATTGATCTGAAACTTGTTGTCTATTGTATTCTATCGATTTTTCCTGTTGGAGACTAACGATAATTTGTTGTATATTATCTTAGTCATAATATTCTTCTTTGGGCTAGTTGAGCTCACCCTTTTCCTTGTTGTTCCATTTTTCTTCTCGGGGCGGCGAGAATGTAAGAGTACTAGTCGGGGTATGGAATGAAGGTTCTAGAGAGTTGTATAGTAGTCCTCACCATTTTTGTAAAATAATGTATCAATAATTATGATGGGGATTTATTTGCGTGTGGATATTGTCTAGAAGACAATATTATATTTAAAACTCATTAAGATATATTGTCGTATTTCACACGACATTTGTATTATTGAAGTTGTAGTTTGTTTCTTGTACCATGTATTTGGCGACTTCGGAATGGGTGTTGTGTATACCTATTTTGGGGCGTCACAGTTAATATCGATCTTTAGGGATATGATCTCTGGCGGAGATCGGGGAATAGAACTAGGAGGGAGAGGCAGAGTAAAACCTTCGCTAGTGTGTCCTACCTAAGCTTATTTGTTGGTTGGTCATAATATAGGGGTATTATGTGATTTGTTAATTTATTTAATTAACCCTTGTTTTATGATAGTTTTTAAGAATGGCTGCTGAGAACGTTAACAATGGAGTGAATGAGATCATGGAACACCTCTAATCGCCAAACAGGATAATGTGTGATGTCGGTGCGAAGAAGGAATTAGAGATATCCATGTAGTGAGTGAAGAATTGATAGTTGCACCCCGAGATAGTCACAGAGGTAACAACTGAGAGTGAGGAAGAAGAGGAAGAAGAGGTACCTGAAGAGAGTTTATTAGAGGTATTTTATGATCAAAATGTAGAATTGCAAAATCGTATTCATGAGTTAGAAGAGCGAAATTTGAAGAATTGCGAGGCGATCGTGGAGCAAAAGGATGCAACGATTCAAGCTTGTGTTACCCGATATGTGATGCTTGAGCGAAGCACTCTTTGGCGAGTATAAGATGATAAAGTCGGAATCGAAATTTGAAAGAAGAAATAAGCGAACAAGTGAGAATGAGTGATGCATGGGTAAAAGCCGCACGACGCGTTGATATTATGGAAAGAGATGTCCAATCTAAGAAGAGAAGATTTAACGATGACGGGAAGGCGCTTTAAAGCGTGACATCGGCACCATCAACAAATTCTAGGGGAAGAGAACGACGATCGCCCGGTTAGATGCTACGAGATGTGGAGAGGAGGGACATATAAGGTCAAACTGTTCAAAGCCTTCCAAGGTATGCAATAATTGTGAAAAGAAGAAGGACATATCGCTTTCGAGATTATGCGATATCGAAACCAGTCAATGAGAATGGTGACTCAAAAGGATGTCCCGAAAAAAGTCAAAGTCAACGGTTCTTGGAAGAAGCGTTTGTCGTGACCGATCAAAATCGAGGAACCCGAACGAAGTTAGCATGTTAGTTAATTATAAATTCTTGCGAAGTATATACCTTACTAGATATTGGTTCTACCCATTCTTTTATCTCTCTTACTTGCGCTCAACGTTTGAACTTGACTACGGAGAAATTAAACTTTGACCTATCTGTGGAGACTCCATTAGGAGAAACTTTCATTACATCCGTTGTTTAAAAATCTTGCTTGATTCAAGTTGGCACTATCACATTACCTATTAACCTTATTTCTATAGAGATATTTGCTTTTGATGTGATTTTAAGGTTAACTACTCATCATGCCAAATTGATTGCTTTTGTAAGGTTGTTAGTTTTCATATTCCTAAGCAACCTGTTATTCGAATTCAAGCAATCAAACCATTGTAGTCAAACATTTTCATATCAAGCCATGAAGTCATTCGTTTATTACGGATGTCAAGTTTTCTTAGTCCATGTTATGGATTTGAATAAAGACACGTCAGATTTGAATAATATTCTGTTGTTATTGATTTTTCTTGGCGTATTTCTGAAGAATTTCTTGGCTTACTCCCCAAAGCACGATATTAAATTTTGTATCGAATTTGAACCCGGTACAAAACTCATTTCTAAAATCTCATATCGAATGGCTCTATTGAACTTGAGTTAAAAATTCAACTATAAATTTGGTACTGAGCCTTTATCTTATGACTTCCTTTGTGGAATTCACTAAGCGAGACTCTCTCTGTAGGGGCGTCATATTCGATGCGATAGTAAAGCGATAGGTGTCATTGTGACGTGCTATCCAAGATTGGGATATGAGTCACGATTGAGAGCAACCTAAGTCGATAATCAAAATACGTAGCTTTCTAGGCTTAGTTGGTTATTATCGGAGATTCGTTGAAGGATATTCTCGAATCGCTATTCCATTATCGCAAATTGACTCGTAGAGATACAAAATTCGAATGGAGCAAGGAATGTGGGAAGAGCTTGAAGAACTCGAGAGGAGACTCATTTCAAAGACATGTTACGACCATGCCATCCTGGAAAAGCGAGCGTGGTAGGCGGCGTGTTGAGTAGAAAATCGTATATAAGTAATCTGAGTACGATATTGTCAAAGACTAATTTCAGTATAATTTACAAATAATAGAGATGGAGATGAAAACTCTAGGTACCCACGTGATGATATCTGAGTATAATCGACTTTAATCGATAAAGTTAAAGTTTGCTCGAGCCAGGCCGGGAAATGATGCGTATGAAGAAGAAAGTACAAGAAGGAGCTATTAGGGCGAGAATTGATGAAGAAGGAATACTTGAGTCCACTCTGAACTTTGTGTTCCTAACGACTCGATTTGAAGAACAAGATTATGATGGAGGCACACAATACACCATTTGCAATCCATCCTGGAAGTACTAAAATGTATCGTGATCTTGACATACATTTGGTGGAATAATATGAAGAGAGAGATTGCAAAGTTTATGTCGATGTGTTTAACTTGCCAACGTGTAAAGGCGGAGCATCTAGTACCTAAGGGTCCGTTGCAACCATTTGAGATTCCGGAATGGAAGTGGGAACACATTACCATGGATTTCGTTCTGCGGGTCTTCCTACGGTTTCTCAAGGCATCAATGCTATTTGGGTTATTGTTGATAGATTAACCAAGTCTGCTCATTTCTTGCCGACACGGAGACTTATTCACTTGAGCGTCTTGCTAGTATGTGCGTGAATGAGATTGTGAGGTTGCATGGCATGCCAGTATCCATAGTTTCGGATCGTGACCCAAGATTCACTTCAAGATTTTGGGTTAGCTTGCAAAAAGCTATGGGCGCAGATTTGCGATTTAGTTCGGCATACCATCCCCAAACCAGACGAACAATCGAGAGGACTATTCAAACTCTTGAAGATTTATTAAGACTACGTGTCCTAGACTTCAAGGGCGCTTTGGGATAAGTATTTACCATTGGTGGAATTCTCCTACAACAACAGTTATCGAGAAAGTATAGGTGTGGTTCCATTCAAGCATTATATGGACGAAAATGTCGTTCTCCAATATGTTGGGATGAGGTGGGTGAAGCAACATTGTTGGGACCCGAGGTTAAATACGATATGACTACCGAAAAGATCCAAATGATTCGACAACGTATACAAAGCGGCACAAGATCGACAAAAGAGTTATGCGGATCTTCATCGAAAGGACGTGGAATTTAGTGTAGGGGATCATGTATATTATGCGCGAGTTGCTCCATGGAAGGGAGTTACAAGATTTAGGAAGAGAGGAAAGCTCAATCCACGATTTATTGGTCCATTTTAAATTCTTGACCGAGTAGAAAATGTAGCCTATAGACTTGCGTTACCTCCAAGTATGTCTCGTGTTCATAATGTGTTTCACATATCGGTACTTAAATAATATGTGAAAGACCCGAACCACGTTATAGAGTTAGAACCTGGACGAGATAGCCAAGACTTAACGTGAGGAGGTACTGTCAAGATTTTGGATAGGAAGGAGCATGTCCCACGCCAAGAAAGGTCATACCACAAGTTAAAGTTTTGTGGAGGAATCATGCTATAGAGGAAATGACACAGGAATTGGAAGCGGAAATGAAAGCGAGGTATCCTCACCTTTTGAAATACCGAGTACGTCGTCGATTTCGAGGACGAAATTTCATAAGGAGGGAGGTTGTAAGACCCCGAATTTTTTTTAAATAAAAAGGAATTTCCTTTATTTATTATTTTGAAATAGTAAGGGTTGATTTGATTAATGTGGATAGTTAAGGGTTAAATCATAAATATTTCAAAATAAGAAAGTGGTTATAAAATATTCATTTTTGTCGGGGAATATTCGTTTGGTCGTGGAATATTCGTCTTTGTGTCGGGAATATTAAATGCGACGGCCTTGACCCATGTGTGGGCCCCATAACGGAAAGTGATTGGATGAGGAAAGCGACAAATATAAGTTGTTTAAAAATAACGGCGTAATTGTTACTGATTTATCTTTGTTGGAATACCGGTGGTTTAAAACACACTAATACGCGTTGTTGAACGATAGCACACCAGTATTGCATCAATTATTGATTCTTACGTGAAAGGCACTACTCGATAATTGTTACGATAATTCTTGTTCAATAGTTTATTTTATTGATTCAATAATTCTTTGCGTTGGTATTTTATATTATTATTTGTTTCAATAATTGTCATCATGCGATATTTTCCATTATCGGATCAATAATTCATATTATTTGAATAATATTATTAGATAACATTATTGGCAATGTCTAGAAAGTTACATCTCAAGGAGAGGTTTGGTCACCTAATTGCTTGGCGCCAAATGAGGAGATCCTTATTGAAAGCCCCTCTTTCGTGGGAACGACTGGTTGTCATAAATGTGATTACATAATATTATTTGTGAATAATTAATTATTGATTCATATGATAAGGAAATATTTATTTTATATGAATATAAATGATGGATTTATTTATGTGGTTATTAATGAAGGAATTAATCTTTGAGATGTTTTATTTGTATTTTGTCGGATTGGAGGTATTAAAAGATCAAATCGGTGTTATTACAGCTTTATTGTGTGAGTTATAATATTTAATCCGACCGTTGGATCGTTGTAATTTTTGGATATGTTATACATATATAAGTTAAGTATATGTCCACAAATTTTGAACCGTTAAAAATGAGCGTATAATTTATTATGAATTTTAAGAGGTGGCTGATTCAGAAATTAGGTTATAAATGATTTTGGTGGAAAATTCTAGAATTGGTGGGCCCCAC
Organism: Panax quinquefolius; assembly: GCA_020205615.1. Lineage (NCBI taxonomy): Eukaryota > Viridiplantae > Streptophyta > Magnoliopsida > Apiales > Araliaceae > Panax > Panax quinquefolius. The sequence continues at coordinate 133,225,702 of CM035169.1, forward strand.
TTGTGGTTGGTGAAAAAATGTGCTGAATTTTATTTCAAATGTGGTGGGTGGCAATAGTAGCGGTAAAAAGCCATCGGTGTGGTGTCAAGTCTGCTTGGCTGACTAACATTTTCCTATAAATAGAGGCTAAGTTAGAATTGAAAATCACACCGTAAACAAAGTTTTCTCTTTCTCTCTCTATATTATTGAGGCGTATTTTGTGAGTATTTAGATACTTTGAGAGTTCTTTATTCAATCATAAGTTTCATTCGACATCACTTAGATCTTTCCTTCCGAAATCGATTCTTTGAGGTAAGGGATATTATTTTTTCAGAATGATATTATTTCTTCAATATCATTATCTTTGAAATGTTGATCTGAAGTTTTTATCAAATTTAGAACTTTTTCATGTCTAGTTTACTATTCATGAGTTACTATTCACGAGTTACTATTCACGATTCTTATTCACGAGTACTATTCATGAAGCGTGAAGATGTTTTTTGTGGAATTTCTATCTTTTGGTGTCGAGTTACTTATTCACGTATCTGGCACTATTCACGTATCTGACACTATTCAATTTAAAAATAAAATTTCTTCTTGTCAGTCTAAAATTATCTATTACGGATACTAGCTTTGATTGTATCCATGTTTTGATCATTCTTGAATTTTACACCACTATGATTATTTTTTGAGGTATTGTTGATACATGGATAAAACAAAGTACTGAATCCTTAATCCTTAATCCTTGTCATTTTGTTTCAATCGGAATCGTTCTTTAAAAATATTTTTCATCATCCTCGGTCTTAAATGATGATATTATTGAATATCTTTGGCACATGTAGTGCAAAGATGAATGATTTCTGAAGAATATCTTTGGCACATGTAGTGCAAAGATGAGCAGTGTTTAAATGAACATGAATGAAATCGATGAATATCTTTGGCCTTTAGTGCAAAGATGAACAAGTGTTGAGATGAACATGACCGATTGATTAATATCTTTGGCTGTGGTGCAAAGATGAATATTTGATTTGAGATGAATATTGATTGATGTTACGGGGATAAAATATTGATGATGGATTTATAAATTCATAGATTATAGTAGATTTCATTCTTTATGTAACTCTTCTATGAATTATTATTTCATTGCGAATATTGATCTCAAACTTGTTGTCTATTGTATTCTATCAGATTTTTCCTGTTGGAGACTAACGATAATTTGTTGTAATTATCTTAGTCATAATATTCTTCTTGGGCTAGTTGAGCTCACCCTTTTCCTTGTTGTTCCATTTTTCTTCTCAGGAGGCGAGAATGTAGCGAGTACTAGTCGGGGTATGGAATGAAGGTTCTAGAGAGTTGTATAGTAGTCCTCACCATTTTTGTAAAATAATGTATCAATAATTATGATGGGGATTTATTTGCGTGTGGATATTGTCTAGAAGACAATATTATATTTAAACTCACAGTATATATTGTCGTATTTCACACGACATTTGTATTATTGAAGTTGTAGTTTGTTTCTTGTACCATGTATTTGGCGACTCAGAATGGGTGTTGTGTATACCTATTTTGGGGGCGTCACAGTAACTCCTTTCCATGGAGCAATACGTAAGAATACATGATCTCCAATATTGAATTCCACATCCTTTCGATGAAGATTAGCATAACTCTTTTGTCGATCTTGTGAGGTTTTTATACGTTGTCAGATCGTTCGAATCTTTTCTGTAGTCATACGTACCAACTCCGGTCCCGACAACGTTGCTTCACCCACCTCAATTTATGTATACATTGGAAAATGTTGGACAAGACATCAAAGAATATCTGAATTAGGTATCTTATCTATATCCAATATAGATACCTTCCGATCTTAGAAGTATCTGTTCTTCCATATGGATGCATCAATTCAATTTTTTTATGATTTGTTTAATGTGACTAATCCTCTTTAAATTTACTTAGCCATAGTGTCACGATGGTTTCTTTTTTGTCAACCTTTCAAGATTAGGTACGATGTGCATTTATATGAATTCAATAAAAAATTTAACAATTCTTTGCCTTTTTAGTTTTTTAAATCCACTTGTAACAGGAATTTGTTGGATTTACCTTTCTTAACCATCAGATGAGATTTCTCTTATTCTAAAAGTTAAAAGCTTGTATTTATATAACTAAATTAAGTATCTATGCATAATCTTGTAATCTAGCATGTTGTGTACTCAATCATATATTTTGTTCTGATATATCATTTAATTATTGGTTTTCTTAATATTGGTTTATATGCTTCAACTTCTCATTGTTCATGTTACATAAATATTTTTGTAAGGAGACAACAAGAGGTATAATTATTTTTTTCTTGCACTGTGCTGGGAGTGGTTGTAACCGAAAGTTTAGAAACCTAATATTACACCATCTTTCCTTATGGTTTAGTTGTCCTTTCATACCTGCTAGTACTTAGCATGAATTGACAAGCTTATTCCTAACCAAGTTTGTTGATCTATGTTTCCAGCCTTTCCATAACAGACATGGAAAAGCTTATCTCTTCAATAAAGCGCAAGTGTATTTTATTTTGGTGTTGACAGAGTTAATTCTTATCCATTTGTTTCCTTTGATTTTGTAATCCAACAATGTTGTTTATATTGCTACTAATGTTTAGTTTAAGAGCTATGAACTAATTATTGGCTCTAAGGTTATAATGGAACTGTGAGACCCCAGATTTTATGAATAAAGATTTAATTTTCTCGAAATAATTTTTTTTAATATTATGGTGTGGATTTGATATAATGTTATAGTTGTGGGTAATATTTATAAATTTTGAAAAATATGCAAGTTGTTATAAAATATTCGATTGGTCGGAGAATATTCGTATTAATAGGGAATATTCGTATGACGACACACTCATTGGTGGAACCCACAACGGAAGTATTGTCGTAGTAGAAAAGACAAAATTATCTTTCTATAAAAATAATCATGAGGTGTTAGCGTTAAAACTATTGAACTACCCAGGTAGTAAAAAATACAAAGATACGGCGTGGTTGCATAAGTAGCACCAGTATTGATTATTGAAGCTTACGTGAGAAGTCACTCAGTTATACTCAATTATTGCTACAGTAATTGCTGCATCATATCTCTCATATTATTAATTTAATTATTGTTACAGTATCATCTGCATAATATGATACATTATTAAATCAATAATTGAGACGACAAAGTTATTCATATTATTATTTACAATATTGACAATGTCTAGAAGTTCTGTCAAGGAGAGGTTTGGTCACCTAATTGCGCGCCAATAAGGAGAAATCCTTATCGGAAAGCCCCCTCTTTCCTGGTTGTTAAATATTATGAATTATAATATTAATGATGAATAAGTTTGTGTTGATTAAAGATGAATTTTATAGTTCCATTGTGTTAGAATTATTTGTGCTAGTGGAAATCGACATTTGTTTCAATAATAATTGATGTCTGGATGTTATATTGTTCAATCGGGTATTCGGGGCACTTTTCGTGTTAGAGTACTATTCATGAGTTACTATTCATGAGTTACTATTCACGAGTTACTATTCATGAGTTACTATTCATAAATTACTATTCACGAGTTACTATTCACGGGTACTATTCACCCGTAAAATATATTTCTTTTCGGTCCAAATCATTTTTGGGTACAATATTATTTCATGAGGAGATGTGCTAATTTTTCAGACCGTTGGTTGAAATTATAATTGTAAATCAATATGGATCGTTGATTTAATGTTTTAATAGTAACTTGTCCCTTCAGTTTTCCAAGAGTTATTTGTCCCTTCGGTGTTTCAAGAGTTAATTTCCCCTTCGCAAATAGTAGTTGTCTCTTCAATATTACCAAGAGTCATTTTGACCCTTCGTTAAGACCAAGAGCCACTTACAGTTCTTCTATAAATAGAAGCTCATTCCTTCATTATTTCTTACGAATTCACTGAAACTCTAGAGAGAAAAACTATAGAGAGAGTTCTTCTTCTATAATCTTGAGCGTATTTATTTAGAGTTTAAGAAAGCTTTGAGCGTAGTACAAGTTTTTTCGAGTATATCCTCGCCCTACCAGTCGGAATACTCTTCTTTCAAAGGTAGGGGATCTTTTTGTTGTGCTCTTAATGGGTATTCTTTCGTTCTTATTCATGAAGAGAACTTTTGTTATTCCATTCTTTATTATTATGTTGGAATAACCTGTCTATGCAAAGTACTGCATACATGGTGAAATTCTTCTAATATTCCGTTCTTTATTATTCTGTCGAAATATCCTGTTTGTGCATTTACGCCTTTAACCGGTTCCATTATTTATTATTCTCGTCGAATATCCTCAGATATGTGCGTTGTGGGACTGGGTTCCATTATTTATTATTCGCTTTAATATCCTCATCGAAGGCGTTCTGGGGACCGGTTCTATTATTTATTATTCTGTTGGGAATAACCTGTCTGTGCGGTCTCTATCGCATGCATGGTGAATCCTTCTGTTATTCCATTCTTTATTATTCTGTTGGAATAACCTGTCTATGTGGATTACCACATGCATGGTGAACGATCCTTTGTATTTCATTCCTTGTTAAATTGTGGAAATGATCTGTTTACGTGGATTATGATGAAAGTCATAATAAAAGCATTGGACTAATGAAAATCATGGGTATATGTGGTATTAGTAAGTGTTATTATGATTTATGTTGGTTATTATGTGAAAACATGAAAGTTTCTTAGAAATCACAAAGGGTTGAAAAATCAGATTTTGGTGAAAATGGAACATGAAATTTAATTGACCATATCTCCTATTATATTTCGAATTTTTGAGTGTGGTCAAGTTCTAGAGTTAGGTCTATGAGCTTTGTAACTTATCCAAGTGGAATCAATGGAAAAGGTGTTGTAGATTTTCTTGTGGACTGATTTTAGCAAAGTACGAAAAATTGTAAAATATGAAAAAGGCTGCTGTCACGATTTTAAAAGAGCTATTTCGGCCACTTAATTTGTGAGAAAAATTCTGGTCTTTTTGGACATGAAAGTATATGGTATAAAGTACCTCCTGTCCAAAAATGAGCTCATTCCGACTTGAAATGAGCAAGTTATGACCATTTCAATATTTAGGTTTTTTCGACGAAAAACGCTATAACCGGAGTTCTATAACTCCGATGACCATGAAATTTAAACTAGAAGCTCACGTTAACATGTGTAAGATCCTGCCAAGATTTGGGAATTTCTGGAGTTAACCATGAGGTAGCTAGTTTCTTAAGGAATTAATTAGAAATTGATTTTTGAAAAATAGTAAATGAATTTTAAAAATGTCAAGAAAAATATATGTTCAATACGGGACTATATTATTCTGATTTGGTATTTTTCATGAAAATAGTTAGCTACGAACATATGAATTAAATATGTTATGTGGAGTTGAAGAATTGGTAAATAGGATTTTATGGCTTAGAAATCCTATATAAGGTATATGCAGATTTTGATGAGTAATTTGATTTTTGGTGATGAAATCTTATGAGTATGACATTGTTGAATGATTAAATGCATTATTTGAAAAAGTGTAAACAATTAAATGTAATTGTTTATAAGTTTAAGAAGTGATTAAAATATTGTTATAGTATTAATAGTATTAGATTATGATTTTATTAAGTAATTGATAATGTCTGGATAAATTTAAAGTCTTTAATATTTATCCTTGATTTAGTTGATTAATGCTTATAATATTGTCATCATCCTTATATTTATATTATGTTGAAAGTCATCTGTGGCCTGTAGTGCATAGATGGACTTGGTATGATTATGACCAGGGATTATTCGATATAATCATGACCGTAATGTTGCAAATAATGTGGTAAAAGTCCTCATTGGCCCGTAATGCATTGATGGACAGTTTTTGGTATGATTATTACTATGGATTCTCTTCGGCCAAGGGTGAAAAGATGAATTGTTTTATGGCATGATCAGGACCGTTGATGAAAACACGATTATCTTTGGCCCGTAGTGCATGAATAATTCATGGTCGTGATACTAAAGAATATCCTTGGCCTGTAGTGCATGGATTATTCGATGATGTGGATTATTTATTGAGCTGAGTCTCAACAATGAAATATTAATTCATGGATGTGATAATAATGAATATCTTTGGCCATAGTGCAAAGATGATTTAATGATTACGAGCAGGAATTGTGATTTGGTATAACCATGATTTTTGATGTTTTAGGTGAAGACAGGTGATGAAAATTATCTTCGTCCTAGGTACGAAGAGGAATTTAGAATCACAATTATGATTATGAGTTATTCACATGATCGTGGACGGGAATTGTTGATTGATGTTACAGGGATAAAACATTATTGGTGGACTTTTAACATAGAGAAGATAATAGACCTTATGGTCTATTTGACTCTTCTAATGGATTGCTCGTTCCGCTGCAACTATGGTTAAAAAGTTTTATCATCTACCATATGTTCTAAATCTCTGATTTATTATTGATGAAAGCTATTGATAATTTAATTATCGTTAGTCATAATATTCTTTACTGGGCTAGTTGTGCTCACCCTTTCTGCTTCACAATTCCTTTCAGGTAATAAGAGTGTTGCCGTAAGAGTGTTGTTAGATCGAGAGGTAGAATAACAGGGGAATAAAACAGTGGTCTCTAGCTGTGGAGGTTCTCCCTAAACAGTATAGAAAAGTGTGTTGTATTCTATGCAACATTTAGTAGTTATATTTGGTGAATCAAATAAGGTGAGGTGAACCCAACTTTAGAAGGGTGTTTTGCCACTATCATACAAGATGTCTAATGACATACAATCTCGTGTTATCATAAGACAGGGTTGTGCGCATCCACTTGCTGAGTATATCTACGGGCACTACCTATATGATCTTGGAGTTTCTTTGAAATATAATATTCACTTGGAGACAGTGGAGATAGTCATATGTCAAGAGAAGACTCACCATTGGAAAGAAGATGATAGTAATCTTCTCGTTTTTCTTTGGGGTCTATTGGGTCAACCAAGGATAATTCTGTGGCAATATGATATCTATTATAACCTAGATGCATGGCCTTCCATGTACGAAGGTTTCCTTGAGCACTTCCCAAAGATTTTAATTTTTAAAACAGTTTTTGACTATACTTTTATGTAAAGTACCATTGTAAGGTTGTGGTCGAGGCACCATAAGAGTTACATACATTTGTATTAAAACTCACAGTTAACTGTGATCGTATTCTACACGACAGCTCAACAATTGTATAAATAAAGTTGTATTTGAATTTTGTACCATGTATCTGACGACTCAGAATGGGTGATGTATACCTAATTTTGGGGGCGTCATAGGTACCCTTTCTTAATTTGAATTGAATATCTTATCTCTCTGGTTGACACCATATGGTTTGGTTCAATATATTCATGCTTAATGATTCTTGCTAATAAATTAGTGATGTTTTTGGTAATCTATATGAAGTTGAAAGAGGGATTGTATATTTACACCTTAATATATTGGCATGTGATTATGAGTTGTCTACTTGATTCGACTGCCTAATTTGTGTATAGAATAGATATATATATGTGCACCATGTGTGACCTAATTGAGAACTTATGCTTTAAATCCTTGTTATGGTTAATTCGCATTGACATGTGTAGGAGTATTGCCTAGCTTGGATGTTCTTTTCTATAATATTCCCTATCGGGTGGATTTAGAGAGGATATGTTCGTACATAACTCGAAAGAGGTGTATAAGCACTTGCGTGTTCTCGGTCGATAAACTGTCGTGACCACGAGACCATAGAGAGAAGGTTAGGAAGTTTGATTAAATATAGCACACCAAGTGTTTGACATAATGCTCATGTGGGGTGAATTTATGACCTTAGCTTGTAGTTCGTTACCATTCATTATCCATTTACATGCTTTGATAGTTAGATTAACTAGATTAATTACACATTTGTTATTCTGATGTTCGAATAAGACTTAAGCGATACAAAGTCGGTATTTGGTAAATATTAGTGATAATTCCTCGTGGGTTCGACACTCTTCTTATCACTGTATTACCTGTTAGACCATGCATACTTGCGCATGTTTAGTGATCGGTAATCCTACCAACAAGTTTTTGGCACTGTTGCCGGGAACTTATTATTCTAATATTGTCCAATATTGATTTCAATCAATTTAGTCTTAATTTGAACGTATATATTTATCTTTTATTTGCTAGATCTTTCTTTTGTTTTTAAGCTTTCAGGTTATGGACAATCATTTTTATCAATGGCCTTCTGAGAAGACGGCACAACGAAGATCGGAAGAAGAACTTGAGAAATTGCAAGATCAAATTTCAATTCTATTGAGGTTTTCTAACAATCTTGAGTGTCAGTCTACTCAGAATGCTTACTGTCAGGAACGAGCTGACAATGAACCGACTTACTATCATCCATACCTGTCAGGGTTATCCAATCTTTTGGGACTACAATCAAGAGCAGTACCATGATTCAAAATTTTCCTATCAGACAAAATTTGAGTATCAGTCTCCAATGCAATATGAGGCGACACCTCAAACTGATGAGAGCCTGTCTATATACTTAGAACAAGATGAAGATAGAAGGCTTGAAGAGTTCCTTACCAACTTCATAGAGAGAAATTGGGTTCGAATGGCGAACCAAGATGCCTCATTATAGAGCCTCGAAAGTCAATTGGGATAACTCATCAATGCTATCTCAAATTCACCGCAAGGTAGTCTACCGGTCATAACTAATCACAATGAGGAAGTTGAAGAGCAGTGCATGGTAGATACGCAAAGAAAAGGCGATGAGTCTCACAAAGTTGTTGAGGGAGATGTGAAAGTGCCTATTGACCAATTTGTGGAGTCTGAGGAAGGAAAAGATAGGATCATGAGTGGGTGTATTATCGAGATAGATAAGAAGATGGAACCGATGCTCATGGTTATTGGAACCCTAGAGGGCCCACTAGAACACATTGAACGATTTTAGTTCGATGAGAAAGGCGAAATAGTGGATAATTCAAGTGGTGAACGATTCTTCGTGCCGATGGATGAAGTGAAGTTTGGGGATGGCCAATCATCCATGTCCGGCATAAACATCAAGGAATTGACAAATAGGCAGCATGAAATGGTCATCTTCGCATATGAGCCGGATTGAATGGTAGTGAAAGAGTCGGGATGACGACTTTAAAACAAGCTCTTGGTGGGGGAGGCAACCACATCTCAGTATCAATTTCTCTGCTTTTTCTTTGCTTCTGTCTAGTTTTATAGTGCATCTCTTCTCTTTAGTTTGTTAACTTAGGTTTCAGTATGTCATTACTATTGTTTTATCTAGTAAGCATGTTATTGTGTTTATGGTAGTTAGAGTTAAAATTCATGTGGGTTGTTAATAGTTTTGTGTTGCTTAGTTAAGATGGCTTACACTTGGCTTGGCATATGCAAGAAAACACTCTGTCTTGGGTTAATGCAGGGACGACGATGTGACGCAGGTTTATAGCCTTGAACCAGCGCTGCAGCGCGAGCTTTAAAGCACAGTTTTACAAAATAGCGTTGCATCACCATTTTATAAAGAAGTATCAGCGATGCAGCGCCGTTAGGATGGGCAAACCTACTGGAGAGAAGCGCTACAGTGCCACTTCATAAACGAATCTCAGCACTGCAGCGCCATCATCATGCCAAACCTACTGGAGAGATGCGCTGTAGCACAAATTTACAAAGGTTTAACAGCGCTGAAGCCACTTTAAAAACTTAGCACTCAATACTAGCACAGCAGCGCCAGTTTACAAAGGTTTAACAGCGCTGCAGCGCCATTTAAATAACCCAGCTCTCAATATTGGCGTTGTAGCGCCAGTTTAAAAGGAATCACAGCATTGCAACGCCGTTAGCGCATTTCAGTCGATTAAGTAGGGTTGTTTCAATTTCTTTTCCCACATTCACTCAGCATCTCAATAGACCCCTCACCCCTCTCGATAGACTTCCCCCCATGCCCTCCAGGCAACAAAAGCATTGCACATACCCGGTGTTGCCCCAGCCATCCTCGTACAATTCATGCTTCCACAACATCAAGGGCAAGGGATTCTCATCAAATTCGTCCATTAAATTTGCGGTAATTGGGTACTAGGGTTTCAAGCTTATTTTCTGAACTTGCACTTTTCTTACGATTGAGGCTGGTATTGCTTGTGTTTGGGATTTAGTTTCTTTGGTTTGTTACCCGTATTGCTTTGAATTCTTCTTTGAGAAAAGTGTGCCTTAGCTACTATCTAGGCTATCTCTGCAAAACCCTAGTTCAAAACTGCGCACAAAACGTGTTCGATGAATAGCTCCAAAGAGAGTGAATTGGCAAGTTGGAATCATTTGGCTATGATTATAGGTGTTTTAGGCAAAGTTCTTGGGTTAGTTGGAAGTATTCAAACTGTGAATTCCATCTCTACTTGGGTGTGTTCCTTTTGACAAAAAAAATCTGAAATGGCTCCAAAGAAGCAAAGGCTGAGTATGGGCGAATCGTCATCATCCTTGCCACACTAGGATCACACGAGGTTCATAAACAGGGAAGCTTCTGAGAAGTACTACACTGTCTTGGCTAGCAAGAGCCTAGTGCTAGAGAGAGACCTCAGGCCTGATTCACGGCTTGATGGGGAGATGTTCCAGATGATTACTGATAGGAGTTGGATGCATTTCACCCATTAGCCCTTGTCCCCAGTCATTGCCCTAGTTAAGGAGTTCTATGTCAACGCCTCGGTTGAGGGGAGTTAGAGGTGATAGTAAGAGGCAAGGTAGTACGGTTTGACAAACGAACAATCAATGCTTTCTTCTAGATGCCTAATTATGACATAGATTAATTAGTTGGCGGTGTGCGCAGCTATGACGCAGAAGACATAGTGAAGAAGTTATGCAAACCCGGGTACCACTTGGAAAATAAACCAATACATGGGCGAGAAATCCAGCTTTGCACACACCGAGCTATCGCATTATGGGAAGGCGTGGTATAGTTTTATCTGCCATAACCTGATGCCAACCAGGCACGTCAGTGATGTGACTAGAGAGAGGGCAGTGTTACGTACTATTTGCCATTGTCACAGGGTTATACATTGACATTGGATCCCTTATTCAAGAATCGATCCTTAAGGCTCTGCGAGGAAACACTTCAGGCGGCCTACCACATCCCTCGGTCATTAGATTCTTATGCCAGATATATAATAGCGGTACCCGTGGCCACAGACGAGATACTCTTACCTCCTATGGAAACTATAGATCACGCCACTATTACGAGATGCCAAGTCTGTGAGGGTGCATAGTCTCATCCACGCGGTGAGGGCTTCTTGCCTGCTACTCACCCGCCTCCTTCTTCTGAGGCAGCCACATCTGCACAGCTGATAGAGTTAGATTCATCTTCAGCCATGCAATTGGCAGAGATTCTAGCCTCTATGAACCTCCTACACCAGAAGATTGACCAACAAGGTAGGAGGATCGATGCAGTGGCTTAGAGGCAGTATCTAATCATGTAGTATCATGTTGAGTTCGCCAACACGTTGGAGAGCATTTATGTTGCCTCTGGAGGGAAGAAGTGTTGATTGATTTCGCAATCAATAAATACGTACAAGTGTACACTGGTCAACAAGTAATAAAGTGGTAAAATTAAGTGTCGAACCCACAGGGAATTCCAATCAATAAACTCCAACTACTAGTACTATACCAATTCAATTTTATTTAAACAACTTCAATTTGTGATTTTTCTAATTAAGAAAAATAAATTAAATAAATAAACTAGATTACTTTATAAATGAATTTCAAATAAATAAAGATCAAGACTACAATATCCCCAATTATAAGCTATAAACCAATTATCCTAATTATTACGCCACCTGAATTGTCAACAGGAATTCTAGTTATTAAAAGCCCTTTCCCAAGTGAACAGATACATTTTATTCAATTCAATTAATCCTGCGATATTCCTATGCAGAATAATTAAACCAAACCCGTTAAGTTCCAATTCCCAATTCGTTACATGTAGTGAACAGATATTCCTATTAAATTCACGACCCTAATTATTCATCTCATGCAAATAATTAAGCATACATGTTATCATGTCTAGTTCCAACCCTAGATTTCATCCCCCGAATCCTTCTAGAGTAACACGGTAATTACTGGCCAAATAATTAATCAAAAACGCACAAGAAATAATAAACAATTCACCTTGACATAAATAATTGGAATAAATTAGATAATTAATTTATAGACATAAAATGTTCAATTTGTAGTCTTAATAAACGAATTAGTTCATAACGAAAAATAAAACCAACAATCTCATGAAAATCATCTTGAAAGAATTACACAATTAAAAATAAGAAGAAGACGAAACTCTAAAAGAAAATCTCCCAAGCTTCAATCTTCAATTGGAATTCTCCTCCACAATCTCCTACTAATCCTTGATTAATCTTCAACTATGAATGAAATCCTTTAATTTTTCAGCTAATTGCTCCTCCTCCAGACAAAATCCAATCCCTAGTCAATTTTTGCAATCCACACACACCTTGGTCAACGCCTGTCGAACCTCAGCGCCCCGGCGCTGAGATTAGTTCAAAGCATAGCGCCCCGACGCTGGTCTTTAGTTTATTTATGGTTGTGCCACTAGTATGCTAAAATTCCCAATTTGTCCCTGCTCTGCCTCAATATGCAAAATAAACACGAAACACAGTAAAAACTCATCTAAAAGATGTGAGAATAACAACAATTTAAGCCTAAAATGTATCCAATTCATGGGTGTATTCCCTATTCATCAAATACCCCCAAACTTAAACCGTTGCTTGTCCTCAAGCAACAAAACACAACTGCAACAAGTAAAACTAAATATACCATACAAATGCATAGATAACTATCTACATGTTTATAATTCCAGCAATCGAACAGAACATCGTATACTCATCGGCCTCAGAAAAATCACAATAACATGCTAGTATATCATATCAAGATAGATCAATAGTATCCCATCAATCATCAAATCTAAACCTGTTATTACTAATATCGTGTGTATGTGCTCAACAACCATGCTAACCGATGAAAAGCAAAATACGAAACATAATAGAATTCTTAGAAGGTATCATACAGTGTAAACTCGAGAACTCTTCAAATAAACTAGATTCGGCTAAAATCAAATAATCACCAAAGTCCAGGGGTCAAAATGGAATACTTATGCTTTATTTTAATTTTTTTTTCTAATGGGGGCTTTTTGCACTTTTTTCTGTTTTATTCATTCTTAATTATTATTATTTTTTATTTTTTTTATTTTCCATGACTGTGCAATATCTCATTCCATTAGGCTAACAGTGTTACCCCTTAGCGAGCTTTTGTGATAACCTGAGATTTCGAATAATCAAAATTTTACGAATAATTTTTTTTTATTAATTTTAATTATCAATTTTGTGACAAGTATCTGTGATACGAGTCTCGAGAAAGTCAATTTGTGTATTGACTAATAAATTTAGAGTAGAATTGTGCTTAATAAGTTTTAGAAACCCTAACCCTAATCTCTGGATATGGATTCAGTAGAAAATATAATTAAAATAATTATATTAATGAGTACGTGTTTGTATTGTATAGAAATTTTGATCAATGATTTATCGGATAAGGTTTGTTATTAATAAACCCTAATAAGGGATTAGAAACCCTAATCTCAGATTTAAAAAATCAATTGTACAGTTAAAAACCCTAATTGTACACCGGGAAACCCTAATTTTATATTCGGGATTTCTAAACCTTAATTAGGAAACCCTAATCCTAAGTGGCATGTATAAGGCGTTTATTAAACTTAAAATACGATTAGAAAACACTAATTATATTTTATTTATTTTAATTTCTATTTTACAAACCTAATTGTAATTTGGAAATTTTATTTTCTATTAGAAACCCTAATTCGTGGGTTGTAAACCCTAATGACCAATTACGACCTTAATTGCTTAATTAGCAATTTTAATTAGGAATTATTAATCCTAATTAGCAATATTTAAGTTATGATTAAGAAATTTTAATATAATTAGAAAATTCTAATTGTAAGACCCCGAATTTTATGAAATAAAAGTATTCAATTTTCCTATTCAGTAAATGGTTAAATTGATAAAAGTTAAAGTTAAGGGTGATATATGAATATTTTTTTAAAATAAGCAAGTGTTATAAAATATTCATTGTTGTCGGGGAATATTCTTTTGGTCGTGAAATATTCTTTACGTTTGGGAATATTCGTATGCACGTAGCCTTCATCATTATGGGCCCCATAATGTAATAACTCATTTGATGAAGAAAACGACAAATTTGAATTTTTATAAATAACGGCGTAATCGTTACTGAATTAACACTTGTTGGAATACCTTGGTTAAAATACGATGTCTACGCGCGTGGTTGCAGAAGCTAGCACGGTATTGCATGCGATATTGTTGAATTATTGATCCTTACGTAAGAAGGCACTACTCAATAATTGTTACAATAATTATTGTTCAATATTTTATTTTATTGAATCAATAATTGTTGCGTTGATATTTTATATTATTGTTGTTTCAATAATTGTCACTGCACAGTATCTCCATTATCAGATCAATAATTCATATTATTTGAATAATATTATTAGATAGCATTATTGGTAATGTCTAGAAAGTTCTGTCAAGGAGAGGTTTGGTCACCTAATTGGGCGCCAGTAAGGAGAAATCCTTATCGGAAAGCCCCTCTTTTCTGGGAACAGCCTGTTTGTCATTAATGTGATTCTGTAAAATTATTTGTGAATAATTAATTATTAATTCATATGATAAGGAAATATTTATTTTATGTGGATATAAATGTTGGATATATTTATGTGGTTATAAATGAAGGAGTTAATGTTGAGGTGTTTTATCAGTATTTTGTCGGATTGGAGGTATTAAAAGATCAAATCGGTGATATTACAGCTTTATTGTGTGAGTTATAATATTTAATCCGACCGTTGGATCGTTGTAATTTTTGGATATGTTATACATATATAAGTTGAGTATATGTCCACAAATTTTGAACCGTTAAAAATGAGCGTATAATTTGTTATGAATTTTAAGAGGTGACTAATTCGGAAATTAGGTTATAAATGATTTTGGTGGGCCCCACTTTTGGTTGGTGAGAAATGTGCTCAATTGAATTTTCAAATGTGGTGAGTGGGAATAGTAGCAGGTAAAGCCATCAGGTTGCAGGTTAAGTCTGCTTCGGCGTGCTAACATTTTCCTATAAATAGAGGGCTAAGTTAGAATTGAAAAACACACTAGAATTCATAAGTTTTCTCTCTTTTTCTCTCTAGATTATCGAGTGTATTTTTTGAGTATTTAGATACTTGGTGAGTTGCTATTCATCAGTGCAAGTTTCCTTCAGCATCATATCCGATATCTTGTCAGAAGTACTGCTCTTTTGAGGTAAGGGATTTTAAGGGATTGTAAGGGATAGTAAGGGATAGTAAGGGATTTAAGGGTTGTTATGTTTTTCAGTTTCGTAATTTTTCTGACCTTCAAAAATTCTGGAAAAATTTGAAATGATATTTTGATGAGTTTTATTGATTGTGTCCAAAAATGTTGATTTTTGGATGTATATATTAAGAGTTATGAATTTTATGAGAAAAGACTATTTTAAAAGTAACCGCTTATAACTCCTTGTGGTTAACTCTAAAATTAATGAAATTTTTATTGGGAGTACATCTATATAATATCAGTGTACTCTGTGAATTTTAGAATTTTTGGATAAAAGTACAATTTATGATAAATGTCTAAATATTCGGCGATTTTGGCCATATGAAAAATAGTAAATGAATTTTAAAAATTCTGAGAAAAATATATGTTCAATATGGGACTATATTCTGCTAAATCCCAGAAAAGAAATATTTTTGGAACTGATTTGATATTTTTCATGAAAATGGACTAGTTATGAGTAAATGAATTAAATATGTTATGTGAAGTAAGAAAATTGGAAAATATGATTTTATGGCTTGAGAATCCTATATGAGGTATATGCAGATTTTTGATGAGGGTTTTGGTTATTGGTGATGAAATCTTATGAGTTTGGCATTTAAGAATGAATAAATGCATTATTTAGTAAAGTGTAAACAATTAAAATAAATTGTTTATAAGTTTAAGAAATATTATTTCAATATCATTATACCGAAATATTGGTATGGATTTTATTGTGGAATTTCTACCCTTTTGAGTCGGGGTTACTATTCACGTATACGACACTATTCATGTATATGACACTATTTACGTATATGACATTATTTACGTATACTACGATTATGTACTATGTCTAATATACGTACTATTCACGATTTACTATTCATTCATTACTATTCACGAGTTACTATTCATGAGTTACTATTCATGAGTTACTATTCATGAGTTACTATTCACGGGTACTATTCACGACAAAAATTGGTTTCTTTTTCTGACCAAATTATCGTTGATTTAAGAATCTTACTCTTCAAATTAAATCCATGTTTTGATGATATTGTTTTTATTATCATATATAACATTTTTATAATCCTGGTGAAGAAATTTCTCTTTGACTTGAGTGTGTAGATGGGTAGATTATTGGTATGATCACGACTATGGTTCTCTTTTGCCGATGGTCTGCAAAGATGAATTGTGACTAGTATGATCATGACCATTGAATTTATAATTGAATATTTTTAGCTTAAGTGCAAAGGTGAATTGATTAACATGGTTATAATTATGGTTTATATAGATTTTGAAATGATTATATATTTCTTTGAGATGTGAATATCTTTGGCCCGTAGTGCAAGATGAATTATTGTTGAATATCTTTGGCTTGTAGTGCAAAGATGACTTCGTGAATATCTTTGGCTCGTAATGCAAAGATGACTCTGTTGTTGAAATATCTTTGATCCAGTAGTGCAAAGATGACTTGTTGATGAATATCTTTGGCACGTAGTGCAAAAGATAAATTTATTAGTATGATTATGAACATGAACGTGATTTGGTATAACCATGATCTTTGATGTTTCAGGTGATGAAAGTTATCTTTGTCCTGGATGAGAAAAGGAATTTAGAACTACAATTACGATTATGAGTTATACATGTGATTGTGGACAGGAATTGTTGATTGATGTTACAGGGATAAAACATTGTTAGTGGACTTTTAACATGGAGAAGATAGTAGATTGTATGGTCTATTTTACTCTTCTAATGGATTGCTCGTTTCGCTGCAACTATGGTTGAAAAGTTTTATCATCTACCATATGTTCTAAATCTCTGATTTATTATTGATGAAGGCTATTGATAATTTAATTATATTTAGTCATGATATTCTTTACTGGGCTAGTTGTGCTCACCCTTTTGCTTCACAATTCCTTTCAGGTAATAAGAGTGTAGCTGGGTCGAGCGGGGATAACAGGGGAATAGAACGGTAGTCTTTAGTCAGAGATTCTCCTAAACAAAGATAGAAAAGTGTGTTGTATACATCATTTAGTAGTTATATTTGGTGAATCAACTAGGGTGAGGCGAACCCAACGTTGGAAGGGTGTTTTGCCACTATCATACAAGATGCCATTGTGATGTGCTATCCAAGGTTGGGATGTGAGTCACAGTTGGTATATATTTGTATCAAAACTCACAACACATGAGTTGTTGTATTTTGCATGACAATTGTTGTAAAGTTGTAGTTGTTTTCTGTACCATATAATTGGCGACTCAAAATAGGTTGGATGGATTGGACCTATTTTGGGGTCGTCACACTAATTATAATATAGAAATATTAATTTCTCGATTTTTGAACCTAAATTGGAAATTTAGATAATCAAATTGCTAAACCCTAAAGGGTTCAAACCCTAAACCCTAAACCCTAAGGGTTTGTACATTTGACAAGATTGCCATTAAAAATAAAATACAAATGACCAAAATACCCTTTTGCATTTTCTTTAATTGATAACTTGAATAATTGCTAGCAACTTTAGTTGTTCACCAACTAATTTGACTTTGAGACACACCAATCTCAGCCTCCCAACCGAAATATAGCAGATCCAAGCAACATCAAGCATTATATAAGTGATTCAAGAGAGAGAAAGTCTAGAAAAGTTGTCATTTTTCACATAAGCTCTCACCAACTCTCTCTCACTCAAGACCTTTGAATTTATCAAGTCCCTCAGTCATATAATCAGTTACTAAAACAACAAAACAGATAAGGAGATCATAGATCAAGATTTGATAAGAGAGGTATAAATCCTAGACTTATATTTTAATTATGTATGCTAAGTTAGAGTTTGTGATTTTGTGTTTTTATAAGGGTTATATGATGTTTTATGATGATCTATGGTGATATACCATAGATCTATAACATCAAACGGCTTTAAAAGTGTTGATTTTCAAAACTGCCTAAGAACAGAAATTGTGGTTTGACAAGCTAATGTCAGTCGCCACAGATTCTTGTTCGTTTGTTGTTTTTGTTGTTTTAAAGTTGTTATGTGTATCTTGTAATGTTGTCTTTAAGCTGCAAAAGACATCAGAGTCATTAGATGTATGGATTCGAAGATATAATCGGTCAAAACCCGTTGACCGGGCATGACCGAGTATATTCTGGGCAACCTAGAAATTTAAAATATCCGTCTAACAGGATTTTTAAACCTCTTGATCTGTCAGGTTTTTAATGTTATGTTGATTTTGTTGTAACATAACTTGTAGCCTGTTATATGTTCTGTGATTTCATGGTTTTAGATAATTTATATCATCAACATATCGAGGGTAGTGAGTGGTCAAACTTGACTAGTTGAGCACAAAGTGCTGTTTCTGGAAAACCTAGAAACGGTAGAGGCAGTTTTTCTGACAACCTTTGACTATATTGAATCTGGCGATTTTGATGTTGTTGGGCTGCGATATGGACATCTCGTTGTTCCTTGGCATAAGTTCTACATGTATGAATCATAAAACAACAAAAACAATGATCAGAACATAAATTAAAATGACCTGGAAAGTGCCTAGACGAACTGCTGGGTTTCTGGGAAAACCCAAAAACCGTCTGACAATGATTTTAAATGTACAGATCTACTTGTTGGTTTGCGTTATGACCAAGATGTTAGTTGATAATTGTAGACTTACATTTCAGCTACAAGATCCAAGTTTTATCAAGCCCAGAAACGATTTTAAACCGAAGCAATTAATCCAATCAAATACGTAAATATTAAACACGAAGCTGTCAGTGTTCTTGAGCTCAAGAACACCAACAGCGACGCTTTGTGTCGCTAAAGGGCTTTAGCGACGGTTTATTTAATTTTTGAATTTTTGAATTTCTAAAATTATTTAAAAATAGAAATAAATTATAAAAATTACTAAAAATCATTTTAAAAATCATTTTAAATTACGAAAAATAACTTTTAATTATTTGGGACATTTTCTTTTATAATTATAATTATTTAAATAGAAATGATATTTAATTTATTTAATTAGTATATTAAATAAATTAGAGAAAAATGATTTAATATTATGAAAAATTATTTTAAATAAGAATAATGTATTTAAAAATATTTTGAGTTATAAAATGTGACTTTTAATATTTTTGGAGAATTTTCATTAATAAATTAATATTAATGATATTATATTTATTTAATTATGAAATTAAATAAATAAAAAAAAATGGTTTTATTGATTTAAAAATCGTTTTTAAATAAGGATAACGTGTTAGAAAATATTTTGAATTATAAAATATAATTTTAATATTTTTGGAGAATTCTCATTAATAAATTAATATTAATGATATTAGATTTATTTAATTGTTATATTAAATAAATGAATTAAAAATGGTTTTATTTAAATAAAAATAATTTAAAAATGAGAAAATAAATTAAAAATATTTTAAGTTATAATTAATGACTTTTAATATTTGGATAATAATTTCATTAATATTTAAATATTAATGGTGATGATTTAAAAATAATTTTAATTACTTTAAAAATCATTTAAAT
The DNA here is from genome assembly GCA_020205615.1 of Panax quinquefolius. Taxonomy (NCBI): domain Eukaryota; kingdom Viridiplantae; phylum Streptophyta; class Magnoliopsida; order Apiales; family Araliaceae; genus Panax; species Panax quinquefolius. The sequence continues at coordinate 133,245,606 of CM035169.1, forward strand.
AGAACATTGATGATTTAAAAATATTTTAAGTTATTAATAATAACTTTAATATTTTGACAAGTATGTTATTAATATTTTTATATTATTAAATATTAATGATAATAAGATTATTTGATAATTAAATCATTTAAAAATTATTTAAGTGTTTGGAAAATTATTATAAATTATAATAATTGTTTATAAATTATTAAAAGCTTCTAAAAAATATTATAAATGATATTTGACTTATCTAAAATAATATTGAAGCTTAGAGACCAAGTTTAATTGACAATCAATGTGTTAATTGTCGGATAAGGTGACTAGAACACCGAGAATGGACTGAAGTCCAACCAAACCGAACTAGTTAGACTTGATAAGTGTTTATATAGGTTATAAACACTAATGTGGCTATGTGGTAATGTGTCTAAGAGAAGTTTGACTGTAAAATATAGTGTTACGTGTTATAAATGATTGTGCTAATTGTGAGACCGACATTGTTGAATATAGGTCTTACGAACGCAATTAATTATATTGTGTAGCTGTAATCAACGCGGAAGGCAAGTTTCCTAACTCAACCTTGAGTTATATTCATTCAATTATTATAATGGTTAATTATTGCTAATTATACCATGTCCAGGGAATTTATTGTTGATTATTACATGATTTAGTGCATGATTAATAATTCAAATTGAAATACTTATTCGGAGAATATACATTTGTAGAATAACTGTTGTTGGATATTCATATTCGTAGAAGATAGAATTGACAGTACATATAATTCCTGTTTATTGTCAAATTATGTTGAGAAATATCTTAGCTAATTATTCTGGCTAGACGAACATTTGTTAGAACTTGATAAATTCGAGAAGATAATTCAATTGTTATTGATAGATCGATGCCAATTATTTCGGCTAGATCGATAAGTAAATAAATTTGAAATCACGATATTTAGTTGTTAAATCAAAATCTTGATTACTCGAGACTCGAGAAGAACAACCTTTTATATAAAGGGAACAAAATTTTTAAGTTGTAATTCGACCATTGCGCGCGACCTAAGTATTATGCATATTATAGGGTACAAGGGGTTGGCCGGCTCTAAGTACTTACAGAGGGGTATGATTTAATCTTTATGGTTATCTGATACTCCTACGTATGTATCAAAGTAAATCTTTGATAGATACCCGAGAAAATAGAAGTTCTAGATCCAATGGATCGCTCAGCATAAATTTGGAAAATATTCCACTTTGTTATTGCGTAGAATTGATTCTTGTTTATTCAATAGAATATCGTAGAAACTTTGAAAGTTTTGTACTCTTTCATTATCAGATTATTGCGTTGCCTAGAATACGAGAAGATTTGTTATTGATTAACGATTTGTTCAGCTATTTCAAAGTTCACCGAACTTTGGTTTCATTCTATCAAAATAGATAGTCTGTTCTTATTGATTCATATACATTTATTGTATGTCTTAACTTACGGGGCAAACTTGTTGCTCACCCTTGCTATAAATAAAATATTTCAGCTAGGAACGAAGAGGCCAGCGGGTCAAAGAAGAACAAAGGCAAAGGCAAGATGCTAGAGTAGTTATAAAGAACTTATTATTATATTGTATTTGTAAACCCTTTTTGTTTATCTAAGGGGTATGTTTGTTATTTTAAGGTAATAAACCTAGGACTTATGTATTAACAACTTATGTTAATGAGTTATGTATTCCTATTTCTATATGAATGGGTAGTTAGATGTTATTATATTGTGGATCGTGAACACCAAACTCGGGGATCAGGTAACCCGGATTTGGGGGTGTCACAAGTTTCGACTAACGACTCCCAGACCATATAAGACCTTAGGGCGCTAGGTGTAGAGACACTCCCTCGGGCTTACTTGCTCGAGTAACAAAGGCACCGAAAATAAACTAGCCACGAGAATTTATTTTTTTTAAAGCTTATATACTCCAAATATTTCCCCCTAAACTTAAATTCTGCCCAACTTCAGCCATCACTAGCTATTTATGTTATTCTTTCATTCAACTAGTATTTATTCTTTAGAAATCTATTATCTATCCATTTAAACTTACTCAGTCAACATGGTCGTTTCTTAACACGTGCTATCATGATAATATCAGTTTTAAACAGATAAAGATTTAAATCATGTTAAGAAATCACATCATAGGTTTAACAATCCTTACTAGACTTGTTTATGTAATTTCAGTTTAATCATTGGCCCCAAATATACTTAAACTATTAAACAAATAGAATTATATGAAATCCTAAATGTAACACTTAACTATTAACATGGCACCTACGAATGCAAATAGAAACTAAACTACCCCCAAACTTAGAAATAACAATATCCTTAGGCAAAAAATATAGCAAAATAAAACAGAAGACTTCCCTGACGAGCTTTTTTCTCGGGCGCATCATCATCATCCTCACTCATCTCTTGATCAGAAGAGGGAAACACAGGCAGAATAGAACAGTAAGAAAATGGCTAAGATCAACTCCAGGGTACAGTTGAGCGTACATACATAGCATTCTGGGCGGTGAAGTAGTCGACTAAAAACTTATAGATCACATCTTAACGTTCAGACAGGCGGACATTCTGGGATTCAAAATTATAGAAACAACCATCAATTTCACGTTGGATGGCATCAGGAATAACACCACGTTGAGTAGCAGAGGGGGGACCATAACTAGGTGGAGCTTGAGCTGGTGGACTAGGTGGATCAGCAACTTGAGGAATGATAAAGACCAATCCACGTGGGTAATTTGCACCACCAGTCCACACCCCGTATCTGATAATCATTTTATGGTCCAAAACTGGCATTGGGGGCTGAATCATTTCATCGGACTTCCATTTGACCCAAAACTTAGAACAAAGTGCACAAATGAGAGAAGGGTGCAGTAAGCCTCCCGTGGTACTTCCTCGTGCAACCCTTATAATTGATTGTTGAATAATAAGGCCCACATCCAATTTCAAGCCTTGTATTATCGAATACAGCAACACAGCCCTTTCCTTGGTGACATGGCTAACATTTGTGCATGACATTAATTTTGCGCAGATGAATGCATACCACGCCTTTCCATATAAGCTGAGGCGCGAATGCGAAAAAGTCATGATGCCACGTTTATGCATTGTCCACGTGGTGCCCGATTGACAAAGCTCGCGAATGATCACTGCATAGTCTGGTCCTTGACTCACAAAACTGGCATATTCATTGTGTTGACCCTCCAAAGGTAGCTGGTAACAACCATTGATGTCCTTTTCACCGAATTCCACTGTCTTACCTCTCACATACACTCCATAGTGGTAGTGCTCTGAAACATTGGCGTAGAACTCTTTAACGACTACAATCACTGTCGGGTCAGGTTGTTTGATAAGTGAGAACCAGTTCCTCTCAGCAATCATGACCACTATTTCCCCATCCTTGGATTGATCGGGCCTTAAATCGCGTTCGAGAATGAGAGATCGGGCGGCCATATGGTTATAACATTCTTGGGCTGCGACACTCATGAACCGGCGGTTGTCAAATTTTGGAGGAGCCGAGGCAGACCCAGATCCTTCTCCTCGTTGACGCTTTGAAGCCATTTGTGTGACGCCCCCAAAATAGGTATACATCACCCATCTTGAGTCACCAAATACATGGTATAAAATTCAAATACAACTTAATTATACAACAGTCGTGTAAAATATGACAAAACATAATCTAAGAGTTTTAAAAGAAATATTATCATCTAGACAATATCCACACTCAATAGAGTCCTCATTACATTTATTGTCACACTATTTAACAGAATAGTGAGGACTACTAATGCTATCATCTGGACCGTCACTCCGTTCCCCGACCAGTCCCGGCTACGTTCTCATTTCTTGAAGAGAACAGTGAAAGAAAGGGTGAGCTCAACTAGCCCAGTAACAAATATTATGACTAAGATAATGCAGAATAATTTATCGTTCGCCTTCAACAGTGTTAAACTAATAAAATATAATAAACATCAAGTTTAACTACAGCGGAACACGCAATCCATTAGAAGAGTCAAGTAGAGAATGTTAGTTCCTAGTTGGCACAATAGTTATCTAGAAGGGGAGGGGGGTTGAATAGATATTTAAAAATCTTTTCTTTTTAAACTAGTTCTTTGATAGTGATTAAAACTTAGCGGAATTAATATTAGTTTTAATCTTCTTTACCAAGCACTGGAGTAATGAGGGTGAGGCAGTTATGGCAGTTATAACAGTTATAGCAGTTATGATGTGAATGTAAATGACACAATCATTTTAAGTGGTTCAGAGCACTTAAAGCTCCTAGTCCACTCTGTTACAACTTCTGAATCACACAGATTTCTTCTAGACTAGCAGTCTAGGAACTTCTTAGTTCACTCTTGAACTCTTCAAGTCTAGTAGACTTAACTTTCTTGCAGTTCACTACGAACTCTTCAAGTCCAGCAAACTTGGTACTCTTCTTCAGTTGGTTGATAATGTTGTGTTCTTGATGGTTGCTACTCAGTCGCTGTGTAAGCACTTGTTCTAAAGAACTGAGTAGCTGAGAAAGCTTTGCAAGATCTCAGATCGTAGAGTTGAGCTTGAGAGAGATGTTCACGTTGTTAGTTTAATGCTTGCTTGATTTTCTCTCATCTGTCTGATCTGTATATATGTGATGTTGAAAACTATCCCTTGGATCCATCCGTTGTGGCATTAAATGCGTCTAAACTTTCTGTATTGTGATGGAGGCATTTACGCACATCTTCAATTCGCATTACGCCCACCGACACTTTGCGGTCGCTTTCTCACCTACCACCTGAAAAGGTGTTTTATCCCTCTTACCCATGGTACTATCCTTAGCTTCTTCAATACACTTCTTTGTTGCATACTAAGGATATTTCATATATTCTGGGACTGATGAGCACTGTAACATCTGGGATCCATTCCTCACTTATTGAAAACACAGATCATGAGGCTCGACGTTTTCTGACATGAGACAGATGATGCTCTACGATTTGGATCGTGGTGTTCTACAATTTAGATCGTAGCGTCTTTGACATCTTTGCACACTATGATGCTATCAGTCGAGAGCACTACGATTTCCCCTAAACCCTTGCACACTACGATCTTCACTTGCTCGCGTTGTTGACTCTACGTTCCCGAGAGCACACTACGATCGTTGACTTGTAAACTTCATGTTTCCTTCAGCATACTACGATCATGGAGTTGGCTCGGCAAATGTTGGGACCACTCTACGATTTTCGAAGAGTCCCCTTCAAGTCAGGCACACTACGATCTTCAGGCTCTACGTTTTCTGCCTTGACTCCTATAATGTTGATCAGATTGATGCACTACAATTTCTTCAAGACTAATCTATTACATCTTAAGATCAACCTAACAGTTTTGATCTTTCTATCTATACATTCTTTATCAGAATGGTACATGTTGAAAGATTAGATCAACCTAAAAATTTTGATCTATCACTAAGTCCTTGCACATATATTCATTTAAGGACCTTACAAATAATCATGAACATATACATTAAAACATCAAATCATAATATGCATTCTCCCAACAGAGAATAAAATCTACTATATTTTATGATTTAAAAGGTTTTTCATCACTTTTATCGCTGAGACATAGCTTAATAAATAAACCACATCATCCCTGCACTACGGCCAATGATATTCATTAGTATCACGACCTCAAATTATCCATGCACTACGGGCCAAGGATATTTGTGTATTCATCAATGGTCATGATCATGATCATGCCAACAACTGTCCATCAATGCACTACGGCCAATGAGGATTTTTACCACATCATTTGTAACATTACGGTCATGATTATACCGAATAATCCATGGTCATAATCATACCAAGTCCATCTATGCACTACAGGCCACATATGACTTTTAACATATTATAAACATGAGGATGATGACAATTCAATAAAATAAGTTCAAGAATAAATTTTAAAGATTTATAAGTTAATTTATCCTGAACTCAATAACGTCCAAATTGTCAACATGATACTGCTTTGTGGAGTAAAATTCAAGAATGCTCAGAAGAATATTTCCATGAAAAGATACTGGATGAAGCGCAAATATCAAGGATATTCCACTAATTTCATGGAGTATAGAAGTCAAAGATGTAACCAACTGAGTATAAGAGGATATATGAAATGAAATGGATTTTTAAATCGCCGCCACGTTAATCCACTTAGCAGATCATTTCCACAATTTAATAAGGAATGAATACAAAGGATCATTCACCATGCATGTGATAATCCACATAGATAGGTTATTCCAACAGCATAATAAAGAATGAAATAACAAAAGAAATCACCATGCATGCGATAGATCGCCTGCATGGCGGAGTTATTCCAATGAATAATAAAGAATGGAACCAGGTCATGCGTAATTCGCACAGACATGATGTTCTAACAGAATAATAAAGAACAAAACCAGGTCATGCGTAAACTACACAAACAAGATGTTCCAACAGAATAATAAAGAACGGAACCAGGTCATGCGTAAACGCATAGACAGGATGTTCCAACAAAATAATAAAGAATCGAATAACAGAAGAATTTTGCCATGTATGCGGTACTTCGCATAGACAGGTTATTCCAACATAATTATAAAGAATTGAATAATAGAAGTTTTCTTCATGAAGACGAATGAAATAATACCCCTTACCTTAGAAGAAACTTGATATAGGAGTAGTGAATTAGAAGAATATTTTTCTTTTCTCTCTCTAGAGTTTCAATGAATTCGTAAGAAATAATGAAGGAATGAGCTTCTATTTATAGGAGAATGGATGAATAGTAACTAATTCATGAACGGTCCAGATTGATTTACTTTTAAACGAATGGTCCATATTGATTTACTATGCAGTATTAATAAAATATTCTAATAAAACAAAATCTTTTAAATAAAATATAATATATTCTATTTATAATCTAATAAAATAAATAACTTTATATAAGTATTCTGTTTTATATAAAAAGATTTTACTATGCAAACACTATGCATAATAGAATATTATATATTCTATTTATAGTCTAATAAAACGAATAACTTTATAAAAGTATTCTGTTTTATATAAAAAGATTTTACTATGTAAACACTATGCAGACACTATGCATAATAGAATATCATATATTCTATTTATAGTCTAATAAAACAAATAACTTTATAAAAGTATTTTGTTTTATATAAAAAGTTTTCTGTTTTATTACATTTATAATAATAATAAAATAAAACTTATCACCTTTATTATAATTCACAATATTAATCGACCAGATCGTTCCCAGGAAAGAGGGGGCTTTCCAATGAGGATTTCTCCCTATTGGCGCGCAATTAGGTGACCAAACCTCTCCTTGACTGAACTTCTAGACATCGTTAATATTGCAAATAATAATATTAATAACTTTGTCGTCTTAATTATTGATTTAATAATATATAAAATATCGATAATAATTAAATCAAATAACGTGAGATAATATGCAGCAATTACTGTAGCAATAATTGAACAAACTGAGTGAATTCTCATGTAAGCATCAATAATCAATACTGTGTGCTACTATGCAACCACGCGTATTATTGTACTTTTAACACCGGGTGTTTCAACAGTTAACGGTAAAACTTCCGTCGCTATTTTCATAAAATATTTTTGTCGTTTTCTCAATCCGACAATAATTCCATTGTGGGGTCCACCAATGATTGTACCATTGTACGAATATTTCCTGTTAAAACGAATATTCCCCGACCAATCGAATATTATATAACAACTTGTGTACTTTGCAAAATTTATAAATATTACCCACAACTATAATATCATATCAAATTCACTCGATAATATTAAAAAAATATTTTGAGAAATTTAAATCTTTATTCATAAAATTTGGGGTCTCACAATTTGAGTATTCTGCAAGGAAAGCACATTCACATGTATTAGAATTGGGCAAAAATCTGATATGGACATACGTACCTGTTAGTTCCCAGGAGGCACAAATAGATCTAGAAGAGGGGGTTGAATAGATCCTTTTATAATTTCAAATACTTTTCTGATTTATTTTGTATTGCTAATTATTTAGCATATGACAAACATAAGAATCTTTTCAAGCACATCAGAATAAGTAAAAGATCCCCTTCATTGATATATTCATAATCATACATACATTGTTCGTAGAGTTAGTTCAATGGTAAGCAGTTAAAACATACATAGCGGTTATAGCAGTTAATATACATAATGTAAATGACATAAAGTAAAAGACACAATGGGTTTTAAGTGGTTCAGAGACTCAAGCTCCTAATCCACTCTTCTTACGCTTTTAAACTAGCGTGATTTCCACTAAGGAAGGGCATCACCTGAATCACTACGATTCCTTGAAGGCCGCTGACTTTGGGACTTCATTCACTAAGAACTCTTGAAGGCCGCACACTTTGGAACTTCTCTAGTTTCCTAGGATCTCTTCAAGCCTAGCGAGGCTTGGAACTTCATTTAGTCCTCCCACAAGGACCCTCGAGCCCGGGCTTCTTGTTGAGTTGTTTATTTATTGTTGGAGTTGGTGCTGAGCTGCTATGATGTCTTTATGCTTTGAACATCTTCTGTACTTAGCAGCTGGCATGATCATCTTTGAAGTGCAGTTGAGTGTTGCATGATGCTCAGCTTCTTCAGTTACTCAACCTCCTCTGATGATCCCTTGATAAACTGCCTTGAAGATCATTCCTCTTGATACATGATGGCTGCACATGATGGGTTTCTAAGATGACTGTAAGCTCTTCTGCTAGGTACTTAGAAACTTTCTCATGCTTGCCACCATGATGACGTTTGTGATCTTCTTTCTTGATACTTGATGCCTTCTCATGATGGACTTGCTAAGATGACTGTGAGCTCTTCTCTATGGTACTTAGAGTCTTCCCATGATGGACATCAAGATGACATGACGCTTTTCTTTCTCTCGATAGTTCAGAACACTCTTCATGTTGTAGAACTCTCACTTCAACTTCTTTCTTTGTCTGTCTCTAAATGTTCTTGGTGGATAGTAGAGTGAGCCTTCGCACTCACTATCTCACATGGTTTAGAACAGTCCACCGTTACTCCAAACTCGACAACTCTAGTAACCCTCGATCTTTGTAGCTCTTGCTGATTTATACTCCTTTCCAATCTTTCCGTTGGAAATTAGCCGTTGAAAGCTATTCAAATATCTTCACAGATCTCGAGTTGACTGAGGTAGATTGCAGATGTGAAATGTCATACTTTTCTAACACTGCAGTCTATTGTTTCACTACCCCGTCAGAGATGTCACTTTAATGTCTTGGGCAGGTCGAAGACTTTATTTCCTCCTTTTGATTTCTCGATCAGAGGTTGTCCTTTTGCATCGATGCTCTCAATAAGCTCGTATCCGAATATTACCCTTTAGATTGAACTATTGCCAATACTTCAGTCTTCAGCTATTCGAACTCTACGATTCTAATGCATGTCTTCATGGACCTGATCTTAGTGTCTTATTGACTAGTAGAGACAACACTACGATCTGAAAGAGTGTTGATTGGATCTTCAATATAGAACACCTCTTCCTTCTTTTGTGTACAGTACTTTAACACTTCTATTTGCCTCAACAGCTCTCAGATACTGATGGCTTGACTTCTTTGTTCTGGCCCCTTCTGAATAGCAAGACACTTCAGATTTATGGCGTGTCCAGCTCGCTTTCTCCTTGTGATCTCATGTTCACTTATCATCAATGGACTGACCCAATGCTTAATCACTTTAGCCTTATTCTTCAAAAGCTGTCCAATATCTCTATATGCACTCAATCAGTTTTTTCTTTGTTTGGCAAACACTACGATCCTGGTAGCTTCCAAGATCGTTGTCTTCTGTCTACTTGATAGCTACTGCACTTGCTGACTTATCTTAGTCAGTTACTGAAGTCGTCTTCTGATCTTCTTGTGGAAGACTTCATCTCGAATGGCTTCACAACTCAATCTTGATGTTGATTGGGTTGGTGCTTAGGTCTTCTGTTAGCTTGCATGCCATTCGTTGAGTGCTCTCTGGTTTCTTTCAGGATGAGATGTATCTTTACAGTGCTAACTAGAGGCTTCATTCCTTTGGATATTCTGGGAGTGCTCATTCGTTGAGAATCGTATTTGCTCTATGATTCTTCCTTGGCATTGTGAGCACATCTTTTGAGGTCTTAGTTCTGCACTCTACGATTCAGCTTTGGCTATGCAGACACTATGACTCTGAGATCAGATCTTGACACTCTGCGATGTATGTCTTTGTGCTTGTTGTCTTTATCTAATCTTGCTCGACTACGATCTCCGCCTCTGATATGATCAGTAGACTCTATGACTCTGAGTGTAATCTATAATTCTTTACTTGGCTTCGACAGATACTCGGTCGGCTCGTAGGCAGGCTGTCTCTACGATTCTGAACATGACTTCCTCAGCAGACTACGGCCCTGAGGAAGATCTCCTAGACACACTACGATCCTCTTCTTATCTCTCACGGCAGTCTACGAACTCCAAGACTACTATCTTGCAGTCTACGATTCCGCTTTGATAGCTCTCGAGTTTCCTCGACTCTCCTGACAGACTACGATTTCTGGTGCAGTGCTCGACGATCAGACAAGCCTATCTATTACATCATAAGATCAACCTAACATGCTTGATCTTTTTATGTTTATATTCCTTGTACATCATTTCTTTTTAAGGACTTTATGAAGCTATTTTTCTTATGTAGGATCAACCTAACATACTTGATCAATTCATTCTAAGTCCTTATACATATGTTTCTATTATCTATCAAAGGACTTTACAGCTTTTCTTAATGCAAGCATACTTGCATATCCATTCATATATATCATAATCAAATCATATGTAAATAGGAATAACATTCACATGCTTATTCTTGACAATCTCCCCCTATTTGATTATGATAAAAACAATAAGTGCATATACATGTTATGAATGAATCTTATATACAGTGAGCAACTGTATTTCTAAAATAGATAATCATGAATGTCATTTATAATGATGTTGAATTTAATACACTGACATTTTACATCCTGGATCCAGAACATACCTAACTAGTTAGAGATGTACCTCTTTGGTTCCATGTATGCTTGTGCTTCCAGGATGTCTGTTGATCAGCTATTCATCTATTTGATTCCTTTGCTCCTGCTCCCCCTGGGATGTGCAGCTATTCATCTTTTCTTTCTTTTTTCTCTCCTTGCTCTTTCTAGATTGCCTCTTATTCTTCCCCTTTCTATGCCTCTTTTTTTCCCCCTTTTTGTCATTAATCATTTGGGAGAGCTACTCCATGTTGGACATAAGCTGCTCCATCAGGTAGGAGGAGTTAACAACTTCAAACTTGAGTTCTTGTTAGCCTAGCTCAAGTTGCACGCACTGAGAAAGACTGATTCATGTTGTCAATCTTGTAGAGAGGGACTTGGAGTTGTTTTTCATTCGCCTTCTTTGCTTGTAGTGCATCTGCCTTCTGATCATTCATGGCCTTTAGATAGATGTGATCTCTTTCTCTGATTTTGAGAGATACATCAGCCATCGTTGTTTGGAGTCTCTCTTGAACTGAGTTATCTTTTGTTGTTGTCAGCTTCTTTGACTCTTCAGTAAATAGAGATATCTACTCAATTAGTTCATCAGAATTTTTCATCAGCTCCTTCTCCACATATATTTGATCATCTTGTTGGGCAGTCTCCTGTTGAGCATCAGATTGAACTCTACGATCTACATCCTTGGACAGATTTTCGAAGGTGTTGAGAATCTGAAGAATCGTTGAGTTCCAATCATTTGTTGAGGATGAAGGAATGTCTGTCAATAGTGCTTGAGTAGATGGAAGCTTCTTATTTTGTACTTAGATACCATCAGTAGTAGAGTGAACTGACTCTACGATAATCTCCTTGGTCATGATCCTTCTTCCTTCTGAGTCCATCCTACGATCGTAGGGGATATAGTGATTTCCAGCATGACAATAGACTTTGAAGTGGGGCTGGTCTTTGATCATTTTGGTGTCAAACTTCTTCACCCTTGGGAAGTTTTATGCCACCAGCTCCATGCTTGGAAAATGAGAGTAGCACCAGCTGAAGTAACTTCCATCTCTTTCAGTATGGGCTTTTAGCCATGGCATCCATTGGAAGAACTATCTCATCAGAAAATCATCAGGATTATAGAGGATGGTTGTGAAGTGTAGTTCCATGTTGTTCCAGTTTTTAAACACCTCAAACGCAATCATCCTCACTACCTTGAGGTGTTCATTTCCATAATTTACCCATCTTTCGGGAGGTGCCTCTAGTAGTTCATTTGAGACTTCCACCACTATACTTCTATTAAATCTTGTGGGAGAATCAGAATCAGAATCTTTATTCTTCTGATTCCTGAGGTGCAGAATCAGAATCTTTTTCCATCTCTTCTCTTTCGTTGCCTGAACTATTCTCATCATTTCCATCAATGAATCCTTCGTGCTGCATTTCATTTTCAGAACTTTCTTCAGCAAGATATTTCTCTAATTCATCTTCTTCACCACTGGTTCCATCTTTAGCACTTTCATCCTTTGATATAAACTCATCATCACTTAGTTCAATGACAGCATTGGAGTGATCACTACTCTTTTTGGAGGAAAATTTGGCTTAAAGTCTGTAGCTCTTCCTTTTCCTTGAAGGTTCAGCTATGGGAGAGTCAGACTCTTCTTTCTCTTTAGACTCTGAAGCTTTTGGATCATCAGATGAACTTCCTTGAGGTTCGGCACTGATAGGGGTAGTCCCTTCTTCTTTGGACCCATCACCTAAGACCCCAACTTATTATTAATGAAATTAAATTTCCTCTATTTATTATTTTGAAATAGTAAGGGTTGATTTGATTAATGTGGTTAGTTATGGGTAAAATGCGAAATATTTTAAATAAGCAAGTGGTTATAAAATATTCATTTTTATCGGAGAATATTCGTTTGGTGGTGGAATAATATTCGTACGGGGAATATTTAAATGCAATGACAGTGCGACCTTGTAAGCCCAAAGTGATTTGGATGAAGAAAAGCGATAAGTATAAGTTGTTTATAAATAACGGCGTAGTTATTCTGAGATTAATCTTGTTGGAATACCGGTGGTTAAAACACGATGTCTGGCGTTGTTGCCTGAAGCACACGGTATTGCACCAATTATTGATTCTTACGTGAAGGCACTACTCGATAATTATTACGATAATTATTATTCGATATTTTATTTTATTGATTCAATAATTGTTGCGTTGATATTTTATATTACTGTTATTTCAATAATTGTCACCACACAGTATTTTCCATTATCGGAGAAATAATTCATATTATCTGAATAATATTAATAGATAACATTATTGGCAATATCTAGAAAGTTTTGTTTAAGGAGAGGTTTGGTCACCTAATTTCGCGCCAGTAAGGAGAAATCCTTATTGGAAAGCCCCTCTTTTCTGAGAACTACACAGTTGTCGATATTGTGATTACATAATATTATTTGTGAATAATTAATTATTGATTTATATGATGAGAAAAATATTCATTTTATGTGATATAGATGGAGAAAATTTTTAAAGTGACAATTGTTGAAAATCGATATTTTATCTTTTACGATAAAATAATATTTTATTATATTATTATAATATAATAATGATGATATTTTACAATGAATGTGGGATATATGAGTATATGAGGAGGAAGAGTATTTTTGTTGCAATAAATGTTAAAAACATGTTAAACATGTTTGTGGACCCCATTTCTTGGTGAAATTTGATTATAGCTTTGTAAAATCGTCTGGTTTGTGGATTTGGTCAATTTTTGTTTGGAATTTGGAAAAATTTTCTTACGTAAAGTTGTAGATAATGGAATTTCCTATGGAAAAGACATAAGGTTTGAATTTTTTACGATAAAAGGGCTATTTATTATGAATTATTGAAGTTCACGAAGTTAAAATAATTAATTTTTTGGAAGTTTTAATTATTTTTAATAATGAAAAACGTTTTTGGTCATTATTGTGGGTCTTGCATGTGATGTAAATGGCTTGAATTCAGATCTAAGAAAGTGGGCGTAAGAAATTTGATTAATATATATTAATATTATTATTAAATTTTACCTTTGGTGTTCTAAGCATTTTCTATAAATAGGGTGCTTTGGGTTAGAATTGAAAATCACACCGAAACTAAAGTTTTCTCTCTCTCTCTCTCTCGATATATTGAGCGTATTCTTGTGAGTATTTTGATACTTTGAGTGTTGTTATCTGATGCAAGTTCCTTGACACTATATTCGATTATTCGATAAATCTTATTCTTTCGAGGTAAGGGATATTATTTTTTTTAAAATGATATTATTTCTTTCAATATCATTATGCTGAAATATTGGTAAGATTTTTCTTGTGAAATTCTTGTCTTTTTGTGTCGGGGTTACTATTCACGTATCTGACATTCTATTCACGAATTCACGACACTATTCATAAAAAATTAAATTTTCATTTTTTGTCCAAAATATCTATTATGGATACTAGCTTTGATTGTATCCATGTTTTGATCATTCTTGAATTTTACTCCACTATGATTATTTATGAGGTATTTTTGGACATGGATAAACCGAAATACGAATCCTTAATATTTGTTATTTTGTTTCACTGGATTCGTTTCTTTAAAATATTTTTCATCATCCTCAGTCCTAAATGATGATATTACTGAATATCTTTGGCCTGTAGTGCAAAGATGAATGATTTCTGATGAATATCTTTGGCCCGTAGTGCAAAGATGAACAGGTGTTTAGATGAACATGACCAACTGATGAATATCTTTGGCCTGTAGTGCAAAGATGAATATTTGATTCCAGATATATATTGATTGATGTTACAGGGATAAAATATCGATGATAAACTTTTAAATTCATATATAGAAGATAGTAGATTTCATTCTCTACTTAACTCTTCTAATGAATTATTATTTCCGCTGCGAATATTGATCTGAAACTTGTTGTCTATTGTATTCTATTAGATTTTTCCTGTTGAAGACTAACGATAATTTGTTCTATATTATCTTAGTCATAATATTCTTTACTGGGCTAGTTGAGCTCACCCTTTTCCTTTTTGTTCCATTTTTCTTCTCAGGAGGCGAGAATGTAGCGAGTACTAGTCGGGGTATGGAATGATGGTTCTAGAAGTTGTTTTAGTAGTCCTCACCATTTTTGTAAAATAATGTATCAATAATTATAATGAGGACTTATTTGGGTATGAATATTATCTAGATAGCAATATTTATTTAAACTAAACTCACGGTTTTTATGTTGTATTAATAAAGTTGTAGTTGTTTACTATACCATGTATTTTGACAACTTCGGAATGGGTGTTGTATACCTATTTTGGGGGCGTCATCAGTTTAATATCGAGCTTAGGGATATGATCTCTGGCGGAGATCGGGGAATAGAACTAGGAGGGAGAGCAGAGTAAATCCTTTCGCTAGTGTGTCCTACCTAAGCTTATTTGTTGGTCGGTCGTAATATAGGGATATTATGTGATTTGTTAATTTGTTTAATTAACCCTTGTTTTATGGCGATATTTAAGAATGGCAATTGAGAATGTTAACGATGGAGTAAATGAAACCGTGTGGAGCGCCTTTCACTACTGACGAGGAGAGCGTGCAACACGTTGGCAATGTTCCTCCTGAACAACACCACTGAAGAGATGATGAATGATGGGATGTTTAGAAGCTTTTTGCGTTCATGCAAAATCGAGACGAGGAGACTTCGTGTTCAAAATCTGAGGAAATGAAATGATAGCAATTCACGGTTTGTCACACGACCAAAGCGATTCGGAGTTTGGGACCACGAGTGCAGGGAAAGCGGATCCGATTAAAGAAGCGGAGCGTGGGTCAAACAAATTACCAAGATATTGATGTCTTGGGATGCGGGATGAAAAGAAGTTCCATTCGCCACCTTTATGTTAAGTAATGAGGCGAATCTTGGTGGGAATCGTGAAGCGTACCCGTCCGGCCGCACTTAGCATGTCTTGGGAAACGTTTGAAGCTGTTCAATGACAAGTACTTTCACGAAAGTATTAATCATATGAAGGAGGTAGAGTTTATTAGACTAGAGAAGAATAACATGGCGGTGTCCCAATCTGAGGTGAAGTTTGCGAGTTGTCGGTTTTGCACCTCATTTGGTGGAGAATGAGGAGCGTATGACGCGGATGTTTACGAGAGGTTTGAAACCCGGCATACGTCGATATCTCATTTCACATAAATTTTCTCTATATTCGGATGTTGTCAACGGGGCTCAATTATTAGGCGAGATAACGATGCGTTCAATAGGGACCACAACCGAGGATCATCTAGGTGTGGCGATCGGTCGAACAATGATAACCAGATGGAGAAAGAAAAATACGGACAAGAGCGGCAACCACTCGGTGGTAATCATGGCCATGAGAATAGAAGAAGCGAGTTGGGAGGAGATTTTAAAAGAGGAGATTCAACAATGACAATCTGAAGACGTCGGCATCGGCGACAAATAACAACTAGTTCGAAGGAGGAGAAACGACCACCGGTCATATACTTTATAAGTCACGGAAAAGAAGGACATATCATTGAAATGTCCCTGACAGTTTAAGGTATGTTATAATTGTGGAAAGGAAGGACATATCGCTCGAGATTGCCTTTGTAAAAACCAAGTCCAATGGGGATGGTGACTCAAAAGGCTTTCCCAGAAAAGTCAAAAGTCAGCGGTTCTGGAAGAAGCGTTTGTAAGTGGTGGTCAAAATCGAGGAGGAACCCAAGCGAGGTGATCACGGGTAAGCTAATCATAAATTCTTGTGAAGTTTATACCTTATTAGATCTGGATGCTACCCATTCATTTATCTCTCTCCTTTGTGCTCAAAGTTTAAACTTGACTCAGGAGAAATTGGACTTTGACTTATCTGTGGAAACTCCGTTAGGAGAAACTTTCATCACATCCACTTTGTTTATAAATCTTGTTTGATCCAAGTTGGCACCATCACCTTACACATTGACCTTATCTCTTTAAAGATACTTGCATTTGATGTGATTTTAGGGATTGATTGGTTAACTACTCATCATGCCAAAATTGATTGTTTTAAATAAGGTTGTTAGTTTTCATATTCTAACCAACTTTGTTGTGCGAATTCAAGCAACTAAGCCATTAAAATCAATCAACTTGTTATATCAAGTCATAAAGCTATTCATTTATTAAAAATGCGGATGTCAAGCTTTCTTAGTCCATGTTATGGATTTGAATAAAGACACGTCATATTTGAATAATATTCTGTTGTTATTGACTTTCTGGCGTATTTCTGAAGAACTTCCGAGGTCTACCCCGAAGCGTGAAGTTGAATTCTTTATTGATCTTGAACACGAGTACAAAGCCCATTTCTAAAACCCCATATCGAATGGCTCTATTGAACTTGAGGAGTTAAAGGTTCAACTACGAGGAGTTGTTGGACATCGGTTTCATTTCGTCTAGTACATCTCCTTGGGGTGCTCTGTTTTATTTGTAAAGAAGAAAGGCGGGAGTATGCGACTTTGTATTGACTAATGGAATTGAACCATGTCACCATCAAGAATAGGTATCCGCTACCTCGTATTGATGACTGTTTGACCCGATTTGAAAGAGCACAATTCTTTTCAAAATCGATCTTCATTACGGATATCATCGGTTGAAGATTAGGCGAGGATATTCAAAGACGCCTTTAGAACTTCGATGCGGGCATTATGAATTCTTAGTCATGTCTTTTGGATTGACTAATGCTCCTGCTGACTTTCATGGATATGATGAACCGGTATTCAAGGAATATTTGGATCGATTCGTTGTTGTCTTTATTGATGACATCCTCATATATTCCAAAAGTCGTGAAGATCATGAGCACCATTTGAAGTTTGGTACTCCAAAGGCTTCGTGAAAACAAGTTATATGCCAAGTTGAAGAAATGCGAGAGTTACGGCTTGAGGAAGTAGCATTCCTTGGGCGCGTGGTGTCAAAACATGGAGTATCTGTTGACGACGAAGCGAAGATTGAAGCAATACTGAAGTTGGGAACAACAAAAGTCGGTGATTGAAAATGCGTAGCTTTACGGGCTTAGCTTGTTATTATCGGAGATTCGTGGAAGGATTTTCTCGAATCGCTACTCCATTAACTTATCTAACTCGGAAAGATATTAAATTCGTATGGATCGAGGAATACGAGAAGAGTTACCAAGAGCTTAAGAGGAGACTCATTTCGGCACCTATTTTGACCATACCATCTGGTTCGGATGGATTTGTTATCTACATCGATGCTTCAGGCAAAGGGCTAGGATGTGTTCTCATGCAATGTGGGAAAGTTATAGCCTATGCCTCATGACAACTTAAAGAATATGAGAGGAATTATCCTACTCATGATCTAGAGTTAGCGGCCCGATCGTTTTAATTAAAGATCTGGAGGCACTATCTATATGGGGAGAAAGTGGAGATATATTCAGACCATAAAAGCCTCAAATATTTCTTCACCCAAAAAGAACTCAACATGCGGCAACGACGTTGGCTCGAGCTGTTGAAAGACTACGACCATACCATTCAATACCATCCTGGAAAAGCGAACGTGGTAGCCGACGCATTGAGTAGAAGATCATCTGCAGAGGAGCGAGTGCGATGTTGTCGTCGAAAGGCCTATTTAGTGTGATTTACAAAAGATGAAGATAGAATTCAAGACTCCGGGGACCCATGCAATGATGTCAAGTATACGTATAGAACCAACTTTAATCAAAAAAGTTAAAGTTGCTCAAGCCACAGACCCGGAGCTGATGCGTATGAAGAAGAAAGTGCAAGAAGGTGTTATTCCAGAAGCAAGAATCGATGAAGAAGGAATACTTCGAGTCCACTCCAGACTTTGTGTTCCTAATGATTCTTATTTGAAGTACAAGATCATGATGGAGGCACACAATACACCATTTGCAATCCATCCTGGAAGTACCAAAATGTATCGTGATCTTCGACATATATTTTGGTGGAATAATATGAAGAGAGAGATTGCAAAGTTTATCTCGAGGTGTTTAACTTGTCAACGTGTAAAGGCGGAGCATCAAGTGCCTAAAGGCCCATTGCAACAACTTGAGATTCTGAAATGGAAGTGGGAACACATTACCATGGATTTTGTTACGGGTCTTCCCACGGTTTCTCAAGGCATGAATGCTATTTGGGTTATTGTTGATAGATTAACCAAGTCTGCTCATTTCTTGCCGATACGGGAGACTTATTCCCTTGAACGTCTTGCTCGTGTGTACGTAGATGAGATTGTGAGATTGCATGGCATGCCAGTATCCATAGTTTCAAATCGTGACCCAAGATTCACTTCAAGATTTTGGGTTAGCTTGCAAAAAGCTATGGGCGCAGATTCTGATTGATTCGACATACCATCCTCAAAGCGGACGAGGCAATCGAGAGGACTATTCAAACTCTTGAAGATCTATTAAGACTACTGTGTCCTAGACTTCAAAGGGAGTTGGGATAAGTATTTACCATTGGTGGAATTCTCCTACAACAGCATTATCGAGGCAAGTATAGGTGTGGCTCCATTTGAAGCATTGTATGGATGAAAGTGTGGCTCTCTCTCAATATGTTGGGATGAGGTGGGTGAAGCAACATTGTTGGGACCCGAGTTGATACGTATGACTTACTGAAAAAGATCCAAATGATTTGACAACGTATATAAATGACACAGGATCGACAAAAAGTTATGTGGATCTTCATCGAAAAGACGTGGAATTTAGTATTGGGGATCATGTATGTTGTTGCGTGTTGCTCTCCATGGAAGGGAGTTACAAGATTTGGGAAGAGAGGAAAGCTCGATCCACGATTTATTGGTCCATTTTAGATTCTTGGCCAAGAGTAGGAAATGTGGCCTATAGACTCGCGTTACCTCAAGTATGTCTCGTGTTCATAATGTTTTTCATATATCGTAGCTTCGTAAATATGTGAAAGACCCGAACCACGTCATTGAGTTAGAACCGGGATGAGATAGCGAAGACTTAACGTCTGAGGAGGTACTGTCAAGATCTTGGATAGGAAAGAGCATGTCCCTACGCCGCAAAAGTCATACCACAAGTTAAAGTTTTGTGGAGGAACCATGCTTATTGAGGAAATGACACAGGGAGTTGGAAAGCGAAAATGAAAGCAAGGTATCCTCACCTTTTGAAACACCGAATGCGTCGTCGATTTCAGGAGACGAAATTTCATAAGGAGGGAGGTTGTAAGACCCCAACTTATTATTAATGAAATTAAATTTCCTCTATTTATTATTTTGAAATAGTAAGGGTTGATTTGATTAATGTGGTTAGTTATGGGTAAAATCATAAATATTTTAAATAAGCAGTGGTTATAAAATATTCATTTTTATCGGAGAATATTAGTTTGGTGGTGGGGAATATTCTTATGTATGGGAATATTAAATGCAATGACCTTGATCTTTGTGGGCCCCAATGAAAAGCGATTGGATGAAGAAAACAACAAGTATAAGTTGTTTATAAATAACGGCGTAGTTATTCTGAGATTATCTTTTGTTGGAATACCGATGGTTGGTTAAAACACGATGTCTGCGTTGTTGCGCGTAGCACGGTATTGCACCAATTATTGATTCTTACGTGAAGAAGCACTACTCGATAATTGTTACGATAATTCTTTATTCAATATTTTATTTTATTGATTCAATAATTGCTTGCGTTGATATTTTATATTACTTGTTGTTTCAATAATTGTCACTACACAATATTTTCCATTATCGAGCAATAATTCATATTATCTGAATAATATTATTAGATAACATTATTGGCAATGTCTAGAAAGTTACATCTAAGGAGAGGTTTGGTCACCTAATTGCTGCGATGAGGAGAAATCCTTATTGGAAAGCCCCTCTTTCTGAGGAACTACACAGTTGTCGATATTGTGATTACGTAATATTATTTGTGAATAATTAATTATTGATTTATATGATGAGGAAAATATTTATTTTATGTGGATATAGATGGAGAAATTTTTTAAAGTGACAATTGTTGAAAATCGATATTTTATCTTTTACGATAAAATAATATTTTATTATATTATTATAATAATATAATAATGATGATATTTTTACAATGAATGTGGGATATATGAGTATATGAGGATAAAGAGTATTTTTATTCCAATAAATGTTAAAAACATGTTAAACATGTTGGTGGACCCCATTTCTTGACTGAAATTTGATTATAGCACACAAAAAATCGCCTTGGTTTGTGGATTTGGTCAATTTTTGTTTAGAATTTGGAAAAACTTTTTTCTGCAAAGTTGTAGATAATGGAATTTCCTATGGAAAAGACATAAGGTTTGAATTTTTTTGATAAAAGGGCTATTTATTATGAATTATTGAAGCTCCGAAGTTCTGAAATAATTGATTTTTGGAAGTTTTAATTATTTTTAATATGAAAAACGTTTTTTGTTATTATTGTGGGTCTTGCATGTGATGTAAATGGCTGAATTCAAATCTAAGAAAATGGGCATAAGAAATTTAATTATATATATTAATATTATATAAAATTTTCTGCTTTGGTGTTCTAAGCATTTTCCTATAAATAGGGTGCTTAGGTTAGAATTGAAAATCACACCAGAAACTAAAGTTTTCTCTCTCTTTCTCTCTCGATATATTGAGCGTATTCTTGTGAGTATTTTGATACTTTGAGTGTTGTACATCTGAAGTTCAAGTTCTATATTATATTGATTTCGGTAAATTAAGTATTGCTTTCTGAGGTAAGGGATATTATTTTTTTAAAATGATATTATTCTTTCAATATCATTATCTGGGAATATTGGTAATATTTTTCTTTTCGAGGTAAGGGATATTATTTTTTCACGAATCTCGACACTATTCCATGAAAAATTAAATTTTCATTTTTCAATAAAATTATCTATTATGGATACTAGCTTTGATTGTATCCATGTTTTTGATCATTCTTGAATTTTACTCCACTTATTATTTATGAGGTATTTTTGGACATGGATAAACCGAAATACGAATCCTTAATATTTGTTACTTTGTTTCACTGGATTCATTTCCTTTAAAATATTTTTCATCATCCTCAGTCCTAAATGATGATATTACTGAATATCTTTGGCCTGTAGTGCAAAGATGAATGATTTCTGATGAATATCTTTGGCCCGTAGTGCAAAGATGAACAGGTGTTTAGATGAACATGACCAACTGATGAATATCTTTGGCCTGTAGTGCAAAGATGAATATTTGATTCCAGATATATATTGATTGATGTTACAGGGATAAAATATCGACGATAAACTTTTAAATTCATATATAGAAGATAGTAGATTTCATTCTCTACTTAACTCTTCTAATGAATTATTATTTCCGCTGCGAATATTAATCTGAAACTTGTTGTCTATTGTATTCTATTAGATTTTTCCATTTTGAAGACTAACGATAATTTGTTCTATATTATCTTAGTCATAATATTCTTTACTGGGCTAGGTGAGCTCACCCTTTTCCTTTTTGTTCCATTTTTCTTCTGAGGAGGCGAGAATGTAGCGAGTACTAGTCGGGGTATGGAATGATGGTTCTAGAAGTTGTTTTAGTAGTCCTCACCATTTTTGTAAAATAATTTATCAATAATTGTAATGAGGACTTATTTGGGTATGAATATTGTCTAGATGGAAATATTTGTATTTAAACTCACAGTTTTATGTTGTATTAATAAAGTTGTAGTTGTTTTACATACCATGTATTTTGACAACTTCGAGAATGGGTGTTGTATACCTATTTTGGGGGTGTCACATCGAGGGTTAAACATGTGGGCTTGAGCATTCTTCTTCATCGCCAGATGTCGCATTTTCATCCATTAATCCAAATTTCACCTTCATTGTTGGATTTGATGCATGGGGGACTCGATCTTGAGATCGCTTTCCTTTGATTCTTATGACTCTGCGTTCTCCTCTTCATCGGATGTACTATCTTGGGAAACTGAGGCTGGTTTGTTTACCACCTTAGCTTTTTTTCGTGATGGCCCTTGAAGAAGTCTGTTGCTTCTCCTCTTGGTGGTTTCTGCAGTCAGGAATTTTTCTTCTTCAACCTTATCTTTGGTGGAGAGACTTCTTGGTGGGGCCTTGGTTTTCTTCACACCTCTGGATTTCTTTCTGGCTGGTGTGGTTGCTATTGGTATAGAGTCATCAGACTCGGAGCTTTCTACCTCTTCTGCCTTCCTCTTCTTTACAGAGGCCCTGTTGCTGCTCCCTGTTGTCAGTCTTCTATTGTCCTTGGGTTTTTTCTTCCAATTCACTAATAGTTGTGGAGACATTACTTTGTGAACATTAAGAGGTTCTCCCTCATCATCCTTGATTCTTTCTCCTAGCTTCTTCTTCATTACAATGCTCAGTAGTCTTCCATGAAACACTTTTGTAAGTGGTTTTTCTGTAGACCTTTTCAACTCAGCCTTTTCCAGCCATTTGGATATTTGATAACTGGATAACTCCAAAGTTAATTCGTTTCTTCAGAACTATCGCAGATATGATCTTTAACTGTTGATCAAGTACCATGTCGTGTGCAGTGTCCTTGCATAGTGTGCATTTTCCAACTATTTCAGCAAGGAACTCGTATTCCTCTGAAACTCCTTCTTCTTCATGTCCTTTACATTAGGTTTCCTCTGGTACCGTATTAGCTTCTTGCCTTCTTCAATGTCTACTTCATCCAAGTTTATCAGACCTTGGTTGGAAAACCCTAGGCATTGATTGATGTCTGAAGCTCTTATCTTCAGACTTGATCCTTTCACCTTCGTGGTCAGAAGCCCAGAATTTATCGAAGCATTTGAGTAGAAACTGCTTCACTAGCTCTGTAGATCGGAGTGTTCGCCTCAAGCACTTTCGAGAGAACCCAACCTTCTTTACGAGCTCAAGTATATCCTTGAACTTCGTTTCTGATTCTTCAAACTTTTTGAAGCCGGGTTGGATTCCTGTTATAACTCTCCATTCTGCCATTTGAAGAGTTCAAAGTATATGGGTATTTGATTCAGAGGAGTTATGAGAGATGGCTGTGATTTGGGTAGGGCTCTGGAGAGTTAACTTATTTTGGCTTTTGAGATGATTCTAGGGTTTGAAAATGGGAAAAAGAAAGGTTCGATGGTTTCTGATAACTGGTTGCAGTTTTTGAATTTGTCTTAATGGCAGTTACTTCTAACTCTGCAAAGTCAGTGATGTGTCAACCAACCATTGGTTGCACGATGTCCAGTAATGAGCTGTAACTCCCCATAACTTTTCAGTTAGATATTTCTTTCAGAAGAGTAGACATTTAATTGACGTGGGTTGATCATTGACCTCTTTGGTTCGTAGAGTAGCATGGTAAGGCAACTATGGACTCTACATTTTCCTTTGTTGACTCAACGATCAACTTTTTAGAGATGCTGCAGTGGATGGTTTTAACATTAATCCACATCTTGATACAGCATAGCTTGATCACTGATATATTCGAACTTATCTCCTCATAATCTAAATGGTTGAGCAATTGTTCCGTTTTCCAAGCTCCTTGTGAACTGGAGTATCCTCTGGTAGGACTGTGATCGTCGAGTTTGCTTCTACGATCGCTGAGGTTGCACTACGATCGTGGAGTTCTCTTCAACCTCGACTCTATAATCGTTGACTGACTTGGTCCTTGAGATGAACTTTACTAGGCATTCCTTCTGGATCAAGGTAGCTCAGGAAGGGCCAACCTCTTAGAGTGAACTAAGGGTCAGGTTTGTCCCTGAGGCTCTTTCCAGATGAAATACTTTAGAAGTGATTTGAAATGATATCTCATTTGACCTTTTCTGGTGGGGAGGTCCTCTACCAACTTTGGATAATTACATTTGCTGTAATCGTGGTGTCCTCCTGCTCTTACAGTACGATCAGATGTTTGATCGTGAGCACTCCACGATTTTGAGTTGGGTGACTGATAGGTTATCAGAAGTACGTTTTGAGACGTTCCTACTGACAATGGATCTTCATTTGGTTCATCAGCCACAAAGTTTTGGGACTCTGTAGCTGGTACATTGCTTCATAGTATATCTCAGTGTTGTTGTTTCTCAACAGATCACTGCTCCCCCATGTTTGATGTTGTCTTTTCAGATAGATGTGATTCCCTTTTCTTTAGGTTCATTTAAAGGCAACCTTGCATATCTCCTTCTGACTGGAATCACCATTATCACTTAGATCTCCTTGTATCATAGGCATGGATATTTTCAGGACTGATCACTCTACGATTCTTAGATAGCACTACGAATGTAGTCTTCTTTGACAGTCATGTGCGTGTGAAGTTCTGCTCCCGTAATGAGTTCCTCTTGACTGATGCTCGATGATCCTCTGATGTGAGCTTCCTTGAGGATTCTTCTCATATAGCATGATTTGCCTGATTTGAGCATATAAGTCCCTTTTCATCTTTGGTTGCATGGCTTGCTTCCATATACAGATTTGCAGCCATGTGAGCTTCATTCAGGTTAGCTCAATGGGTCTTCAAGGGCAGGCTTGGACATATAGGAATTTTATCAGAATCATTTATGAACAGTCCTTAGCCTTCTGCTGGTTGAGTCTTCTTGACTAAAGTCTTCTACTTCAGCATTCCTTAGTGTGGTCAGACAGACCAAGTACCTGCAGGTTAGATACATTTCTATTTTTGGTACCCACAATTAAATTGGTCCTGCTAGGTTAGTTTTCTAAACCCCTGTTCCTCATATTTGGATAATCATCACATTTATCACCAACAGTCATATTCATGCATGCAATTAGTTTTAGATAATACATTTTGAGATGCATGATGGTGAATGTGTGTAAGATTCGTCATTTTAAAAACACACTCTTTTTCTTTGATGGTTTCATCATTTCAGGGTTATGTTCACAGGGTTTAAGTGCTCAGAGAGTGAGAATCGACTCTACGATTTAGGTGTATCTAGTTGATTCATGGAGGTGATCAGTTTTTACAAATCATCAAGATACTCTTGTATAACTGATCATACTCTGTGTGTTGTCAAACACTTAAAACATAGGTTTGTACATACATATTAACCCACCAGCAAAGATTACTTCACATAGAATTAATTTGGCTTGTGATGCTCTTATGACCCATTTTAGATTTCCTTCAAGATATCATTTTCATCCTAAAACTTGGATGGAGAGAAAGCTTATAAGCATTTGAGTTTCTACCCTCAGGGTACTTTCTCTCTTCACCTTTTTAGATAGATTATGACTCCTTGATAGAATACTATTATAGTTCATAAGGAGGTGCATTCATGATGTACACATTTATAATAGTGAGGAACCGTACCTTTTTATTGTTAGTTTCTTAACAGTCATGTATCTTTAATATAATGAGTTTAGGCATTGATGTGCATAGCTTCACATTTGCTCCTAATAGCTTGTTGCTCTTGTTGGCCTTTAATTAATCAGTCGTGGTCTTGAAGATGCAGGCTAGGAGAATCTCAGCATCTTTAGTTCTTTGACATCCTTCAGATCACAAAGTTTGCACCCAGCTACTAGTTGGTCAGACACATGTTTGAGAAGATCTTCTTTCTTCTCTGGATAAGCATTTCTTAGCATGTATGGCCTTTTCATCTTTCAGTCTGGTGGATGCTTGACTCTTTGTTGTTGATGTCTCTTGGGCTATCTCGTCTGGTCTTCAGACTACAAGATTGACTGCAAGCAAGGATTGGTCTTGTTGATATAATACTCGAGAATATGGACCAATCTGAGCAGCTTCAGGTGTATATACACATTTACCTGTACACAATATTTCCAACGTGAGTTCATCTGCATATAACAAGTGACTTACTACTAAACTAATTTTAGAACAATGTTGGTGCCTGGGATCAGACTCAAAGCGATTAGGTTTTGAATGTAGCATGAGAACCTGCTTTGATACCAATTGTTAGTTCCTAGTAGGCACAATAGATCTAGAAGGGGGGGTTGAATAGATCCTTTTATAATTTCAAATACTTTTTTGATTTATTTTGTATTGCTAATTATTTAGCATATGACAAACATACGAATCTTTTCAAGCACAACGGAATAACTAAAAGATCCCCTTCATTGATATATTCAAAATCATACATACATTGTTCGTAGAGTTAGTTCAATGGCAAGCAGTTAAAACATACATAGCAGTTATAACAGTTAATATACATAATGTAAATGACATAAAGTAAAAGACACAAGGGGTTTTAAGTGGTTCGAGACTCAAGCTTCTAATCCACTCTTCTCGCTTTCAATTAGCGAGATTTACCACTAAGGAAGGCGGCACCCCTAAATCACTACGATTCCTTGAGGCCGTGACCTTGGGACTTGATTCACTAAGAACTCTTCAAGGCTAGCACCTTGGAACTTCTCTAGTTCCCTAGGAACTCTTCAAGCCCAGCAGGCTTGGAACTTCATATAGTCCCTCTGGACGAGGACCCCTCAGACCCTGGCTTTTTTTTGAGTTGTTTATTTGTTGTTGGAGTTGGTGCTGAGCTGCTAAGATTTCTTTATGCTTTGAATATCTTCTGTACTTAGCAGCTTGGCGTGATCATCCTTGAAGTGCAGTTGAGTGTTGCATGATGCTCAGCTTCTTCAGTTACTCAACCTCCTCTGATGATCCCTTGATGAACTGCCTTGAAGATCATTCCTCTTGATACGTGATGGCTGCACATGATGGGTTTCTAAGATGACTTTAAACTCTTCTGCTAGGTACTTAGAAACTTTCTCATGCTTGCCACCATGATGACGTTTGTGATCTCCTTTCTTGATACTTGATGTCTTCTCATGATGGACATGCTAAGATGACGGTGAGATCTTCTCTATGGTATTTAGAGTCTTCCCATGATGGACATCAAGATGACATGACACTCTTCTTTCTCTCGGCAGTTCAGAACACTCTTCATGTTGTAGAACTCTCACTTTTACATTGTAGAACTCTCACGTCTACTTCTTTCTTTATCTGTCTCTAAGTGTTCTTGGTGGATCATAGAGTGAGCCTTCGCACTCACTATCTCACATGGTTTAGAACAGTCCACCGTTACTCCAAACTCGGCAACTCTAGCAACCCTCGATCTTTGAAACTCTTGCTGATTTATACTCCTTCCCAATCCTTCCGTTGGAAAGTAGCCGTTGAAAGTTATTCAAATATCTTCACAGATCTCGAGTTGACTGAGGTAGAATGCAGATGTTACATGTCATACTTTTCCTGACACCGCGCTTTCTCGTCTCACCTCATCATTGATCGATTTCATAATCAAAATATAATCGCAAGTATACACTATTAACAAGTAATAAAGTGATAAGAAAAGTATCGTTCCCACGAGGAATTATTTAATAAAAATTACCAAGTACTAACTCTTAACCAAATCAATTTTATTTAAACAACTATAAATTGTGATTTTTCTAATTAAGAAAACTAAATTAATCAATTAAAACTAGATTACTCTAAAATTAATTCAAATAAATAAAGATTAAGACTTCAATATCCCCAATTATGAACTATAAATCAATTATCCAATTATCCCAATTATTATGCCTACTGAATTGTTAACAGGAATTCTCAAATGCCAAAAGTCCTTTTCCAAGTGATAAATTGACTTCTATTTAATCCAGATTAATCTTTCTATATTCCTATGCAAAACAATTGAATTAAACTCCTTCAATTCCAATTCCTTATGTGTTACATGCGGTGAACAGATATTTACATTCAATTCACAAACCTAATTATTCACCATGCAAATAACTAAGTCACATGTTATCATGCCCAGTTCTAACCCTAAAATTCCTCTTTCAATTCCTTCTAGAGTAACAAGGTAATTACTGATTAGATAATTAATCAATAAGCACAAGACAAGATAAACAATTCACTTTGACACAATTAATTGGAATAAATCAAATAACTAATTTATAGACATAAAAGGTTCAATTAAATCTTAATAAAAGAGTTAGTTCATAATTAATGAATTAAAACCAAGAATCCACAACCCGAATAGACATTAAAAGATAAAAGTATGATAAGAGAAGAGAATAAAATCATTGTCAAAGAAATCGATGCTCTCTCTTTGCTCCTGTTCTTTATCTTCAATGATCTCCAAGTTGTTTCAAACTCCAAACTAATAAGAACTAGGGTTTATGTTCTAATCTAATGAAGTGTTTTATCTAAGCTAAGCAATGTAATCCCCCTTATTTTATGCCTTACATCATGTATTTATAGGTTACAAATCCAATTTTTAGCTTAGGAACAAACCCAATCCTATTTGGAGTCAAAAAGGTGTCAAAATTCGCCTAAAACGTGTCCAAGCCGCAACCAACCTCTTCCCTAGCGCCCCAACGCTGGCTTCGACGCCAGACATCGCTTCCCAGCGCCCGTGCCTGGCAAGTATAGGTTTATTTTGGGCGCCTTGGCCACCCCCAAGTTCGACATTTTCTACTTCGACGTCCTTTGGGAAAACGGCCATAACCTTTGATCCGAGAGGAGTTACGGGATCTGCTACCTATCAAATCGAAGATATCGACGAGATCTACAACTTTCATTCTTTGAGGATTGAGAAATTCTTGGCGGATGAAGGCAGAAATGGATCTGGAAGTAACTGCTATGCAAATGACCACCCAAAACCATGACGTTCGACGTCCGTTGGTACAACGATCATAACTCTTGCATCCGAAATCCGATTGGAATGATTCAAAATGTTCCGAAAAGCTAAGACGATGCTCTTAAATTTAAGCTAAGTTCCAAACCAAGAATATGAAGTAAACATGAAAGCCCAAATGATGTCCAGGTTTGTTTTTTTTTTCAAGTTTTTGTTTTTTCTTACTAATAGTCGCCACACCGCTTGGCTCCTAAACGATAACCTACAAAATGAACACAAAATGCATGAAAAGTAACTTAGACACATAAATATAAGCAACTAATTCAAGTAAAAGATACCGAATAAGTGTATATAAAATCCACTTATCAAATACCCCGTCAGAGATGTCACTTTAATGTCTTGGGCAAGTCGAAGACTTTATTTCCTCCTTCTGATTTCTCGATTAGAGGTTGTCCTTTTGCATCGATGTTCTCAATAAGCTCTTGTCCGAATATTACCCTTCAGATTGAATCATTGTCAATGCTTCAGTCTTCAGCTATTCAACTTTACGATTCTGATGCATGTCTTCATGGACCTGATCATAGTGTCTTGTTGACTGGTAGAGACAACACTATGATCTGGAAGAGTGTTGATTAGATCTTCAATGTAGAACACCTCTTCCTTCTTTTATGTAGTGCTTCAACACTTCTGTTTGCATCAACAGCTCTCGGATATTGATGGCTTGACTTCTTTGTTCTGGCCCCTTCTGAATAGCAAGACACTTCAGATTTGTGGCGTGTCCAGCTCGCTTACTCCTTGTGATCTCCCGTTCATTTATCATCAATGGACTGACCCAATGCTTAATCACTTTAGCCTTGTTCTTTAGAAGCTGTCCAGTATCTCTGTATGCACTCCATCAGTTCTTTCTTTGTTTGGCAAACACTACGATCCTGGTAGCTTTCAAGATCGTTGTCTTCTGTCTAATCTTCTTGTGGAAGACTTCATCTCGAATGGCTTCACAACTCAATCTTGATGCTGATTGGGTTGGTGCTTAGGTCTTCTGTTAGCTTGCATGCCATTCGTTGAGTGCTTTCTGGTTTCTTTTAGGATGGGATGTATCTTTGCAGTGCTAACCAGAGGCTTCATTCCTTTGGATATTTTGGGAGTGCTCATTTGTTGAGAATCATATTTGCTCTACAATTCTGCCTTGGCATTGTGAGCACATCTTTTGAGGTCTTAGTTCTGCACTCTACGATTCAGCTTTGGCTATGCAGACACTATGACTCTGAGATCAGATCTTGACACTCTACGATGTCTGTCATTATGTTTGTTGTCTTTATCTGATCTTGCTCGACTACGATCACTGCCTCTGATATGATCAGTAGACTCTACGACTCTGAGTATAGTCTACGATTCTTGACTTGGCTTCGGCAGATACTCGGTTGGCTCATAAAGCAGTCATCTCACGATTCTAAACACGACTTCCTCAAAGAGACTACTACCGAGGAAGTTCTCCTCGACACACTACGATCATCTCCTCGTCTCTCCTGGCAGTCTATGAACTCCAAGACTACTATCTTGCAGACTACGATTCTGCCTTGATAGCTCTCGAGTTTCCTCGACTCACTTAGCAGACTCACGATTTACAGTGCAAGATTTTCAACGATCGACGTTGCCTATCTATTACATCATAAGATCAACCTAACATGTTTGATCTTTCTATGTTTATAGTCCTTATACATCATTTCTTTTTAAGGACTTTACAAAGTTGTTTTGCTTATGTAGGATCAACCTAACATTCTTGATCAATTCATTCTAAGTCCTTGTACACATGTTTCTACTATCTATCAAAGGACTTTATAGCTTTTCTTAATGCAAGCATACTTGCATATTCATTCATATATATCATAATCAAATCATATGTAAATAGGAATAACATTCACATGCTTATTCCTGACAGTACCCATTGCATCACCCCCAAACTTCAAAGTAGGATAGCGTTAGGTGGAATGGTTGAGGGTGGTATTAGGCACATAATAGCATGAAAGTACAAAATTGACCGAGTAGCCTCATTTCATAGTCAAATAACACAATTGGCAAATGAAGAACACGATACGCCCAAAAGAGGTGACATTGATAACAAACTATATGGCAAACAACTGCACACATCGGGTACATGGGGAGTGAAGAGCCGTTGTCATTACATGTAGGCCAAAATTTCAAGCATTTAAGATCAAGTAGTCAATGCATGTGCAAATCTGATAAAATAATAGTCCCTTAGAAATATGAACACCGGTATGCAGAAATACACTTTAGCCCACACTTCAATGATATACCAGTATAACAGTATACTTATGTTATTGGGATGGCAAGTATGCAAGTAAGTTCCGTGTACAAAGAAAATTGACTCAGGCAAAATATCGAACACCTTGTGGGCAATTTATAATTCTCTTTGAACACCACTATGATCATAGCAATCCAAACCCAAGAATTCAATCATCATTGACTACAACAACATATTCGTGACATTCCAATCGGAAGTGATTCACACTCATGCAAAAGGAATTAGCCAAAGAACGATAATATGCACTATAGACATGGAAAAAAGATGAATCAAGGTGCATATTGACCCACAAGTTTCAATCACCATTATACAAGTATGAAACGGATGCGAGATATGGAATGGCGTCAGAAATTATGCAGTTTTATATAAAAAAAATCAAGTAGCGGTTACCATATGAGAGCATGAGAGACGTGGGAAGAAGTTAAAGGGGAAAAGAAGTGGAACGGAACCGAAATTAGATGGATTAGGACTCTTAATCTGACCCCCAGCGCCGGGGCGCTGTGAGACAGAGGCAGGTAGAGACTTCTAGCGCCGGGGCGCTGCGTGTGACTAGGAGTAGAGCGCCAGGGCGTTGGGCAGGACGTAAAGATACTGGGGTGCAGCGCCAGGGTGCTGGTGGGTGCACTAATTGGGCACTGGGGCGCTACATGTTGGTGACAAACACTGTTATGCAGCGCGGGGGCGCGTATGGCCTGCATAATGGGGGCGCTGGGGCGCTATACTTGAGAGCTTTTTGTCCTATAACTTCCTGGTCCTGCCCTGTGAAGTAACTTTATCAATAATCAGCAATAATAAACAAAAAAATAATAATAGTGATAAAATAAATAAACTAACTTAAAAGAAATAAAAAGACAATATAATTCTAGTATTGTACTAAAATATGGGCTTATTAAACTAAATGAATATAAATGGAAATAAAATTGTGGGGTTGCCTCCCCATAGCGCTTGGTTTACAGTCGTCAGCTCGACTTTGCTGTGTTGCTCAATTGTCCAGTGGATTGGAGAGGTACATGGCCGTAGATTGTTGATCGATGGGCCCACTCTAATAATGCTTAAGTCTTTGGTCATTGACCTTGAATACTCGCTTGGAATTTGGTTCTTCCACTTCAACATTCCCGTGTGGAGTGACAGATACAACCACGAAAGGCCCTGACCAGTGTGATTTCAATTTACTAGGAAATAAACGCAATCTAGAGTTGAAAAGCAATACTTTTTGGCCCGATTCGAAATTTTGATCAATGATTTTCTTATCGTGCCAGGTTTTAACTTTTTCCTTGTACAGTTTAGCGTTCTCATATGCATTATGCCGGAATTCGTCCATCTCATTTAGCTGTAATAACCTTTTCTCACCAGCTTCTTGTAGGTTGAAGTTTAGTTTTCGAATGGCCCAGTGTTAACGCCAAGATCTTTCGTCACGTCCCAATCACCTAAAACGTCCTGATCCTGCAACGTAAACACAATAAACACCACAAGCTTGACGCGGTTCCGCGGGGATAGCTCAAAGTGAGAATCGGATGTGAATTCACAAGGTTTAAAAAACGGAGGCTATATCACCTAGTGTATTGATATCAAGAGATAATAATAATTCTCTCGTGAATATCCGATTCTAAATGAAGAAGAGTATGAGAACGCACTCTTGGTAGAGACTTCCTGCTAAGTTATACCCTCCTCGGCCAATTACCGTACACCCACTACTACTACCGACATTTCCCTTTACCCGATGGGTTCTCACCAACGATGTAGCTTTGTTCATTGCTTTTGATCACTATTTCTACCGCCGACCGATTACATCCCATCCACATTAATGCATACGGCAGTTCTTTACCAACCGACATGCTTTTTCATCATTACAGTCAAAGATTATAGATATTTAAAATGTCTAAATGATCGATCCATCGACCAATTCTTGGCCTTATAAGTTTGAAATGAAAATGATATGATAATTGGGCTTAATGATTTTTATAATTCAATAATAAAGGCCCAATAAAATAAAAATAATAAGCCCAATATATTTGGCCCAAAGGATAAAATATCACGACCCAACATCGCCTCTCTAGTTTTTGTCAATGTAATGTTTAATAGAAAACTATAAACAATCCATGATATTTTACCGAGAATCAATAAATGACAAGATGTAATTAAAAACGCACCCATTTATTGTCCATGAAATGAAATGAAAGGAAGTTAAGGGCCCAATTCAAAAGATTTTTATCCATTAAGTACCAGTGATCCAAAACCGGACGCTTCCCATTCAAATTCCAAATTATTACTAGTTCATTTAATGCACCTGCCTCAACACCGTGTAACCACAAGATAAAAGGATAACTTTACCAATTTTGACAGCTTTTAATTCGCTCATTTGAAATTCGAGCGCCTTTCTAAAATTTCTCGATCTCTTTCTCTCTCGCAAATCGTTACAAATGGCTTCTCAAACCCCTCGATCAAAGTTCTCCCATACTTGTAACACCCATCACCGTGGTTCCCCAAACCCTAATCTTCATGAGGGACTTCTGTGCACGAATCCCAAACAGAAAACCCGTAAAACCCCTCCGACTATTATAGAGTATGGAGCGATTCTCGCATGCCAACACTCCTTCTATCATAACCGAAGGTCAATCAAGAGGGTTCAACTTGCTGCTCCACATTCCGTATACCCATGCCGCCGTGGTACCTCGCTCGAGAGAGAATGTATCAACTACCAAGGATGGACTACTGCATCAGAAGACTTTACCGAGAAGGGGGTTCGATTCCTCTTCATATCTTCATAAGGACCCCATCGGGTTTTTTGGGTGTAGGATTTTCACAATCGGTGCCGAACTCCTACATCCACATTCTCGCCTTCGTGGCCTTCGCCATGAATCAAGGCCGAGCCTCACTCGACTTCTTCTTCACCGCCTACAAGATAGTATAATCCAGGAGAAGGGGTTCAAGGCCCTCAAAGAAACATTCTCCAAGTCCGAGAGAAAAATTGACAGACGTCACCGTGAACACCCTTCAAGCAATAGGGGATGGCACGAAAATGGTTCTTCGCCAAAGGCCCTCAAATCTCTTCTCTTCCGAATCGGGCAATCGATTTAAAAATATCTCACGACTTTGAGATGTTTCAAGAACGGTAAGTGGAGATGATGGAGCTATTTGACAACTTCCCCAAGGAGGAGTGGAAATACTTGACTTCTCTCAAGCAAGTACGGTTATATGACCATAAACGTAAGTACCAAATTTTATTTCATATATATATATATTTTTTGAAAATATTCCATAAAATATAATTATAACATGGAATTGTTTGATTTGGCAAGATTTTTGATCGCACCGAGCCGAAAATAAAGGAACTCAAGATTTCTTTCTTCGGAAGTCTTCTAAGCAATCGAGGCTACACCCACCGGGCTACCCCTCAAGTATATTCAACACCGTAAATTCATACTGGATGAATTTCAACAGAGAAACAGAGGTCAAGAGGTTCTCATACCGTAAGAGACCCTTCACCTCGGCACAAAAGAGGAGGGCTACTAAAACCAAGGTCACCCCTCTAGTAAATCCTCCCGAACCCATACCGTAAATGTAACCAACCCCTAAAACCATTCCTCGATCAAAGTGCTTACTTGATCGTCTCCGATCAAGGAGTATACTTAGGACTAAAAAACTAAAACAAAATAACTCCATTAATCGGCGAAGAACTCTGTGGTTCCTCGCCTTTCTGCTATTCCTCCTTCGTGCCCTCAGAGAAATACAGATCAAGAGGATTCGGTGACTGTGATTTATGGATTCCAACGTTATCCGTAAGAGGAAAACGCACTCGAGAGAGCCATCCAAGTTCGCGTGATCCGCTTCAACACCCAAAGAACTTAATTCAAACAAATCTCCCATAATCGAAACCATTCACGCAGAACCTACACCTCCCAATGTTCCTTACTTTTTCCCCTCGAAGGTCCGAGACCTTCTCCCGAACTACCGGTCCTTCGTGTCAAGGTTATCACGCCAAGTCAGGATCTCCGATTCTATGGCCTGTGTTCAACGCCAACTTTCCTTTCGACCTCTTTGGAGCTTTCGTCGACACACCGATTTATCACCGATTCAAAGATCACACGGACGGAAATCTTCTCGACGAGGGAATGAGTTATTCGCCAAGGTAAACAATAATGACTTCTTCCTCTACATCTCTATTTTCCTTCGAACATTTTAGAATTTAACTTGATTACTTTGAAAATGTGCAGTTAATCGTCGTTTTCTGGACGATCAAGGCCCGAGACACATAAATGGAGAGGCCGAGGAAGATTTCATGCGCCAAGAGATAAACATGTCAAATCAACCTTGATCGAGAAAGAGTCAAGTGAAGATGCTTTTCATACCATCAATGGTCTTCAAAGAGAATCGATCGCCAAGATGGATTTGAAGACATCCGATGACGAACTGAGGGCTACAGAGATGAATCACCGCATCCGGCCACCAACAAAATCGACCAACTCGAATGCCGGCTTCGTTGAAGAGAACTTACTTTCAAGGCTTAAAACGAGGAGTTCTCTTCACCAACCAAGCTTAGTCCTACAACTCGGTGAAGTTCGAGACGAAGATCCGTGATGAAGCTCAAGGCATAAGACCAAGCGCCATAAGCTCCGCCATAAGATAAAGGACTCGAGGACGAGGCCCCGCTCGATCAAGAGCTTCAAAATGATTCAGTGCAGAGTATAGACCTTTGATGAACTTAATGTCGAGATCACGAAGGTCTATTCTCGAGGGATATGAGGATCGCTTGAACGAGGGAAAGAGAAGCTATCACCGCTTCAATCGACCCAAGACGCTTCAATTCAAGCGATGAAGGCGCGTCAATATATATCATGTTTTTTGATTCTATGTAAATATTTAACTTTTTTTTATGTTCATGTAATTAATCGACTTAAATGAAATGAACATTTTATGCTTATTGATAAATCTTTAACTGCCTTTGATTATAACTTCATTCCGATCAGCTTTTTGTCAATAATTTAGTATCAATAAGATGAACTATCAATTAGATATGGCATATAACAAATTTAACTCATGCAATGAAGTGAATTAAATTTTACTGACAGATTCAAGTTAATCAATTAATGAACCAACTCAACACTTAAACAAAATAAATAACTTATACTCACTCTGTATCAAGAGTGAGATCAATTATATGTGAAGTAAATTTGGACGACAAATGATAAGAACCAAGACATAAGGATTAATAATGACTATCGACTTACCAATTCCTCGATAAGATCAATATAGACCAAAAGGACTGGGCTACCATCGAATGGCCAAATGAGTCCCATACCATACCATCTGGACCAACCACTAATCAATATACCATTGACTTATCACCATCGATAAGATCAATATAGACCAAAAGGACTTGGGGCTACACCCCGACGATCAATATAGGCCAAAAGAACCATCATAGTCCTACCATACCTCCTACCATCTGACCAATAAGGACCATCGACTTATCACCTCGATAAGATCAATATAGACCAAAAGGACTTGGGGCTACCATCGAATGGCCAAATGAGTCCTACCATACCTCCTTACCATACCACCGATACCATCCAAAAGGACCACCATCGAATGGACCATCGACCTTTACACCATCCGATATCAGATCAATATAGACCAAAAGATCAATATAGGACCAAAAGGACTGGGGCTACCATCGAATGGCCAAATGAGTCCTACCATACCTCCTTACACCATCTGACCATTAAGGACCATCGACTTATCACCCGATAAGATCAATATAGGACCAAAAGGACTTGGGGCTACCATCGACTTACCATATTCGATAAGATCAATATAGACCAAAATAAGGACCAAAAGGACTGGGGCTACCATCGAATGGCCAAACCATACCTCCTACACATACCTCATCTTACACCATCAATATAGGACCAAAAGGACTTGGGGCTACCATCGACCATCCTACCACCTCACACCATAATTAATAGTGACCATCGACTTACCAATTCGATAAGATCAATATAGACCAAAAGGACTTGGGGCTACCATCGAATGGCCAATGATAGTCCTACCATACCTCCCACCAATTACACCATCTCCTTACCCATCTCCAATAAGACCAAAGGATAATTTGTAGAAAAGTGATCTTTATCGATATCAAACAACAGGTACGACTTTCAATAAACCGACTTAAACTTTATCGAAAATATTCAAGCCCGCCAAAGATGCCAAGTATTCTTGATCTCTAACCATCAAGTGCCTTTAATCGATAAGTACCGCTTTGGTACTTCGATCACTTCATATGGCCCTTCCCAATCTCTAAGATTAGCTTTCCCAGATTTTCGAGGTGTAAGCTTCGCTTCTCGAGAACGGTCTCCTACTTCAATCTACACGGTTTCGACGCCTTTGTATAATGTTTGGCCACCCTTCGCTGATAAGCAGTACCAATTTGATTAAAGCTTCCTCTCGACTTCGCCTAGCAGTCCAAGTTAGCTTCACCCTTCATCATCAGAGATTTCTTTGAATCGACTTTCATTCAAGACTTGAGATCCGATTTCGACCGACTAAGGCATCGCATTATAGCCAATCTGGAAGGGCGAATCCTCAGTAGAGTCCCTATGTAGTTCGAGATGCCCACAAAGACGCTCAAAGAATTCTTTCCGCCATCTCCCTTAGCTTTTCATCCAATCTACGCTTTATTCCATTCAAAGTCATTCCGTTGGTCACCTCAACTTGCCCATTCGACCGCGGGATGAGCCACGTAAGTCTTCTTGTCAATCTCTAAATCGCTCAAAATTCTTCAAATTTTGAACCCACGAATCGACGCCCATCGTCCGATATCAATACTTTAGGGATCCCGGCGAAACACCACGCACTCTTTTACAAACTTTAAGCACTTCGCTTCATATCGAATCAAGTGGTTTCGCCTTCTACCCACTTAGTCATATAATCAATAAGAATTATGACGGTTAAACCTCGACCTTTTAGCTTTAGGTAATCTGGCCCCAATATATCCACCCCCAGACAAATAAGGGTATAGAGATAGAATCGAATATAACTCTTCCTATGGTCGATGGGACCCACTATCGAAATGGGCATTTTCACATTTCTCGACGATCAGAGCTTCTTTGAAAATTGCTTTACCAATAGTAACCTTTCGTCAAGTACTTTTATGCCAAAAGACTTCAACCATACGATCACCGCAAATCCTTCATTAACTTCCCAAGAGCATACTTCTGCCTTTGACGGAACCAAACATTTCAATAATGGTGAGGAAAATGCCAATCGATAAAGATCCCCATCAATAAGACCGAAATTAGTACTTCAGATTTGATCTTTCTTTGCCAAAGATTTGATCCGGCGAAGGACGCCATCCGCCAAATACTCAATGTAGGGGTCATCCAACAGCTTTGTTCGCCGATGCACATCATCGTTTACGTCAACACTTACCGCCGCAAAATTTCCAAATACACCGATCCATGAAAGACATCTCAGATCCGTAGTGGCCAATTTCGACAAAGCATCGCAGAGAATTATCGCCAAGCCTTATACTCAAACTCGATGAAGCAAAAAATTGAAGTCGGTTTCTTAACTCCGCCAGATATTTGATCATTCGGTCCTCGAGCTTCATAATCTCCCGATAAATTGCTTAACGACCAACCGAGAATCACTATAGATAATCAACTGTTGACTTCGAGACTTTTCGCTAATCGGACACCGCTAACACCGCTTCAGCACTCAAATTTCATTATTCGTTGCTTTAAACCCGAATCATGGCGGCTCATTAACCTTAAATCCTCCCGACTTATTAGAATAATTCCCGCCCACTAATACCATCGTAGAGATCCATCCGCATACAACGCCCACGCTTTTCGACCAATAATAACGACCAATCGCCGATCGTAAGATTCACCTTCCAGAACTTCAGATTCGCTTTGCGTGAAAGAACATTCTACCATAAAGTCAAGAAGGGCTTGGCCTTTTAATGGCGCTCGGGATGATACTCGATAAAAAATCGACAATTCCATAGTCCATGCCGCTAATCTACCCGAGACCTCGGCTTGCCCATCACCTTTCTTCAATGGTCGATCCGTAGACGCATCAGAGTCGACTTTTGAAAATATCCGCCAAGCTTTCACTAGCAATTATTAAAGCAAAGGCAAATTTCTCAATGTTAGATACCGGTTTCAAAGATCTCGTAGACGCGATCGACGAATAGACCGGATGTCGCTTCCCACCGATCTCCCGAATCAAAATCGCCCAACTCGCTAAGGAACTCGCCGCAAGTACAAATATAAAGTCTCACTGGGACAAAGCTGACTAATAAAGGAGCCAAGATGATACGCCTTTATACTTTGAAAAGCATCTTCACACTTGAAGTCCAATCGAATGTCTTCGCATTCTTCTATTCCCTTCAATGTATCAAAGAAAGGAAGACATCTTTCCGCAGATTCGGGCGATTTAACCTCCTTAAAGCAAGAATCC
The DNA here is from genome assembly GCA_020205615.1 of Panax quinquefolius. NCBI lineage: Eukaryota > Viridiplantae > Streptophyta > Magnoliopsida > Apiales > Araliaceae > Panax > Panax quinquefolius. The sequence goes on from CM035169.1 coordinate 133,285,957, forward strand.
TACCAATGACGACGTCAACGCCTTTGAACGACCGAGAGTTTTCATGTCGAGGATGGCCTCATCTTCTCCGGATTGGCTTCTCGATGCCTTCGATCGACTTGTGATAACCTGTAAATTTTCCAAAGACTAAGGCCGAAAGTACATTTGGCCGATTAAGTCGCAGCTGTCGATGACGAATAGTTTGAAAACATTCCTCTAGATCGTCCCAAATGTTTCAATTTGCATACTCTTCACAATCATATCATCTACATAAACCTCCATGTTCCTCCCCAAACCGCCTATCAATATAAAGTTCATCATCCTCCGATAGTAGCTCCAAAGATTAATCGAGGCCAAAAGTCATTTTTTTAGACGCATACACCGAATCTGTGTGTAATAAATGCTGCTTTTTGGAATGTCTTTTTTTACATGGATATTTGATGATAACCTCAAAAAGCATCCATAAAGCTTAATAATGATACCTCAAGTGGCATCGATGAGTCGATCGACATGGGTGAGGATAAAGTCCTTCTGACAAAGCTTTGTTGAGGTTTGCAGTAGTCGATGCAAACCCGCCACTTTCCATTATGCTTCGCACTAATACTACATTTGCTATCCATTCCGTAATCAATCTCAGAGATGAAGTCACCAAAGCCAATTTTGCAACCTCTTCATCGACGATCTTTTGACGCTCGAGCAAATATCCGCCTCTTCCGACGAACCGCTTCTTCAAGGATCTATCTCCGCTGATGCCAAGAACCTTCCTATTAACTCTGTATATCTTGTGGTTCCTATGCAAAAATATCGACATAAGATCGTAAAAGTTCCATAAGATTCGTCTCAAGAGGTTCTCGTAAACCCTAACCAATCTTCACCGCCTTATCCGGCTTCCGACGACCAACTCAATCTCCTCCGCCTCAAATGGGGATTACCAAGGGTTCTCGAATCTACTTTTGAAGGGTTCAATTTCAATTGCCATCGTCTTTCTTTTGTTTATCAATTTCATTCCGATGAAATGACAGTAATTCGATAACATCTCCTGCCAGATCCAAGTCACCCATCACCTCTCCTACTCCATGTGCCGCGGGAACTTGATTTTGAAATGGGATGGAAGTTACAAACAAGAGTCACAACGTAGGTCTTCCCAAAATGGCGCCAGAAATAATCCACACGCACAACATAAAATTTACAAGTTATCTCCACTTGTCGAGGGCCGCAATCAAGATGACAGGAAGTTCAATAAAGGCTCGCCACTTTGACCGATCGCTTCAAACCATATAGAGGAGCCTCCCGTCTCACCTCCATTTTGTGCTCATCGAGATGCATTCTTCGATAAGCATGGGCATAAAGAATGTCCACCAAGATCCGCTTGTTCATCATCATTCGCTTACATCCACCGAGCCCACTTCAGGCCGCGATCACCAATGCTCCTTCACGCGGCTTCAACGGGCTCAAGGATAATCCGTGATCCAGAAATGAAATAACAGCCTCGGAAAGGCCTCACAACCTTCAAAGTAGCATTCATATCGACATAATCAATCAAGATAAGACCTCCTCTTCTTCCCTACTAATTTCCCAATGTACTCCACCCGCTTATTACATCAACGATTTGGTCTCAAGGTGGTGGAGCATTTTGAATAAAGTGTATTTGAACTGCTTGAAATGGTACGATCGATAACCCGCCGATTTTGACGGCCTTTTCTCACCACATATCAATCAAAGAAGCCACTTTTAATCTTGTTTTCTACAAAACTTTTAAATTACAACATTCATTAGTGTCATGACCAAAGTAGCTTGATGATAACCACAATATTTACGAGGGTCACATGTCCCGCTTTGTAATTATCACGAGGTGGTTCAAAGAAAGGTCGGTTTTGATCCGATCCAAAATTATCGACCTCTCTCAGATTCAACTGGGTATAAACCTTATTAACCTTCTGGGTAGAAACAGTGCACGATCGCCGCCTTGTCGCCACGAAGTTATCAGATTTCTTCGAACTACCTTCCGCCTTTTCGTTATATCCTCCCTTTTCTCTCGATCAACATCGGCCTTGGGAACCTCTACCTCCTTTAATTGGCTCAAAGAAGGATTCTTCAGACTATTCATAGCCTCTTCCACAACAATATAGCCTCTCGCTTGTCAAAGGCTTCACTTAGGCTCTTCTGGATGGTGAAACATCAATTTCTTTACCAATTTCTCCGATTTAACCAGATCCAAATTTCATTCTCGAATAATCCAACACTTGAGATCATTAAGATCTGACACCGTCCGACCGCTTCCCTAAACCTCTTTACATATCGGCCTAAAGATTCATCGTGAACTCACGGACTTGTGCTAAAGAACCCGTAGGCTTCCCCTTCTTCTACATTTCCAAAACGCAGCATGGAACTTATCACAAAGTTCACCACGAGGAGATAGAATCCGATGGTAAAGTCCCCATCCATCGTCTCGCCGCCTTTTCTCAAAGTAGTGATAAAAGTGTGACATTTAGCAAAGATCAAGAAAGTCATAGTAATCCATTAATCGCCAAAACGCCTCGACTACGGTCATAAGGATCTCCCCGACCCATCATAGCTTCTCCATGCGAGGTAACTTTTTGGTAAAGATCTCGCTTTCTCCTTGAGAATATCGAGGTAAAAGGGGACGCCTTCTTACCGTAAATATCTTTCACCGTTGTACTTCTCAAACCAATTGTTTCCTGAGTTCTTTCAACTCTCTTACTGTAAAATCAACACCTTCTAAGTCAGGATGAGATCTCCTTTCCGGCGACACTAGGTTTTGGAATGGATCGACCTTCCCCGCCGATCTTACTACGCTTTTACGGACTTCTTGATTTACTAGGTCGTAAAATTTCATCCTCATCATGAGAACGATTGTGACGGGTATTCTCTTCTAAGCTTCGGCATAATTTCTCTCGACCGCTTCTTCGCCTTTCATCATCATCGATGAATCGATCTAACAACCGTCGCGCTTTCTTCGAGGTCAAGGCGCTCGCCTCGATTTCCTCCTACTACGAGAATGATCCTCGACACATGCATGAATGTTCCGGCCTTACCCTTCCGACGGGTACTTCCTTATGCCTACTTTGTCCTTCTAATGAATACGGCTAGATGCTTCGCCTCTCAACTCATTCACCAAGCATTTGTTCGGCTTATATCTTCCTCCGTCTTAACAGTAACCTCCAAAGCCTTATCCGCTTCGTCCGCCATCCTCGCCAACTTGGTAGCTCTTGGCCCTCTCACCACTTCTAGAATGAGTCCTAGTTATGAACCGCCTACCCGCTCCGGATCGGGATCACGCCTCTTTCATCGGGCATTAAAACTAACTTCCGTCTGCTCCACCACGGATCTTCTGACGAAGTTCTTCCGAATTGTTTAGAAGCCGTGCTCTCACGAGCACTTTTAGTAGGACCCAAGCGATCCTTTATCGAAATAATAGGAGGTGTTGATGAACTAATGTACCATCGCCTCCGCTTCCTTCCTGTTTCATCTCTACCCTCATCATCTTTCAAACAAATTTAAACAATCAGGATTGAAAAGACCCTCCTTCTAAATACCAATGTTAACGCCAAGATCTTTCGTCACGCCCCAATCACCTAAAACGCCCCGATCCTCGCAACGTAAACACAATAAACACCACAAGCTCGACGGCGGCTCCGCTTGGGATAGCTCAAAGCGAGAATCAAGATGTGAATTCACAAGGTTTATCGAAAACGGAGGCTATATCACCTAAAGAGTATTGATATCAAGAGATAATAATAATTCTCTCTTGAATATCCGATTATAATCAAGAAGAGTATGAGAACGCACCTCTGGTGGAGACTTCCTCGCTGTTATATACCCTCCTCGCTCAATTACCGCCACCACCCACTACTACCGACATTATTCCCTTTACCCGATGGGTTCTCGCTTTTACCGCATGCAGCTTTGTTCTATCGCTTTTGATCACTATTTCCACCACGAACCGACATGATCCCATCCACATTAATGCATGGCAATGATTCTTTAGTCAACCGACATGCTTTTTTCATCATTACAGTCAAAGATTATAGATATTTAAAATGTCTAAATGATCGATCCATCGACCAATCTTATTTATAAGTTTGAAATGAAAATATATGATAATTGGGCTTAATGATTTTTAATAATAATAAAGGCAATAATAAAAAATAATAAGCCAATATATTCGGCCCAAAGCGATAAAATATCAAACACCCAAACCGCAAATAAAGAAAGACCATTTGACGGAGCCTGAGGAGAATCTTTGACGTTAAAGTTGTCGAGATGCCCAAAGTTGTGCATCATTTAAAGACGTTGATAAAGTTACCAGAGGCGGCATCCAGGTGATCGGACCTTCATTCTGCCGGCTGCCCAATATTTAGAGAGAGATTAAGAGAGGTTGGAGGGCTAATTTAAACAGATGTGACTTGTGTTGACAGATATATAACTACATAGAGTATGTACGTATATTGTCCGAGGTTAAACATAGATACGCTGCCTTTAAACGGTCGGCCGGAGGTTATATATATACCGCGTATACGGATGTAGTATACCTAATATCTATTTTCTATTACTTAAATCGTTCATTTGATCCGCAAAATGATTTTTCCCACATATTGTCTACATAGAGGTTTTGCATATATAACACCTTAGGAGAATTCAAAAATTAATTATTTTTTCATTTTTATGAAGACCTCTAAAAAATCGTGAGAGATCGCCACCGGTTTTCTAGGCGGCTTTTCTCTCTATCCAAGTCTTAATATATGGTTTTAAAGTTGTACATAAATAATAAGTTGAGAAACACGCACTGATTATAATAACATTAAACGCTATAATATATACAATTAATTTTCTAATATTTTAATTAATGATATTTGCTAGTTTCCTCAATATTTCGCTCCAAAAAAATTATTGTCGTTTCCCAGGAAGTAATTTTTGTTTCTAAAATATCGACGCTTGAAGTTTATCAATACAAAGTCGTAACGCCTCTAAAATAGGTCTACACAACTCATTTTCCCAGCTAAGAACCAGTAGCCTAAACGCATTAAAAATTTTCAAGCATGTAATTCAAACACAATTAATCTTTCTATTTATCATGCACCGCTAAAGTTAAATAAGCCAAAAGTCATACAAATATAAACGCACAACACATGAACGTGGTTTTTTCGTGATCTTCCCATGTTTCAATAATTATAAATATACATCCAATACAAGAAAACCGATGTCGCCAACCTATCCAAAATGAAAACAAGGGAAAGTGATCATCACCCATCCATACATACTTCCATCAGAATCGTCATTAGATTCATTTTCACTAATACATAGACTCTACCCATGAACAAAGATTAGATAAATACAACTCCTACCATTATACATCCTTCATAATGGGGTTCAAATTTTCTTTGTAAAATACTTACAAAATGATACTATTTCTAATATCCTCTATAGTTTTGCTATTTTGAACTCTCACAATATTGTCATTCTCTTTTTACGACCAAATCGAAACAAAATCAATGATATTCCCAAATAGGCATACCGCAGAGAGATGGTATTTTATTCCAACAATCGATGGCTCTTCTATCGATTTAACTTTTTCTTTATTTCAAAGCCGATCAAGGAATGATACTAATCTAGCCATTCGATAATTTCGCGACCATCCCTTAACAAAACATATTCTAAGCTCCTCCCACCGAACTCGCTAATTCATCCATAACATCTAACCCGAAGACATTCCTATATTAACTCATTAAAGGTCCTCTTTGTCTTCAAGAGAATTCTTTTTTGTACGTAAAAGAAATCCCTATCTATTTCACAATCCAAGATAACAAAACCGCTTTAGAAGATGAGCCTTCAACTATAAATAATTTATTTCCAAAGCGCCTTCCAAAATAGGTCCATTCCATCCAACCCATTCTGAGTCGCCAAATACATGGTACGTAAACAACTACAACTTTATTATTACAAATACATGGTACAGTAAAAATACAACTTTATTATTACAACAAGAGTTTGAATACAAATATTATCTTCTAGACAATATCTATACTCAAATAAATCCTCATCACATTTATTGATACATTATTTTACAAAAATGGTGAGGACTACTAAACAACTCTCTCTAGAACCTTCATTCCATACCCCGACTAAATACTCGCTACATTCTCGCCTCCCGAGAAGAAAAATGGAACAACAAGGAAAAGGGTGAGCTCAACTAGCCCAAGAAGAATATTATGACTAAGATAATATACAACAAATTATCATTAGTCTTCAACAGGAAAAAAAACTAATAGAATATAATAGACAACAAGTTTTTAAACCAATATTCGCATGAAATAATAATTCATTAGAAGAGTTAAGTAGAGAATGCAACTACTATCTTCTATGTATGAATTTAAAAGTTCTTCATCTCATCTTTTATCCTCAGAACATCAATCAACATACATCTCGAATCAAATATTCATCTTTGCACTACAGCCAAAGATATTCATCACCGGTCATGTTCATCTAAACACTGCTCATCTTTGCACTACACAGCCAAAGATATTCATCACTCTAGTCATGTTCATCTCAACACTGCTCATCTTTGCACTATGGGCCAAAGATATTCATCAAGAAATCATTCATCTTTGCACTACAGCCAAAGATATTCAAGTAATATCATCATTTAGGACCGAGGATGATGAAAATATTTTTAAAGAAACGAATCCAAAGGAAACAAAATGACAAGATTAAGGATTAAGGATTCGTACTTTGTTTTATCCACGCCCAAAAATACCTCAAAAATAATCATAGTGGTGTAAAATTCAAGAATGATCAAAACATGGATACAATCAAAGCTAGTATCCGTAATAGATATTTTAGACGAAAAGAAAAATTTTCATTTTTCTATGAATAGTCTTAGATTCGTGAATAGTGTCAGATACGTGAATAGTGCCGAATCGCGAATAGTAACTCCGACACCAAAAGATAGAAATTCCACAAAAAAACATCTTCACGCTTCATGAATAATACTCGTGAATAAGAACTCAGTGAATAGTAACTCATGAATAAGTAACTCGTGAATAAGAACTCATGAATAGTAACCCCCGATATGAAAAAGTTCTAAATTTGATAAAAAGTTCCAACCAATATTTCAAAGATAATGATATTGAAGAAATAATATCATTTGAGAAGAAAATAACATCCCTTACCTCGAAAGACAAGATTTCAGTTGAAACACCAGGATATAGGCTATGACTTGAACTTGCACCGTATAGCAATACTCAAAGTATACTCAAAATACTCACAAGAATACGCCGATAATATAGAGAATATAGAGAGAGAAAACTTCAGCTTTGTGATTTTTCAATTCTAACCTAAGCACCTATTTATAGGAAATTGCTTTAGAACACCAAAGCGTAAAATTGAATATAATAATATTATATATAAACAAAATTTCATACGCCCACATCTTGAATCTGAATTCAGCCACCATGCACATGTTAAATATGCCCACAACATATAAAAAACGTTTTTATTAATAAAATAAATAAAACTTCCAAAAATCAATTATTTCGGAACTTCAGAACTTCAATAATTCATAATAAATAGCCATTTTATCAGAAAATTCGAATCTCGCGACTTTTTATAGGAAATTCAATTCTCTACAACTTTGCGAAAGAAAGTTTTCCAAATTCCAAACAAAATTGACCGAAATCCACATACTTTTACAATTTTACAAGCTATAATCAAATTTCAAATCAAGAAATGGGGTCCACCGACATGTTTAAAATGTTTTAAACATTTATTGCAACAAAAATACTCTTCCTCCTCAGATACTCATATATCCCACATTCGTTGTAATATATCACCGTTAATATATTATTAAAATAATATATTTAAATGAATTATTTTATCGTAAAATGATAAAATATTAATTTTCAACAATTGTCATTTTAAAATTTTCTCCATCTATATCCACATAAAATCAATATTTTCCTCATCATATAAATCAATAATTAATTATTCACAAATAATATTACAGAATCACAATATCGCAACCAGGTAGCTCCTGGAAAGAGGGGGCTTTCCAATAAGGATCTCTCTCCTTACTGCGCGCCGCAATTAGGTGACCAAACCTCTCATTAGATGTAACTTTCTAGACATTGCCAATAATGTTTTCTAATAATATTATTCAGATAATATGAATTATTGCTCAGATAATAAAAAATCTTTGTGTAATGACAATTATCAAACAACAACAATATAAAATATCAACGCAACAATTATTGAATCAATAAAATAAAATATTGAGCAAGAATTATCAGTAACAATTATTGAGTAGTGCCTTCACGTAAGAATCAATAATTGGTGCAATACTGCAAAGCTATCTTCTTTCTCAACAACGCCAGATTAGTGTGTTTTAACCACCGGTATTCCAACAAGATAATCTGTAATAACTACGCCATTATTTATAAACAACTTATATTTGTCGCTTTCTTCATCCAATCGCTTTCAAGTTATGGGGCCCATAAAAGATCCTACAGTCAGCATTTAATATTCCCCGACAAAGATCTAAATATTCCACGACCAAACGAATATTCCCCACAATAATGAATATTTTATAACCACTTGCTTATTCAAATATTTGCGATTTTACCCATAACTATCCACATTAATCAAATCAACCCTTACTATTTCAAAATAATAAATAGAGGAAAATAAATTTCATTTATTAATAATTTGGGGTCTTACAACCTCCCTCCTTATGAAATTTCGTCCTCGAAATTGACGTGACGATACTGTGTTTTGAAAAGATGAGAATACCTCGCTTTCATTTTCGCTTTCCAACTCCCGTGTCATTTCCTCAATAACATGGTTTCTCCACAAAACTTTAACTTGTGGTATGACCTTCCGTCGTAGGACATGCTCCTTCCTATCCAAAATCTTGACAGTACCTCTTCATACGTTAAGTCTTCTACTATCTCGTCCGATTCTAACTCAATAGACGTGGTTCGGTCGTCCACATATTTACGTAACATCGATACGTGAAAAACGTTATGAACACGCGTCATACTTGGCGGTAAACGCGAGTCTATAGGCCACGCTTTCCTATTCGATCGAGAATTTCAAATGGATTAATAAATCGAAGGTTTGAGCTTTCCTCACCTCACCGATTCTCGCTTTTGAAATAACAACTTCTTGCACCTCCTTCTTCAAATTCATCACCTCCGGTGTAAATTTGAATAAATTTTTAACTTTATCGATTAAAGTCGATTATACTCGTATATCATCACGTGGTAACTAGAGTTTTCATCTCCATCTCTATTATTTGTAAATTATTCAAAATGAGTCTTTGACAATATCGTACTCGTGATTTGTATACGATCTTCTACTCAACACGCCGCCTACCACGTTCGCTTTTCCAGGATGGCATGGTCGTAACATGTCTTTGAAATGAGTCTCCTCTTGAGTTCTTCAAGCTCTTCCCACATTCCTTGCTCCATTCAATTTTGTATCTCTACGAGTCACCGAGTTAATGGAATAGCGATTCGAGAATATCCTTCAACGAATCTCCCCTGTAATAACCAACTAAGCCTGTAAAGCTACGATTTCGATTATCGACTTAGGTTGTTCTCAATCGCTGACTCATATCCCAACCTTGATAGCACGTTACAATGACACCTATCGCTTTACTATCGCATCGAATATGGTGTCCCCTACGGAGAGTCCGGCTTGATTGCATTCCACAAAGGAAGTCACCAGATAAAGGCTCGTGTACCAAATTTATAGTTGAATTTTTAACTCCTCAAGTTCAATAGAGCCATTCGATATGAGATTTTAGAAATGAGTTTTGTCTACGGGTTCAAATTCGATACAAAATTTAATATCGTGCTTTGGGAGTAAGCCAAGAAATTCTTCAGAAATACGTCGGAAAAATAAATAATAACAGAATATTATTCAAATCTGACGTGTCTTTATTCAAATCCATAACATGGACTAAGAAAACTTAACATCCGTAATAAACTAATAACTTCATGGCTTGATATGAAAATGTTTGACTACAATGGTTTGATTGCTTGAATTCGAATAACAGGTTGCTTAGGAATATGAAAACTAACAACCTTACGAAAGTAATCAATTTCGCATGATGAGTAGTTAACCAATCAATCCCTAAAATCACATCAAAAGCAAGTATCTTTAAATAAATAAGGTCAACAGGTAATGTGATAGTGCCAACCTGAATCAAACAAGATTTCTAAACAACGGATGTAATGAAAGTTTCTCCTTATGGAGTCTCCACAGATAGGTCAAAGTTTAATTTCTCCGTAGTCAAGTTCAAACGCTGAGCGCAAGCAAGAGAGATAAAATAATAGGTAGAACCGGTATCTAGTAAGGTATAAACTTCGCAAGAATTTATAATTAACTAACCCGTGCTAACTTCATTCTGTTACTCGCTTTTGAGAAGTCACGAAAAACGCCTTCCAATGTCGTTGACTTTGACTTTTCAGATCCGCCTCTCGTGCCAACGTCCCAATGTCTTGATTTCGCTATAGGACAAAATCGAGCTATGTGACCATCTTTTCCACAACTAAAACATACCTTAGAAGGCTTTGAACAGCTTTGACCTTATATGTCCCTCCTCTCCGCATCTCGTAGCATCTAACCGGCGATCGTTCTCTTCCCTAGAATTTGTTCTTTGGTCTTGATCTCATTGACGAGCGTCTTCCGTCCATTGTTAAATCTTCTTTTTAGATTGGACATCTCTTTCCATAATATCAACGCTGTCGTCGGCTTTTACCCATGCATCACTCATTCTCACTCGTTCGCTTATTTCTTCTTTCACTTTCGATTCCACTTTATCATCTTATACTCGCGCGAAAGAGTGCTTCGCTTCAAGCATCACATATCGGGTAACACAAGCTTGAATCGTTGCATCCTTTTGCTCCACGATTTGCTCGCAATTCTTGACAAATTTGCTCTTCTAACTCATGAATACGATTTTGCAATTCTATATTTTGATCATAAAATACCTCTAATAAACTCTCTTCGTGTACCTCTTCTTCCTCTTCTTCCTCACTCTCACCGTTACCTCTCAAGGATTATCTCTAAAGTAAACTATCAATTCTTCACTCACCATATGGATATCTCTAATTCCTTCTTCACCGACATCACATTATCCCGGTTGGCGATTAGAGGTGTCTCCACGATCTCATTCACTCCATTGTTAACGTTCTCGTGCACCATTCTTAAAAACTATCATAAAACAAGGGTTAATTAAATAAATTAACAAATCACATAATACCCTATATTATGACCAACCAACAAATAAGCTTAGGTAGGACACACTAGCGAAGGATTTACTCGCCTCCACTCCTAGTTCTATTCCCCGATCTCCGCCAGAGATCATATCCCTAAGCTCGATACCAACAACCGTGGCGCCCCAAAATAGGTCCATTCCATCCAACCCATTCTCGAGTCGCCAAATACATGGTACGTAAACAACTACAACTTTATTATTACAACAAGAAATCGTGAGTTTGAATACAAATATTATCTTCTAGACAATATCTATACTCAAATAAATCCTCATCACATTTATTGATACATTATTTTACAAAAAATGGTGAGGACTACTAAACAACTCTCTCTAGAACCTTCATTCCATACCCCACTTGTACTTTCGCTTACATTCTCGCCTCTTGAGAAGAAAAATGGAACAACAAGGAAAAGGGTGAGCTCAACTAGCCCAAAAGAATATTATGACTAAGATAATATACAACAAATTATCATTAGTCTTCAACAGGAAAAAAAAACTAATAGAATACAATAGACAACAAGTTTTTAAACCAATATTCGCAATGAAATAATAATTCATTAGAAGAGTTAAGTAGATAATGCAACTACTATCTTCTATGTATGAATTTAAAAGTTCTTCGCTCATCTTTTCCCCTGTAACATCAATCAACATACATCCGAATCAAATATTCATCTTTGCACTACAGCCAAAGATATTCATCGATTAGTCATGTTCATCTAAACACTGCTCACTCTTTACACTACGAGCCAAAGATATTCATCGATCGGTCATGTTCATCTCAACACTGCTCATCTTTGCACTATGGGCCAAAGATATTCATCAAGAAATCATTCATCTTTGCACTACGTGCCAAAGATATTCAAGAATATCATCATTTAGGACCGAGGATGATGAAAAATATTTTAAAGAAACGAATCCAAAGAAACAAAATGACAAGGATTAAGGATTAAGGATACTTTGTTTTATCCACGTCCAAAATACCTCAAAAATAATCACAGTGGTGTAAAATTCAAGAATGATCAAAACATGGATACAATCAAAGCTAGTATCTAGAATAGATATTTTAGACGAAAAGAAAAATTTTCATTTTTCTTGAATAATCTTAGTATTCGTGAATAGTAACAGATATCGTGAATAACACATCGTGAATAGATACCAAAAGATAGAAATTTCACAAAAAACATCTTCACGCTTTCGTGAATAATAAGATCGTGAATAGTAACTCGTGAATAGTAACTCGTGAATAGTAACTCATGAATAGTAACCCCATACATGAAAAAGTTCCAAATTTGATAAAAGTTCCAACCAATATTTCAAAGATAATGATATTGAAGAAATAATATCATTTGAGAAGAAAATAACATCCCTTACCTCGAAAGACAAGATTTCTAGTCGAAACACCTGATATAGGCTATGACTTGAACTTGCACCGTATAGCAATACTCAAAGTATACTCAAAATACTCACAAGAATACGCCGATAATATAGAGAGAAAACTTTAGTTTCGGTGTGATTTTCAATTCTAACCTAAGACCCTATTTATAGAAATTGCTTAGAAACACCAAAGTAGAAAATTGAATATAATAATATTATATATAAACAAAATTCATACGCCCCACATCTTGAATCTGAATTCAATACACCATGCATATGTTAAATATGCCCACAACATATAAAAAATGTTTTTATTAATAAAAATAAATAAAACTTCCAAAAATCAATTATTTGAACTTTAGAACTTCAATAATTCATAATAAATAGCCATTTTATCAGAAAATTCGAATCTACATTTTTTTATAGGAAATTCAATTCTCTACAACTTTCCGTAAGAAAGTTTTTCCAAATTCAAAATGTAAATTGGCCGAAATCCACATACGGACAATTTTACAAGCTATAATCAAATTTCGATTCAAGAAATGGGGTCCACCGACATGTTTAACATGTTTTAAACATTTATTGCAACAAAATACTCTTCCTCCTCAGATACTCATATATCCCACATTCGTTGTAATAATATCACCGTTAATATATTATTAAAATAATATATTTAAATGAATTATTTTATCGAAAATGATAAAATATTAATTTTCAACAATTGTCATTTTAAAATTTTTCTCCATCTATATCCACATAAAATCAATATTTTTCTCATCATATAAATCAATAATTAATTATTCACAAATAATATTACAGAATCACAAGATCTTGTGACAACCAAGCCGCTCCTCAGAAAAGAGGGGCTTTCCAATAAGAATCTCTCCTTCTTGGCGCAATGAATTAGGTGACCAAACCTCTCATTAGATGTAACTTTCTAGACATTGCCAATAATGTTTTCTAATAATATTATTCAGATAATATGAATTATTGCTCTGATAATAAAAAAATACTTGTGTAATGACAATTATTGAAACAACAGCAATATAAAATATCAACGCAACAATTATTGAATCAATAAAATAAAATCTTTGAATAAGAATTACTCAGAATAATTATTGAGTAGTGTCTTCTTACGTAAGAATCAATAATTGGTGCAATACCGTGTGCTACTGTTCAACAATGCGTATTAGTGTGTTTTAACCACCGGGTATTCCAACAAGATAATTCGTAACAATAACTACGCCAAGTTATTTATAAACAACTTATATTTGTCGCTTTCTTCATCCAATCGCTTTTTTAGTTATGGGGCCCACAAAAGACTGGCATACCGTTGCATTTAATATTCCCACGCAGTCATTTAATATTCCACGACCAAACGAATATTCCCTAATAATAATGAATATTTTATAACCACTTGCTTATTCAAATATTTGCGTATTTTACCCATAACTATCCACATTAATCAAATCAACCCTTACTATTTCAAAATAATAAATAGAGGAAAATAAATTTCATTTATTAATAATTTGGGGTCTTACAACACAACTCACAAACCATTGCTACCTGCGGTGTTGATGGTGGACCCCATGTTTCAATCCTCTTAGTTAACGCGAAAACCTATGTTGTCAACGCTGTTACTGCATCCAATTCAAACTTTCCTGGTGTTTTTGGAGGATTAGACCTAGTCATTGGCCACTGATAATTATTGTTGGCCATCGTCTCTAACAGTTGATAATCCTCATCAAAATTCTTAGCCATGATTGCTCCACCTGTTGCTGCATCAATACTGGCTCTTGTGGACGCGTGCAAACCATCACAAAATATCCCAACCTGCATCCACTGTGGAATTCCGTGATGTGGACATTTACGTAGCATATCCTTAAATCTTTCCCAGGCCTCATATAATGTTTCGGAGTCGAACTGTGCAAAAGTGTGAATATCGTTCCGTAGTTTTGCTGACTTTGCTGGTGGGAAAAACTTAGATAGGAATTTTTGAGCTAAGTCATCCCAAACGGTGATTGAACTGGCTGGCAATGAGTGTAACCAACTCTGATCTTTATCTTTTAACGTAAACAGAAACAACCTCAACTGTATAGCATCTTCCGAAACATTATTGAATTTGAAGGTGTCGTCAATTTCCAAGAAACTCAAGATGTGCTCGTTTGGATCATCTGTCGAACTACCCCCAAACTGAATTGCATTTTGTAGCATCTGTATAGTTCCTGGTTTGATCTCGAAATTGTTTGCATTAGTTGCCGGTCTCCGAATACTAGATTGTATATCTGTGAATGTCGGCATGGCATAATCCCTAAGTGATTTTTGTTCCTCCCCTGCCATGTCTACTGGTATTTCTTGTGCCGCCAGATCTTCTTCCAATGGTATAACCTCACTAGTCAATCATAATTTTCGAAACTTCCTTTCGATATCGTCTGTATAAAGAAAAAGTTCCTTTTTAGCCCTTGATCTAGTGTGCATACACTTACAAATAATTCCTGCAATCACAAGAAGAAAAATAAATAAATAACTTTTAAATTAAGACTGAATTGATTATAAATAATATAGAATTAATATTAATAAAGAATTCTCCAGCAACGGTGCCAAAAACTTGTTGATTGATTTCACAATCAATAAATACGTACAAGTGTACACGGTCAACAAGTAATAAAGTGGTAAAATTAAGTGTCGAACCCAGGGAATTCCAATCAATAAACTCCAACTACTAGTACTATACCAATTCAATTTTATTTAAACAACTGTAATTTGTGATTTTTCTAATTCAGAAAAATAAATTAACTAAATAAACTAGATTACTTTATAAATGAATTTCAAATAAATAAAGATCAAGACTACAATATCCCCAATTATGAGCTATAAACCAATTATCCCAATTAGTACGCCACCTGAATTATTAACAATAATTCTAGTTGTTAAAAGCCCTTTCCCAAGTCAAGAAATAACTTTTATTCAATTCAATTAATCCTGCGATATTCCTATGCAGAATAATTAAACCAAACCCGTTAAGTTCTAATTCCCAATTCGTTACATGCAGTGAACAGATATTCTATTCAATTCACGACCCTAATTATTCATCTCATGCAAATAATTAAGTATACATGCTATCATGTCCAGTTCTAACCCTAGATTTCATCTCCCGAATCATTCTAGAGTAACACGGTAATTACTGGTCAAATAATTAATCAAAAATGCACAAGAAATAATAAACAATTCACCTTGACATAAATAATTGGAATAAATTAAACAATTAATTCATAGACATAAAATGTTCAATTTGTAGTCTTAATAAACGAATTAGTTCATAACGAAAAATAAAACCAACAATCTCATGAAAATCATCTTGAAAGAATTACACAATTAAAATAAGAAGAAACTCTAAAAAAAATCTCCCAAGCTTCAATCTTCAATTGGAATTCTCCTCCACAATCTCCTGGTAATCCTTGATTAATCTTTAGCTATGAATGAAATCCTCTAATTTTTCAGCTAATTGCTCCTTTAATACTCCTCCTCCAGACAAAGTCCAATCCCTAGTCAACTTATGCAATCCACGCACGCCTTGGTCAACGCCAGGTCAAACCTCAGCGCCTCGGCGCTGAGATTAGTTCAAAGCATAGCGCCCCGCGCTGGTCTTCAGTTTATTTACGGTTGTGCCACTAGTATGCTAAAATTCCCAATTTGCCTTTGCTCAGCCTCAATCTGCAAAATAAACACGAAACACGGTAAAAACTCATCTAAAAGATGTGAGAACAACAACAATTTAAACCTAAAATGTATCCATTTCATGGGTGTATTCCCTATTCATCAAGAAGCAGACTCAATGTCGTTCCAGTTCCCAGTGCCTCCTGTATGCCCTCCATATCCTCCACCATCGCCGCTAGCAGAGGCTGAAGAAGATGATGATGATGCCGAATGACCAGACCTCAGGGAAGCCCTCTCGTATTCATTTATGTATGCTTGGAAATAAGGGCATTGGCCATTTCAAGTTTGGGGGTGTTTATCATGTTATTCTGTCTAACTGCCATGACAGGTTGCCGTCTTAGTATTTTGTTTATGATTTATCAAGATTGTAGGCGCGATGTATGTATGAATCATGAACTTCTTTTGGGTCATTATAGCAATGACTTATGTTTTGGTTTTATTTGGTTTTATTATGAATGCATGATCAATTTTTATTATTAGTTATGGATGCTTTTATTATTATCAGCATGTATATTTGGTTTATAGCCATCTTTTGGGGCTTATACATATTGGTATACTTAACACCTAATTAATGGCTTTATTACCCTTTTTTAAGCAGTTTTTATGCAAGGGTTTTATATAGTTTATAAATTTTTGATTGTGGTTGTAGATACTCAAAATTTTATGTACTACTGTCACTAATATTGAAGAAGGACAAATTTTTCTTTTAAGAGGAACCTGAAAGATAATCCATATCCATACCGGATACTACCGGAAGTTCAGCATCAACCTCGGAACACACACTAGGAGTAACAATTCCAACCTCGGAGATAACCCCACGGCGTGCAGATCCAATACCGGAACACACGCCAAAGAATACCGATTAATCTCGGAGATAACCCCGAGGTATCCAGTCTCAGTCCCAATTATGGGAATAGCCACCAACCTCGGTAATAACCCCAAGAAATGCAGTTTCGACGATAACCCCAGAAATGCTTGTTTCAAATGCAACCAGCTTCAATCTCATCGCTCACAACAAGATACTCCGTACCAACCCGGAGATAACACCGGGAGGACAGGCATAACTCAGAGATGACACTGAGGACCTTCAATAAATGCAGTAGTCCAATCTCAGCGAAGCCTTGAGCAACGTCTATTTATCAGCCCAAACCGGCGATAACACCGGTGAGGGGCAACATCGTCATCTCGCCAACACGATGCCACGTCACGTCGTCTCGACATTTCATCACATTTCTACACAAACCACGTCCCACAAGAGCCAAGGAAAATTAATCCTGAGTGACTATTGTGTGGGGTAACGGATGGAATTTGAAGCTTGAAAACCGGAGGTCATCGTCCCATCTTCAATGACTTCGTACAAACTCTAATCCCATGCCATTGTACAACTCTCGACAACGGCGGTCCGAAATAGGTCCTGTATACCTCAATCGGATGCCCGGATTCCACTTCTGAAAGTTTGAGCGGACATTACAGTGCCCAAGTGCACGTACTACGAGACGACCCAACCTGAGAAACTCGGGCCCACCCGGGTTGCCTCTGGTACACCTGCGGCTCCACCCTCTATAAATAGAGGGCTTGGGGTGGCCATTTTGCAAGAGAAAATGGCAAGGAAGCCCTGCCCAATTTGCTCTGCACTCACCCCATACAGTGTACTTTCTCATTTTAAACACCTGTGAGCTCATATATAGCTAGTTTTGTACCTACAAAAGCCAGTGTTTACCCACTTTAAAGATATAGAGGTCTTCTTTGGTAGTCAACTGTAAGCCTTCTCACACACTTTAAAGAACTTCTCTTCATTTTTTCACACACCCTTCTACACGTTGAGAGTCGTGCTGCGTGCGTTTGCCCGGACTTCGGTCCATGATTTCATTTCAGTTTGTATATATATATATATATATATATATATATATATATATATATATAATATAAATAAGCGCCTGCATCAAGTTCAGGCTCAATCGAGGCATAACTTTCGATAATGTTAGTCTATATATATATATATATATATATATATATATATATATATATAACCGTGTGTGTCAAACTTTGTTCTATGAGCCTAGATTTCGATGCAATGCGCTTCGCTTTAATATATATATTTATATATATTAACTGTGTGTCGGACTTTGTTCGATGAGCCTAGATTTTACATCCGGAGCGTTTACTTACTTTTATATATATATATACTTATATATATGAACTGTTGTCGAACTCTGTTCGATGAGCCTGGATTTTACATCCGGTGTGTTTACTCGCTTTTATATATATATATATATATATATATATATATATATATATATATATATATATATTTCCCACATTCGAGTTTACTTTGTGATGGTTGATCGCTTTGACTTGATGCGGAGCGCTTATTTGCTTTTTATATATATATATATATATATATATATATATATATATATATATATATATTTCGTCCCACAGAGTTTACTTACGTGGTGGTTGATCGCTTTTGACTTTCTTTACATTTCGTCTCGCTCTGAGTTCACTTCATGGCGGTTGATTTCTTTTGTACAACTTTTTATTTACATTTTGTCCCGCTTTAGAGTTTCCTCCGTGGTGGTTGATAGCTTCTGATTTATTTACGTTTTGTCCCGCCTGGAGTTTTCTCTGTGGCGGTTGATAGCTTTTACAGCTTTATTTACATTTTCTGATCCCCCATGGAGGTGTTTCGTGGTTGGTGATCATGTTTGTATATATATATTTACAGCTTTTATATATATACCTGCTTATCGCTTTCATACAAATTGCGGTATCATGTGCTTTAGAATCATGTGATCATAGATTCACTTATTGATCTAGATTCTGGTTCCGTGATGGACATTTTCACCATGGCGACTTGTAAATTATTCTCATGTGTCCGAATTTCTTCGTATGGTTTCCATACCCACGAGGAAGTCGGCATTATTTTTGTATATTATTTTTTCATACGGATGCTTCGCATCTCAGAAAATAAAATCAATCAAGCCGAACACTTAATAAAATGGGAGTGTAAAAGGTCTCAATTACTATTGAGCATCGTGGTTTGAAAAACCTTTTTATAAAACATTATTGCTATATCTTGCTAAAAATGAATTTTACATAAATTCAAACCACAATGTATATATAGTGCGACGAGGCCTCGCACTACTTCCAAATAACAGACACATTGACCCACACACACACACATTTCAGATAATAGTTTCTTGAAAAGAGGCGGTCACCATGGTAACACGGATGTCTGGGGTGCCTAACACCTTCCTCCATATAACCAAGTCCCCTGCAGACCCTAATGAATCTCGGTTTCATGAATTCAGCTTATAGCGAGTCCATCATCACCGGGTCAATGTGCAAACCTTTTCTCGGTTGTGTTGGTACAACCATTTAAAAAACCAATCAAGTGACTCTTAACAGGTCCATCATCGACATTATACATGTGGGACCTTTTTCACTTGTTTTTTCAAACAAATCTCACCTAAAATGAGAACACCAAAGAACAAGTAACGAAAAGGGACAATTAAAAATCCCGACGTCGACAGGTGGCGACTCTGCTGGGACTCCAGTAAGAGGACTTAAGCCGCTATTTCAATCTTTTCAAAAATTGTTATCTGTTTGTATGTGGATGTTGCATTTACATTTGATGAATGTGGACGAATGCATTTCCTGATTACACTTAGTGATTCGCACCATAAACTGCTTGTGATATTAGTGCTTCGCACCATATGTTCTTGTGATATTAGTGTTTCGCACATGTCATCATTACCATACGGTGAGACGCGATGTATGTGAATGTATGTTGTGTGGTCCCTCCACCAGGAGGTTATCCTGTCGGTGTTTGATTACTGGACTCGTGGGAAGGCTAATTCCTCGAGGCTCAGAAAATGCACCACCCAAATTCGCTCCAGTTGAAAGACCAGATTAATCACCAGTTGAGTAAATTGAGATGATTTGGGAACCTTCATGCCAAAAAGCCGTGAGAGTAACCTAAGATAGGTCAGCCTCTGATAAACCCAAAATAGAGGAAAGTCTCTTCATGCTTTCTCATTTCAATTACTTGTAAACACAATTACTTGTAATTTCATTCCATATATATCTCCATGTAATGAGAAATATGATGAAATGTGTACACATACATATTTTAATTAACATGTTTAAAATAAATGACATCCGCTTTTGCAGATAAAATTCCTAAAATGGACACATCACGTAGCATGTTATTATACACATATCCCCAAGGACTAAACTATGCTAGTCTTTTGCGGGGAACCAATCGGACCTACTACCCTATTCAAAATCCAAAAGGCTAAAGGCTACGATAAATCATCATGTCGTCATCTGACCAGACTAAACTTAATCCAATTTCTCGCAAAGAATTCGACGGATTGAGCAAACAAAATACAGATTTGGTTGTTCTACTCAAAGAACTACACCAGTCCAATCAGGGTCCAAAAATACCCATACATGCTGAATCCTCCACATAAGGGGGAACCCAGGTCATTACAATACCTGAACTGCAGTTGGATACGACCAACAAAACTCATGATGCTGCCCATCCCACTAGAGATCCAGACACTGGTGACATCAAAAAGAAAGTCCTCCAAATGGAAGAAACCCTTCGTGCTATCAAAGGAATTGGAACACACGGGAGTGTTTCATATGCTGATCTTTCCATTTTCCCTGGTGTTCATTATCCAGAAAAGTTTAAAACTCCTGACTTTGAAAAATATGACGTGTTAGGAGATCCTTACACACATTTAAAGGTGTTTATTAGAGAACTTGGATCTTATGCAGAGGACGAAAAACTCATAATGCAATTGTTCCAAAAGAGTCTAACTGGAGAAGCTCGTTCGTGGTACACAAGATTAGATAACTCAAAGATCCATAGTTGGAAAGAGCTAGCACATGCATTCCTCACTCAATATAGCTTTCAATCTCAGATGGCTCCTGATCGGTATCAAATTACCAAGATCAAGAAATGTCCCAATGAGTCATTTAGAGTATGCTCAAAGGTGGAGACGCTTTGGTCGCCCCAGTTAGTCCTTCCATGATGTAATCGAGATGGTCATAACTTTCATGAGACATACTGAAAGCTCCATTCTATGAAAGAGTTTTTAGCCCAAGATCGGCAAACCATTTTCTGAAATGGTCAAACATGGGGAGATGGCTGAGATGGGATTGAAGTCCGGAAAGATTCAAGACCTAGCTGCCCTTAAAGCTATTGTTGATCACATCTAATTTGGAAATTATGGAAACAACCCCCGGAAGGTCCATAAAAAGAAAGAGGAAGATGTTTCCATGATACTACAGGGTCAAAAAGGCAATAAGAACATGTCTATTCAAAGGAGAAACTACACTCCCTTTCAAGCACAGTCTGCGAACCCTCTAATACCAAAAGGGGGAGAAGTCAAACGCCCTCGAATGTTCACACCCTTAGGGGACACCCTCGAGAACATTCTCAATCTTCTGACAACACAGAAGAAAATTACGCATCTTCTTCCACCAGCCAGCCCTAATAAACGGGGTTTCAATGTTGCTCGAAAATGTGCTTATCATGCCGGGGAGCCTGGACATGATACTCAAGATTGTTAGGCCTTGAAACACAAGATCCAAGACCTGATAGACAACAGTGAGATTATGGTCACCAAACCAGATCAACCTCACGTTCAAGACAACCCTCTTCCTCAACACAAAGAAGAAGAGGTCAACATGATCAATTGGAGCAATGGACAGAATTCCAATTTTAACTATGAATCCTCCCAGACCCTCAAGGACGGTGTTGAAAAATGGGATTATGCCAAGTTTCAGTTCACAATGGAACGAAAATGAAAGCTCTATGCAAGCAAATTGAACAATTGGCAGAATTGGTGACTTATCAGCATCAAGTGACACGTCAATTAATCAGTCAGGAGCATGCCAGTCTCCTACCTCGTGTCATGAATATACCCTCGTCAATTTCAGAAAATGAAATGCTAGAAGACAAAGTGATAAAGAGAACAAATGCCAAAGCCCGTCGGGATTTTGCCAACAAAAGGGAATTCACATATCTATGCCAACCTATGGAGGAAACCCTTCAGATGTTAATCAATGAAGGAAGGATCAGTTCCCTTCTACCTCCAATCAACCCCCGTTCAGGGTGGTACAACTCTGATGGAGTATGTCAATATCACTCCCAGTCTCGCGGTCACAACACAGAAGAATGCTGGGCACTCCGCCACCTTATTCAAAATCTAATTGACAGTGGTATCCTGCACTTAGCAGACGACGATGTTGTGTTACGTGCAAGTGAGAATACAGGTCCTACTAAGTGGAAGAGTGTGGTAGCAGTCATATCCACTGAAACTGATGGGATTAATCAATCACTCACAATGCCAATAATTCAACTCAGAGGAATCCACAATCCTTTGAAAGTGGCCCCTCCCGAGCCAATTAACTTGTCGTACAGAGCATAATACCCAATTGTTAGCCTGCACAAGGTTCCATGGAATTATGGAGAAGGTGAAGGATCCACCTCACATACCATTTATTTGCGCGAAAGAAGGAGGAAAATCCATTGTATCTTCCCCAACGGGTGATGAAGTCTACCATCAAATCAAAGGGGAAAATACCCATGGAGAAGATTGAAAAATTCCTCCGCACTATGGGTCATCACGAAGCCAAAGTGGTTTTAAGCTTGAGAGAAGCTCCACAACAGATATCAATTTTGGATTTAGTTCTAACTTCCAAGGATCACCGGAAGATCTTGTTAAAGGTTTTAGAAGAAGCCTATCTACCAACATCAGTTGATACGGAAACATTTCAACATCTGGTTGATCACATTTTCAACAACAATGTGATATCCTTCATTGATGATGACATAATGCCCGAAGGGACCGTTCATTGCAAGACGTTGCACATTGCGGTCTTGTCCTCCGGATACTTGCTAGCTGGAGTCTTGATAAATGGAGGTTCAATATATATATCCATATGCTACCTTGGTGAAGATGAATATCAATCTCAACCGACTTCGAGTAGCCATACCATCATCAAAGCTTTTGATGGAGCCCGCCAGAATTTAGTCGGAGTAATTAAGATGCCAATTGAAATTGGTCCCCACACATTCTGTGTATCTTTCCATTTACTCAAGATAGATTTGGGATACAACATGTTCTTGGGACGACCATGGATTCATATGGCTGGGGCAGTCCCCTCTACTCTTCACCAACAACTGAAATATATTATCAACAATAGCCTGGTCACGGTCAATGCTGAACCAGAGTGTCCTCAACACGGGGACGTGCCATTCATCAATGCCAATGCAGATGTTGAACCGGTCAGTTTCCATGCCTTGGAAGTAATCAATACCCAATACCATGCTATTGGAAGGCCATTACCCAAACCCAAGATTTCTGCCGAGGTAATGTCGGCTACTCAAGAAATGATGTCATTGGGTCATAAATCGGGATAAGGGCTGGGTAAAGATTTCCAAGGTATCAAGTACCCAATTCGATTAACCAAGCAAACTGGAATAGCTGGACTAGGCTATTCTGCTAGTTCTAGTCACAAGAATCCTCATAAGCATCAGCAGATTCCTTCAGCTTCAACAATGCGGCTTTTATCTTCGCCTTCAAACTCTGAGTCCGCACAACCTACTGTAAAGGTGCCAGCCAATGTAATGGCTATGTTATTTCCCAAGCCGATACCGGTAAAGGAGAAAGAAGTCTTTGTTCCAAATCCCGCAGTGGAAGAAGAGGAACGAAGAATCAAGCAAGATGTCATCCAAATGATGTCAGGCATACGCATCATCGTTCATGACGAACATACCAACAGATACACCCCAGACGATGATTGCCCAAACGTAATGGCCATCATTCAAGACAGGGAGGATGATAACAATCCCTCCATCACTGCAGTCCACCCGGACTTTACCCTTGCCAATTGGAGCAACACTCCTTGCATTGGTCGACAAGGGTAAAACGGCGAAAACTCTTTTCTCGTCACGAAGATACAATAACTTGCTTACTTTTCTCATGCAAATATTAGCGCTTATTTTTTCAAGATATATTAACTAACACTGTATGATCAAAATATTTCATATATACTAAGTGAAAGCATATTTTGTTTCAGGACCCTGAATTTAGATGTGCCTGTACTTGCTGATATGGTGCCTCTTCTCCAGAAGGATTGTACCTTTGATGTAGAGATGAATTCAATCTTGATGGAAATACATGATGAAATTGAGGTGCCTCCGAAAATTCAAGAATGTGTCAAAGACAAACCTAAACCCAACCTTGATCAAACCACTTCTTTCAATCTCGGAACCTTAGAAAGCCCTAACTTAATCCAGATTGGTTCAGACCTTACCCCAAACCAAAGGAATGACATGGTTACGTTACTAACCCAATTCCAGGATGTGTTTGCATGGTCTCATAAAGACATGGTGGGTTTGTCCACTAACATTGTCCTTCATCGCCTTCCCATTAAAGAGGGATTTAAGCTAGTCAAGCAAAAGCTCAGGCAATTGAAACCTGAGTGGAGTTTAAAGGTGAAAGAAGAAATTGTGAAACAATTTCAAGCTGGCATCATCATGGTGTCTACATATCCTGAGTGGATATCTAACATTGTTCCCGTGCCTAAACCCAAAGGGAAGGTACGAGTTTGCGTGGATTACCGGGACTTGAATAAAGCATGCTTAAAAGATAGCTTTCTCGTGCCATTTATCCACATTCTTATTGAAAATACTGCACAATACGACATGTACTCCTTTGCTAATTGATTTGCGGGGTACCATCAGATCATGGTTGCTGAGGAAGACCTTGAGAAAACTACTTTCATCACGCCTTGGGGAACCTTTTGCTATAGACGGTTGTCATTCGGCCTCATCAATGCCGGAGCCACCTATCAACGAGCTATGATGGCTCTTTTCAATGACTTAATGCGCAAAGAGATCGAGATCTACGTGGATGACATCATTGTCAAGTCCCGGAAAGAGGATGACCATCTCAGAAAGTTATTCAACAGGTTACGTAAGTACAACTTGAAGTTGAATCCAGCCAAATGCGCCTTTGGCGTTAAATCAGGCAAGTTGCTAGGATTTCTAGTAAGCCACAAAGGGATTGAGCTGGATCCTGCCAAAATCCAGGCCATCACGGAAATGCCCATTCCTCAGACAGAAAAGGAAATACGGGGATTTTTGGGAAGAATCAACTTCATTAGTAGGTTTATCTCTCAACTCACAGCAACCTGTGAGCCAATCTTCAAGCTATTAAGGAAGAACTCCTCCATGAAATGGAATGATAAGTGCCAAAAGGCCTTCCTTACAATTAAAGAACAGCTAGTCAAAGCTCCCATTTTGGTACCACCCAGGGATGATGTTCCCCTGTTCATGTACCTGTCCATAAGTGACAATGCCATGGGCTGCATGCTGGGACAGAAAGACGATAGAGGCCAAGAATAAGCTATCTATTACCTCAGCAAAAGATTTAGCAGCAGTGAACATAATTACACTCTGATCGAAAAGACGTGTTGTGCTTTAGCATGGGCTTCCATGAGGTTACAACATTATCTCCATGGTCACACAACCCATCTCATATCCCGCGTGGATCCTCTCAAATACGTGTTCAAAAAACCCATGCTAAATTATCGGTTGTCCTAATGGCAGTTGATCATACAATAATTTGACATCGTATATGTGACTCAAAAGTCCATCAAAGGTCAAGGAATTACGGATCAACTGGCCGCCGCACCTTCAGGGGATTTCAAACCCTTAGAGACATACTTCCCCGACAAGGGAGTAATGACAATTCAGCAACACCATCAGTACGATACGCGCTAATCATGGAAGATGTATTTTGATGGAGCTGTTAATCTGGAAGGTTCTGGGGCTGGAGCAGTTCTAGTATCCAGTGCACGGGAGCAAGATCCCGTCGCCAATCAAATTGCGGTTTTTATCGGCACCAACAACACAACCGAGTATGAAGGTCATCTCTATGGGCTAAAACTTGCCCATTCAATGGGCATCAGGCGGTTAACTGTCTTTGGAGATTCAGAGTTGGTAATCAAACAATCCACCGGAATCTATCAAACCAAAGAGCTACATTTGCTGCCTTACCATCGGCAGGTTTTGAAGATGGTTTTGGAGTTTGAAGAAATCTCCTTTCTACACGTTCCTCCTAAAGGAATGACTTTACAGACGCATTAGCAACTTTGGCCTCCTTGATTCACATATCAGATAAGGAACACTTGCCAAGCGTCATAATTTCCCTGCACAAGGCCTCAGCCTATGGGAACTACGTTAGAGAAGTATCGGATGAGCTACCTCCCATCCAACATCCTTGGTATCAGCATATCAAGGAATATCTACGAGATGGATCTACACACCGAGGCGCAATTAGATCGAGAAAAAGGCGGATCCATTGACTTGCTATGAAATTCTACCTGAGTGGAGATGCACTCTACAAAAGAGATGCAGGACTAGGTCTCCTCAGATGTTTATACAAAGATCAAGCCTAGAGGCTTATGGATGAAATATGGGTGGAGTCTGTGGCCCCCATATGAGTGGCCCCCTCCTTGTCAAGAAAGTCCTCAGGACAGGACATTACTGGCTATCTCTTAAAGCTAATTTCCATGACCACGTCAGGAGATGCTATCAGTGCCAGATTCATGGGAATGTTATCCAAACCCCTCCACGGGAACTCCACAATATGAGTTCGCCCTGGCCCTTCGCAATGTGGGGAATGGACGTGATCGGGCCCATTGAGCCTAAAGCCAGTAATGGACACTGATTTATCTTCACCATGATCGACTACTTCACCAAGTGGGTAGAGGCAGCCTCCTTCCCCAGGGTTACCAAAGAAGTCATCATTGCTTTCATCAGAAACAATGCCATTTATCGATATGGACAACCAGAGGTTATTGTGTCAAACAATGCTAAGAACCTCAACAACAAAATGATGGAGGAATTATGCAGTAAATTCCACATCAAACATCTTAACTCTGTCATCTATCGTCCAAAGATGAATGGTGTTGTTGAAGCGGCTAACAAAAACATCAAGAAGATTATGCAAAAGATGTCCGCCAACCACAAAGATTGGCCTAACCTATTGCCTCTTACTCTGTTAGCCTATAGAACCTCAATGTGCACTTCAACTGGGGCAACCCCCTACGCATTAACCTATGGGATGGAAGCAAGGTTCTATAGAAGTTGAAATGGAATCCTCAAGAAGTGTTGATAGACGCTCAGCTGGATGAAGACCAATAGATACAAGACAGGTATCACCAATTGTCTCTAATAGACGAAATGTGAACCGCGACTATCTTCCATGGTCAGTTATATCATCAAAGGATCGCTAGATCCTACAACAAAAAAGTCCAACTACGGCAGCTCAAACAACATGACTTGGTTTTGAAGAAGATCATTGACAACCAAGATCAATCTAAGGAAAAATTCGCTCTTAATTGGGAAGGCCCATTTGTTATCAAAGAAGTATTGACAGGAGGTGCTCTCAGATTGTAAGAAATGGACGGCGATGAATTTCCACAACTCATCAACTCAGACACTGTGAAATGGTACTATGTCTGAAGTTTCCCTCAAGCAAACATCCTAGTGTTGGACCATCAGATCATCAGTCATTTCAGTTTTTAACCCTTTACCACATACAACTCTTCCACACTTTACCCCTCAGGGAAACATATTTTTCATGCCAGCAGCCTGGCTCCTCTGCGTTCCTATGACTTAGGTCATCCCACTACGGATTGAACCTCTCTCGTTTGTAGTTTGGCTACCCATACATGGGATCAAACTTCTCATACCTACAGTTTATCCTCAACCTAGGATTAAACTTTCTCCCCCACTTTTCGACACCTTTGCATATGGGATTACGCTTTTCCACTCATACGAGGGGCGAACTACGTCGACCTGATCTCCTCTTCAATAGGAGTACGTAGGCAACCATGTTACATGGTCCAGTCCCAATAAAATAAAAAACAACAAAAACATTTCTACCCTTACAAAAACAAAAACAACAAAAACATTTCTACCCTTACAAAAACAAAAAACAACCAAAAACATTCCTACACCATTTCTGCCATATACAGCGTTGAACCTCTTACACCAGGTTCGAACTACGCAGACCTGATCTCCTCTTCAATAGGAGTACGTAGGAAGCCATTCAAGGTGCAGTCCCACCCCCTACCAAAACACAAACCCTTGTCAGTTGGTATTGGGATCAAACTTCAATCCACTACGTTTCATTCGGCTTCAGACCAAAGGGATGGAATTACCTAAACTCCTCCCAAATAGGAAATTCGGCGGCCATCTAAGCTGCGATCATACCTTGAAGAGCAACACCAATCCATAAGAGATGGAATTAACTAGGCTTATCTTAAATAGAAGTAATGGCGACCATCTGTGGTGTGGTCAATCTTAGAGAGGAAAGTCACACTCCTCTCCATATTTTCATTCAGAAACCATTCCCAAGACACCAAAGATGGTAGGGATACACAAAGATTGATGATCCATTCTGAAATATCCAGAGACAACTCAATGTCCATCCACCCAGGAGGAATTCAGAATACATTAGGATCACAAGCCCTGAAGCAGCAGGAAAAATATCAAGCAAGCATCCAGGCATATCTAAAAGGGAAGTGATCAAAAAAATATTTCCCTGCCATATATATAATGTTATTTGATATACATAAATGTAAACTGTACATGACAATATGGCTAAGCTAGTCTGTGCAGGTAAATACAAGCTCATCTACAAGTCAGCGTGTATGCGAGCTAACAAACCCAACATGGCGACCCTCTCAGAAGAAGGAGGTAAAACTATGGTCTCCTGTATGAGGATATCCACATGACCCAACAAATCTGTAGCCATCTGCATGGTGACCATATGATCATCAATATATACGCTCATCTCTACAATCATGCTAGTGGTAAGGGACCTCACTGTAGTACTATCTATAATGGCTACATCCCGGGCAGATATGACACTATCCCGTTCAACTATCACTGCATCTCTGGCTGATCTAGCCTCATCCCGCTCAACAACAGCGGCATCTACGAGCTAATGCCTCGTCTCTCTCTAATAGAGTTGTGTCTCTCCCATCAAGGGAAGTCAACATCATAGATCGAGCCTGATCTCTCTCAAAGGTCATCAGATGAAGACTCTGCTCAAAGTCTTCGTGTTTGAATCTTCAATCACAACAAATCTTTGGTACTAGGAGAATCTAAAAGAGATGCTGGAAACCCAGCACTTGGATCCTCCTCGATGTGGGAATCAATGTCCTCCATGGGCTCTACATCATCTGACTCACTATCCGATACTGTGGATACTGCTGCAGCCGATAAAATCTCTATCTTCATCTATGTGGAATACTCTGCAGAACAACCTGGATGACTGATAGAAAAATTAGCTATCTCATACTGATCCCAACAAACATACACCCTGGATCGGTCCTCTGCTGAAAGATATCGAGAAGCTAAACGCTAACCTATCGCCCCCTCAAAAGGATGAAAATCTTGAAACTGGTCGAACTGCGACATCACAACCAGCGGGTGATAAGTAGTCACGCCCCTCAAACCAGCCGAGGGAGGTAGTCCATGCCTGAAGCATGAGTAATAAAGCTGTATGGTGAGCTAAGCCCCGAGCACGGCAATATGACGAATGGATCTCTGATATCCGCCAAAAATATGGACCAAGACATAGCATCCGTACACTCTGATGGCTGAAAGGAGTATGACATGGCTATATCATGGGTGAACCAATACCCATGTCGTCTAAGAGTGCCAATCGGTCTCAAATGTGACATAAACCACACATATAGCATGACCGAACTACCTGTGAACACTCTTGTCGGATAAGTGCAGCAGTAAGATGCTAACCGCAGGGTCTCTGCTATGATCATCGATATAATGGTACGACCCTCCCTGAGAGCTCTCATAGCCATGATGACACCTATGTCTATCTCATCCATGTACCGTGGCATATAGACATACGACAGTACGCATAACAGCAGTACATCAACTCTGGCTAAACGCCAATGATCCTCCGGTGCGGTGAAATCCCCGGAATGTCATGAATAGCTATCCTCAGAGCCAAATCTGTCATACAAAAAATGCTAGGATATCACATGGCCAGATGTCAGCTTATCCTGCACTACTCTGCGCTACAATCCAGTGAGAGTCATGAACCGTCTACTCATATCTCCCAAAGCCATATGCGCGCAAGGTCTGTCTAATGGCGGCATCATCAATCGTGCATACTCTTCCAGAGTAAGAGTCAACTCATGGGTCCCGAATCGGAAAACCTACTTATCCGGTATCCAATGCTCTAGCATCCAGTCCATAAACCCTGCGGGAACCTAAAACATCAATAATGTCATGGTATGCTGCAACAAATGATCTACAGTCACCCAGTATGATGGTGACATGCTATCATACCACGATCGCATACCCAATGCCACCAATGATGGTGGGGTATGATCTATACGGCTAACGGTCGAAGAAGACATCTGTACGGGCCGTGTCATAAGACCATCCAGGGGTCAATGCTGAATATCTCTGGACATACATACATATGCATAACATGATACATGCATAGCAGATAATAGATGGCAATATGATATAGGGAATGAAAAACTATGCATACATTCCTAAGTATATCATCATCTAATACATCATCTCTGTACAGCTACAAATACAGGGAAATGGGGCACAGACGCCCCACTACTAATAGAGGCCTATCAAAAGATATAGCGAGAAT
The DNA here is from genome assembly GCA_020205615.1 of Panax quinquefolius. NCBI lineage: Eukaryota > Viridiplantae > Streptophyta > Magnoliopsida > Apiales > Araliaceae > Panax > Panax quinquefolius. Next base: position 133,317,064 of record CM035169.1, read on the forward strand.
GGGGCACAGCCACCCAATATCTAACAGAGGCATATCAAAAGATATAACGAGAATACACATCAGAAGAAGACAATGGTGTCGATGTCCACATCATCAATCCGGTCCACCTGATGTAACTCCTCCTGAGTCACTGGATCTCTATCAACAGGGATGTCAGGCCTATACAAAGGAGGATATGCGGCGGCAAAACCAAATGGGTCATCTGAGGGGCCAGCGCCTGAGCTGGAAGGATCAAATGAAGCCGCCTCTGCAGGATCTCTGCCCAAATGCCAGAAAAATATGTGTGCCTGGTCCAACTGCCGGGTCAAACTATCAATCTATGTCATATGAGTCGAATCTCGGACACAAGCTATCCAATCCGTCATCATCACGGATCCTGGAACCATATCCCCCATAAACTATGTGGCGCGGGACTGGGCTCCGATAGTACGAGGGAACCACCAACGCTGGAACGTCTCCTGAGTACAGGGACCCTTTGATAATGCAAAACTGTCAACCCCCAACAATGGGATATCAGTGACGGGTGACTGCGATACAGGCTAATGACGCCTGACAGGAGGCAAGATCGGCATACGAAACTCCCCTGTGGTGCTCCTAATAGCACGCACTCTTAAATAGAGCTCCCAGCCTCCATCTGTGAAGAGAGGAACTCTCCTGGTGGAAATCACATACTCGACTCCAGTCGGGTATCCATCCTCAAAACTGATGGTCAAGTGTTCCCCTAAATAGGGAATCCATGTGATGGTATCACCGTCAAAGAACTCCAACATTTGATACGATAGTGAGTGAAACCCTCACCACAAGGACCTCCAAAGAAATGGAATGATGCCATCGTCGCCCTCGTGGATAGGTATCCAAACCTAACACACTCACGGGGCCGCAAAGCACGGGAGCCTCTCATAGCCCCAAACCTGCCAACACAATGGCAAAACATCTGCGATCAGTAAACACTCTTAACCTATAAATGGGAAATGACAAGATAAATACTCACCAGCAAAAATGGGTAGAAGCCTAGCCAAGCCTCAATCAAACCCTGTGAGCGCAGACGCATTCCCCGGAAGAAATAGGCAAAGGTGTAGGAACCCCAAATCATACTCTCCAATACGGTCTACATGACGCGTGGCGCTGATCAAAGCGAAAGACATCGTAAAAGAGTTATCTGCTATGAAGCAGCCTCTAATGATCATCAAGAACAATCACCGCAGAATGCGATCCCTGACTCTGACATCATCAGGCATGGGCTCACTCAAAAGCCCGCTCATAGCATCTACGCTCAAAGGACCTGAACGGACAGTCCTGCCCTTGAGCGCCTCCACCGGAACTCCTAACAAGGATCTGACGGCAGTAGGGGTAACATTCGCCATGCAAGGCACTTGCTCCCCTCCAAACTCCATACATGTGATAAATCTCCAATCCATCGGCATCATCATCACCTCGCAATCCAGCAGATGGAGTGACTGGGTCTGATGAAACCATCGCTCAAACAATGCCCTTATATAACCCCAAGGACAATGACGGAGAAGGATGGAGAAGAATGCCCCGAATCCCCAATCATGCACCACAGCTCTATAATCAGGATGAAGAGCTTGATACATGGAGTGTATACTAAACCGATTCCCTCGAGGCTATGTGAAGCCGGGAACCTGCATGAAATGCTGATCAACATCAGAATCCTTTACTCCTCGTCAATAGGAAAAGAAGGAAGATCAAGATCTAACGGCATACCTCATTAGCATGCAAGTACATCGAGGGATGTCTGCTCAAATCACCCAGAAGCTCTGGGTTTACCACCTGAATACAAGGGAGCTCCCTATGGGGAACATGTGCAGCAGGTGCGGGGTCCTCAATCGGAATATCCTCCTCCTCGTTCTCAACGTCTGGAACGTCTGCCCGGACAGGACGAATCACGGCCTCTACCAATCGACGAGGCTGTTTGACAGAACGTGGTCGAGGTACTTCAGAAGACCTCAGAAAGGGTATGTGCATGCATTTACTTTAAATATACAATAGAGTAAAAATGCATGACTACCCAATGCCTATATTTTGAAAAACTTTTGCCATAGTCCCCTTTGAAAATAGGACTATCCACATGCACATAGGCATGTCTAGGTGGCCATTCGGTAGCACACCTGCCCCAAAGTCATATACAAAATATATGCATTAAAAATCAAAACCATCACACATAAGGTTAACCTCAATGCCAGGAGTACTTTATCTTCTCACCTTTTGCTCATTGGACCTCAAATAGGACAAAAAATAGCAGAAAAAGGTGCCAATTTGACGGTCACAAAAGTCAAATTTTTTCACATCATTATGTTCAGCATGGTTTAATACTAACATTTACTATGTTGAATATTTTTTATCAAGTCATTTATGCATACATAATCACTACTATGTGTTTAGATGCATTTCATGCGATAACTCAAATTCCAACGGATAAAAACTGGAAAAAATACATGCATACGTTACGGGATATAGTGCGAACACACTTGTGCGGTGGATGTAATTTACAAAAAATAGCCCGAACTCAGCAAATCTGAAGGAGGCTCATGGATTTCTCTTCGCGAAGCAAGTTAAAAATGACTTATGAGACCAACCTGCTAGATTATATCATCCACGGTTGGCCACAGGCTCATCTACGGCTGAAGCAGGTGCACCTGTGGTACCCCTATGTGGGCCTCACCCCTCCGGCTCAGTCCAGTTCGAGTTACAAAGGAGTTCTTGCAGACTAGAAAGGTCAAATCGGGAATAAAAACTGCCACACGATTAAGCAAAATAGCATACAATCTGGGTAGTCACCCGAACACGAGGTATACCCTGCCAATGATCTCATTTGTTACAAATCACATCCGGTAATACCTTGTACAGGTCCAATGCCGCCAACTCCGAGTCATTACCCTAAAAATCAACGTAGATCCCGGCGAAGGATAACGTAGATCTCGACGGGGGGTACAACGTAGATCCCGACGGGGTTACAACGTAGATCCCCACAACGCATGCTCATCCGTTGACACACAAATCAGCGAAGGTCAAGCAGCCTTGACATCATCATAACCGTTGGAAGCAAACCCAACAGAGCATCGAAAGCCATCCGATGACCAACCGCTGCTACACATATCAGCGATGATCTCAACGTAGATCCCCGACGGGGGTTACAACGTGAAGCCTCGACAGTGGATTAGAACGCGAATTCAAGCCGTTGACACACATATCAACGAAGGTTAAGCAGCCTTGACGTTATCTCAGCCGATAGCGATTAAACCTATTAAAGCTCTAGAGCTATTCAAGGATTTCATGCTCGATTCCTCATATTCCACAACGGATCCCCGGCGGGGGTCACAACGCAATGATTCTATTGATTCAAACGTCAGCGAAGGTCAAGAAACCTTGACAATCTACCCACAGAGTGTCAGCCATTGATTCACATGTCAGCGAAGGTCAAGCAACCTTGACAGTCTATCCCACAAGGTTTTTCAGCCGTTGATTCACATGTCGGTGAAGTACACGTCAACGAAGGTCAGGCATCCCTGACTACATTTGTTGTTGGCAGTAAATCTGATAGAATCTTGACATGTCCTGGCGATACCAACCAGGAAAGGTCAATGTTATCAAGGAGGATATATGATGGAATATGTTATACACATCCTCAAATAGACCAAGATTTATCCCCACAGATCTCTTGCACATAAGAGGTACATCTTCAGGATCAAGTCATTATCAAGGACATAGGAATTTGGTGATAACCCCAACATCAACATCCTAACAGATTCGAATTACACATCAAATCTTGTTAATCATTGACAATCCCCAGTTGAAGAAAAAGGGAGCCAACAATCATCCCCAACATGTTGGGCTACAACCCCATATACATGCATCATACATTTACATCATGTTGCTACATATAGTATCATGTTTGTTTTGTGGTGTTTCAAGTGTCTAGGATTCTTTATCCTACCCATGCATCGCCATGCGTGAGTATAATAAAGAGGGGCATCTGTAGACACTCGAAATTTTCTGTACTACTGTCACTAATATTACAGAAGGACAAATTCGTCTTTTAAGAGGGAACCCTGAAAGACAATCCATATCCATATCGAATACTACCAAAAGTTCAGCATCAACCCCGGAACACACACTGGGAGTAACAATTCCAACCTCGAAGATAACCACGAAGCGTGCAGATCCAATACTGGAACACACACCGGAGAAGACCGATTATTCTCATAGATAACCCCGACGTATCCAAGTCTCAGCCCAATCATGGGAATAGCCACCAACCTTGGTAATAACCCCAAGGAATGCAGTTTTGGCGATAACCCCAAAAATGCTTGTTTCAAATGCAACCAGCTTCAATCTCGTCGCTCACAACGAGATACACCGTACCAACCCGGAGATAACACCGGGAGGACAGGCACACCTCAGAGATGACACTGAGGACCTTCAACAAATGCAGCAGTCCAATCTCAGTGAAGCCTTGAGCAACGTCTGCTTTATCAGCCCAAACCGACGATAACACCGGTGAGGGGAAACATCGTCATCTCACCAACACGATACCACATCACGTCGTCTCGACATTTCATCACATTTTTACACAAATGACATCCCACAAGAGGCAAGGAAAATTAATCCCGAGTGACTATTGTGCGGGGTAACGGATGGAATTTGAAGCTTGAAGACCGGAGGGCATCGTCCCATCTTCAATGACTTTGTATAAACTCTAATCCCATGCCATTGTACAACTCTCGACAATGGCGGTCCGAAATAGGTCCTGTATACCTCAATCGGATGCCCAGATTGCACTTCTGAAAGTTCGAGCAGAAATTACAATGCCCGAGTGCACGTACTACGAGACGACCTGACCCGAGAAACTCGGGCCCACCCAGGTTGCCTCTGGTACACCTACGGCTCCACCCTCTATAAATAGTGGGCTTGGGGTGGCCATTTTGCAAGAGAAAATGGCGAGGAAGCCCTGCCCAATTTGCTCTGCACTCACCCCATACAGTGTACTTTCTCATTTTAAACACCTGTGAGCTCATATATAGCTACTTTTGTACCAACAAAAATCAGTGTTTACCCACTTTAAATATATAGAAGTGTTCTTTGGCAGTCAACTGTAAGCCTTCTCACACACTTTAAAGCCCTTCTCTTCATCTTTGCACATACCCTTCTTCACGTTGAGAGTCGTGTTGCGTGCATTTGCCCGGACCTCGGTCCGTGGTTTCATTTTAGTTTGTATATATATATTGTGATGCCCCCAAAATAGGTATACATCACCTATTCTGAGTCACCAAATATATGGTACAGAATACAAATATAATCTTTAATATACAACAAGAGAGCTGTGAGTTTTAATACAAATACTGTCTTCTAGACAATATCTACTCTCAGAATAAGTCCTCATTACATTTATTGTCACACTATTTAACAAAATAGTGAGGACTACTAATACTATCATCTGGTCCATCACTCCGCTCCCCGACTCGTCCCAGCCTATATTCTCATTTCAAAGAGAATAAAGAAAGAAAGGGTGAGCTCAACTAGCCCAAAGAAGAAATATTATGACTAAGATAATGCGTAATAAATTATCATTAGTTTTCAACAAAAGGTTAAACCGATAAAATACAATAGACATCAAGTTTAATCATAAATGAATCAAGCAATCCATTAAAAGAGTCAAGTAGAAAATAAAATCTACTATCTTTTATGATTTAAAAGGTTTTTCATCACTTTATCATTGGGACTCAACAATAAATAATTCACATCATCAATCACCCCTCGCATCTACGGCCAAGGATATTCTTTAGTATCACGACCACAATTATCCATGCACTTACTGCCAAGAATATTTATGTATTTATTAATGGTCATGATCATGCCAACAACTCATCCATCAAGCACTACGAGCCAATGAGGACTTTTTCCACATCATTTATAACATTACTACCATGATTACACCGAATAATCCTCGGTCATAATCATACCAAGTCCATCTATGCACTATAGGCCATGTATGACTTTCAACATAATATAAACATGAGGATGATGACAATGATATAAGAATTCAATAAAACAAGTTCAAGAATTAATTTATCCAGAACCAATAACGTCCAAATTGTCAACATGATACCGCTTTGTAGAGTAAAATTCAAGAATGCTCGTAAGAATATTTCCATGAAAAGATATCGATGAAGCGCAAATATAAAGGATATTCCACTAATTTCATGGAGTATAGAAGTCAAAACTTTAACCAACCGAGTATAATAAAGAATGGAATAACAAAAGAAATCACCATGCACCGATGTATGTTGTACCGATTATTCAAAAAGTTATTCCAACATAATAATAAATAATAGAACCAGTCGTGAAAATTACAAACACATATGTTCCAATAGAATAATAAAGATTTTAACCAGTCCCAAAAAAGAAAACAAGCATGTATGTGATATTCCAATGTAATAATAATAAAGATGGAATCAGTCCCATGAAAAACGCATGCATGCGAGGATATTCAAATGTAATAATAACGAATGGAATAACGTAAGAATTTCACCAAGTATAAGCGTAGCCATGACATCTACAAAAGTTATTCCAATCGAATAATAAATAATGGAATAACATAAGTTCTCTTCATGAATACAAAAAAAATAATACCCTCACCGTAAAAAAAACCGGATATAAGAGTAGGGAAGTAGCGAATACTTTTCTATAGTTTCTATAATTTTCTCTCTAGAGTTTCAAAGTGAATTCGTAAGAAATAATGAAGGAATGAACTTCATTTATAGGAGAATGGAAGTGCAATCTGCTCATGAACGAAATTATTTTGCGTATTTACGGATGTTCAAATTCAATCAACCATCCAATAAAAAAAAATAAACAAAAATTAAAATATAATATATATATATATATATATATATATAAACACATGTTTACAATTAATATATATCAATATTATATATATACCACTTGATTTCTATCCCCCATAACCAACATCAAACCCCCACCCCCACCCCAAAATCACTATCACTACACTCTTACACATTTCACTATCACACACACACACCTCACACCTTTCACTATCACACACACACACACACATCTTACACCCATCACTTTCATATAATTACTTTTCCACCATTTTCCACTCACACACACATTATATATATACACACATTATATACATATATATATCAATTCCCTCCCCTATACGTAACTCCCTCTCACCCATTTCAAAAATCAGTTTTTCAACATATATGGGCCCCACATGTGGGCCCCACCTTTAAATAATTTTCTATCGATTATTTTGAAAATTGGATAAATGGGGGTCCATAAAATAAGCAAAACTTCATAAAAATCACCTTAATAATTTTAACAACATTTATCACCTTTATTATAATTCACAATATTAATCGACCAGGTTGTTCCTAGGAAAGAGGGGGCTTTCCAATAAGGATTTCTCCCTATTGACGCGCAATTAGGTGACCAAACCTCTCCTCGATGTAACTTCTGCACATCGTTAATATTGCAAATAATAATATTAATAACTTTGTCGTCTCAATTATTGATTTAATAATATATAAAATATCGACAATAATCAATCAAATAACGTGAGATATATTATGCAAAGAATTATCAGAAAGAATAATTGAACAAAACCGAGTGACTTCTCACGTAAGCATCAATAATCAAAACCGTAATACTCATCGCAACTAACACGCGTATTCATCGTATTTTTAACACCGGTGTTTCAACAAATTAACAGTAAAACTTCCGCCGTTATTTTCATAAAGTATTTTGTCGTTTTCTTAATCCGACAATAATTTCGCTTGTAGGGGTCCACCAATGATTGTGCTTGCATTGTATGAATATTCCCGTTAAAACGAATATTCCCCAATTAATCGAATATTATAAAACAACTTGCTTATTTTGCAAAATTTATAAATATTACCCACAACTATAACATTATATCAAATTCATTCCATAATATTCAAAAATGATATTTATAGAAAATTCATCTTTATTTATAAAAGTTGGGGTTTTACAACCTCCCTTCTTATGAAATTTAAGCCCTCGAAATTAGGGTACGTGACTGGTATGTCAAGAGGTAAGGATACCTTGATTTCATTTCAGATTCTAACTCCCGTGTCATTTCCTCAACATCGTGGTTTCTCCACAAAACTTTAACTTGAGGTATAACTTGGAAGCGTAGAATATGTTCCTTCTTATCCAAGATTTGAACAGAACCTCTTCATACATTAAATCTTTCGCTATTTCGTCCTGCTCTAACTCAATAATGTGGTGCGGGTCTTTCACATATTTACGTAACATAGATATGTGAAAAATGTTATGAACACGAGACATACTTAGCGGTAAAGCAAGTCTATAGGCCACGCCCTACCGATCGAGGATTAAAATGTGCCGATGAATCGAGGATTGAGCTTTCCTCTCTTTCCAAATCTCGTAACTCCTTTCCATGGAGCAACACGTAACAACACATGATCTCCTATATCAAATTCCACGTTCTTTCGATGAAGATCAGCATAACTCTTTTGTCGATCTTGTGAGGTTTTTATACGTTGTCGGATCGTTTGAATCTTTTCCGTAGTCATACATACCAACTCCGGTCCCAACAACATTGCTTCACCCACTTCATCCCAGCATATTGGAGAATGACACTTTCTTCCATACAACGCCTCAAATGGAGCCATGCCAATACTTGCTTGATAACTGTTGTTGTAGGAAAACTCCACCAATGGTAAGAACTTGTCCCAACTTCCCTTGAATTCAAGGACACGGAGTCTTAATAGATCTTCAAGAGTTTGAATCGTCCTCTCTAACTGCCCGTCCGTCTGAGAATGATATGCCGAGCTAAATCGTAAATCCGTGCCCATAGCTTTTTGCAAACTAACCCAAAATCTTGAAGTGAATCTTGGGTCTCGATCAGAAACTATGGATACCGGCATACCATGCGCCTTTACAATCTCGCTTATGTACACACGAGCAAGACGTTCAAGTGTATAAGTTTCTCATATTGGTAAGAAGTGAGCAGACTTGGTCAATCTATCAACAATTACCCAAATTGCATCAATTCCTTGAGAAACCTTGGGAAGACCAGTAACGAAATCCATGGTAATGTGCTCCCACTTCCATTCTGGAATTTTAAGTGGTTGTAATGGACCTTTTGGTACTTGATGCTCCGCCTTGACTCGTTGACAAGTTAGACACCTTGAGATAAACAACGTTATCTCTCTCTTCATATTGCTCCACGAAAATGTATGACAAAGATCACGATACATTTTGGTACTCCCAAGATGGATTGCAAACGGTGTGTTGTGTGCCTCCATCATGATTTTATACTTTAAATCAGTGTCGTTAGGAACACAAAGTCTGGAGTTGACTCGAAGTATTCCTTCTTCATCGATTCTTGCTTCTGACATAGCACCTTCTTGCACTTTCTTCCTCATACGCATCAGCTCCAGGTCTGTAGTTTGAGCAGTTTTAACTTTATCAATTAAAGTTGGTTCCACTCGTATGTTCGCCATCATCACATGGGTCCCTGGAGCCTTTAACTCTATTTCCATCCTTTGCAAGTCACACAAAATGGGCCTTTGCATTGACAATATCGCACTCGTCAGATCAAGATATGATCTTCTACTCAATGCGTCCGCTACCACGTTCGCTTTTCTAGGATGGTATTAGATGGTATGATCATAATCTTTCAACAATTCAAGCCAACGTCATTGTCGCATGTTGAGTTCCTTTTGAGTGAAGAAATATTTGAGGCTTTTATGATCCGTAAAGATCTCCACTTTCTCCCTATACAAGTAATGCCTCCAAATCTTTAGTGCGAAAACAACAGCTGCCAACTCTAGATCATGAGTAGGATAATTCCTCTCATATTCTTTGAGTTGTCGTGAGGCATAGGCTATAACTTTCCCATGTTGCATGAGAACACATCCTAACCCTTTGCCCGAAGTATCACCAGAGATGACAAATCCTCCGAACCGATGGTATTGTCGTAATGCAAAATAAATGAGTCTCCTCTCGAGTTCTTGAAAACTCTTCTCACATTCCTCACTCCAACCAAACTTTGTATCTTTCCGAGTCAGCTGAGTTAGTGGAGTAGCGATTCGAGAAAATCCTTCCACGAATCTTCGATAATAACCAACTAAACCGAGAAAGCTACATACTTCGGTCACTGATTTAGGTTGCTCCCAGCTTTGAATAGCTTCAATCTTTGCTGGGTCAACAGATATTCTATGACTTGATACCACGTGTCCAAGAAATGCTACTTCCTCAAGCCAGAACTCGCATTTCTTCAACTTGGCATAAAGCTTATATTCACGAAGCTTTTGGAGTATCAGCCTCAAGTGTTGCTCATGATCTTCACGACTTTTGGAATAAATAAGGATGTCATCAATAAAGATGACCACAAAGTGATCCAAATATTCCTTGAATACTCGGTTCATCATATCCATGAAGGCAGCAGGAGCATTAGTTAATCCAAAGGACATGACTAGGAATTCATAATGCCCGTACCGAGTTCTGAAAGCCGTCTTTGGAATGTCATCGCTTCTAATCTTCAATTGGTGATATCCGAAACAAAGATCAATCTTTGAAAAGAATTTGGCTCCTTGCAACTGGTCAAACAGGTCATCAATACGTGGCAATGGGTACCTATTTTTGATGGTGACATGATTCAACTACCGATAATCAATACAAAGTCTCATACTTTCATCTTTCTTCTTCACGAATAGAACAGGAGCACCCCAATGAGACGTACTAGGACGAATGAAACTGATGTCTAACAATTCTTGCAATTAGGTCTTTAACTCTTGAAGTTCAACAGGAGCCATTCGATATGGGGCTTTGGAAATGGGTTTTGTACCGGGTTCAAGGTCGATACAAAATTCAATTTCACGTTCTGGGGGTAGGCCAGGAAGTTCTTCAGGGAATACGTCAGGAAATTCATTAACAATAGAAATATCATTCAAAACTGACGTATTTTGTTTAGATCCGTGACATGAGCTAAGAAAGCTTGACATCTATTTTTTAATAAACGAATAGCTTTATGGCTTGAGATAACGGTTATTGATTTTAATGGTTTGGTTGCTTGAATTCGTATAATAGGTTGGTTAGGAATATGAAAGCTAACAACCTTACGAAAATAATCAATTTTTGCATGATGAGTAGTTAACCAATCAATCCCTAGAATCACATCAAATGCAAGTATTTTTAATGAAATAAGATCGACAGGTAATGTAAGGGTACCGATTTGAACCAAAAAAGACTTATAAACAGTGGATGTAATGAAGGTTTCTCCCAATGGAGTTTCCACAGATAAGTCAAAGTCTAATTTCTCCGGAGTCAAATTCAATTGTTGAACGCAAGTAGGAGAAATAAAAGAATGGGTAGAACCGGTATCAAATAAGGTATAGACTTCACTAGAGTTTATGATAAGCTTACCTGTGATTACCTCATTCGGGTTCCTTGCTTTCGGAGGTCACAACAAATGCTCTCCTCACCACCACCGGCTTTGACTTTTCGGGACTACCATTGGTGCCTCCATCCTAGTTTGAACTTTTCTTCTATGAACGAAAAAATCGGGCTAGGTGACCTTCTCTTCCACAATTATAACACGCTTTGGATGGCATCGCGCAGCTTTAGACCGATATGTCCTCCCTCCGCATTTGAAGCATATGATAGGTGGTCGTTTCTTCTTCCTTAACCACGGTTCTTTGGTGCCGGCGCTCTTTCCATCATTGTTGAATCTCCTTTTCTTGAAATGTCCATTTTACTTGTCTTGCCCATGATTACCACCAAGTGGTTACCATTTCGGCATGTTGATTCCTCCACGTTTGTTGTCACCGCTTCGATGACCGATACCACTCGTATTTTCATTGTTGCCACCGCTTTCTTTCTTTGGTTGCATTGACTGCATTCTGCGCTCCAATAATTGAGCCTTATTTACAACATCCGAGTACAAACACAGTTTATGAGAAATAAGATATTGACGTATCTCCGGTTTCAAACCTCTTAAAAATATTCACGTCATTCGCTCCTCATTATCAACCAAATGGGATACAAACCGGGATAACTCCGCAAATTTAGCCTCGTATTGCGACACGGTCATATTGTTTTGCTCCAACTTGATAAACTCCACCATTTTCATGTGACGAATACTTTCGGGAAAGTACTTGTCGTTGAATAGCTCTTGGAACTTCTCCCATGACATCTTGAGTGCCAGTCGGTTGGAGTGCGCTTTCTGATTCCCACCAAGAATCGCCTCTTCACGTAACATGAAGGTGACTAAGGAACCTTTTGCTCCTCTGAGCATCCCAAGACATCAAATATCTTGGTGATCTCGCTTTATCCATGCTTCCGCCTTTTAAGTGGTTTTGGCTCTCAATAAACTCCTGTGGTCCCAGCCCTTGAACTTTTTAGCGGTGACCATGGTCCGAGAGTTTCTAGTATTTCCACCTATATTTTGGACAGGAGCCGCTCTCGCCTGAAGTTGCATGAATTGCATATAAAGCCTCCGAACAATCCATCATTCATCATTTGGTCAAGTTGTTGTTTGCATGAGGATTGTCGCCTTCGATGCACATTCTCCTCGATTATTGATATGTGGAGACTCAACGGTCTCCTCGTGCTCTATTGCTATTCTCAACATTCTCGGATGTCATTTTCAGATACTGCCACAAAACAAGGGTTAGTTGACATGTAACATATTATCTCTAAACTCTAACGAACCAATTAAATACCAAATAAATTTAAGTAGGTCATACTAGCGAAGGAATTCCCGCCTCTCCCTCCTAGTTCTAGTCTCACATCTTAGCCAGTGGATCATATCCCTAAGCTTTGATACTAACCGTGACGCCCCAAAATAGGTATACATTACCTATTCCGAGTCACCAAATACATGGTATGTAATACAAATACAATCTTTAATATACAACAAGAGAGTCATGAGTTTTAATACAAATATTGCTTCTGATAATATCCACTCTCGTAATAAGTCCTCGTTACATTTATTGTCACACTATTTAATGTAATAGTGAGGACTACTAATACTATCATCCGTCCATCACTCCGCTCCCCGACTCATCCCAAATATATTCTCATTTCAAGAGAAGAAAAAAGAAAGAAAGGGTGAGCTCAACTAGCCTAAGAAGAAATATTATGACTAAGATAATGCGAATAAATTATCATTAGTCTTCAACAATGTTACACTGATAAAATACTATAGACATCAAGTTTAACTGCAGCGGATCAAGCAATCCATTAAAAGAGTCAAGTAGAAAATAAAATCTACTATCTTTTATGATTTAAAAGGTTTTTCATCACTGTTATCGCTAGGACTCAGCTTAATAAATAATCCACATCATCGAATCACCCCTGCACTACGGCCAAGGATATTCTTTAGTATCACGACCACAATTATCCATGCACTACGGGCCAAGAATATTTGTGTATTTATTAATGGTCATGATCATGCCAACAACTATCCATCAATGCACTACGGGCCAATGAGGACTTTTTCCACATCATTTATAACATTACTACCATGATTACAATCCGAATAATCCTCGGTCATAATCATACCAAGTCCATCTATGCACTACAAGGCCACGTATGACTTTCAACATAATATAAACATGAGGATGATGACAATGATATAAGAATTCAATAAAACAAGTTCAAGAATTAATTTATCCAGGGACCAATAACGTCCAAATTGTCAACATGATACTGTTTTATAGATTAAAATTCAAGAATGCTCAAAAAGGATATTTCCATGAAAAGATACTGGATGAAGCGTAAATATAAAGGATATTCCACTAATTTCATGGAGTATAGAAGTCAAAACTTTAACCAAACCGAGTATAATAAAGAATGGAATAACAAAAGAAATCACCATGCATGCGATATGATGCACTTGTGTTATTCCAATGTAATAATAATTATTCCAACATAATAATAAATAATGGAACCAAAGTCGAGGCGAAATCCTCAATTAAACGACGGGATGTTCCAATGTAATAATAAAGACGGAACCAGTCCCATAAAAACGCATGCAAACAGGATATTCCAATGTAATAATAATAAAGATGGAATCGTGTCCGTGAAAACGCATGCATGATATATTCCAATGTAATAATAACGAATGGAATAACAGAAGAATTTCACCAAGTATAGCGTAGCCCGCGTATACAGGTTATTCCAACCGAATAATAAATAATGGAATAACAGAAGTTCTCTTCATGAATACAAAAGAAATAATACCCCTTACCGTAAAAGAAACTGGATATAAGAGTAGGGAAGTAGCAGAATACTTTTCTATAGTTTCTCTATAATTTTTCTCTCTAGAGTTTCAGTGAATTCGTAAGAAATAATGAAGGAATGAACTTCTATTTATAGGAGAATGGAAGTGCACTGTTCATGAACAAAATTATTTTTGCAGACGCACGGATGTTCAAATTCAATCAACCATCCTATAAAAAAAATAAACAAAAATTAAAATATAATATATATATATATATATATATAAACACATGCTTACAATTTATATATATCAATATTATATATATACCACTTGATTTCTATCCCCCCCATAACCAACATCAAACACCCACCCCCCCCCCCACCCCCACCCCCCAAATCACTATCACTACACTCTTACATATTTCACTATCACATACACACACCTCACACCTTTCACTATCACACACACATCTTACACCCATCACTTTCATATAATTATTTTTCCACCATTTTTCACTCACACACATATTATATATATACACACATCATATACATATATATTAATTCCCTCCCCTATACGTAACTCCCTCTCACCCATTTCAAAAATCAAATTTTCAACATATATGGGCCCCACATGTGGTCCCCACATGTGGGCCCCACCTTTAAATAATTTTCTACCGATTATTTTGAAAAATGGATAAATAGGGGTCCATAAAATAAGCAAAACTTCATAAAAATCACCTTAATAATTTTAACAACATTTATCACCTTTATTATAATTCATAATATTAATCGACTGTGTCGCTCTTTCTGAAAGAGGGGATTTCAATAAGGATTTCTCCTATCGACGCCAAGAATTAGATGACCAAACCTCTCCTTGATGAACTTCTAGACATCGTTAATATTGCAAATAATAATATTAATAACTTTGTCATCTCAATTATTGATTTAATAATATATAAAATATTAACAATAATCAATCAAATAACGTGAGATATTATGCAAGATTATTGTAGCAATAATTGAACAAAACCGAGTGACTTCTCACGTAAGTATCAAAAATCAAAATCGCGTATGCTACATCGCATAAATCACGCCAGATTATCGCATTTTTTTAACACCGGTGTTTCAACAAAGCTTAACTGTAAAACTTTCACCATTATTTTCATAAAGTATTTTTGTCGCTTTCTTAATCCGACAATAATTCTATTAGGTCCACTAATGATTGTGCTTGGTTGTGCGAATATTCCCCGTTAAAACGAATATTCCCCACCAATCGAATATTATAAAATAACTTCATGTATTTTGCATAATTTATAAATATTACCCACAACTATAACATTATATCAAATTCATTCCATAATATTCAAAATGATATTTATAGAAAATTCATCTTTATTTATAAAAGTTCGATAATGTTATATATATATATATATATATATATATATATATATATATATATATATACTAACGTTATCGAACATTGTTCGATGAGCCTAGATTTTGATGCGAGCATTTATTTGCTTTATATATATATATATATATATATATATATATATATATATATATATATATATATTATTTATCCGTATGTATGAACTTTGTTCGATGAGCCTTGATTTTACATCTCGAGCGCTTTAATATATATATATATTTTATATATATATATATATATATATGAATTAAGCTGTGTGGGACTTTGTTCGATGAGCCTAATTTTATATTTTACTTGATGAGCTTGTCGAACTAATTTTACATCATCAGTGTTTACTTTTACTATATATTATATATATATATATATATATATATATATATATATATATATTTCGTCCCACAGGAGTTTACTTACGTGGTGGTTGATCGCTTCTGACTTTCTTTACATTTCGTCCTGCCTGGAGTTCACTTCGTGAAGTTGATTGTTTTGTACAGCTTTATTTACATTTTGTCCCGCCTGGAGTTACCTCTATGGTGGTTGATAGCTTTACAGCTTTATTTACGTTTTGTCCCACTTGGAGTTTCCTCCGTGGCAGTTGATAGCTTTTACAGCTTTATTTACATTTTCTGATCCCCCATGGAGGTGCTTCATGGTTGGTGATCATGTCTGTATATATATATTTACAGCTTTTATATATACCGCTATCGCTTTCATACAAATTATGTATCATGCGCTTTAGGAATCATGTGATCCTAGGAATCATGTGATCACAGATTCAGCCTATTAGATCTAGATTCGGTTCCCGTGAGGGACATTTTCAGCTGTAAGCAGCTTGTAAATTATTATGCGGTGTCTGAATTTCCTCAGATGGTTTCCATACCTATGAGGAAGTCGGCATTAATTTTGTATATTTTTTTCGTACGGATGCTTCGCATCTGTAAAATAAAATCAATCAAGCCGAACACTTAATAAAATGGGAATGTAAAAGGTCTCAATTACTATTAAGCATCAGGGTTTGAAAAACCTTTTTTATAAAACATCATTGCTATATCTTGCTAAAACCAATTTTTACATAAATTCAAACCACATGTATATATAAAAGCGAACGAGGACTCGCACTACTTCCAAATAATAGCACATTGACACACACACACATTCAGGATAATAGTTTCTTGAAAAGAGGCGGTCACCGTGGTAACACGGATGTCGGGAGTGCCTAACACCTTCCCTCCAAGCATAACCAAGTCCCCTGACCCTAATGAATCTCGGTTTCACCGACATCGTTTAGCAATTGTCACGTCATTTGGGTCAATGTGAAAACCTTTTCTCGGTTGTGTTGGTACAAGCATTTAAAAATCAATCGCGACTCTTATCACCATCATCGTCGACATTATACATGTCGGACCTTTTTCACTTATTTTTTCAAACAAATCTCACCTAAAATGAGAACACCAAAGAACAAGTAACGAAAATGGACAATTAAAAATCCCGACGTTCACAGTGGCTAATGATAAGCGCCAAGTGATTATGACTATTTCTTCGAGTTTGTGTCAAGAATATGTGGATGAGGGGTTAGTTTAGTTGATAAGTTGAGACTGCTATTGATTTGTTCTTCTTAGCGCGCACCAGACCAACTATTATAACTAGTTATATTTCGGATATAGTTTGTGTGGTTATAGTTCTGAAAATGTGTTCACTCTGTTGAACTTACATGATTACAAGGTAATAAAAGACTTAGACGTTTATACAGTTTCGGATCTTGAATTCTGGCATATTTTCTTTATATATATATATATATATATATATTAACAAGAGCCTTATTTGACTTAGTTTGATTACGTGGCATTTGTTTCTCGAGTTATTAGATTCATAGGGGTGTTTTACACCTAGTGCTCTATAGCCATCTGGCTTGGGAGTCATTGATCAAAATCTCATTAATGGGTAACTCTGAATAGCCTAAGGTAATTAAGCATTGCACGGTCATCCTAAGGTCTTGTTTGTTAAAATGTATAGAATAAAAGTCTAACTTAGCTTAGTTTGATTATGTGGCCTTTGTTGCTTGAGTTATTAGATTCATAGGGGTGTTCTACACCTAGTTCCCTAAATTCATCTGGCTTGGGAGTCATTGATCAAAAGCTCATTAATGGGTAGCTCTGAAGAGCCTAAGGTAATTAAGCATTGTATAAGTCAGATTTTAATGTCTTCATGCTAGTACCTTTGGATCCTTTCTTGCAGCTACGCCTTGTTCTTAATGCTTGTTGATTGCTTGATATTACTGAGTTAGCATATTGGTTATTACAATCGATTGTGTGAACTTATTTTGAGCTATGATTAGTTAGGATGGTTGGTCTTCACACACACACATAGAATGGATCGAATACAGTCTTATGCTTGAAATTGTATGAACCCTTATTCATATCTGTTTTTGTCATGTTCTCTGTGAGTAGTTATGATTGAGCTTAGAAGCCATTATGCTAGTACATAGTTTTATACTTAATTCGCATATTTACATTATTATTGTTATTTTTTGTGTTAGATAGTTTTGCTTGAGGACAAGCAAAGACTTAAGTTTGGGGGTATTTGATGAGTGAGATTTATACTCGCGAATCAGATCCTTTATTTCTTAAGAAAGTGCTTGTTCTTCATAGTTTATATAGCTTTTATATTATTTTGCTTAATCTATGCGGTGTAGGGCTTATTAGGTCTTTTCCAGCTTGCAGGGGCAAAAATGCCAATTTTCCTATACCGGCGCTGCAACATCGATGCCAGGCTTAAAATTGGCGACTCAGCGCCCCTACTTGGCCAACTGTGACATCATCACAACGCTTGTAAGACCCCGAATTTTATAAAATAAAAATATTCAATTTTCTTATAATAACTATTCAGTAAATGGTTAAATTGATAAAAGGTTAAAGTTAAGGGTGATATATGAATTTTTTTTCAAAATACGCAAGTGGTTATAAAGTATTCATTATTGTCGGGGAATATTCGTTTGGTCGTGGAATATTCTTTCTGTCGGGGAATATTCGTCGACGACCATACATCCTATTTGTGGGCCCCATAACTAATAACCGCGCGGAAGAAAAAAAATGACAAAATTGAATAACTACGTAGTTATTCACAGCTAACATCTGTTGGAATACCCGATGGTTAAAATACGAGAATACATGTGGTTGCATAAGAGCACACCAGTATTGCACAAGATTGTTGAATTATTGATCCTTACGTAAAAGGCACTACACTCAATAATGGTTACGTAAATTATCGCTCAATATTTTATTTTATTGATTCAATAATTGTTGCGTTGATATTTTATATTATTGTTGTTTCAATAATTGTCACTGCATAGTATTTTCCATTATCAGATCAATAATTCATATTATTTGGAATAATATTATTAGATAGCATTATTGGCAATGTCGAGAAAGTTCTGTCAAGGAGAGGTTTGGTCACCTAATTGCCCGCTAGTAAGGAGAAATCCTTATCGGAAAGCCCCCTCTTTCCTGGGAACGGCCTGGTTTGTCATAATTATAATTCTGTAATATTATTTGTGAATAATTAATTATTGATTTATATGATAAGGAAATATTTATTTGATGTGGATATAAATGATGGGTTTATTTATGTGGTTATAAATGAAGGAGTTATTGTTGAGGTGGTTTATCAGTATTTTGTCGGATTGGAGGTATTAAAAGATCAAATCATTTTTATTACAGCTTTATTGTGTGAGTTATAATATTAAATCCAACCGTTGGATTGTTGTAATTTTTGGATATGTTATACATATATAAGTTGAGTATATGACCACAAATTTTGAACTGTTAAAAATGAGCGTATAATTTGTTATGAATTTTAAGAGGTAACTGATTCGGAAATTAGGTTTTGGTGGAAAATTCTAGAATTGAGTGGACCCCACTTTTGATTGTTGGGGAAGATGGCTGATTTTTGGTGGGTGAAATAGTAACAGGTAAAGCCATCAAGTAGCAGGTCAAGTCTGCTTCGGCGTGCTAACATTTTCCTATAAATAGAGGGCTAAGTTAGATGTGAAAATTACACCAGAATTCATAAGTTTTCTCTCTTTTTCTCTCTAGATTATCGAGTGTATTTTGTGAGTATTTAGATACTTGGTGAGTTGCTATTCATCAGTGCAAGTTTCCTTCAACATATATCCGATATCCAAATGTAAGTTGCGCTTTTTTTGAGGTAAGGGATAGTAAGGGATATTAAGGGATGTTATATTCTTCATAATGATGTTATTCTTTCAATATCATTATACTGAAATATTGGTATGGATTTTATTATGGAATTTCTACCTTTTTGAGTCGGGGTTACTATTCACGTATACGGCACTATTCATGTATATGACACTATTTACGATATATGACATTATTTACGATATACGATACTATGTATTTATACTTTAGTACTATTCACGAGTTACTATTCACGAGTTACTATTCATGAGTTACTATTCATGAGTTATTATTCATGAGTTACTATTCACGAGTTACTATTCACGGGTACTATTCACGACAAAAAAATTGGTTTCTTTTTCAACCAAATTATCGTTGATTTATGAATCTTACTCTTGAAATTAAATCCATGTTTTGATGATATTGTTTTATTATCATATATAACATTTTATAATCCCGGTGAAGAAATTTCTCTTTGACTTGAGTGTAAAGATGGGTAGATTATTGGTATGATCATGACTATCTGGGTTCTTCTTTGGCGCTGAATTTACAATTGAATATTTTTAGCTTAAGTGCAAAGGTGAATTGATCAACATGGTTATAATTATGGTTTATATAGATTTTGAAATGATTATATATTTCTTTGAGATGTGAATATCTTTGGCCTGTAGTGCAAAGATGACTTGTTGAATATCTTTGGCTCGTAATGCAAAGATGACCTGTTGTTGAATATCTTTGGCCTGTAGTGCAAAGATGACTTGTTGATGAATATATTTGGCCCGTAGTGCAAAGATAAATTTATTAGTATGATTATGAATATGAATTATGATTTGGTATAACCATGATCTTTGATGTTTTAGGTGATGAAAATTATCTTTGTCCTGGATGAGAAAAGGAATTTAGAACTACAATTACGATTATGAGTTATTCATGTGATTGTGGACAGGAATTGTTGATTGATGTTACAGGGATAAAACATTGTTGGCGGACTTTTAACATGGAGAAGATAATAGATTTTATGGTCTATTTGACTCTTCTAATGGATCGCTTCGTTCACCGCAACTATGGTTGAAAAGTTTTATCATCTACCATATGTTCTAAATCTCTGATTTATTATTGATGAAGGCTATTGATAATTTAATTATCTTTAGTCATGATATTCTTTATCGAAGCTAGTTGTGCTCACCCTTTTGCTTCACAATTCCTTTCGGTGTAATAAGAGTGTAGTCGGGTGAGCTGAGGTAACAGGGAATAGAACGGTGGTCATCATTTAGTAGTTATATTTGGTGAATCAAATAGGGTGAGGCGAACCCAACATTAGAATGGTGTTTTGCCACTATCATACAAGATGTCTAATGACCTACGACTTCGTGTTATCATAAGACATAGTTGTGCACATCCACTTGGTGAGTATATCTACGAGCACTACCTATATGATCTTGGAGTTTGGTTGAAGTATAGTTCTCAATTAGAGACAGTGGAGATAGTAATATGTCAAGAGAAGACTCACAATTGGAAAGAATATGATAGTAATCTTCTCGTTTTTCTTTGGGGTCTATTGGGTCAACCAAGGATAATTCTGTGGGAATATGATATCTATCATAACCTAGACGCATGGCCTCCCATGTACGAAGGTTTGCTTGAGCACTTCCAAAAGATTTTAATTTCTAAAATAGTTATTGATTGTACCTTTATGAAAGGTATCACTGTGAGGTGCTGTCTACGGTTGGGACATGTGTCACAGTTGGTATATATATTTGTATTGAAACTCACAGTATATATGTCGTCGTATTTTGCATGACAATTATAGCAATACAGTGTAGTTGTTTTCTGTACCATGTATTTGGCGACTCAGAATAGGTTGGATGGATTGGACCTATTTTGGAGGCGTCACAGTTGGTATCAGAGCTTAGGGATATGATCTCTGGCAGAGATCGGGGAATAGGACTAGAAGGGGAGAGATGAGTAAATCCTTCACTAGTGTATCCTACCTAAGCTTATTTGTTGGTCAGTCATAATATCGGGATATTATGTGATATGTTAATTTGTTCAATTAACTCTTGTTTTGAAGCTGTATTCTAGAATGATATCTGAAATACAGGAGATGAGCAATGGAGAAATCATGAGGACATGGAAGATGGAAGCAAGGTATTATCAACTTTTCGAAATACCAGGTACGTAAATTTTGGGGACGAAATTTCATAAGGAGAGGAGATTGTAAGACCCCAATTTTATGAAATAAAAATATTCAATTTTCTTATAATAACTATTCAAGAAATGGTTAAATTGATAAAAGGTTAAAGTTAAGGGTGATATATGAATTTTTTTTTCAAAATACGCAAGTGGTTATAAAGTATTCATTATTGTTATTAGAGAATATTCGTTTGGTCGTGGAATATTCTTTTCGTTTGAAATATTCATTAAATGCGATCAATGCCAGCCTATTTGTGGGCCCCATAACGAATAATACGCTTCGGAAGAAGAAAATGATGAAAAATTAAATAACAACAGATAGTTATTACTGCTAACACCGTTGGAATACCCGGTGGTTAAAATATAAAGAATACACGCGGTCACATAGAGCAATACTTTGCGTATTGCACAATATTGTTAAATTATTAATCCTTACGTAAGAAGGCACTACTCAATAATTGTTACGATAATTCTGCTCAATATTTTATTTTATTGATTCAATAATTGATGCGTTGATATTTTATATTATTGTTGTTTCAATAATTGTCACACCGCATTATATTTTCCATTATCGATCAATAATTCATATTATTTGGAATAATATTATTAGATAGCATTATTGGCAATGTCTAGAAAGTTCTGTCAAGGAGAGGTTTGGTCACCTAATTGCGCGCCAGTAAGGAGAAATTCTTATCGGAAAGCCCCTTCTTTCCTGGGAACGGCCTAGTTGTCATAATTATGATTCTGTAATATTATTTATAAATAATTAATTATTGATTTATATAATAAGGAAATATTTATTTGATGTGGATATAAATGATGAGTTTATTTATGTGGTTATAAATAAAGGAGTTATTGTTGAGGTGTTTTATCAGTATTTTGTCGGATTGGAGGTATTAAAAGATCAAATCATTTTTATTACAGCTTTATTGTGTGAGTTATAATATTTAATCCGACCGTTGGATCGTTGTAATTTTTGGATATCTTATACATATATAAGTTGAGTATATGTCCACAAATTTTGAACCGTTAAAAATGAGCGTATAATTTGTTATGAATTTTAAGAGGTAACTGATTCAGAAATTAGGTTTTGATGGAAAATTCTAGAATTGAGTGGACCCCACTTTTGGTTGTTGGGGAAGATGGCTGATTTTTGGTGGGTGGAATAGTAGTAGTGTAAAGCCATCGTAGTAGCGTCAAGTCCGCTTGGCGTATAACATTTTCCTATAAATAGATTGCTAAGTTAGAATTGAAAATCACACCGTAATTCATAAGTTTTCTCTTTTCTCTAGATTATCGAGTGTATTTTGTGAGTATTTAGATACTTGGTGAGTTGCTATTCATCGCTGCAAGTTTCCTTCAAATCATATCCGATATCCAAATGGAAGTCTTTGCTTTTTTGAGGTAAGGGATAGTAAGGGATATTAAGGGATGTTATATTCTTCATAATGATGTTATTCTTTCAATATCATTATACTGAAATATTGGTATGGATTTTATTGTGGAATTTCTACCTTTTTTGAGTCGGGGTTACTATTCACGATACGGCACTATTCATGTATATGACACTATTTACGATATGACATTATTTACGATACTACGGTTACGTGTAATAATACGGAGAACTATTCATGAAGCTTACTATTCACGAGTTACTATTCATGAGTTACTATTCATTAGTTACTATTCACGAGTTACTATTCACGGGTACTATTCACGACAAAAAAAATTGGTTTCTTTTTCTAACCAAATTATCGTTGATTTATGAATCTTACTCTTGAAATTAAATCCATGCTTTGATGATATTGTTTTTATTATCATATATAACATTTTTATAATCATGGTGAAGAAATTTCTCTTTGACTTGAGTGTAAAGATGGGTAGATTATTGGTATGATCATGACTATGGGTTCTCTTTGGCCAGTAGTGCAAAGATGAATTGTGACTAGTATGATCATGACTATTGAATTTACAATTGAATATTTTTAGCTTAAGTGCAAAGGTGAATTGATCAACATGGTTATAATTATGGTTTATATAGATTTTGAAATGATTATATATTTCTTTGAGATGTGAATATCTTTGGCCCTTAGTGCCCTTAGTGCAAAGATGAATTATTGTTGAATATCTTTGGCCTGTAGTGCAAAGATGACTTGTTGAATATCTTTGGCTCGTAATGCAAAGATGACCTGTTGTTGAATATCTTTGGCCTGTAGTGCAAAGATGACTTGTTGATGAATATCTTTGGCCCGTAGTGCAAAGATAAATTTATTAGTATGATTATGAATATGAACTGTGATTTGGTATAACCATGATCTTTGATGTTTCAGGTGATGAAAATTATCTTTGTCCTGGATGAGAAAAGGAATTTAGAACTACAATTACGATTATGAGTTATTCATGTGATTGTGGACAGGAATTGTTGATTGATGTTACAGGAATAAAACATTGTTGGTGGACTTTTAACATGGAGAAGATAATAGATTTTATGGTCTATTTGACTCTTCTAATGGATTGCTTCGTTCACCGCAACTATGGTTGAAAAGTTTTATCATCTACCATATGTTCTAAATCTCGATTTATTATTGATGAAGGCTATTGATAATTTAATTATCTTTAGTCATGATATTCTTTATCGAAGCTAGTTGTGCTCACCCTTTTGCTTCACAATTCCTTTTCGGTAATAAGAGTGTAGTTAGGTTGACGAGCGGGGTAACAGGAAATAAACGGTGGTCATCATTTAGTAGTTATATTTGGTGAATCAAATAGGGTGAGGCGAACCCAACGTTGGAAGGGTGTTTTGCCACTATCATATAAGATGTCTAATGACCTACGACTTCGTGTTATCATAAGACATAGTTGTGCACATCCACTTGCTGAGTATATCTACGAGCACTACCTATATGATCTTGGAGTTTGGTTGAAGTGTAGTTCTCAATTAGAGACAGTGGAGATAGTCATATGTCAAGAGAAGACTCACAATTGGAAAGAATATGATAGTAATCTTCTCATTTTTCTTTGGGGTCTATTGGGTCAACCAAGGATAATTCTGTGGGCATATGATATCTATCATAACCTAGACGCATGGCCTCCCATGTATGAAGGTTTGCTTGAGCACTTTCCAAAGATTTTAATTTCTAAAACAGTTATTGATTGTACCTTTATGAAAGGTATCACTGTGAGGTGTTGTCTACGGTTGAGACATGAGTCACAGTTGGTATATATATTTGTATTGAAACTCACAGTATATGTGTCGTCGTATTTTGCACGACAATTATAGCAATAAAGTGTAGTTGTTTTCTGTACCATGTATTTGGTGACTCAAAATAGGTTGGATGGATTTGACCTATTTTGGGGGCGTCACAGCGCTGCAGCGCCCCAGATCCTTTACAAAGTGGCACTGCAGCACCACTTATTGACCTAATGTCTTCGACTCGGTCTTTGTACGCTTAAGGCTTAATCATGGCACTGCAAACACCACCTCCTGGTTCTAAAGCGCATAAGAAAGGGTTTTGACCTAGCTAAAGAAAGAAAAACATAGATATAAAGAGGGGGTCAGCCTCCTTAAAGATATATCTCATTATCCCCCTCTTGGATATAATTTTCTCTCTCTCTTTTGTAATTCCTTCTCCATTTCCTAGTAGCTTATGTTTGTACATATAGTTTAGGTAGATTAGGGAGATGTTTGGGATTCCTTGAAGCTTAAGAGCAGTTAGCAATACAGGTTAGAAAGCTTGAAAGGATTGGAATTCTTCTAGACTGAAGAAGCTTTGACAGAGTTTATTCTTATCCATTTGTTTCCTTTGATTTTGTAATCCATCAATGTTGTTTATATTGCTACTAATGTTTAGTTTAAGAGCTATAAACTAATTATTGGCTCTAAGGTTGTAATGGAACCCTTTGTTAATTTGAATTGAATATCTTATCTCTTTGGTTGGCATCATATGGTTTGGTTCAATATATTCATGCTTAATGATTCTTGCTAAGAAATTAGTGATGATTTTAGTAATCTATATGAAGTTGAAAGATGGATTGTAGATTTACACCTTAATATATTGGCATGTGACTATGAGTTGTCTACTTGATTCGACTGCCTAATTTTTGTATATAATAGACATATATATGTGCACCATGTGTGACCTAATTGAGAACTTATGCTTTAAATCCTTGTTATGGTTACTTCGCATTGACAAGTATAGGATTATTACCTAGCTTGGATGTTCTTTTCTGTTCTATTCCCTATCGGGTGGATCTAGAGAGGATATGTTCGTACATACATCGGAAGAGGTGTATGAGCACTTGCGTTTCCTCGGTCGACAAACTGTCGTGACCACGAGACCATAGAGAGAAGGTTAAGAAGTTTGATAAAACATAGCACATCAAGTGTTTGACATAATGCTCATGTGGGGTGAAGTTATGACCTTAGCTTGTAGCACCTTCGTTATCCATTTACTTGCTTTGATAGTTAGATTAACTAGATTAATTACACATCTATTATTCTGTTGTTCGAATAAGACTTAAGCAATACAAAGTCAATATTTGGTAAATATTAGTGATAATTTCTCGTGGGTTTGACACTCTTCTTATCACTCTATTACTTGTTAGACCGCGTATACTTGCGCGTGTTTAGTGATCGGTAATCCGACCAACAGTGGCATTGTCCGTCAATTTGACCGTCACCATATTTTTTGTCGTCTTTACTCAAAGGTGATGGCCATTATCATCACTAGTGAAAAAAGTGAGGACATTGTCATCACCTTATATTAATTAAAAAAACGGTGAAGATAATAGTCGTCACTAGGAATAAAGGCAGCGACAATGCCATCTTATATTATTAATGAAAACAATGGCAGTAATAGCCGTCAAAAGGAACAAAGGCGACGACAATGTCGTCGTATATTATTAATGTTATAAGTAACAGTAAAACTGTCATAACGAGAAAAGATGACGACATTGTCATCGCTAGTTCTTGATAGGGGTGTTCAAAAAAATGTTATATTCGATTTTTTGGGAAACTGAATCAGTTCGAACCGATCGATTCTGCATAAAAAGCGTAAGCGGTTCAAGATGCAGACACTTGAACCTGACATACCAGATTTTCGATGCTGGGCCGGTAGAGTTGTTTGGTTTGGCTTAAGATATACCGAACCAAACCGGTTTATCGGTTTATTAAATAATATTTTAAAAAATAAAAATATCTCAGTGTTTCAAATTAGACTTCAGTCTTCATACTTCTTTATTCCCAAACACGCCAAAGCTCTCTCCCATCTTGAATAGTCGAACACATCCTCTCCTCAGAGTCTCGAACAGTCGAACCCACTACCCAGTCCACCCATCTCGAAGTCTCGAACATTTGTCTCTCCACCTCGACGATCCATCTATTCTTCTCCCACCGACCAACCTCCGACTCGTCAATCGCCGCATCGTAGTCGCCTCTCCAACTCAAGATTCTTGAATCAAAATTTTGGTTAGGTAATTTTGAGTTTATTTTGAGATTTAGTTAATTGATTTATCTCTATTTATGTCGATTTGTCTATATATGGAATATGGGTGTTACACTGTTATTTTTTACCTTGTTCATGCATGTCTTCACTGATTTTTTAAATAATAGTGATTGCAGAGAGTGTGTATCTGTAAATTTTCTTGTGGGTATGTTGTATCCGATTATGATTTATGGGTTAATTGAGGTTCTTTGGGTAATTTGTTTTGTTTCTTCGTAAGGGAATTTTTTATTTATCTTATTTCTTAAATTCCAAAAGTTAATTGAAGGTTGGGTGTTACACTGTCATAGTGTCATTTGCAGCTTGGATTCTAAAGTTTGAATGCAATCGGCCGATACTACAGAAAGTTATTTGCAAGTGCAGTTGCAGAAACTTGTAGCAAATATAGTCATTTCATAATTTTGCTATTTCAAAGATTTATATCTAAAATGATTAGTTTGCTTGAATCTTGTTAATGAATGGAATGCCTATTGAGTGATTATATATTTATATTGCTTGAAGATGGATCAGTAGTTTAAAATAAATGTGGTTACCTGAGTTCATCTTTCTTTTTACATATTATGTAATTTTGTACCTATATATCACTTTGTTGTATTTTATATTCCATTCTCTCTTCTATGGAAAAATAATTTGGTGATACATGTATGCTCCTGAAGTTTGTTTCAAAATTTATATAGGACTTGAGTCATTATTTTTGAAGACTTACTTCATGTTTCTTGATTTCATCAATTCAATCGATGCCAGTTTCTACTACTATTTAACTATTTATTTATAAATTGGCAAATACTTACCTGGTAAGGTCATGTATGTTTGTTTGCAAAGATAACATTTGGGATTTATGATTTGCAGTAACGGTGGATCATGCTTCCCTTGACATTTGAATGGTGGGTCTGAGATGTTTTGTTGCTGACACAATGACACTGGCACGTTGCTGTTGAGTGTTGGCTGTTTTATTACTACTACAATATTGATGTTTTATTGTTTTGGTTTGATGTTTTGTCCTATTTTGGAGAAGTATTGTTTTGTATAATATTGATGTTATGTCCTATTTTGGAGAAGTTGTTTTATCATCTAGTTGTATGCCTGTTTAATAGGTTGTATTGATGTTATGTCTTATTTTGGAGAAATTGTTTTATCATCTAGTGTATAATGTATTGATGTGTGTATGTATGCATATATGTATACTGGTTAGTGGTCACTGCCTTGCAAATGTTTGTTTTTGTTTGCTTAATTGTGTGATGAGATTTGTGGGTGTCATGAATGGGTCCATTATTCACTGCCCAGGTACATGAATAGGTGCATACATGAATTGAGGGTGTTTTGTGTACATGAATCATGAATGGGTCAATTGAGTTTGAGGGTGTTTTGTGTACATGAATCATGAATGGGTCAATTGAGTTTGAGGGTGTTTATACATGAACAGCAGAACAGGTACATAATGAATGGGTTAATTTATGTCTTACACATAACTGGTACAAAACATGTATAAACCGGTATCAAATCAGTACTGAACCGGGTAATCTGTTCGGGATACCAGTTTAATCAGTACCGGTATCGGTATATGAAATTAATTACTTTCGGTATTCGGTACGGTTCGGGCCGGTCCAATCCAATTCGGTTCGATTTTTTATCAATGAACACCCCTAATTCTTGATGCTAATCGCGACGAGTATAGTCGTCGCCTATAATGTAAGATCAAAGTTGACTGCCAAAGCCATGGTTTACAAATGACGACATTATCCGTCACTTTATATTTGAAATGTAAAGCGACATGCGATCAATATTACTAGTGTAGAAGAATGTAGACCAAATTATTATCGCAAAATCATTCTATATAATCTTTCTAAGCACCTGTTTTTCAATTGCACATTTAATTTATGGTTAAATAGCACTTTATGTCCTTCTAAGTTATCACTCACTTTTAAAGTCGTCTATAAAATTCATTTTTTGTCAGTTTAAGTCCTTAAGGTTGTATTTTTGGCGTTTCCATTCTCTACTGACCGATTTGACCTCAACCCGACCCATTTTGACTAAATTCTAACCCAACCCCAATTTTTAATATTCTAAAATAAAATAATTATTTTATTATGTTAAAATAAAATAATTATGTTAAAATAGTTATTTTAAAAGAACATATTATTTTAAAAAAATATTTAAATAATATTAATATATTTAATTTTTTAAAATAATTATTATTTTAATATTTTAAAATAAAATATTATTTTTAAAAAGAATTTAAATAATAATTTAATTTAATATTTTAAAATAATATATTTTCGTAATAATTTGAAAATAATAATTATTTTTAATATTTTAAAATAAAATATTCTTTTTTAAAATAATTAATATTTTTATATTTAAAATAAAATAATATTTTAAAAAGTTTTAAAAATAATAATGATTTTAAGGAAAAATATTAGAAACTTTTATTTTTTTTTCAAAAATGAGTAAAGTTTCAGATTCAAAAAAGTAAATTTAAAACTTTTTAAATCTTAATTATTTTTATGAAAATTTACAAATCATTAAAAAAATTATTTTTCTTTTATGAAAATAAAGTTTTATTTTTTTTGAATATATATTTTATAAGAATTTACTCATTTTTTAAAAAATGAAAAATTTCCTTATTTTTCATGAAAATGGTTATTATTTTTAAAAATTAATTAATTTTTTTTAAAAATTTTAAATCAACTTTTTTTATTTATCTTTTAATGTTTTTTGTTTTTGTATTTTAATTTTAATTTTAATTTTTGTTTTAAAATTCTAATATTAAGAATACATATAATAATGGTAAAGATATTAACTTTTTATTCTTCTGAAAATAAATTTTTACATAAAAAATGAAAAAATCTAAGTTTTTTAAAAAATAAAGTTTTATTTTTAATTTAATTTTTTGAATTTAGATTATATAAAACTTTACTCATTTTGAAAAGATAAAATTTCTAATATTTTTTTCTTTAAAATAATAATTATTTTTATAACGTTTGATTATTTAATTTTAAATATAACAAATAATAATTATTTTAAAATTATTTAAAATTTATTTTATTTTAAAATATTAAATATAATTATTATTTTAAAAATAATATTTTATTTTAAATATGAAAATAATAATTATTTTAAAATTATTAAAAAATTATTTTATTTTAAAATATTAAATATAATTATTATTTTAATTTTTTTTAAAATAATATTTCTTTTAAAATAAGAAAAATAACTATTTTAAAATTATTATTTTATTTTAAAATAATTATAATTTTAAAAATAATAATTTATTTTAAAATATTAAAAATATGGGTTGGGCCAAACTTAGTCGGGTTGGGTCAAAATTTAGTCAAAATAGGTCGGGTTGAGGTCAAATTGAGTAGAAGGAACGAAAAAGCCCAAAAAATATCACTTTAAGAAACTAACTGACGAAAAATGAACTTTAAGAATAACTTTAAAAATGGGTGACAACTTGAAAGGACAGAAGTGCTATTCAGCCATTTCTTCTTCTCCACATATTCCTTTTCCACCCACAAATCACGCATCCTCCTGAATCCCCATAGCATGCAACCCTGCAGGCTGCAATTATGGATCTGTTAATTGTTGTGGTGAGAAATCAAGCCACAAGGACAGTAAACATAGAAAGAATAAAGAATAATGGGAAAACAAACTATTCTTGAGGAGAAATTTAGTCAGTTGCAACGACTGATTTGAAGCAAAAAAATAGCACTTTAACAGATCCATAATTGCAGCCTGAGGGTGCTAAATTTGTGAGGATTGCTTCCACCGAGTTTGATAGTTTGCACGAGTAGTTCCTGTTTTTTTTTTTTAATGGTATGGAGAAAATGGTTAATAGGAATGTTGTCCAACTTAAGGGGTGTTTGTTTGGAGCTGAATGAAACTGAATCGGTCAGTGCGTTTGATTTGGTTTGAATGGCTGAATCGGTAAGATGGACGAGCTGAATGACTAAGTCAGATTTTTTTAGTTGAATGGCTGAATGAGCAGCTGAATGAAGTAAAAAAAAATAACAAATTAAAAAAATATTAACTATTATATTAAGTAATATTAAATAAATTTACAACAATTTTGAATTTTTTAGAGGAATAAAATAATAAAATTTTGTCATTCAGATGTTTTAGACATGTTAATTATCAAACAACTCTTTTTTTATTCAGCTGCTCATAATTTGGGAGACATCGGATCAGGCCACAGTGTGGCACATTGGCTTGATTGTGTTTGGTTGGCACGGTAGGTATTTTTAAGACTATCTTGTGCCTCCAATTCCTCCAATTCCTAGGCCTCCCAATTATGAATTCCTCACCAGGGCTGAGGGGAGGCAATTTATCAATCATTGGGCCTATCACAAGCACCACATGCCTACTATGGAGATTGTGGATCTTGACGAGCTTGACTAGTTTCTTCTATCTATTTTCTTTTTTATGATGACAAAAGGGGATATAACAAGACTTTATTAATTTTTAAATTTAATTCTGGTGGATGGTTTTGATGCTTTGGTTTATTTCTGGATGTATAATTTGCTAGTTTATAACTCTTATATAAATTTTGGTGATTATCTTTTATATATGCATACTTTTAGGTGGAGTCATAGATTTACGCGGAATTATGTTTCATATTGTTATAGATTTGGATCATGGTGACTAAAAGGCTATATGGTAGCTGAAAGGATATAAATTGATTAAGTTGCTTTGGATGTTCAAATAAGAGTCGTGAAGACAAAGAAGCTTGTTGGAGTAGGCTAGTAGCAAGAAATTTAAGGAATATCCTGCAAGATTTTTGGCAGAACTCTTAAAATCAAGACACTTAAAACTTGCTAGAATTCCTTTAAGATAAAGCTAGAGTCTGGTTTTATAATGGGTTAAGTGCATATTAGACTCCGAAATATGCACCTTTTTACCATTTGTACCCCGATGTTTTAACGTTCTCATCTCGATATCCAAAGTATCATTAAATAAGCATAACTGACCCATTTCAAATTTTTGACCATTTAAATTGTGACACGTGGCCATTTTTCGGTAAACAAATTGACCAAAAGTGTCTGTTATGTTTACTTAACGGTACTTTGGGTAGCGAGATGAGAGCATTTAAATATCGAGGTACGAATGGTAAAATGATGTATACTTTGGGGTCTAATATGCAATTAACCCTTTTATAAAAGACAGGCCTGATTATTCAAAACAGATTTTATTTGGATTTATTCTAAAAATTGTGCTAACCAGAAAACTTTCTAGTAATTCAAAGTGTCTTGTTTTTATATTGTTGACTTCTTGTTGCTGGAAATCTTCATAACTCAATTCTAATTAGTTATTGCCTTATTAAAAAATTGTAAACAAGTATTGTAAGTTTGAGTTGATCCGGTAATAGATAGGCTTGTACAAAGGTAGCTCAAAATTGTAGTGGTGTAAAGAACACAAAGGTGTCCAAAGGAGTTTGGAGTTAATTTGTACACGAAGTTATTGTAATTAATTAATGAAAACATATCGGGTCAATTGATACCTAATCTTAGATGTAGACCTATAGATCACTAGAGGTTTTAAGGGCCGAAACAAGTATATATTGTGGTGTGCATGTGTGTTTAGTTTTTATATTTTTAATGCTTTATATATTCAGTTTATTTATATATGTTTTTATAGTCTATTTGTTCACACATGCACCCACGCACTTTTATTCATCTCCCTTCTAAGTGTGAACTTACAGAATTTTAAAGTTGACTTTGTAACAATGCGATTTGTGTTAAGTGATAGACACGTAATTCATACATTTTATTATCCTTAATTTTGTCTTTTTAATTATATTAGTTTATTAAATTAATATATTTTATTTTATTTTGTAGGATTTAATATTTGTTGCAATAAAGTTAAAATCTTGGTGATCAAAGGATATTTAATGTTTTTATTCATATAAAGAATATCCAAGAATAATTCTACAAGGAGAAGGAAAGAGGTGGAACAATCTTGGTGTGCATGTCAGATCCAAAAAGAGAAAGGAAAGTGTATCTAGAAGATCTTTTTGAGAAGTTGATTGCCACTAGGAGGTTGAATCCTACATGGAAAGGGAACAAAAGTGCCCAAATTCAATTAGGGTTCAAAGTTGTTTTCCCTATAAATAGGTCTCTTGTTTTAGAGAGAAGGATCATCACTTGTTATTTTATTTTTCTTCGTTTTTCACTAGTGTAGAAGGGAGAAGATATTTAGAGTTTGTCTCTCTTATTCCAATCATGTGTGGAACTACTGTCAGGGAGTATTTATAATTATATTTTATTTATGTAATAGAAATTCTCTTTTTAATTATTGTTCTTATTTCATGCGAATTGTAGTACTAATATTATTTATTTTTGTTTTTAATTCCATGGCTAGCTAAGTTTCTAATACCTAGGATTATGATGAAACTAAGTATTTCATAATAATATTTTCTTTTTGTTCCAAAATTAATGCCTAATTATTTTCGCCTTCATATTTTTCTCTGCATAAATTGCATATGATTTTTATATTGATTAGTAGGTTTTGATAAGTTATAGTTAATCGTGAATTTTTCATAACTTATGCTTGCTCATATTAATTATATGAATCATTATTTTTTAAGGAAAGGGAGAATAAGTTGGGAATTGATTTAGGAAATAAGAAATTATTTATTATGTTAATATTTAGTGGATTCTAATTCCTAGGTATCTTTTATCATTAATAGTTTCCGTTATTAATTAATAGTTTGCATAATTTAGTTAATAAATATTCTCCACCATTTTTGTTTTTAATTTGCCTAAAATATTAATTAAGGATATATTAAAGAATTAATCTAGTCTCTGTGGGTTCGATCTGTACTTACCAGTTCTTCAATTTAACACTGTGCACTTGCAGTAATATAATTTTAACACACCATTAAGTCTTAGTTGTTCACCCTAGGAGTAGCTGTTCATGGCCATTATGAGAAAATCATTTACTATGGACATACATAATACATTAATTAGTTACATCTTATATGAAAATTAAACCCACGATATGCATGGTGATATAACTAACGGGATGGTCTTTCAAAAGTCGAACATGTGTTGGAAGTACATTTTATTGGTTCAATATCGATGAATCTCAAAAAAAAATTGAGGGTTGGACTGAATACTCTGTAACAAGAAATCTTGAAATTCTTTTAAGAGTTCTTGACTGGTGTCGAGCTAACTATAATAAAAAAATTATATTTCTTAATTTAGTTACTAAGATTCAAAAGATTTACTGATCCCTGAGAACATGAAGAATTAAATCTTAATATTGGGGAATAAGAAGAAGTAGGATTCACATTTCAAGAGAGAATGGAATTTTTTGGCTTAAATAATATTTAAATCCTTAAGTTTTTTTATTTTTTTTTATACAACTTAAACAATAATATTTTAACTTTAAGATATTAAATCTCAATGTCTAAATTTTTATAAATTAAATCATTTAGTCATCAAATTCAATTAGTATTTCTTGTTGAAAGATATTGAGATATTATATGATATATTATGACTAATAATATTATGTGCAAAAATACTTACTATTATTAAGAGAGAGAGCTATAGGAGGCATGATTTATGGGCATGATTTGTGGGCATGAGTTATGGGATAATAGTGATGTTAGGCATGATTTGTGGGCTTGCACGCCAAGTATAGGAATTTTTGAATATACTAGGTCTCTTAATATTTATAGGGGTGAAGGATGAATGAGATGAGACACAGAAAAAGATTTTGAGGAGAACTTAATTATCATGGTATTAGAGTCAGAGGGAATATCCTAGGAAAAATTAAACACATTTTTTTTCTCTCCTTACAGATCAAGCACCATAAGAGATTATGGCTGGTGGGGATGAGAAGAACGGTGAGAACAGTGGTAGAGAAAAAGGTCGACTTGACTTATTTTCTTGGCCCAAGTGACAATCCCGACAACGTGATTACACCAATTAAATTGCGTGGTCCAAATTATGATGAATGGGCGAGGACAATTCAAACCTCGTTCCAAGTGAAGAGAAAATACGGTTTTGTGGAAGGGATAATCTCAAAACCAATGACACTTGAGAAACTGGAGGACTGGATTACGGTACATTCGATGCTCATATCGTGGTTGCTCAACACTATTGAGCCCTCACTACGTTCTACTCTTTCTTATTATGATGATACGCAATCCTTGTGAGTACATCTCAAGCAACATTTTTGTGTTGCGCAATACTCGTATATAGGAGTAGCTGTTCATGGCCATTATGAGAAAATCATTTACTAAGGACATACATAATACATTAATTAGTTACATTTTATATGAAAATTAAACCCACGATATGCATGGTGATATAACTAACGGGATGGTCTTTCAAAATTCGAACATGTGTTGGAAGTACATTTTATTAGTTCAATATCGATGAATCTCAAAAAAAAAATTGAGGGTTGGACTGAGTACTCTATAACAAGAAATCTTGAAATTCTTTTAAGAGTTCTTGACTGGTGTCGAGCTAACTATAATAAAAAAAATTATATTTCTTAATTTAGTTACTAAGATTCAAAAGATTTACTGATCCCTGAGAACATGAAGAATTAAATCTTAATATTGGGGAATAAGAAGAAGTAGGATTCACATTTCAAGAGAGAATGGAATTTTTTGGCTTAAATAATATTTAAATCCTTAAGTTTTTTTATTTTTTTTATACAACTTAAACAATAATATTTTAACTTTAAGATATTAAATGTGAGACCTCATATTTTATGAATAAAGATTTAATTTTCTCGAAATAATTTTTTTTTAATATTATGGTGTTGATTTGATGTAATGTTATAGTTGTGGGTAATATTTATAAATTTTATGAAAAGTAAGCAAGTGGTTATATAATATTCGATTGGTCGAAATATTCTTTTCTTAGGGAATATCCGTCTGACGACAATCATTGGTGGACCCCAATGTTAATTAAAATACTTTATGAAAATAACTACGGGAGGTGTTACAAGAAAACCGTTGAACTACCCTAGAGTAAAAGTACAAGAATACGCCAGTAGTTACAAAGATGCACACGGTATTGATTATTGGTGCTTACATGAGAAGTCACTTAGCTATACTCAATTATTGCTACAAGAATTCACCGCATCATATCTCTCATATTATTGATTCAATTATTGTTACAGTATCATCTGCATAATATGATATATTGTTCAATCGGGTATTCGGGATACTTTTCGTGTCGGAGTACTATTCATGAGTTACTATTCACGAGTTACTATTCATGAATTACTATTCACAAGTCACTATTCACGAGTTACTATTCACGAGTTACTATTCATGAGTTACTATTCACGAGTTACTATTCACCCAATTACTATTCACTCTAGTATTGTGTATTCGGGTATTTGGGTACAATATTATTCCATGAGGAGATGTGCTAATTTTTCAGACCGTTGGTTGAAGATATAATAGTAAGTCAATATGTACCGCTGGTAGAGTTATAATAGTAAATCAATATGGATCGCTGGTTTAAAGTTTTAATAGTAAATCAGTATGGACCGTTGTTTTAAGTTTTAATAGTAAACCAATATGGACCGTCCGTTTAATAGTAAATCAATCTGGACCGTTCATGAATTAGTTATTATTCATTCCATTTTCCTATAAATAGAAGCTCATTCCTTCATTATTTCTTTAGAATTCACTAAAACTCTAGAGAGAGAATTATAAGAGAACCTATAGAAAAGTATTCTGCTACTTCCCTACACTTATATTCAGTTTCTTTTACGGTAAGGGGTATTATTTCTTTTGTATTCATGAAGAGAACTTCATTATTCCATTATTTATTATTCTCGTTGGAATAACTCAGATATCGCTGGCTACCCTATACATGGTGACATTCTTCTAATATTCCGCTCTTTATTATTCTGTTTAATATCCCGCTCTGCATGCGTTCGCGGCACACAGTTCCATTATTTATTATTCGTCGCTGTAATATCACATGCTGCAAGTTCTACGGGACTGGTTCCATTATTTATTATTTTTTCTAATATCACCGTACATTCGCTTACGCCTTTAACACTGGTTCCATCCTTTATTATTATGTTGAATAACTCGCCTGCAAGGGCCTATCGCATGCATGGTGATTTCTTTCGTTATTCCATTCTTTATTATACTCAAATGGTTAAAACTTTGACTTCTATACCCATGAAATTAGTGGAATATCTTTGATATTTGCGCTTCATCCAAATCTTTTCATGGAAATATTCTTCCGAGCATTCTTGAATTTTACTCTACAAAGCGATGATCATGTCGACAATTTGGGCGTTATTAGTTCCTAGATAAATTAATTCTTGAACTTGTTTTATTGAATTCTTATATCATTGTCATCATCCTCATGTTTATATTTTGTTGAAAGTCATCTGTGGCTTACGTGCATAGATGGACTTGGTATGATTATGACCAGGGATTATTCGGTGTAATCATGACCGTAATGTTACAAATGATGTGATAAAAGTCCTCATTGGCCCGTAGTGCATTGATGGACAGTTGTTGGCATGATCATGACCATTAATGAATACACGAATGTCCTTGGCCTGTAATGCATGGATAATTTGTGGTCGTGATACTAAAGAATATCCTCGGTAGTAGTGCGGTAGGTGATTCGATGGTGTGGATTATTTATTAAGTTGAGTCCCAAATGATAAAAGTGATGAAAACCTTTAAATCATAGAAGATAGTAGATTTTATTCCCTACTTGACTCTTCTAATGAATTGCTTGTTCCGCTGCAATTAAACTTGATAGTTATTATATTTTATCAGTTTAATACTGTTGAAGGCTAACGATAAATTATTCTGCATTATCTTAGTCATAATATTTCTTACTGGGCTAGTTGAGCTCACCCTTTCTTTCATTGTTCTCTTCAGGAAATGAGAACGTAGCTGGGACTAGTCGAGGAACAGAGTGATGGTCCTAGATGGTGCATTAGTAGTCCTCACTATTCTGTGAAATAGTGTGATAATAATTGTAATGAGGACTCCTTTTGAGTTTGTATAATCTCTAGTAGACAATATTTGTATTCAAACTCACAGTTTATGTTTTGTCGTATTGTACACGACAGATGTATTATTAAGTTGTATTTGAATTCTGTATCATGTATCTGGCGACTCAAGATGGGTGATGTATACCTAATTTTGGGGGCGTCACATTAAATCTCAATGTCTAAATTTTTATAAATTAAATCATTTAGTCATCAAATTCAATTATTATTTCTTGTTGAAAGATATTGAGATATTATATGATATATTATGACTAATAATATTATGTGCAAAAATACTTACTATTATTAAGAGATAGAGCTATAGGAGGCATGATTTATGGGCATGATTTGTGGGCATGAGTTATGGGATAATAGTGATGTTAGGCATGATTTGTGGGCTTGCACACCAAGTATAGGAATTTCTGAATATACTAGGTCTCTTAATATTTATAGGGGTGAAGGATGAATGAGATAAGACACAGAAAAAGATTTTGAGGAGAACTTAATTATCATGGTATTAGAGTCAGAGGGAATATCCTAGGGAAAATTAAACACATTTTTTTCTCTCCTTACAGATCAATCACCATAAGAGATTATGGCTGGTGGGGATGAGAAGAACGGTGAGAACAGTGGTAGAGAAGAAGGTCGACTTGACTTATTTTCTTGGCCCAAGTGACAATCCCGGCAACGTGATTACACCAATCAAATTGCGTGGTCCGAATTATGATGAATGGGCGAGGGCAATTCGAACCTCGTTCCAAGCGAAGAGAAAATACAGTTTTGTGGAAGGGATAATCTCAAAACCAACGACACTTGAGAAACTGGAGGACTGGATTGCGGTACATTCGATGCTCATATCGTGGTTGCTCAACACTATTGAGCCCTCACTACGTTCTACTCTTTCTTATTATGATGATGCGCAATCCTTGTGGGTACATCTCAAGAAACATTTTTGTGTTGTGAACGGGACTCATATATGCCAATTAAAGGCATCTCTAGGAGAATGCAAGCAAGGTAAAGATGAAGAGGTGTTGGTCTACTTTGGCCGTTTATCTCGTCTATGGGATGAACTTGTGACTTATGTCAAAATGTCGACTTGCAAATGTGGAACATGTGTGTGTGATATCAACAAACAAGTGATTGATTTGCTTGCCGAAGATTACCTACATCATTTTCTTATTGGCCTCGATGGGATCTATGCAATGATTCACTCCAATTTGTTTTCTCAAGATCCTTTACCAACCATTGATCAAGCATATCAGCGTGTCGTACAAGATGAGAGACTGGTGCGAGGATAGTCCTCAAATCATGAAAACTGTGACAACATCATGGCTTTTCGACTTAAAACCGATGCACGAGGCAAATCTAAATTTTTGAATAACTATGAAAAATTATGTACCCACTGCAATAGAGAAGGCCATGACGAAAGCTCGTGTTTTCAACTTCATGGGTTCCCCGAGTGGTGGGGGGACCGTCCTCGGGGTGGACGTGGACCTGGTCGTGGCGGAATAACAACGACAGGACGAGGAGCTGGTCGTTCTAGAGGGCGTGGGAGGGATACCCATAATGCACCTGTGCGCGCTAACAAAGCAGCGACGAGTAGCAGTAGCAGTGGTGCTAAAGGTGGGCAGTCTCATGCACCACCAACCTCGAGTGAGGCAGCAGGTATATCAGGCATTACTCCGGCACAGTGGCAACAAATTCTTGATGTTTTGAACATTCCCAAACCCACGGATTGTCTTCACAGTAAGAATGACATTACTTGGATTATTGACACTGGAGCCTCAAACCATGTGACAGGAAATTTAAATTGTCTGCTTAATGTAAAAAATATTACTAACTGCCCGGTGGGGTTACCAGATGGGAAAGATGCGACTGCTACAAAGGAAGGAAGTGTGATTTTGGATGGTGGTTTGCGGCTCGATAATGTTCTTTTTGTTCCTCAATTAACTTGCAATCTAATTTCTGTAACACAATTAATCGATGACTCCAATTGTATCGTTCAAATCACTAATGCATTGTGTGTAATACAAGACCGGACGACGAGGACATCGATTGGAGCGGGTGAAAGGATCGATGGACTTTAATTTTTCCGGGGGGTTCCGAGGGTGCGTGCTTTGGCGATGGAAGGGGATTCATCTATGGCTTTGTGGCATAAACGCTTGGGTCATCCGTCGGATAAGGTGTTAAGGTTCATCCCTAATGTGAGTCAGTTTAGTAGAAGCAAGAATAAAAGAGCATGTGATGTATGTCCATGTGCTAAGCAGCATAGAGATAGTTTTTCTTTAAGTGTGAATAATGCAAGTGGTTTGTTTGACTTAGTTCATTGTGATTTATGGGGACCTTATCCAACTCCTTTCTCATGTAGGACGAAATATTTCTTGACAATTGTCGATGATTATTCGTGTGCTATTTGGGTTTATTTATTATGCAATAAAACCGAGATTGCGACCATGTTTATGAACTTTGTTGCTTTGGTTGATAGACAATTTGATATGAAAATGGAGAAAGTAAGAAGTGACAACGGCACATAATTTAATTGTCTACGTGATTTTTTTTTTTAAGAATGGGATTGTGTTTTAGACGTCATGTGTGGGCACTCCACAACAAAATGGGCGAGTTGAAAGAAAACATCAACTGGCACGGGCACTTAGATTTCAGGGTCATTTACCAATGCAATTTTGGGGAGAATGCGTGTTAGCAGCGTGTTATTTAATTAATCGAACATCGTCTAGTGTGCTTAATTATATGACACCTTATGAAAAATTATTTGGTACAATCCTTTAATTTGATAACATGAAAATTTTTTGTTGCCTATATTATGCCCAAAATCAAAGACGTGATGGGGATAAATTTGCAAGTAAAAGTTGAAAGTGCATATTTGTGGGGTATCCCTATGGGAAAAAGGGGTGAAAATTGTACGATTTGGAATCACAAGAATTCTTTGTCTCAAAAGATGTAAAATTTTTTGAACATGAATTTCCATTCGCTGTGCAACAAGACCTAACCTACTCTACTACTCAAATTAATTCTGACATCGAGTATGCTGATGATGATATGGGTTGGGCGAATTATGATGCATCTCTTGGAGGGGGGGTTGCATCTGTGGGCTTGCAAGGAGATGAGCATAGGGTTGATAGTGTTGATATTGTGGTGGTGCAATAAGACGATATAGAGCCCAGAGAGCCAGAAGTGGCTGCTGCAAGAGAGGAAGGGCCTGACGCAAGAATGGGCAAAGGGATGAGAGACAAAATTCCATCGACAAAATATAAGGACTTTATCACTCATACAATTCAGAAAGTAAAGTCCTCGGACAGTTCATATGCCCAACAACATGCCTCAGGTACTCCTTATCCTATTACTAACTTTGTATTTTGTGAACTATTTTCTGCTAGACATCGAAACTTTGTTGCAGTTATGACAGCAGGGAAAGAAACTAAGAATTTTAAGGAAGCCATCACACATTCTGGGTGGCGTGATGCAATGGGCATCGAGATACGAGCCTTGGAAGATAATAAGACATGGGTTCTGGAGAAACTTTCGCTCGGGAAGAAAACACTCGGAAGTAAATGGGTGTACCGAATAAAATATCACTCAGATGGGAGCATAGAACGATTGAAAGCGAGACTTGTTATATTTGGCCATCATCAAATAGAGGGAATAAACTATGATGAAACATTTGCCCCGGTGGCAAAAATGGTGATTGTTCGTACATTCTTGGTAGTGGTGGCAATTAAAAAGTGGAAAGTCTATCAAATGGATGTGCACAATGCTTTTTTCCATAGTGACTTGGATGAGGAGGTGTACATGAAAGTTCCTCCATGTTTTAAAAACACTAACCCCAATTTAGTTTGCAGGTTGAAAAAGTCACTATATGTGTTGAAACAGGCTCCCCGATGTTGGTTTGCTAAACTAACTGCAGCATTGAAGCACTACGGATTTGCTTAATCTTACTCCGACTATTCTCTTTTTTACATTGCACAA
This sequence comes from Panax quinquefolius, assembly GCA_020205615.1. Lineage (NCBI taxonomy): Eukaryota > Viridiplantae > Streptophyta > Magnoliopsida > Apiales > Araliaceae > Panax > Panax quinquefolius. The sequence goes on from CM035169.1 coordinate 133,359,621, forward strand.
GGGAGAAATACAAATCAATGTGTTAGTTTATGTGGACGATTTAATCATTGCAGGAAATGATATTATGGCCCTGAAAATCTTTAAAGCATACTTAGGTGACTGCTTTCATATGAAGGATTTGGGAGACTTAAAATATTTTTTGGGGATAGAAGTAGCTCGAAGTCCTGAGGGAATTTATCTTTGTCAGTGAAAATATGCATTGGAAATTATTATAGAAATAGGCTTGTTGGGAGCAAAGCCAACCGAATTTCCGATGGAACAACATCATAAATTGGCATTGGCCAAAGGTGCGTTACTCGAGAATCTGGAGCCCTATCAAAGACTTATAGGGCGATTGATTTACTTATCTGTAACTAGGTCTGATCTTGCGTATTCTGTCCACATTTTGTCTCAGTTTATGCAATATCCTCATGAAGAACATTGGGAGGCGGCCTTGAGGGTGGTTAGATACTTGAAGAAAAAATCAGGCCAAGGCATTTTGCTTTGGTCTGATAGTCGATTGAACTTAGAAGGATGGTGTGATTCGGATTGGGCTAGTTGTCCACTTACGAGACGTTCTTTGACAGGATGGTTGGTGTTACTTGGTCTTTCCCCGGTGTCTTGGAAAACTAAGAAACAACCAACCGTGTCACGCTCTTCTGTAGAAGCTGAGTACTGATCTATGGCAACGACTACCTGTGAGTTAAAATAGCTCAAACAGCTACTGGGTGATTTGGGAGTTAGTCATCCTAAAGGGATGCGTTAATATTGTGACAGTCAATCCGCTTTACATATTGCTCAGAATCCAGTGTTTCATGAGCGCACGAAGCATATTGAAGTCGATTGCCATTTCATTCGCGATGTGGTTACGGAAGGAGTTATTTGTCCCTCGTATGTTCCTACAACGGTGCAATTAACAGATATTTTTACAAAAGCCTTGGGAAAGGCGCAATTTGAATTTCTCCTTCGCAAGTTGGGCATTCGAGATCTTCGTGCTCCCACTTGAGAGGGGGGGGGGGGTATTGAGATATTATATGATATATTGTGACTAATAATATTATGTGCAAAGATACTTACTGTTATTAAGAGATACAACTATAGGAGGCATGATTTATGGGCATGAGTTATGGGATAATAGTGATGTTAGGCATGATCTGTGGGCTTGCACGCCAAGTATAGGAATTCCTGAATATACTAGGTCTCTTGTAGTATTTATAGGGGTGAAGAATGAATGAGATAAGACACATAAAAAGATTTTGAGGAGAACTTATCAAAAGAAGTTACATCACTCAAAATGAAGCATGCTCAAGTTCTTTGAAGTGTATATATCCTTTATATTGTCTCCAATTTTTACTCATTATTCTTTTTTATCATATATTAATCAAGTGTTTATGTTTTTTCTATCGATTTGGGCTGCTTAAGAGCATTCACAATCGTTTCCTTATATTTATCTCTACTCTGCAGTGCTATTGGGTCATTCTTCAAAATAAGGATTCAATTTTATTCATTATGTACCCAACAAGTTCCTTATATTGTTTCCTTAAATAATAAAATTTAAAATAAAAAGTTAAAATTTAATAGTTCCAACAGTCAAAACATCAAATTAATAATAATCTTATAATTTATAAAAGAGAGTATAATTTATCAATTATATTCCACTTTAAAATAATTTTTATTTTATTTTAATTTTTAAGTAATTTATGGAGTGAATATTGAATGGATTGTAGTTGCAAATGTATCAATAGCAAGGATCAAGAGCATTCCTGTTAAATAACATTCCTTCTTAAATAGCACTCTTTTATTAAAAGTACGTCGTTTTGGAGTGCCCGCGGGTGACATTTTTGTAAATAAAAAGAAAATAAGTGGGATCACTCTCTTTTAAGCCACTCCAAAACGACGTAGTTTTAATAAAGGAATGTTATTTAAGGAGGAATGCTCTTGATCCTTGCTCACTATATCAATATTAACTTTTAAAAAGTTAATTTGTGATATTTTTAAATTTAAATTTGATATGATTCATTTAAAATTTGAAAGTAATAAATTTTATAATTTATAGTACTTTTATAATATTTATAATTATATTGACATAAAATAAATAAATTTATATCAATTTTAAATTTGAATACGTTTGAAATTAATTTTTAAAAAATAAGTCAATATTAAGTTTATAATTTGAAAATAAAGTAGTAAAAAAATGTGAAGATGTGTATGTTTGATGAGTTGTCCACTTAAATGAGGGTGTGAAATGTCATTTTGTATATATAGAGAATAGTTTTTGACTCCCTCATACTGGGGAGTAAAATCTTGTATATAGATTAAAATAGAGAGTCAAATAAGGATAAGAAAACTGTTGGATAATGATTTGTTGATGTATTCTTTAAAATTAGGGATAGAGAGTTGATTAAGGAAATTGTTGTTAATGTTTTAAGTCTTTTAAGGATTTAATTCATTTATATCGATTATAATTTTTAATATTATTTTTCTTCATCACACATTAATAATCGCATATGATCAATTTAAAGATATCAAGATTCAATATGTTAAGGCATAAGGTTTAAGTTTTAAAAAGTCGAAGGTTATTAAACCCTAATTTTTTATTTCTATTGGCCAAACTGTAGTGGGAATTGTTGAAGAAATGCATCAAAAATTTGAATCACCAGCAAGCAACGGGAAGCACGCAATTTGGCAGACAAGATATCTTTAGTATAGCATTATCCACATAGCATGGATCATTCATACTGTCAAAATTTTCAACTTTCACCAGAGAAAATCTTTTTACAGATTCTTCAATCGAGAAATTAATCATTATAATGGGTTTGCTAATGCAGTACTCTCTCTCTTATCTCTCCCTGTCATTTTCTCTCTCTCTCATGAAGATGGGGGAGAAAATGAACTAAGATTCTGAACAATATCAAGAAAATATAAAAAATGTTTTCCTTAATCAACCAAACTAATATAATATATATATATATGGTATATATATATATATACACAATTACAGATTTTTCTGTCGGACTACTATGACGGTTCACCCGTCGTCAGTAGTCAGAAATAATATATAACGATTGGTCCGTCGCCATATCCCAAAAAATAGTAATCATATATTGGCCAGTATGTGTCTTCTGCAAACAGTGTATACATTTTTTCTCTCTCTATATATATATATAGGTTTCAATACATGGCAATTAGTTGCTAAAGTCACTATTCCAACAACCAACATCTCAGTTAGGACTGAGCAAGTAACCAAATTGGAACCGAAATCGTACCAAAAATCGCACGAACCGCACCAATTAAAATTGCACCAACGGTTCCGGCGTATGTGACGGTTTTAGGTGGGTTAAATAACCAAATTTACGGTTCTGATTTGGTTACTAGCCAAAACCGCACGCATAAAACCGAAACCGCACCATGTGTGTGTATGTATGTATTATCTCTAGTAAATTCTAAAGTTACTTTTCACTTGAACACGCCGGAAAAACCTCGATCTTGCATTGTCATTTTTTCGCCAATTGAAAGAAGATGTTAGAGGTTATAGAGTCAAAAATTAAGCAATTGGGTTTTGGAATTTTGAATTTGTTTGATGCGTTATTGGAGGGGCTTATAGCTGAGGGGCTCGAGCACTTGATGCATTGGTTAATGTAAATGTTATAATTGTAATAGTCTAATAGATTATTTTTAGTCCTCCCTGCAATATATTTCATTCTATCTCCAGTATATACTTTTAATTTTTGGGAAACTAGATAAACATTCTTGCTTGTTATCGAATATATGGTATCCGTTATTTTATATAACGTATATTTTAGTTTTAAAGCATGCTTGATATAATTCTCATTGCCGACTCTGTCACTAAGTTAATTGCTCGATGTAAGTTTTATGTTAAATTTTATTGAAGGCTTAGGCTTTTTTGTTGTTTCAATTGGTTTTGGAACCGAAACCGCACCAATTAAAATCGCACCGCACACTTTAAAACCTCATCGCATCAATCACAAATGGTTTCAGGTGCGGTTTTAAATTTTTTAAACCGCACCTAAGCGGTTTCGGGTGCGATTTGGATTTCAAACTGCACCAAACCGCATCATGCTCACCCCTAATCTCAGTCGTTGATCAATAATATGTAGCGGCTGCATCTTGTAACGGCACCCCAATAATATGTAGCAGCTGCTATTTTAATAATAGGTCCCACCTAATGTAAATTTTTAAAAGGGAAATTATTTTTTAAAATATGCGCCGCTGTAAGTTATAGCTGCTGATAAATTTTTTTTTTTGCAATGAAGGAAATAAAGCATTCATGTAAAAATAAAGCATTCATGTGGAAAGCTGCTGACTAGGCCAAGGATTCATGCATTCATGTGGAAAGCTTGCATGTTGTCATATGGGCCGCTACAACTTGTAGTGGCCGTCACTTTTTAAAACTTCTTCACTATTAATTTATTTATTTACTTTTTAAAACTCTCGGAAAATAAAATAATAATAATAATAATAATAATAATAATAATAAATAACAAGAACAACAACAATATTAATAATAATAATAATAATTAATATTACTAATATTATTTAAAAATAATAATAACAACAATAAAAATACTAATTATTATTATTAATAATATTGTTATTGTTCTTGTTATTTATTATTATTATTTTATTATTATGCAGGAGTTTTAAAAAGCAAATAAATAAATTTATGGTGGGGGAGTTTTAAAAAGTGCAGCCTCTACAAGTTATAGCGGCTCATATGAAAACATGCAAGTTTTCCACATGAATGCATGAACCCTTGGCCAAGTTAGCACCTTTCCACATGAATGCTTTATTTCCTTCATTGCAAAAAAAAAATTTCCAAATTGCTACAACTTGAATAAGACATTTAAAAAATAATTTTCCTTCTAAAATTTACATTCGATTAATCTGACCAAGTAGGATCCGTTTACACATTAGTTTGACCAGGTGGGATCCATTATTAAAATAACAGCCGTTACATATTCTTGGGTGTGCCGCTACAAGATGTAGCGGCTGAGCTACAACTCTTTTTAATCTCAGCCTTCCATCTTATTGATCAACGACTGAGATGTTTGATTATTGAAATAGTGACTCTAACAACCGATTATCATAAATTAAAATCCTATATATATAAATATATATATATATATGCCTCATAGCAAATGGTAGCCATATGTATTTGATTAATAATCGGGTCAAATTTTTCACCGTCCAATACATGCAAGATCAGACGACCAAAATTTAAAAAACAATAAGACCCTCAACAAAATTAACAATGTTGGGGGATAACTTACTATCGCTACATTGTGTTGCTGAAAAGAAATTGTGTTTACTTCTAATTTGAAATTAAGAATAATTCTTTTTTGGCAAAACTGTGTTGTGGTAGTAAAGTAGTTTCACAACACAATAATGTAGAAGGTTGTCTTTTTAAAGTTATAATCGTCAAATTTTGTAATGGACAATGTAAAAAATGATGGCAAGGTAAACTAAATAGTTACGATTTACAATGAATCATACCCTATATTTATTGTGATCAGTGATAAAAGTATGTTTTGATTTTCTCAATTTAAAACTTCATATTTTGATAAGCCCTTTACATAAACAGTAATGAAAATTGATTTTTTTGTAGGTATTTGAAATGTAAATGGGTGAAAAAGAATAAATTGAACAAGTATATGATGGGAAAAGAAATAGGACACAATTACACAAAACAAGAGAAACTAAATGCATACCTGTATACGTACTGGGTCGGAATGGCATATAAATTTTGGCGATTTCACACAGTGATTCAAGGTGGGTGCTGACTTCTCCAATGGATGTGAAGAAGAAGGAATTAGAGGAAAAGCCCCGATGCGCGATTGATTTGGGGGAGAAGAGCTTGATCGATTTCTGACTCGGGAATTAAAGGGAAAGCCCTTATGCGCGATCGATTTGGGAGGGGAGAGCTTCGATCTGTGTTTTGGGAGGAGAGTAGAGAGTAGCCGTGTTTTTCTTTTTAAAATAAATGGGTCAAACGATGTCATTTTGATATACTATATAAAAAAAGAGTTTACAAGGTTGTGCACAACCATTTTCCCCATATATATACATACATATATATATATATATATGTGTGTGTGTGTGTGTGTGTGTGTGTGTGACGCCCCCAAAATAGGTCCAATCCAACCAACCTATTCTCGAAATAAGCCAAATATACGTGATATGTAAACAACTACAACTTCATTAATACAATTGTCGTGCAAAATACGACATCACATAAACTGTGAGTTTAAATACAAATATTATCTTCTAGACAATATTCACACTCAAATAAGTCCTCATTACAATTATTGATACACTATTTTACAAAATAGTGCGGACTACTAAAACAACTGTCTTGAACCATCACTCCACACCCCGACTAGTTCCCGCTATATTCTCGCCTCCCGAGAAGAAGAAAAATGGAACAAAAAGGAAAAGGGTGAGCTCAACTAGCCCAAAGAAAATATTATGACTAAGATAATGTACAACAAATTATCCTTAGTCTTCAACAGGGAAAAATCTGATAGAATACAATAGACAACAAATTTTAGATCAACAACTGCAGCGGAAACAATAATTCATTAGAAGAGTTAAGTAGAGAATGAAATCTACTATCATCTATGAATTTAAAAGTCCATCATCGATATTTTATCCCTGTAACATCAATTAATATACATCATAAATCAAACATTCATCTTTGTACTACAGGCCAAAGATATTCACCAGTTGGTCATGTTCATCTAAACACCTGTTCATCTTTGCACTACAGGCCAAAGATATTCATCAGAAATCATTCATCTTTGCACTACAGGCCAAAGATATTCAATTATATTATCATTTAGGACTGAGGATGATGAATTTTTTTTTTAAAGAAAACGAATCCAGTGAAACAAAAGAATAAATATTAAGGATTCGTACTTTAAACAATCCAAGTTCAAAAATACTTCATAAATAACCAGTAGTGGAGTAAGATTCAAGAATGATCAAAACATGGATACAATCAAAACTAGTATCCATAATAGATATCTTGACGAAAACGAAAAATTTAATTTTTCCGTGAATAAAGTGTCGATATCGTGAATAGTCAGATCGTGAATAGTAACTCAAACACCAAAAGATAGAAATTTCACAAAAAACATCATCACGCTTCGTGAATAGTACTTTCGAATAGTAACTCGTGAATAGTAACTCGTGAATAAGTAACTCATGAATAAGTAACCTGAGCATGAAAAAGTTCCAAATTTGATAAAAATTTTCAACCAATATTTCGGCATAATGATATTGAAGAAATAATATCATTTTCTTTAATAAAATAACATCCTTTACCTCGGAAAGAATAGTACTTCGACTAGAATAATGGATATAGTCTTTGAAAGAACTTGCAATCAGATATAGCAATACTCAAAGTACTAAAATACTCACAAATACGCTCGATATTATAGAGAGAGAAATCTTTAGTTTCTGGTGTGATTTTCAATTCTAACCTAAGCACCATATTTATAGGAAATTGCTTAGAATACCAAAGCAGAAAATTTAATATAATAATAATATTTAAAAAATTTTCCTACGCCTACTTTGAAAATCTGATTTCAGCCATTTGCAACACATGGGGGGCCAAACAAAACAATAAAAATGTTTTTCTAACTATAAATATTTTAAACTTCCAAAAATCAATTATTCTGGAACCTCGGAACTTCAATAATTCATAATAAATAGCCCTTTTATTAGAAAATTAGAATCTCTCAACTATTTATAGGAAATTCAATTCTCTACAACTTTACAGAAGAACGTTTTTTCAAATTCCAAATGTAAAATTGATCAAATCCACATACGGACGATTTTACTGTGCTATAATCAAATTTCAATCGAGAAATGGGGTCCAATTTAACACACAAAATATGTGTTAATAATTTAATGCAACAAAAATACTCTTCCTCATATACTCATATATCCCACATTTATTGTAAAATATCATCATTATTATATTATAATAATATAATAAAATATTATTTTATCGAAAAAGATAAAATATCAATTTTTAACAATTGTCACTTTAAAAATTTCTCCATCTATATCCATATAAAATCAATATTTTTCATCATATAAATCAATAATTAATTATTCACAAATAATATTACAGAATCACAAGATCTTGTGCAACCGTAGTTCCTGTGAAAGAGGGGCTTTCCAATAAGAATTTCTTCTTCTTGGCGCACAATTAGATGACCAAACCTCTCCTTAGGCAGAACTTTCTAGACATTGCCAATAATGTTATCTAATAATATTATTTAGATAATATGAATTATTGCTTTGATAATAAAAAATACAGTAGTGACAATTATTGAAACAACGGTAATATAAAATATCAACGCAAAGAATTATTGAATCAATAAAATAAAATATCTGAGCATAATTCATCAGAATAATTATTGAGTAGTGCCTTCTTACGTAAGAATCAATAATTGGTTCAATACAGGTACCATCTTTGCAATGACGCCATGTATTACTATGTTTTAACCACCGGGTATTCTAACAGTATTAACGGTAACAACTACGCCATTATTTATAAACAACTTATACTTGTCGTTTTCTTCATCCAATCGCTTTTTACATTATGGGGCCCACACAAGGTTTCTGCATGCGTCGTCGAATATTCCAAACAACAAGAATATTCCATGACCAAACGAATATTCTCAAACAACAATGAGTATTTTATAACCACTTGCTTATTTAAAAATATTTACATTTTTACCCACAACTAACCACGTTAATCAAATCAACCCTTACTACTTCAAAATAATAAATAGAGAATTAAATCTTCATTTATAAAAAGTTGGGGCCTATATATATATATATATATATATATATATATATATTTTAATTTTAATTATGGCAAACGTTTGTTATGGACCTGACATTAAATGACGAGTTGATTCTGGTTGATCTCAGACAATGGAAGGTCGAGATTGGTCAAATTTTCTCCCTCACCATGACATGGCGGCGAGTCCATCCCCGATCCATGCTACCAATTTACGTTCACGCCTAACAATTTATATACATGCTGCGCTACAAAGTCAGAACACGACAGTGTGGCTCTCCCCCATATTAAGATATTGTAAAGATGAGTTTATTTTTAGGTATACATAATATAAAAATAAAAGATAATGTAAAGATACATAATGTAAAAATAAAAGATAATGTAAAGATAAGTTCGAATAAAAGAAAATTTATTTTATGCATACATAATATAAAAATAAGATAAGTTTGAATAAAAGATAAAATTATTTTATTATAAAAGATAAATTTATTTTTGAATAAAAGATAAAATTTATTAATATTTTCAAATAATTTATAATATTATGAAAATTATAAATTATTTAAAAATATTAATTAAATCATAAATTTATATTTTAAAAATTAAAATAAATTACATGAATTTTAAATCTAAAAATAATTTATATAAATTTTATAATTCAAACTTATCTTATTTTTGGGATAGAGATGATACCCATGTATACATAATATAAAAATAAGATAAGTTTGATTAAATGGGTATAATAAAATATTAATAAATTTTATCTTTTATTCAAAATAAATTTATCTTTTATAATAAAATAATTTTATCTTTTATTCAAACTTATCTTATTTTTATATTATGTATACATAAAAATAAATTTATCTTTTATTCAGACCTATCTTTACATTATCTTTTATTTTTACATTATGTATACCTAAAAATAAACTCATATTTACATTATCTTAATATGGGGGAGAGCCACATTGTCGCTACAGCTTGTAGCGGCAAGAATGTATTAAATTGTTAGGGGCAATAACGTAAATTGGTAGCATGGATTGGGGGATGTGGACTGCCGCCATGTCGTAGCTAGAGAGAAAATTGACCAATCTCACCTTCCATCGTTTAGATCAACAAGAATCAACTCGTTGTTTGAAATGTTGTTCATGACAAACGTTTGACATGGATTAAAACCCTATATATATATATATATATATATATATATATATTTTGCCACGTCCCAATCACGTAAGATGTCCCGATCCCCGCACGAAGAAACACGATCAACACTAAAAGCTTGACGGCCATAGTTGGGATACTTCGGCGCGAGAGTCAAGATGGCCGCTATGAGGTTAACAATGGAGGATAAAATATCTAGTGTATTGAGAGAGATAAAAAATCAGTTACCTGTGTGTGTACCTTTTCTTGGAGACTTCCTTGCTAGGTTATACTCTCTTTTAGGTTTACTGCTCCCCTACTACCCCGACACAATTGTTAATCCCATCCCTTTGACCACCGTTAGTGAATCGTCAATCCTCATTAATGCGATGTAAGATATCAGTCAACCATTACCTTTGTCATCATCACCGGTCAAAGCCCAAGTGAAGATATTTAGTCATTTGATGGGTCGGTTCAGCCAACCCGGCCCAAGGCTTTCAAGATCCGACAAAGATGACCCAATAGATTAACCAAAGAATTAGGCATAACCAGTCCGGCCCACTATGTAAAATATCAGGACCCAACATTGCCCCCTAGTCTTTTATTAAACAGGATGTTTAATGAAAGAGTATAAATGGCATCGGTCCAGGGCAAAAGGAGTTATAATAAGATCGATAAAGGCCCAAAATATAGCTTACCGAGGCCCATCTGATGAACATCAAATAACAACATAAAGGATTCATCTTCGCCAACCTCTACAGAAGTACCAACTGAAGAGCCGTTAACTACCGAAGCTCAAGCCACAGAATCAACTCCCACTGAAGGGACAAGCCAACCTCGCCAAAGAAAGCATTCTGGCCGAAAATCAAAACACCCCCTCACACGGACTTACAATGAGTGCTTCCTCTATATGCCCCTTGACGAACGGACCCGAGTCTTTCGTGCAAAAAAGAGGGAAATCCAAATAACTCCTCCAACCGCCGAAGAGCTACAAGTACCTCCCACAGAAGCTGATCTTTCTCCGGGCATCCTAGTTGAAATCGTGGTTTCTGACGAAGAGCCCGAAGAACAAATAGAGCTCATATCGAAGAGATCCCTCACTCTCTGCTAGAATCCAATGAGAAATTTCCATCTCAGCTCCACAACTCTTTCGTCCGCGATACCGATGACCACCGATTCGGTAATAGCTCCATAATGAACCTGATCGACGAAAGAATGAAATACCAAGCTAAGGTAAGATGCTACTTAACTTATCCAATTACATCTCGGCCCATCAATTTGAACTGATTCATTAACATTGATCATCTGCAAGCAAACACTGTCTTCGGGCGCCTCCGTCCCAAATACAAAGAAGCTGAAGCCGAAGTCGTAGAAGATGCCGTCCGAAGGGAGAACGTCATACTGCAATCGACCTTGGCGAAGGCAAGACATCATTGTGATATCGCCCTCTTCAACAAAGAGTGCCTTCGAAAGGATCTCAATAAGGTTAAAAAAGAGTTGGAGACTACCAAGGCCACACATCAGGTCATCTCAAATATACATGTCGACCCAAGCTAAAGAATCAAAACATCTGGCACATCGCCAGAAGCTTAAAGAAGAGCTCAAAGAACTTCGGGCCCTTAGGGATTTGAGTTCGCCACTGACCGAAGATCGACGTAAGGAAATCCAGGCAGCATACAGAAAATCCGCCGATCTGAACGATGAGATTGTCCATATATAATGCCGAAGTAGATGAAATCTGCCGAAGTAAAGGCAAGAGAAAGCTTGTTACAGCCAATGTAGATCCATCTCTTCTAGACTCTTCAGACGGCCATGATGACAATGAAGAAGCCTGAAGATGACCTCCCCTTTACCTTTAGCTATAGAACTTTCTGTAAAAATTCTAACTTTATGTGAACAATTAATATTAATGAAATATCAACTTCATTTATTATAACTTTTGTGTTAGCATCTTCTTGTCAATAATTCAGTATTAATCAACTTGAAAACTATACAAAATTCTTTTGAACTTAACTTAAATTGTGAATCAGATAAGGCATATAACAGTTAAGTTAAGAAATGACATAAATCGAACTCAATAAACCGAACACAAACACTTGAACAAAAATAAAGTAACAAATACTTATCGTTTCCGAAGTGTGAGACAGATTAGGCATAAGGTGAATTCGGCTGATCCTCCTTGCACCATTGGGATCTTGTTTACCACTCGGGGTGAAACAAGTATATAAGGACATCTGTCTACCATGCGGGGTATAACAAATATATAAGGACATCTGTCTACCATGCGAGGTAGAACGAATATATAAGAATATAAGGACACTCCTGAAAAAAAGGCTACCATCGAATGGCCAGCGAGTCCGGCCATACCTCCTTACTTCGGTGCATATTGATTTACCACTCGCGGTAAAAACAATATTAAAAGGACCATGGAATTTGTCTACCACTCGCGACAAATCAAATTCATAAGGACACTCCTGCCGAAAAGGCTACCATCGAATGGTCAGCGAGTCCACCCCGTCCTCCTTACACCGATGAAATTTGCCTACCCCGAAGGGCCTGACAAATTCATAAGGACCACCTGCCAAAGAGGCTACCATCGAATGGTCAGCGAGTCCCCCCCGTCCTCCTTATTCCCTTGTGAATTTAGGACAAATAGGAAGAAGATCAATATAAATTGTAGATGAGCTACCGAAGTCTTTCTGTGCTGAATCCCCAGTTTTTTCAAGAATATCCCTGCCGAAGTACTTTATAGGCCAATAACTTCGCAGCCAAATGATTGCCACAAATGTCTTCGTGAACTTCCCGAAGAACATAATCTGCTTCGGATGGAACCAAACATTTGAGCAATGGTGATGAAAAATAGAATTATTATAGCCATCGACCCCTTCCTAGCCTGTTGCGCTGATGTCCAAAATAGAATATCCGTCTGTATACAGCGTCCACGAACTCAGCTTCTGCTGAAGTACTGCAACGGATTTGTCGGACTCTTCAGCTTATTTCATCATCCCGAAGGACAAGGCTTACATAGTAAACCATGTGCTTCTTATCCCCATCTTCATGCACCAAAAATGCTCCTACTGCCAACGAACTAGATGCCAGATATAAATACAATAACACAGCAGGATCAGGCTTCACCAACAAAGGCACCGAAGTCCACTGGAACGTCTTAGCATTCTTCGGCACTTTCCACATACCAAAGATTGGCAAACATCTTTCTGCCGATTTGGATTTTAAACCTCATCAAAGTTTCTTTTGAACAGTCTGGTGTTTTCCATTCGAACCTACAGCTTTAGACGAGTATTTCTGAGGACGAGTCTCCACAGGGCGTTGTACCCTCAATGAATTCTCAGGAGTGCGGCTTCTGGATCTGCTTCGACCATGATCCCGAAAACCAATAGGGCGGAGTACCCTCTTCGGTCAATCAGGAAAATGGTTGTTGGGTCTTCATCTACTCTGCTTCGACCATAATCCCGAAAACCAATAGGGCGGAGTACCCTCTTCGGTCAATCAGGAAAATGGCTATTGGGTCTTTATTTACTCTGCTTCGACCATAATCCCGAAAACCAATAGGGCGGAGTACCCTCTTCGGTCAATCAGAAAAATGGCTGTTGGGTCTTCATCTACTCTACTTCGATCCTGAGGATAGCCTCAAGACATGTCTTTAAAGTGTAAACTTCTTTCCAACTTGATCGGTCTGTCAGTCTAACCACTTCGGTATAGGATTCTAAGCAGTATGCCTTCTACCCTTTTCCAACCATAGTCAGGTTTTCTCTTGGCAGCAAAAATCAATCTTCTTCTAGCATCACCTTGGGCTCTCGAACGAGAACCCTTAGAAACCTGCTTGGAAGCAGTACCAACATGAGCACTCATTGAAGGACCCAATCAATCCTTGACGGATACTCATTGTGTAGACGAAGTCACAGCCATCAGCTATCCTTTAGAATTAACTGTTCTACTCTTCACCATGGATTCCGACGTAGAGCAGCTACAACTTGTGATTGAAAATATTCAGGACACTAGAACTCAGCCCCTCCTTCTAGCGCCAATGTTAACGCCAAGATCTTTTGCCACGTCCCAATCACGTAAGACGTCCTGATCCTGCATAGTAAACACGATCAACACCAAAAGCTTGACGGCTTCGGTAGTCGGGGATAGCTTCGGTAGCGTGAGAGTCGAGACAGTGAATTCTGAGGGTTAACAATGGAGGATAAAATATCTAGTGTATTGAGAAAGATAAAAAATCAGTTACCTGTGTGTGTACCTTTTCTTGGAGACTTCCTTGCTAGGTTATACTCTCTTGCCCGGTTTACCGTGCCACCTACTACCCCGACACCTGTTAATCCCATCTCCTTTGTCCACCGCTAGCCGACTGTCCAATCCTCATTAATGCGATGTAAGATATCAGTCAGCCATTACCTTTGTCATCATCATCGGTCAAAGCCCAAGTGAAGATATTTAGTCATCTGATGGGTCGGTTCTGCCAACCCGGCCCAAGGCTTTCAAGATCCGACAAAGATGACCCAATAGATTAACCAAAGAATTAGGCACAACCAGTCCGGCCCACTATGTAAAATATCAAGTCCCAACAATATATATATATATATATATATATATATATATATATATATATATATATATGCAAGCTTCCTAAAGGAAAGATGTATAACATTTAAAAGCATCGAGGCAATTCTTTTGTAATCATTCTTCTTGTCGGCATAATTATAAATTAATTTAAGTAGCAACAAAAAATTGCGTTGACAACACTCCAATTAAATACCAAATTAAAGTCAATTGCTGTTTTCAATGGTCTAGCAAAGTCAATTGTCGAGAAGGCTCTAATCAATATCATCACTCTAATTATTCTGTTTATAGTAACTTTAATTTATTATTATCCCACTAATCCTTCCCATGATCATGACTTAGTTGCTTAGCTAAGCTTCAACTCTTGTGTATGCCATATTATAATTCAAGAGTAAAAGTTTTTTTCTTGATATCATTCCCTATGATTTAGTATTCCAACTATACCATTTCCAACAAAGTTTGTTTTAGTTTTGTTTTAAATTTTATTTTATTGATTCTTTTTAACTCTCTTTTGAATAGCACATAGAATTTGCATGTGCCACAATACTAGTACATCTTAAAAGTTTGCACGTGCCACAATACTAGTATATCTTACCTTTTTTTTTTTAAACCTTATTATGGGAAATACAATAAAATCTCATAATTAAATTCACCGCTTTTCTATTGCAAGTAATCAAGTCTCACATAAATAAAGAAATATATACTTTACATAGAAGAAGAATAAATTTATACGAATAAAAATCGAATATGAAACCTAAGTCATATATAGAACCTCCAAAAATTGCATTTGATTAAGAAAATAAATACTATGTGTGACGCTCCCAAAATAGGAATACATCACCCATTTTGAGTCGCCAGATACATAGTACAAAATTCAAATACAAACTTAATTATACAGCTGTCGTGTAAAGTACGAAAAAAAATATAATCTAAGAGTTTTAATAATAATATTGTCATCTAGACAATATTCACACTCAATGGAGTCCTCATTACATTTATTGTCACACTATTTAACAGAATAGTGAGGACTACTAATACTATTATCTGGACCATCACTCCGTTCCCCGACTAGTTCCGGCTACGTTCTCATTTCCTGAAGAGAACAGTGAAAGAAAGGGTGAGCTCAACTAGCCCAGTAAGAAATATTATGACTAAGATAATGCAGAATAAATTATTATTAGCCTTCAATAGTATTAAACTGATAAAATATAATAAACCTCAAGTTTAACTGCAGCGGAATAAGCAATCTATTAGAAGAGTCAAGTAGAGAATAATGTGACGCCCCCAAAATTAGGTATACATCACCCATTCTGAGTAGCCAGATACATGGTACAAAGTTCAAATACAACTTCATTTATACAAATCATTGAAATATCAGATATAGAATACGACCACACTTAACTATGAGTTTTAATACAAATGTATGTAACTCTCATGTTACCTCGACCACAACCTTACAATGATACTTTACATAAAAGTATAGTCAAAAACTGTTTTAGAAATTAAAATATTTGGGAAGTGCTAAAGGAAACCTTCGTACATGGGAGGCCATGCGTCTAGGTTATGATAGATATCATATGTCCACAGAATTATCCTTGGTTGACCCAAAAGTCCCCAAAGAGAAACAAGAAGATTACTATCATCTTCTTTCCAATGGTGAGTCTTCTCTTGACATATAAATATCTCTGTTGTCTCCAAGTGAACATTATATTTCACATAAACCCCAAGATCATATAGGTAGTGCTTGTAGATATATTCAGCAAGTGGATGTGCACAACCATGTCTTATGAGAACACGAGGATGTATGTCATTAGACATCTTGTATGATAGTGACAAAACACCCTTCCAAAGTTGGGTCCGCCTCACCCTATTTGATTCACCAAATATAACTACTAAATGATGTATAGAATACAACACACTTTTCTATACTGTTTAGGGAGAACATTCACAGCTAGAGACCACTGTTCTATTCCCCTGTTATCTCCGCTCGACCCGATAATACTCTTACGGCAACACTCTTATTACCTGAAAGGAATTGTGAAGCAGAAAGGGTGAGTACAACTAGCCCAGTAAAGAATATCATGACTAAAGATAATTAAATTATCAATAGCTTTCATCAATAATAAATCAGAGATTTAGAACATATGGTAGATGATAAAACTTTTCAACCATAGTTGCGGTGAACGAAGCAATCCATTAGAAGAGTCAAATAGACCATAAGGTCTATTATCTTCTATGTGTTAAAGTCCACCAATAATGTTTTATCCATGTAAAATAAATCAATAGTTCACATCCCACAATCATATGAATAACTCATAATCATAATTGTGGTTCTAAATTCCTCTTCACAACCGGAACGAAGATAATTTTCATCACTTATCTTCACCAAACATCAAAAATCATGGTTATACCAAATCGAATTCCCCGCTTCATAATCATACTAATAAATTCATCTTTGCACTACTGACGAAAGATATTCATTAACAATTCATCTTTGCACTACATGCCAAAGACATACAACTGTATTTTAGAAAAGAGTCAAGTAGAGCATGATATCTACTATCTTCTACTTAATTAAAAGTGTATAATAAATATTTTATCATTGAGACTCACAATAAATAATCCACATCATCGAATCACCCATGCACTACTGGCCAAGGATATTCGTTAATATCACATCCATGAATTTATATTTCATCATTGAGACTCATTTCGATAATCAATCCATATCACTGAATTATCCATGCACTACGGCTAAGGATATTCGTTAATATCACGACCACGAATTATCCATGCCGGCTAAAGATAATCGTTTTTTCATAAACGGTCATGATCATGCTATAAAACAATTCATCTTTGCACCATTCGCCGAAGAGAATCCATAGCCATAATCATACCAAAAATTGTCCATCAATGCACTACGGGCCAATAAGGACTTTTTTCACATCATTTGTAACATTACGGTCATGATTATACCGAATAATCCATGGTCATAATCATACCAAGTCCATCTATGCACTACGACCAAAGATAACTTTCAACACAATATAAGCATGAGGATGATGACAATGATATAAGAATCAATCAAATGAGATAAATGATAAATATTAAACATTTATAATATAATTTATCCAGCGTTCAATAATAACCAAATGTTATCAATCACTTAATAATCTCATAATCTATCATTAATATTATAACAATATTTTAATCATTTCTTAAACTTATAAACAATTTATGTCAATTGTTTACACTTTATCAAATAATACATTTAATCATTCAAAAATACCATACTCATAAGATTTCATTATCAATGATCAAATTCCTCATCAAAATCAATATACCCTATATAGGATTCTTAAGATATAAAATCCTATTTTCCAATTTTATTATTTTACATAACATATTTAATTCATTTACTCATAACTAGTTTATTTTCATGAAAATACAAAATCAATCCCAAAAATATTTCTTTTACGGGATTTAGCGAGAATATAGTCCCATCTTGAACATATATTTTCTCGATTTTTTTAAAATTCATTTACTATTTTCATATGGCTAAAACCTAGCGAATATTTAGACATTTATCATAAATTGTACTTTGGTTCAAAAATTCCGAAATTTACGAGGTTATACTCTGTTATATATACATATACTCAATAAAATTTCACAAATTTTGGAGTTAACCACAAGGAGTTATAAGGGTTTACTTTTAAAATAGTATTTTCTCATAAAATCCATAACTTTTAATCTATACATCCAAAAATTACCATTTTTGGACACAATCTATAAAACTCATCAAATTATTATTTCAAATTTTTCCGAGAATTTTGAGGGTCGGAAAAATTATGAAATCGCCTGGCGAAACCACTTTTAATAAAAATACTATTCGTATGAATATGAAGGATCATTTACAATGCATGCGGTAATCCACATAGACGAGTTATTTCAACGTAATAATAAAGAATGGAACCGGTCATGCGTAACGCATACGTACTTGATATTACAATAGAATAATAAATAATGAAATAACAGAAGAATTCACCAGCGTGCGATAGACCACACGAGATATGTTATTCCAATGTAATACTAAATAACGGAACCGAATTCAAGCGTGATACGCATTGAAACGGGATATTCTAACGAGAATAATAAATAATGTAACCAGTCCGTAAGTAAAAGCGCATGTAGACGGGATATTCCAATGAATAATAATAGAGAATGAAATAATAGAAGAATTTCACCATGTATATGATTTGATTGGCGTGTACATGTTATTCCAACATAATAATAAAGAATGGAATAATAGAAGAATTTCACCATGTATCTACGGTGATCTGCGTGTCTGAGTTATTCCAACAGAATAATGAAGAATGGAATAACGAAGTTCTCATCATGAATACTGAGCGAAATAATACCCTTACTATAATAATAATAATTATAATAATAATAATAATATCCTTTACGAGTACGACAATTATATCCCCTACGATTACAATAAATAATATCCCCAACGATTACAACAAATAATATCCCTTTACCGTAAAAGAAATTGAATATAAGAGTAGGGAAGGAGCGTAATACTTTTCTATAAACTCTATAATTTTTCTCTCTAGAGTTTCAAAGGTGAATTCGTAAGAAATAATGAAGGAATGAGTTTCTATTTATAGAAAATGGACTGCATAAGAATTAACTCATGAAACTATCCAGATTAATTTACTTTAATCGATGGTCCATATTTAAAGCAAAATCTTTTAAATAAAATATAATATATTCTATTTATAATCTAATAAAATGAATAACTTTATAAAAGATTTTACTATGCAAAACACTATGCATAATAAAATATAATATATTCTAATTATTATCTAATAAAACAGATAACTTTATAAAAATATTCTGCTTTATATAAAAGATTTTACTATTAGCCTAATAAAACGAATAACTTTATAAAAGTGTTACATTTTATATAAAAAGCTTTTCTATTTTATTACATTAATAATACCAATAAAACAAAACCGAGTGACTTATCACATAAGCATCAATAATTAATACCGTAGTGCTACTATACAACCACGCCAGCGTATTCTTTGTTTTTTAACATAGGGTGTTTCAACGATTAACAGTAAAACTTCCGTACGTTATTTTCATAAAAATATTTTTGTCGTTTTCTTAATCTGACAATAATTCCGTTGTGGGGTCCACCAATAATTGTACCGTCGTACTGATATTCCCAGACAAAAAGAATATTCCCCGACTAATCGAATATTTTATATCAACTTGCTTACTTTGCAAAAAAAAAAAGTACACATATTACCCTTAACTTTAAACTTTTATCAATTTAACTATTTACCAAAATAGAAAAATTGAATACTTTTATTTCATAAAATTCGGGGTCTCACAATCACCCCTCCTTATGAAATTTCGCCTCGAAATTTACGTCACGTACTGATATTCAAGAGATGAGAATACCTTGCTTTCTTTTCGGATTGTACCTTCCTGGTTATATCCTCTGTATCATGATTTTTCCATTGCTCATCTCCTGTATTTCAGATATCATTCTAGAATATATCTTCAAAACAAAGGTTAATTGACATATCACAATTTGTCAACTTATCAAGTAAACAATTTCAGCTTAGGTAAGTAACATACTAGCGAAGTATATAACTCGTCTCTCCCCTCCTAGTTCTAGACTCTTATCTCCGCCAGCGACCATATCCCTAAGCTCTGATACCAACTGCGACGCCCTCAAAATTAGGTATACATCACCCATTCCGAGTCGTCAGATACATGGTACAAAATTCAAATATAACTTCATTTATACAACTGTTGAGCTGTCGTATAGAATACGACCACAGTTAACTATGAGTTTTAATACAAATGTATGTAACTCTCATGGTACCTCGACCACAACCTTACAATGATACTTTACATAAAAGTATAGTCAAAAACTGTTTTAGAAATTAAAATCTTTGGGAAGTGCTCAAGGAAACCTTCGTACATGGGAGGCCATGCGTCTAGGTTATGATAGATATCATATGTCCACAGAATTATCCTTTGTTGACCCAAAAGTTTCTAAAGAAAAACAAGAAGATTACTATCATCTTCTTTCCAATGGTGAGTCTTCTCTTGACATATAAATATCTCTGTTGTCTCCAAGTGAACATTATATTTCACATAAACCCCAAGATCATATAGGTAGTGCTCGTAGATATATTCAGCAAGTGGATGTACACAACCATGTCTTATGAGAACACGAGGTTGTATGTCATTAGACATCTTGTTTGATAGTGGCAAAACACCCTTCCAAAGTTGGGTTCGCCTCACCCTATTTGATTCACCAAATATAACTACTAAATAATGTATAGAATACAACACACTTTTCTATCTTTGTTTAGGAGAACCTCCATAGCTAGAGACCAACATTACTCTATTCCCCCGTTATCCCCCGCTCGAATTCGAAATACTCTTACTAAGCAACACTCTTATTACACTCGAAAGGAATTGTGAAGCGAGAAAGGGTGAGCACAACTAGCCCAGTAAAGAATATCATGACTAAAGATAATTAAATTATCAATAGCTTTCATCAATAATAAATCAGAGATTTAGAACATATGGTAGATGATAAAACTTTTCAACTATAGTTGCAGCGGAAGAATCAATCCATTAGAAGAGTCAAATAGACCATAAGGTCTATTATCTTCTCTATGTTAAAAGTCCACCAATAATGTTTTATCCATGTAAAATAAATCAACAGTTCACATCCACAATCATATGAATAACTCATAATCATAATTGTGGTTCTAAATTCTCTTCAAAACTGTGATCTAAGATAATTTTCATCACCTATCTTCACCAAACATCAAAAATCATGGTTATACCAAATCGTAATTCTCGCTTCATAATCATACTAATAAATTCATCTTTGCACTACTGACGAAAGATATTCATTAACAATTCATCTTTGCACTACATGCCAAAGACATACAACTGTATTTTAAAAAGAGTCAAGTAGAGCATGATATCTACTATCTTCTACGAATTAAAAGTGTATAATAAATATTTTATCATTTGAGACTCGACGATATAAATAATCCACATCATCAAATCACCCCCCACTACTACTGAGGATATTCGTTAATATCACATCCATGAATTTATATTTCATCACGAGACTCATAATCGATAATCAATCCATATCATCAATTATCCATACGCACTACTGCTAAAGATAATCGTGTTTTAATAAGCAATCAACGATCATGCTATAAAATAATTCATCTTTGCACCATTGGTCAAGAGAATCCATAGCCATAATCATACCAAAATTGTCCATCAATGCACTACGGCCAATAAGGACTTTTTCCACATCATTTATAACATTACGATCATGATTATACCGAATAATCCCTGGTCATAATCATACCAAGTCCATCTATGCACTACGACCAAAGATGACTTTCAACACAATATAAGCATGAGGATGATGACAATGATATAAGAATCAATCAAATGAGATAAAGGATAAATATTAAACATTTATAATACAATTTATCCAAATATTCAATAATAACCAAATGTTATCAATCACTTAATAATCTCATAATCTAATACCATTAATATTATAACAATATTTTAATCATTTCTTAAACTTATAAACAATTTATTTCAATTGTTTACACTTTATCAAATAATGCATTTAATAATTCAAAAATACCATACTCATAAGATTTCATTATCAATGATCAAATCCTTCATCAAAATCTGAATATACCCTATATAGGATTCTTAAGATATAAAATCCTATTTTCCAATTTTATTATTTTACATAACATATTTAATTCATTTACTCATAACTAGTTTATTTTCATGAAAAATACAAAATCAGTCCCAAAAATATTTCTTTTCTGGGATTTAGTAGAATATAGTCCCATCTTAAACATATATTTTTCTCAGAATTTTTAAAATTCATTTACTATTTTTCATATGGCTAAAACTGCCGAATATTTAGACATTTATCATAAATTGTACTTTGGTTCAAAAATTTGGAAATTTTCAGGGTATACTCCTGTTATATACATGTACTCCCAATAAAAATTTCACCAATTTTGGAGTTAACCACAAGAAGTTATAAGGGTTTACTTTTAAAATAGTATTTTTCCATAAAATCCATAACTCTTAATCTATACATCCAAAAATCGCCATTTTTGGACACAATCTATAAAACTCATCAAATTATCATTTCAAATTTTTTCAGAATTTTTGAGGGTCAGAAAAATTATGAAAATGCCCCTGGCAGAAACCACTTTTTAATAAAAATACTATTCGTATGAATATGAAGGATCATTTACAATGCATGCGGTAATCCACATAGACAAGTTATTTCAACAGAATAATAAAGAATGGAACCAGGTCATGCGTAAACGCACAGACAGGATATTTCAATAGAATAATAAATAATGAAATAACAGAAGAATTCACCAGGCATGCGATAGACCGCCATACATATAGTTATTCCAATGTAATACTAAATAACGGAACCGAATCAAGCATGATACGCAATTGTGGATATTCTAACGAATAATAAATAATGGAACCAGTCCGTAGTAAAAGCATTTGATGATGTGATATTCCAATGAGAATAATAGAAATGGAATAATAGAAGAATTTCACCATGTATGCGAAGATTGGCATATATATGTTATTCCAACATAATAATAAAGAATGGAATAATAGAAGAATTTCACCATGTATACGGTAGTCTGCGTATACAGGTTATTCCAACAGAATAATGAAGAATGGAATAACAAAAGTTCTCTTCATGAATATGAACGAAATAATACCCCTTACTATAATAATAATAATAATAATATCCTTTACGAGTACGACAATTATATCCCCTACGATTACAATAAATAATATCCCCTACGATTACAACAAATAATATCCCTTTACCGTAAAAGAAACTGAATATAAGAGTAAGGAAGGAGCAAAATACTTTTCTATAGCTTCTCTATAATTTCTCTCTCTAGAGTTTTAGTGAATTCGTAAGAAATAATGAAGGAATGAATTTCTATTTATAGAAAAATGGACTGCATAGTAACTAACTCATGAACGGTCCAGATTAATTTACTTTTATCTGATGGTCCATATTTAAAGCAAAATCTTTTAAATAAAATATAATATATTCTATTTATAATCTAATAAAATGAATAACTTTATAAAAGATTTTACTATGCAAAACACTACGCATGCACTATGCAAACACTATGCATAATAAAATATAATATATTCTAATTATTGTCTAATAAAATGATAACTTTATAAAAGTATTCATTTTATATAAAAAAATTTACTATTAGCCTAATAAAATGAATAACTTTATAAAAGTGTTACATTTTATATAAAAAAGCTTTTCTATTTTATTACATTAATAATACCAATAAAACAAAACCGAGTGACTTATCACATAAGCATTAATAATCAATACTGTAGTGCTACTATACAACCACGCAGACATCGCACTTTTAACACCGGGTGTTTCAACAGTTAATCAGTAAAACTTCCGCTGCCGTTAAAATATTTTTGTCGTTTTCTCAATCTGACAATAATTCCGTTATGGGGTCCACCAATAATTGTACCGTCGTACTAATATTTCCAGACAAAAAGAATATTCCCCGACTAATCGAATATTTTATATCAACTTGCTTACTTTGCAAAAAAAATTCACATATTACCCTTAACTTTAAACTTTTATCAATTTAATTATTTACCAAAATAGAAAAATTGATTACTTTTATTTCATAAAATTCGGGTCTCACAATCACCCTCCTTATGAAATTTAAGCCCTCGAAATTTACGTGACGTTACTGATATTCAAGAGATGAGAATACCTTGCTTTCTTTTTGGATTGTACCTTCCCAAGTTATATCCTCTCAGATCATGATTTTTCCATTGCTCATCTCCTGTATTTCAGATATCATTCTAGAATATATCTTCAAAACAAAGGTTAATTGACATATCACAATTTGTCAACTTATCAAGTAAACAATTTCAGCTTAGGTAAGTCACATACTAGCGAAGTATATAACTCGTCTCTCCCCTCCTAGTTCTAGACTCTTATCTCCGTCAGCGACCATATCCCTAAGCTCTGATACCAACTGTGACGCCCTCAAAATTAGGTATACATCATGTGACGCCCAAAATAGGTATACATCACCTATTACGAGTTGTCAATACATGGTGCGTAAACAACTACAACTTTATTATTACAACCAGAAAAGCTGAGTTTGAATACAAATATTATCTTCTAGACAATATCTATACTCAAATAAATCCTCATCACATTTATTGATACATTATTTTACAAAATGGTGAGGACTACTAAACAATTCTTTCTAAAACCTTCATTCCATACCCGACTGCATCGCTATATTCTCGCCTCCTGAGAAGAAAAATGGAACAAAAAGGAAAAGGGTGAGCTCAACTAGCCCAGTAAAGAATATTATGACTAAGATAATATACAACAAATTACCATTAGTCTTCAACAGGGAAAAATCTAATAGAATACAATAGACAACAAATTTTAAATCAATATTCGCAGCGGAAATAATAATTCATTAGAAGAGTTAAGTAGAGAATGCAAACTACTATCTTCTATGTATGAATTTAAAAGTTCATCGCCTATCTTTTATCCCTGTAACATCAATCAATATACATCTGGAATCAAATATTCATCTTTGCACTACAGGCCAAAGATATTCATCAGTTGGTCATGTTTATCTAAACACCTGTTCATCTTTGCACTACAGCCAAAGATATTCTTCAGAAATCATTCATCTTTGCACTACAGGCCAAAGATATTCAATAATATCATCATTTAAGACTGAGGATGATGAAAAATATTTTTAAAGAAACGAATCCAAGAAAACAAAATGATAAGGATTAAGGATTAAGGATTCGTACTTTGTTTTATCCACGTTCAAAAATACCTCAAAAATAATCATAGTGGTGTAAAATTCAAGAATGATCAAAACATGGATACAATCAAAGCTAGTATCCGAATAGATATTTTGGACAAAAAGAAGAAATTTTATTTTTTGGTGAATAGTCACAGATATCGTGAATAGTGCCATATACGTGAATAGTAAGTCCAGACACCAAAAGGTAGAAATTTCCCAAAAACATCTTCACGCTTCATGAATAGTACTCGTGAATAGTAACTCGTGAATAGTAACTCATGAATAGTAACTCGTGAATAGTAACTTCATGAATAGTAACTCATGAATAAGTAACTCATGAATAGTAACCCCGACATGAAAAAGTTCCAAATTTGATAAAAAGTATCAACCAATATTTCAAAGATAATGATATTGAAGAAATAATATCATTTGAGAAGAAAATAACATCCCTTACCTCGAAGATTTGTACTTCTAGTGGAATAATCTGGGATATAGTCTTTGAAGGAACTTGCACCGCCTCTAACAATACTCAAAGTATACTCAAAATACTCACAAGAATACGCTTCGATAATATAGAGAGAAAACTTCAGATTTACGGTGTGATTTTCAATTCTAACCCAAGCACCTTATTTATAGGAAATTCTTAGAACACCAAAGCGAAAAAATTTAATAAATTAATAATATAATTATATAAATTTCCTACGCATGCCTAGAATTTGATTTCAGCCATCAAACACATGCCACATTCTAGAAAAGTAAGAAAAACGTTTTTCTAATTTTAAATATTTTAAACTTCCAAAAATCAATTATTTTGAGCTTGAACTTCAATAATTCATAATAAATAGCCCTTTCATCAGAAAATTCGAATCTCAGCGTGTTTTAATAGGAAATTCAATTCTCTACAACTTTATAGAAGAAAGTTTTTCCAAATTCCAAATAGAAATTGGCCAAAATCCACAAACAGACGATTTTACTGTGTTATAATCAAATTTCAAATTCAATAAATGGGGTCCACCGACATGTTTAACATGTTTTAAACATTTATTGCAACAAAATACTCTTCCTCCTCGTATACTCATATATCCCACATTCGTTGTAAAAATATCACCATTATTATATTATTAAAATATAATAATATATTTAAATAATTATTTTATCGTAAAAAAAGATAAAATTTCAATTTTCAACAATTGTCACATTAAAATTTTCTCCATCTATATCCACATAAAATCAATATTTTCCTCATCATATGAATCAAAATTAATTATTCACAAATAATATTACGTAATCACAATATTGACAACCGGCGCTTCTCGTGAAAGAGGGGCTTTCAATAAGAATTTCTCCTTCATGGCGCATGAATTAGGTGACCAAACCTCTCCTTGACGTAACTTTCTAGACATTGCCAATAATGTTATTTAATAATATTATTCAGATAATATGAATTATTGCTTCGATAATGAAAAATCTACCGTGTAATGACAATTATTAAAACAACAATAATATAAAATATCAACGCATGACAATTATTAAATCAATAAAATCTTTGATAAGAATTACAGAACCATTATTGAGTAGTGCCTTCTTACGTAAGAATCAATAATTGGTGCAATACCGGTGCTACTTCTTGTTTTTTACCATCGAGTATTTTAACAAGATAATTAGCAGAATAACTACTGTTGTTATTTTTAAACAACTTATATTTATCGTTTTCTTCATCCAATCGCTTTTCAAGATTATGGGGGGCCCACACACGGTCGCTGCTAAAATCATTTAATATTCCCAAGCGATCTGAATATTCCACGACCAAACGAATATTCCCCGACAAACAATGAATATTTTATAACCACTTGCTTATTTTGAAGTATTTATGTATTTTACCCTTAACTATCCACATTAATCAAATCAAACCTTACTATTTCAAAATAATAAATAGAGAAAATTAAATTTCATTAATAATAAGTTGGGGTCTTACACATCACCCATTCTGAGTCGTCAGATACATGGAACAAAATTCAAATATAACTTCATTTATACAACTGTTGAGCTATCGTATTGAATACGACCATAGTTAACAATGAGTTTTAATACAAATGTATGTAACTCTCATTGTACCTCCAGCACAACCTTACAATGATACTTTACATAAAAGTATAGTCAAAAACTGTTTTAGAAATTAAAATCTTTGGGAAGTGCTCAAGGAAACCTTCGTACATGGGAGGCCATGCGTCTAGGTTATGATAGATATCATATATCCACAGAATTATCCTTGGTTGACCCAAAAGTTCCCAAAGAAAAAAAAGAAGATTACTATCATCTTCTTTCCACTGGTGAGTCTTCTCTTGACATATAAATATCTCTGTTGTCTCCAAGTGAACATTATATTTCACATAAACCCGAAGATCATATAGGTAGTGCTCGTAGATATATTCAGCAAGTGGATGTGCACAACCATGTCTTATGAGAACACGAGGTTGTATGTCATTAGACATCTTGTATGATAGTGGCAAAACACCCTTCCAAAGTTGGGTTCGCCTCACCCTATTTGATTCACCAAATATAACTACTAAATGATGTATAGAATACAACACACTTTTCTATACTGTTTAGGGAGAACCTCCATAGCTAGAGATCACTTTTCTATTCCTCTATTATCCCCGCTCGACCCGGCAATACTCTTACGGCAACACTCTTATTACCTGAAAGGAATTGTGAAGCAGAAAGGGTGAGCACAACTAGCCCAGTAAAGAATATCATGACTAAAGATAATTAAATTATCAATAGCTTTCATCAATAATAAATCAGAGATTTAGAACATATGGAAGATGATAAAACTTTTCAACTATAGTTGCAACGGAACAAGCAATCCATTAGAAGAGTCAAATAGACCTTATCTTCTCTATGTTAAAAGTCCACCAATAATGTTTTATCCATGTAAAATAAATCAACAGTTCCTGTCCACAATCATATGAATAACTCATAATCATAATTGTGGTTCTAAATTCCTCTTCGCAACCTCGGACGAAGATAATTTTCATCACCTATCTTCACCAAACATCAAAAATCATGGTTATACCAAATCGAATTCACCTCGCTCATAATCATACTAATAAATTCATCTTTTATTTCTACTACCAAAGATATTCATTAACAATTCATCTTTGCACTACATGCCAAAGACATACAACCGTATTTTAGAAGAGTCAAGTAGAGCATGATATCTCACCGCCTTCTACGAATTAAAAGTGTATAATAAATATTTTACCGGCCGAGACTCGACGATAAATAATCCACATCATCGAATCACCCCGCACTACTGACCAAGGATATTCGTTAATATCACATCCATGAATTTATATTTCATCGCCGAGACTCATTTCGATAATCAATCCATATCATCTTTGAATTATCCATGCACTACTATTTAAGGATATTCGTTAATATCACGACCACGAATTATCCATGCACTACGGCTAAAGATAATCGTGTTTTCATCAACGGTCATGATAATGCCATAAAACATTTCATCTTTGCACCCTTGGCCGAAGAGAATCCATAGCCATAATCATACCAAAAACTGTCCATCAATGTACTACGGGCCAATGAGGACTTTTTCCACATCATTTATAACATTACGATCATGATTATACCGAATAATTCCTGGTCATAATCATACCAACTCCATCTATGCACTACGGCCAAAGATGACTTTCAACACAATATAAGCATGAGGATGATGACAATGATTTAAGAATCAATCAAATGAGATAAAGGATAAATATTAAACATTTATAATACAATTTATCCAGCGTTCAATAATAACCAAATGTTATCAATCACTTAATAATCTCATAATCTAATATCATTAATAATATAACAATATTTTAATCATTTCTTAAACTTATAAACAATTTATTTCAATTGTTTACACTTTATCAAATAATGCATTTAATCATTCAAAAATGCCATACTCATAAGATTTCATTATCAATGATCAAATCCCTCATAAAAAATCTGCATATACCCTATATAGGATTCTTAAGCTATAAAATCCTATTTTTCAATTTTATTACTTCACATAACACATTTAATTCATATACTCATAACAAGTTCATTTTCATGAAAAATACCAAATCAGTCCCAAAAATATTTCTTTTCTGGGATTTAGCAGAATATAGTCCCATCCTGAACATATATTTTTCTCAGAATCTTTAAAATTCATTTACTATTTTTCATATGGCTAAAACTGCCGAATATTTAGACATTTATCATAAATTATATTTTTGTCCAAAAATTCCGAAATTTACAGGGTATACTCTTGTTATATACATGTACTCCCAATAAAACTTTCACCAATTTTGGAGTTAACCACAAGGAGTTATAAGGGTTTACTTTTAAAATAATATTTTCCCATAAAATCCATAACTCTTAATCAATACATCCAAAAATAGCCATTTTTGGACACAATCTATAAAACTCATCAAATTATCATTTCAAATTTTTCCAGAATTTTTGAGGGTCAGAAAAATTACGAAACTTTCCCTGGCAGAAACCCCTTTTTAATAAAAATACTATTCGTATGAATATGAAGGATCATTTACAATGCATGTGGTAATCCACATATGTAACGACCCCAAAATAGGTCCATTCCATCCAACCCATTCTGAGTCGCCAAATATATGGTACGGAAAACAACTACAACTTTATTATAACAATTGTCGTGCAAAATACAACAACACATATGTTGTGAGTTTGGATACAAATATATACCAATCAGAAAGACGTCACAATGACACCTTACATAAAGGTATAGTCAAAAACTGTTTTAGAAATTAGAATCTTTGGGAAGTGCTCAAGAAAACCTTCGTACATGGGAGGCCATGCTTTTAGGTTATGGTAGATATCATATGGCCACAGAATTATCCTTGGTTGACCCAATAGACCCCAAAGAAAAACGAGAAGATTACTATCATATTCTTCCCAATGGTGAGTCTTCTCTTGACATATCATTATCTCCACTGTCTCTAATTGAGTATTATACTCCAAACAAACACCAAGATTATATAGGTAGTGCTTGTAAATATACTCAGCTAGTGGATGAGCACAACCATGTCTTATGATGACACGAGGTTGTATGTCATTAGACATCTTGTATGATAGTGATAAAATACCCATCCAAAGTTGGGTTCGCCTCACCCTATTTAATTCACCAAAAATAACTATTAAATGATGTATAAAATACAACACACTAAAGTCCTCAATAAAATTATTTTCATACTCTTTAGGGAGAACCTCAACAACTATAGACCACCGTTCTATTCCCTTGTTATCCCCGCTCAACCTAGCTACACTTTTATTACCTGAAAGGAATTGTGAAACAAAAGGGTGAGCACAACTAGCTCAGTAAAGAATATTATGACTAAAGATAAATAAATTATCAATAGTCTTCATCAGTAATAAATCAGAGATTTAGAACATATGGTAGATGATAAAACTTTTCAACCATAGTTGCAGCGGAACGAACAATCCATTAGAAGAGTCAAATAGACCATAAAATCTATTATCTTCTCCATGTTAAAAGTCCACCAACAATGTTTTATCCCTGTAGCATCAATCAACAATTCCTGTCCACAATCACGTGTATAACTCATAATCGTAATTGTAGTTCTAAATTCCTTTCCTCATCCAAGACAAAGATAATTTTCATCACTTGTCTTTACCTGAAACATCAAAGATCATGGTTATACCAAATCACGCTCATGTTCATAATCATACTAATAAATTCATCTTTGCACCACGGCAAAGATATTCATCAACAGCTCATCTTTACACTACAAAGCAAAGATATTCATCAACAAAGTCATCTTTGCATTACGAGCCAAAGATATTCATCAATAATTCATCTTTGCACTACAAAGCTAAAGATATTCAACAACAGTCATCTTTGCATTACGAGCAAAAGATATTCATCAATAATTCATCTTTGCACTACAAAGCTAAGATATTCATCAACAAGCCATCTTTTTCACACTACGGGCCAAAGATATTCATATCTCAAATAAATACATAATCATTTCGTGAAGTTATATAACAATAATTATAACCATGTTGATCAATTCACCTTTGCACTTAAGCTAAAAATATTCAATTGTAAATTCAATGGTCATGATCATACCAGTCAACAATTCAACTTTTGCACTACTGGCCAAAGAGAACCTATAGTCACGATCATACCAATAATCTACCCATCTTTACACTCAAGTCAAAGAGAAATATTATCATTAGAGTTATAAGAATGTTATATAAAAATAATATAATCAAAACATAGTTTTAATTTCAAGAGTAAGATTCATAAATCAACGATAATTTGGTCAAAGAAGAAACCAATTTGTCATGAATAGTACCCCGTATCCGTACATAGTACCGTATACGTGCATAGTAACCTCGACACGAAAAGATAAAGTTTCATAATAAAATTCATATCCATATTTATAACACCTTAATCCAAATGTTATAAATTACTTAGAAATCTCATAATCTAATATTATTAATATTATAATAATATTTTAATCATTTCTAAAACTTATAAATAATTTAATTAAATTGTTTACACTTTACTAATTAATGCATTTAATCATCATAAAATGCCAAACTCATAAGATTTCATCACCAATAACCAAAACCCTCATCAAAAATCTGCATATACCTCATATATGATTCTCAAGCCATAAAATCATATTTTCCAATTTTCTTACTCCACATAACATATTTAATTCATTTAATCATAACTAGAACATTTTCATGAAAAATACCAAATCAGTTCCAAAAATATTTATTTTCTGGGATTTAGAAGAATATAGTCCCATATTGAATATATATATTTTTTAGAATTTTTAAAATTTATTTACTATTTTTCACATGGCCAAAACCACCGAATATTTAAATATTTATCATAAATTGTACTTTTGTCCAACAATTCTGAAATTTACACGGTATACTGATATTATATAGATGTACTCCCAATAAATATTTCATCAATTTTGGAGTTAATCACAAGGAGTTATAAGCGGTTACTTTTAAAATAGTTTTTTCTCATAAAATTCATAACTCTCAATCTATACATCCAAAAATCGCCATTTTTGGACACAATATATAAAACTCATCAAATTATCATTTCAAAAATTCTAGAATTTTTGAAGGTTCAGAAAAATTTTGAAACTAAAAACATAATAACCCTTAAAATCCCTTACTATCCTTTACCTCAAAAGAGCGAAGATTTACATTGGAATAATAACCGAATTAACTTGAACTTGCAGATAGCAATACTCAAAGTATACCCAAAATACTCACAAGAATACGCTTCGATAATATAGAGAGAAAAACTTCATTTTGTGTGATTTTAATTCTAACCTAAGCACCCTATTTATAGAAAATACTTAGAACACCAAAGCGTAAAAATTTAATAAATTATTAATATAATAAATTTGAATTCCTACGCCCACTTTTTTTGTTCAAACTTCAAAGAACACAAGTATCTCACCTTACAAAACTTACAAAAACGTTTTTCATAATTAATTAATTTAAAACTCCAAAAATAATAATTAATTAATCCTAACTTCAATAATTAATAATAAATAGTCCTTTTTAGTCGGAAAATTCAATCTCGGGAGTTTTAATAGGAAATTCAATTTTCTACAACTTTACGTAAGAAAGTTTTTCCAAATTCCAAATAGAAATTGACCAAAATTCACAAACGGTTAGATTTTACGATCTATAATCAATTTTCAATTAAGAAATGGATCCACCAACACACAAAACATGTGTTTAAACATTTAATGCCACAAAATACTCTTCCTCCTCATATACTCATATATCCCACATTCGTTGTAAAAATATCACCATTATTATATTATTAAAATATAATAATATATTTAAATGAATTATTTTATCGTAAAAGATAAAATTTCAATTTTCAACAATTGTCACATTAAAAATTTTCTCCATCTATGTCCATATAAAATAGATATTTTCCTCATCATAAAAATCAATAATTAATTATTCACAAATAATATTACATAATCACAATATCGACAACTGTGTCGTTCTCGGAAAAGAGGGGGGCTTTCCAATAAGAATTTCTCCATCAAGCGGCAATTATTGGACCAAACCTCTCCTTAGACAGTAACTTTCTAGGCATTGCCAATAATGTTATCCAATAATATTATTCAGATAATATGAATTATTGTCTCGATAATGGAAAATATCAGTCTTTGTGACAATTATTGAAACAACAATAATATAAAATATCAACGTAGCAATTATCAAATCAATAAAATAAAATATTGAACAAAGAATTACATAACAATTATTGAGTAATGCCTTCTTACGAAAAAAAAATTATCATGCTTCATGAATAGTACTCGTGAATAAGAACTTCGTGAATAGTAACTCATGAATAGTAACTCGTGAATAAGAACTCGTGAATAGTAACTCAATGAATGAATAGTAATTAAAAAAATTGAATACTTTTATTTCATAAAATTTGGGGTTTTACAATCTCCCCTCCTTATGAAATTTCGTCCCCGAAAATTTACGCACTGTATTTTTCAAAGAGTTGAGAATACCTTGTTTTCATTTCGATTCTATCTCCCCGTCATCATGATTTCTCCATTGCTTTCATCTCCGTATTTGGATATCATTCTAGAATACAACTTCAAAACAAGGGTTAATTTAACAAATTAACATATCACATAATATCCCGATATTATGATCGACCAACAAATAAGCTTAGGTAGGACACACTAAGCGAAGGATTCACTCATCTCTCCCCTCCTAGTTCTAATCCCGATCTCCGCGAGATCATATCCCTAAGCTCGATACCAAATGTAACTCGACACCAACTCAGTATCGGACCTCACATTGATACCTATCGGTTTGCCACCAGCGAGCGGCGTTCCCTGCGAGAGTCCGCTTGCATCCCCATCAACAGAAGTCACCAAATGAGGCTCGGGGCTCTTTACTTATAGCTCTGATACCAAATGTAACTCTGGGCACCAACTTGTGTCAGCACCTCACATTGATACCTATCAGTTTGTCTCACAGAAGCAGGCGTCCCCTCGAAGAGTCTAGCTTGGTTGCATCCCCATCAATGAGAAGTCACCAAATAGAGGGCTCGGGGCTCTTTACTTATAGCTCGATACCAAATGTAACGACCCCAAAATAGGTCCATTCCATCCAACCCATTCGAGTGTCGCCATATATATGGTACGGAAAAACAACTACAACTTTATTATAACAATTGTCGTGCAAAATACAACAACACATATGTCAGAGTTCGGATACAAATATATACCAATCAGAAGCACGCCACAATGACACCTTACATAAAGGTATAGTCAAAACTGCTTTAGAAATTAGAATCTTTGGGAAGTGCTCAAGAAAACCTTCGTATATGGGAGGCCATGCTTTTAGGTTATGGTAGATATCATATACGGCCACGTAATTATCCTTGGTTGACCCATAGACCCCAAAGAAAAATGAGAAGATTGCTATCATATTCTTCCCAATGGTGAGTCTTCTCTTGACATATCATTATCTCCACTGTCTCTAATTGAGCATTATACTCCAAACAAACACCAAGATTATATAGGTAGTGCTTGTAAATATACTCAGCAAGTGGATGAGCACAACCATGTCTTATGATGACACAAGGTTGTATGTCATTAGACATCTTGTATGATAGTGACAAAACACCCTTCCAAAGTTGGGTTTGCCTCACCCTATTTAATTCACCAAAAATAACTATTAAATGATGTATAAAATACAACACACTAAAGTCCTCAATAAAATTATTTTCATACTCTTTAGGGAGAACCTCAACAACTATAGACCACCGTTCTATTCCCTTGTTATCCCCGGCCAACCCAAATACACTTTTATTACCCGAAAGGAATTGTGAAACAAAAGGGTGAGCACAACTAGCTAGCTCAAGAAGAATATTATGACTAAAGATAAATAAATTATCAATAGTCTTCATCAAGAATAAATCGTAGATTTAGAACATATGGTAGATGATAAAACTTTTCAACCATAGTTGCAAATGAACGAGCAATCCATTAGAAGAGTCAAATAGACCATAAAATCTATTATCTTCTCCATGTTAAAAGTCCACCAACAATGTTTTATCCTCAGTAACATCAATCAACAATTCCTCATCCACAATCACGTGTATAACTCATAATCGTAATTGTAGTTCTAAATTCCTTTCCTCATCCAAGACAAAGATAATTTTCATCACTTGTCTTTACCAAAACATCAAAGATCATGGTTATACCAAATCACGCTTCATGTTCATAATCATACTAATAAATTCATCTTTGCACCACGGCCAAAGATATTCATCAACAGCCATCTTTACACTACAAAAGCAAAGATATTCATCAACAAAGTCATCTTTGCATTACGAGCCAAAGATATTCATCAATAATTCATCTTTGCACTCACAAAGCAAAAGATATTCAACAACAGTCATCTTTGCATTACGAGCAAAAGATATTCATCAATAATTCATCTTTGCACTACAAATAAGATATTCATCAACAAGCCATCTTTTGCGACTACGGGCCAAAGATATTCATATCTCAAATAAATACATAATCATTTCGAAGTTATATAACAATAATTATAACCATGTTGATCAATTCACCTTTGCACTTAAGCTAAAAATATTCAATTGTAAATTCAATGGTCATGATCATACCGATCCAACAATTCAACTTTTGCACCATCGCCAAAGAGAACCTATAGTCACGATCATACCAATAATCTACCCATCTTTACACTCAAGTCAAAGAGAAATATTATCATTAGAGTTATAAGAATGTTATATAAAATAATATAATCAAAACATAGTTTTAATTTCAAGAGTAAGATTCATAAATCAACGATAATTTGGTCAGAGAGAAAAACCAATTTGTCATGAATAAGTACCGTATCCGTACATACATAATCACAGTATACGTGCATATAGTAACTCTCGACACGAAAAGATAAAGTTTCATAATAAAATTCATATCCATATTTATAACACCTTAATCCAAATGTTATAAATTACTTAGAAATCTCATAATCTAATATTATTAATATTATAATAATATTTTAATCATTTCTAAAACTTATAAATAATTTAATTAAATTGTTTACACTTTACTAATTAATGCATTTAATCATCATAAAATGCCAAACTCATAAGATTTCATCACCAATAACCAAAACCCTCATCAAAAATCAGATATACCTCATATATGATTCTCAAGCCATAAAATCATATTTTCCAATTTTCTTACTCCATATAACATATTTAATTCATTTAATCATAACTAGAACATTTTCATGAAAAATACCAAATCAGTTCCAAAAATATTTATTTTTGGGATTTAGAAGAATATAGTCCCATATTGAATATATATTTTTTTCAGAATTTTTAAAATTTATTTACTATTTTCATATGGCCAAAACCACCGAATATTTAAATATTTATCATAAATTGTACTTTTGTCCAACAATTCTGAAATTTACACGGTATACTGATATTATATAGATGTACTCCCAATAAATATTTCATCAATTTTGGAGTTAATCACAAGGAGTTATAAGCGGTTACTTTTAAAATAGTCTTTTCTCATAAAATTCATAACTCTCAATCTATACATCCAAAAATCGCCATTTTTGGACACAATATATAAAACTCATCAAATTATCATTTCAAAAATTCTAGAATTTTTGAAGGTTCAGAAAAATTTCAAAACTAAAAACATAATAACCCTTAAAATCCCTTACTATCCCTTACCTCAAAAGAGCAAGATTTTAGATTGGAATATATTTGAAACGAACTTGCACCGTATAGCAATACTCAAAGTATACCCAAAATACTCACAAGAATACACTTGATAATATAGAGAGAGAAAACTTCAGTTTCTGGTGTGATTTTTAATTCTAACCTAAGCACCCTATTTATAGGAAAATACTTAGAACACCAAAGCGAAAAAATTTAATAAATTATTAATATAATAAATTTGAATTCCTCACTCCCACTTTTTTTTTTGTTCAAACTTCAGCAACACAAGTATCTCACCTTACAAAACTTACAAAAAACGTTTTTCATAATTAATTAATTTAAAACTCCAAAAAAATAATAATTAATTAATCTGGAACTTCAATAATTAATAATAAATAGCCCTTTTGTCAGAAAATTCGAATCTCGCGAGTTTTTATAGGAAATTCAATTTTCTACAACTTTACAGAAGAAAGTTTTTCCAAATTCCAAATAGAAATTGACCGAAATTCACAAACGGTCGATTTTACAGTCTATAATCAATTTTCGGTCAAGAAATGGATCCACCAACACACAAAACATGTGTTAAATATTTAATGCCACAAAAATACTCTTCCTCCTCATATACTCATATATCCCACATTCGTTGTAAGAATATCACCATTATTATATTATTAAAATATAATAATATATTTAAATGAATTATTTTATCAGAAAAAGATAAAATTTCAATTTTCAACAATTGTCACATTAAAAATTTTCTCCATCTATGTCCATATAAAATAGATATTTTCCTCATCATAAAAATCAATAATTAATTATTCACAAATAATATTACATAATCACAATATTGACAACCAGTGCATTTCTGAAAGAGGGGCTTTCCAATAAGAATTTCTCCTTCTTGGCAGCCATGAATTAGGTGACCAAACCTCTCCTTAGACAGAACTTTCTAGGCATTGCCAATAATGTTATCCAATAATATTATTCAGATAATATGAATTATTGCTCCGATAATGGAAAATACTGTGCCGTGACAATTATTGAAACAACAATAATATAAAATATCAACGTAGCAATTATTGAATCAATAAAATAAAATATTGAATAATAATTTACTTGTAACAATTATTGAGTAATGCCTTCACTTAAAAAAAAATTATCATGCTTCATGAATAGTACTCGTGAATAGTAACTCGTGAATAGTAACTCATGAATAGTAACTCGTGAATAGTAACTCATGAATAAGAACTCGTGAATAGTAACTCGTGAATAAGAACTCATGAATAGTAATTAAAAAAAATTGAATACTTTTATTTCATAAAATTCGGGGTTTTACAATCTCCTCCTTATGAAATTTCGTCCCAAAATTTACGTACTGTATTTCAAAGAGTTGAGAATACCTTGTTTTTCATTTCAGATTCTATCTCCCCGCCATCATGATTTCTCCATTCTTCATCTCCTCATATTTCGGATATCATTCTAGAATACGACTTCAAAACAAGGGTTAATTTAACAAATTAACATATCACATAATATCCCGATATTATGACTGACCAACAAATAAGCTTAGGTAGGACACACTAGCGAAGGATTCACTCATCTCTCCCCTCCTAGTTCTAATCCCGATCTCCGCCAGAGATCATATCCCTAAGCTCGATACCAAATGTAACTCGACACCAACTTGTGGTCAAGACCTCACATTGATACCTATCGGTTTGTCACCAGTAGAAGGCAAGCGTCCCTACGGAGAGTCCGGCTTTGCATCCCCCCATCAACAGAAGTCACCAAATGAGAGGCTCGGGGTTCTTTACTTATAGCTCGATACCAAATGTAACTCTCGGACACCAACTTGTGTCAAGACCTCACATTGATACCTATCGGTTTGCACCACATGAGCGGCGTCCCCTCTGAAGAGTCTAGCTTCTGCATCCCCATCAACGAAGTCACCAAATGAGAGGCTCGGGGCTCTTTACTTATAGCTCGATACCAAATGTAACGACCCCAAAATAGGTCCATTCCATCCAACCCATTCTCGAGTCGCCAAATATATGGTACGAAAAACAACTACAACTTTATTATAACAATTGTCGTGCAAAATACAACAACACATATCTTTGTGAGTTCGGATACAAATATATACCAACTCAGTAGACGTCATAATGACACCTTACATAAAGGTATAGTCAAAAAAGCTGCTTTTAGAAATTAGAATCTTTGGGAAGTGCTCAAGAAAACCTTCGCATACGGGAGGCCATGCTTTTAGGTTATGGTAGATATCATATGGCCACGAAATTATCCTTGGTTGACCCAATAGACCCCAAAGAAAAAACGAGAAGATTACTATCATATTCTTCCCAATGGTGAGTCTTCTCTTGACATATCATTATCTCCACTGTCTCTAATTGAGTATTATACTCCAAACAAACACCAAGATTATATAGGTAGTGCTTGTAAATATACTCAGCAAGTGGATGAGCACAACCATGTCTTATGATGACACAAGGTTGTATGTCATTGGACATCTTGTATGATAGTGACAAAACACCCTTCCAAAGTTGGGTTTGCCTCACCCTATTTAATTCACCAAAACTAACTATTAAATGATGTATAAAATACAACACACTAAAGTCCTCAATAAAATTATTTTCATACTCTTTAGGGAGAACCTCAACAACTATAGACCACCGCTTCTATTCCCTTGTTATCCCCGCTCAACCCAAATTTTACACTTTTATTACACTCGAAAGGAATTGTGAAACAAAAGGGTGAGCACAACTAGCTCGATAAAGAATATTATGACTAAAGATAAATAAATTATCAATAGTCTTCATCGAGAATAAATCGTAGATTTAGAACATATGGTAGATGATAAAACTTTTCAACCATAGTTGCAGCGGAACGAGCAATCCATTAGAAGAGTCAAATAGACCATAAAATCTATTATCTTCTCCATGTTAAAAGTCCACCAACAATGTTTTATCCTGTAACATCAATCAACAATTCCTTGTCCACAATCACGTGTATAACTCATAATCGTAATGGAGGATCTAAATTCCTTTCCTCATCCAAGACAAAGATAATTTTCATCACTTGTCTTTACCTGAAACATCAAAGATCATGGTTATACCAAATCACAGTTCATGTTCATAATCATACTAATAAATTCATCTTTGCACCACGGCCAAAGATATTCATCAACAGTTCATCTTTACACTACAGGCTAAAGATATTCATCAACAGGTCATCTTTGCATTACGAGCCAAAGATATTCATCAATAATTCATCTTTGCACTACAGGCTAAAGATATTCAACAACAGGTCATCTTTGCATTACGAGCAAAAGATATTCATCAATAATTCATCTTTGCACTACAGGCTAAAGATATTCATCAACAAGCCATCTTTGCACTACGGCCAAAGATATTCATATCTCAAATAAATACATAATCATTTCAGAAGTTATATAACAATAATTATAACCATGTTGATCAATTCACCTTTGCACTTAAGCTAAAAATATTCAATTGTAAATTCAATGGTCATGATCATACCAGTCAACAATTCAACTTTTGCACTACTGGCCAAAGAGAACCTATAGTCACGATCATACCAATAATCTACCCATCTTTACACTCAAGTCAAAGAGAAATATTATCATTAGAGTTATAAGAATGTTATATAAAAATAATATAATCAAAACATAGTTTTAATTTCAAGAGTAAGATTCATAAATCAACGATAATTTGGTCAAAGAAGAAACCAATTTGTCATGAATAGTACCCGTGTCATTCGCACATATGACCGTGTATACGTGCGTAAGTAACCTCGACACGAAAAAAGATAAAGTTTCATAATAAAATTCATATCCATATTTATAACACCTTAATCCAAATGTTATAAATCACTTAGAAATCTCATAATCTAATATTATTAATATTATAATAATATTTTAATTATTTCTAAAACTTATAAACAATTTAATTAAATTGTTTACACTTTACTAATTAATGCATTTAATCATCATAAAATGTCAAACTCATAAGATTTCATCACCAATAACCAAAACCCTCATCAAAAATCTGCATATACCTCATATATGATTCTCAAGCCATAAAATCATATTTTCCAATTTTCTTACTCCACATAACATATTTAATTCATTTAATCATAACTAGAACATTTTCATGAAAAATACCAAATCAGTTCCAAAAATATTTATTTTCTGGGATTTAGAAGAATATAGTCCCATATTGAATATATATTTTTTTCAGAATTTTTAAAATTCATTTACTATTTTTTACATGGCCAAAACCACCGAATATTTAAATATTTATCATAAATTGTACTTTTGTCCAACAATTCTAAAATTTACACGGTATACTGATATTATATAGATGTACTCCCAATAAAAATTTCATCAATTTTGGAGTTAATCACAAGGAGTTATAAGCGGTTACTTTTAAAATAGTCTCTTCTCATAAAATTCATAACTCTCAATCTATACATCCAAAAATCGCCATTTTTGGACACAATGTATAAAACTCATCAAATTATCATTTCAAAAATTTCTAGAATTTTTGAAGGTTCAGAAAAATTTCGAAACTAAAAACATAATAACCCTTAAAATCCCTTACTATCCCTTACCTCAAAAGAGCAAGATTTCCGGAATAATAACGAATCGAACTTGCACCAGATAGCAATACTACTCAAGTATACCCAAAATACTCACAAGAATACACTCGATAATATAGAGAGAAAAACTTCAGTTTAAATTGTGATTTTAATTCTAACCTAAGCACCCTATTTATAGAAAAATACTTAGAACAATCAAAGCGTAAAATTTAATAAATTATTAATATAATAAATTTGAATTCCTATGCCCACTTTTTTTTTTGTTCAAACTTCAGCAACACAAGTATCTCACCTTACAAAACTTACAAAAAACGTTTTTCATAATTAATTAATTTAAAACTCCAAAAAAATAATAATTAATTAATCCTAACTTCAATAATTAATAATAAATAGCCCTTTTGTCGAAAATTCAATCTCATGCGAGTTTTATAGGAAATTCAATTTTCTACAACTTTACGAAAGAAAGTTTTTCCAAATTCCAAATAGAAATTGACCAAATTCACAAATCCAGTCGATTTTACGATCTATAATCAATTTTCGATCAAGAAATGGATCCACCAACACACAAAACATGTGTTAAACATTTAATGCCACAAAATACTCTTCTTCCTCATATACTCATATATCCCACATTCGTTGTAAGAATATCACCATTATTATATTATTAAAATATAATAATATATTTAAATGAATTATTTTATCGTAAAAAGATAAAATTTCAATTTTCAACAATTGTCACATTAAAATTTTCTCCATCTATGTCCATATAAAATAGATATTTTCCTCATCATAAAAATCAATAATTAATTATTCACAAATAATATTACATAATCACAATATTACAACCAGTTTTCCTCAGAAAGAGGGGCTTTCAATAAGAATTTCTCCTTATCGTCAGCAATTGATTAGGTGACCAAACCTCTCCTTAGACAGAACTTTCTAGGCATTGCCAATAATGTTATCCAATAATATTATTCGGATAATATGAATTATTGTCTCGATAATGGAAAATCTTGTCTTGTGACAATTATTGAAACAACAATAATATAAAATATCAACGTAGCAATTATTGAATCAATAAAATAAAATATTGAACAGTAATTACTGTAACAATTATTGAGTAATGCCTTCTTACAAAAAAAAATTATCATGCTTCATGAATAGTACTCGTGAATAGTAACTCGTGAATAGTAACTCATGAATAATAACTCGTGAATAGTAACTCATGAGTAGTAACTCGTGAATAGTAACTCGTGAATAGTAACTCATGAATAGTAACTCATGAATAGTAATTAAAAAAAAATTGAATACTTTTATTTCATAAAATTCGGGGTCTTACAACATAGACAGGTTATTTCAACGAAATAATAAAGAATGGAACCAGGTAATGCGTAAACGCACAGACAGGATATTCCAACAGAATAATAAATAATGAAATAATAGAAGAATTCACTAGGCATGTGATTGACCGCACAGACAGGTTATTCCAATAGAATACTAAATAACGGAACCAGGTCAGGCGTGATACGCACAGACAGAATATTCCAACAGAATAATAAATAATGAAATAATAGAAGAATTCACCGTACGTGTGATAGGCCCATGCAGACGAGTTATTCCAATAGAATACTAAATAACGGAACCGAATCAAAGGCGTGATACGCACCGGACGGATATTCCAATGAATAATAAATAATGGAACCGTGTCCGCCAAAAAAGCATGCAAGATATATATTCAAATGTAATAATAGAGAATGGAATACTAGAAGAATTTCACCATGCACGCGATTGCAGCATGAACATGTTATTCCAACATAATAATAAAGAATGGAATAATAGAAGAATTTCACCATGTATACGGTGATACTGCATATCTGAGTTATTCCAACGAATAATGAAGAATGGAATAACGAAGTTCTCTTCATGAATACGAACGAAATAATACCCCTTACTATAATAATAATAATAATATCCTTTACGAGTACGACAATTATATCCCCTACGATTACAATAAATAATATCCCCTATGATTACAACAAATAATATCCCCTTACCGTAAAAGAAACTGAATATAAGAGTAGGGAAGTGTTAGGTTTGTAATATTCATGAACGCAATCAAATTGCATAAAAAGTGCGGAAGTGTGTAAAAATCAGAGTTTTAAAATTTTACAAACCATATGCCCGGATCACCCTTTATGTACAATTATTAATTAAACGAAAAGATATGAAGAACAAGAATCATACCCTTGAAGATTCGAGCTTCCTCAGGTACAAGTTCACCTCCAATCCTTTTCGCGTTCAACTTGAATCCACCGGGTTTGGTTCCTTCCTTTGATCAACGTTAGCCACCCAAATGTTTGGCCTCTAGAGGTGATCCACCGAGGAATAATAAAGATTCAAGAAAATGAGTGGTTGGCTAAACCCTAGTTTTTCTATCTTTATCGTGCCATTGGTCATTCTAGATTGGAAGAGCTCCTTAGATATCTGATATCTATCAGTCCTACTTTCCTCACCATCAACTACTTGATGTGCAGGAATATAGTAGAAGCATCCATAGTTTCATGCTGACGTTGAAGCTCGTTACTCATAGATGCGAGCATGATGCATTGAGCCAACTGT
Source organism: Panax quinquefolius (assembly GCA_020205615.1). Classification (NCBI taxonomy): domain Eukaryota; kingdom Viridiplantae; phylum Streptophyta; class Magnoliopsida; order Apiales; family Araliaceae; genus Panax; species Panax quinquefolius. The sequence continues at coordinate 133,404,199 of CM035169.1, forward strand.
GCATCATCTTGCCACTTTCTAAAAGTAGCAATCTCTTCCTCGGAGGCATTATGCGCAACCATTGCGAGGATAGGCGTATTAAGGACATAAGATAGCTTTTACGCTATGAGAACTATTCTCAAATTCCTTAACCAATCCGCTTAATTGATGCGGTTAATTTAGCATCTAATATGCTTCGCGATGATAGTAATTTTAGACATTGTAAAATTCTATAAATGAATTTATAATTAACAACATTTTTAACATACATTCTTTTATTAATTACCAAAATAAATTAGGTCTTGTTTTAAATTGGTATCTCCCTATTTTCTTCAAACTATATTACCTCACTTATATAGTTAAGCAAAATCTAATTAAAGATATCCTAGTGAGAATAAGGATCCCATTTCAAATGTATATAGCCTTGTGGTGACACAACAAACTATATATAAATAAATTGGTAGACAACTTTTGTCAATTACATCAACTATGCAACTCCTTTTCTTTTGCCTCTTAGATTATTTTGATCAAGTGGTGGCACATCCGAATAAAAAATTATCCAAGTTAAGTCCAACCTAGCACTCTATATATTCAAAAAAGAAAAATATCATCCTTGTGGTGACATAACAAAACAATATTGTTCAATTTTCTTTATAAGCATCAAATGTGATAAATTAACATCTTAAATACTTAATACTTGCCTTGTGGTGACACAACAAACTCATATTAAATATTTAATACTCTATTAATTTTATCATGCTAGAAGGCGACGTTCGATATTCCAAATATCTTTGAACGCTTAGGACTTAATATAAAAATTGAGGGGTTTGTTATTAATTTATCTCATCTTGTTTAGCGGCGTAGCATTTACATATATATATAAAATACGCGTCATATTAATGAACATGCGAAGCATGTTTGCATAATATATAATATATATAGTATAAGCATGCATATATAGAATACTATATTCTACCCGGATTGATTATGGACTTTTATTCTAGTTTGGTTCACTAGAGCCACCAAGTGAACCAAAAGGTCAAACCCTAGGGGTGCAAGAAATAATATTTAAATATAACTATTACATTTAAACCCGGGCTCAATTACAAACGGGTCTTCAAGCGCTCTTTGTTCCTTGATCTCCAATTCTTCAAAATTAATTCTAACTATTCCTATTACAAAACTATTTTAAAATAAATAAAAACCTTGATCAGCAGTCAAGGGCAAGTACATAGGAGGGAGATAGAATTTACATTAAGAAAAATTAGAGAAGACGAGGTACGCAGACCCCATTTAATAAAACCCATACATTCATGCATCCAACTAAAATAAAATCCAATCACATTGGTCAATAGTCCATAATCAATCCCATTTATTATCATACACATCATCATATGCATCAATAAATAACATTCATCTTATGAATAATAAACATTTAATATATATATTGATATCATTTAATGGGCAAATTTAGTTAGTATAGAATCTATTTTTGAATCAAAATAAACTCCTTTATTTTAATCCAAATTTAAATCAAGATAAAACTATTTTATTTTAATTTATCCTATTTTGAATAAAATAAACTATTTTATTTTAATCAAAATTTTTAGTCAAAATAAACTCCTTTATTTTAATTAATTATGGAATCCAATTCCATGTAAAAAAAAAAAATTAAAGGAAACACGAATTCTTTTCCTATTCACAAATAAACTCCTTTATTTTGAATAATATGAAATCTTATTTCATATTTAAATAAACTCCTTTATTTAAGAAAACATGGATTCTCTTTCCTATTCACAAATAAACTCTTTTATTTTGAATAATATGAAATCTTATTTCATATCTAAACAAACTCCTTTATTTAAGGAAAGATGGATTTACTTCCCTATTCACAAATAAACTCCTTTATTTTAGAAAAATAAAATCTAATTTCAACTCCAATTAGTTATCATGAAATCTAATTCCAACTCTAATTATAGTTAGCATGAAATTTAATTTTAAAATTAAAATAAACTTTATATTTTAATATAAAAATAAATTTTTATTTTAATATTAAAATAAAATTTTTATTTGAATAATAAAATTATTAAGAATATTATATATATATATAATAATAAAACCGTTAGTTTTATTATATATATAATAAAACTAACGGTTTTATTATATATATATAATAATCATGCTTAAGAATATATAACAATTAGTTAAAGCCTGGAGATGAGGTGAATCAAGCTGCTCCGTGATCCGTGCCTTGATAAAAAAAAAATTCACGTGGTCATTATTTTCAATCATGGCCACCATTTATCATTCACCTGCTCCCTTTTCTTGAAAAAACAAAAAAAAACGTTATACATATCAATATCACCATTTATCATTCACGTTTTTCCCTTTTCTTGAAAAAAAAAACAAAAAAAACGTTATACATATCACCATTTATCATTCACGTTTTTTTTTGTTTTTTTTGTTTTTTTTTAATAAATTTTATACAACATATTATGCCCAATTAAATTGTTCTAAACACATATCCATATAATATCAAATTAAAACAATTAATAATTCGCATAAAGGTTTGGCTCGATGCCAATCGTCAGTTTGTAATATTCATGAAACGAATCATAATCAAATTGCATAAAAAGTGCTAAGCGTGTAAAATCGAGTTTTAAAATTTTACAAACCATATACTCGGATCACCCTTTATGCACAATTATTAATTAAACGAAAAGATATGAAGAACAAGAATCATACCCTTGAAGATTCGAGCTTCCTCAGGTACAAGTTCACCTCCAATCCTTTTCGCGTTCAACTTGAATCCACCGGGTTTGGTTCCTTCCTTTGATCAACGTTAGCCACCCAAATGTTTGGCCTCTAGAGGTGATCCACCAAGGAATAATAAAGATTCAAGAAAATGGGTGGTTGGCTAAACCCTAGTTTTTCTATCTCTATAGAAAAGGCGTACTCTCCAATAATTGGAATAACGTAGTCTTGATATCTGATATAAGACTCCTCTTATAAAGATATCAAGTAACCCTATTAAAATAAGGTATTATTTAATTAAACCCTTTTAATTAAAGGGGCTCCCTAATCTTATTAGGGATAATTAATTAAACTCCTTTAATTAATTTTCCTTCCTAATCTTATTAGGAATACACTACAAGAAAAAAGGGCCATCTGCGACCAATGATATCGTGACCTTATCTATCACGTCGCGATAATAGTAATAGCGACCGCTATCTGCGATCGAAAAAGAAATCTAGTCATTAGTAGAGATCGGCGACCGCGTCACGATCGTTGATCGATCGTTGAAAGAATTTCCCCAAAAATTTGATGCGAAACTTTGGTAGCGACAACAATCTATATCGGCCGACCGCTAGCGATCGCTAATATGTACACATCATTAAAAACTAGCGATAGCATGCGTCATTGATTGATGTATTGATTCTTATAACTTTGAATCGATTCGAGGCATTCGTTCGAACCGATCGACAAGGAAAAAAGAGAGGAGAAACTTCGACGAGGAGAAGAAGAGGGAGTAGGGGAGAAGAGAAGAGAACCACCAACATTCAAATGGCCGACGACTTCACCATCACCGTACCACCGTCGGTAACCCCTTTAATCTTCCTTTCATAATTTATTGTATATTACAATCTTCCTTTCACAATTTTTAACTTTCTTTGTTCCAAAATTATGGGTAACTGATATGAAGACTGATTTACTTTATTGTATGTTATGGGTATATTCGTTCCAAAATTATGGGTATATTATGGGTAGCTCATATTTTGTTGGAGACTGATTTTGTTGAAGAAGTTCATATTTCCTTATGAATAGGAAGAAATTCATATTTTGTTAATGGCTCGACTTTGGGTAGGCGATATGAAGAAATTCTTATTTTGATAGTAACTGATTTTGTTGGAGAAGTTCATATATACTTCCAATTAATTAAGTTGTTTTGAGTATACTAGTTTAATTTGCATTATTATATTGGGAATTTGTATATTTCTCTTAGTTTGTGTCTTGGGTGCCTAGAAATGACTTTATATACATCTTTGTCGTGCATGTGGCTAGTCCATATTATAGGGAGACTCGGCGAATTTTTTTTTATTAGTCGGGTGATTTGCGAACATTTATACTATTAACGAGCCTATTGTTGATCCACTAGAGCCTATTAAGGGCTATTGGAGTTGATGGGCTGGGCTTGGGACAACGAGGCCACACGAGGCCACGCCAAGCTTAGCTAAGCTCACGGGCCAAGCCAAGCTTGGTTGTTAGCATAGTAAGCTATTGAAATTTGTTAAGCCAAAATAGGCGATCTTGAGGAACCGTTAGTGCAACGTAGAGAGGTAACTAGACACACATGGTCAATAAAGAGACTATTTATCTTTTTAACAAGGGTATTTAACACTTATGTATATAAGAATAAAGCTACAAAATGTTATAGAAGCTATAAATTGCTCAACCAAGTTATGCATGCTTACAAGTATGCTCAAGTCATATAGTTACAAGTATGCTCAAGTCATATGTTAATTAACATTTATAATGTTGTGCATAGTAGGTACTGGTGGAATCATGGACCTCTATTCGCATCAGTAGTTGGATGGCACGACGAAAGTCAAGTGCCCATATAGATCTTCTGATTGAATTTAGAGTTGGTTGCCAAGTGTTTTTGGAGTATCGTATAGTCACCCGAATGTATGAATGGTAAGTCGCAGATCTGATGTCCATGTTTAAAGTGTAAGAATGTAAATTATATGGATGAGACATGGTAAACTATCATTTACTTGTTTACGGGTTCATGAGAAATTACGAAGAATCTTTGGTGGGCACATAGGCGGAGAGAAGAGATGGTGACATCACACAAGTACACAATTCGGCAAGTAGTACTCATCATTATGAATGAAATGGTCCATGATATTGCGGGGCGATTTTGATTGGGAGCAAAAGAGAGAGCAACCTATGAATTCGATGCCAAAGACTTCTTTAAGTTGTTAGATGAGGGTAGCAAGCCATTGTGGCATGGTTGCACCAAACACACTACATTGTCTGCAGTGGCGACATTACTTAACATCAAGGCTGATCACAACATGAGCCATGAGTGTTTTGAGTCACTCTTGAAGGCAATTAAGAGTATGTTGCCTGACGGTGAGAAATTACCTGGTAACTATTACTTTTGTAAGAAAATGGTGAAGAAGTTGGGTCTTGGATACCAAAAGATCGATGCATGTCCCAACGATTGCATGTTATTTTATAAGGAAAATGAACAGATGACAAGGTGCACGTTTTGCAGTCATGATCGGTTTAGGCCTAATAAAGAGGGTGTGACTACAAAAAATCAAGTATACTGGTTTAAGATTCTAAGGTATTTTCCAATAACACATCGACTAAAAAGATTGTACATGTCTTCAAGATCAGCTGAACATATGAGTTGGCATGCGAAATCTCCAGCTAAAGATGGAGAACTAAATCATCCCGCAGATGGGCAGGCTTGGAAAGATTTCAACTTAGCACATCCTGAATTTGCATTGGAACCTAGAAATGTGAGGCTTGGATTGTCCACCGATGGTTTCAATCCGTTTGGCCACTCAGCTGTTCCGTACTCATGTTGGCCTATGATTGTTACTCCGTACAACTTGCCTCCTTGGATGTGTATGAAACAGCCATACTTATTTCTTTCACTCATGATTCCTGGTCCTAAGAGTCCTGGAAAGAACTTAGATGTTTACTTGAGACCTCTTATAGACGAGTTAAAGGTATTGTGGGAGGATGGAGTACAGACTTGGGATGTTGCAACGAAAACAAATTTCAACCTTAGGGCAGCGGTTATGTGGACTATAAGTGACTTCCCAGCTTATGGTATGTTAGCTGGATGGAGTACACACGGGAAGTTGGCTTGTCCGTATTGTATGGAGCATACAAAGTCGTTTAATCTATCAAAAGGTCGAAAGCCTTGTTGGTTTGATTGTCATCGCTTGCCTCTTCTTTAGGTGATCACCCGTTTTGAAGAAATAGAGAACACTTGAGGAAAGGAAAGTAGATAATGATATGCCTTGCCCGCGATTAGGGAGCGGAGATGCGAGATCGTGTGATGAGATTGCCGGTTATCCCATTTGGTAAGGTTGATGCGACAAACATAATCAATGGGTTTGGTGAATCTCATAACTGGGTTCGGAGAAGCATCATTTGGGAATTGCCTTATTGGTCTACAAATTTGATTCATCATAATCTAGATGTGATGCATATTGAGAAGAATGTGTTTGACAATGTGTTTAACACTGTGATTAATGTTACGGGGAAAACAAAAGATAACGATAAAGGCACGTTTGACACATGAAAGATATTTATGGCGTCCCGATTAGAACTTTATGAATCTCCTAATGGTAAGATTGTCAAACCACATGCAAGGTACACATTGTCCAAAAAGCAAATTGAAGATGTGTGAACATGGGTTAAGTCTCTGAAACTACAAGATGGATATGCGTCAAACATTGCAAGGTGTGTTACGGGTGGGAAATTGCAAGGGATGAAGAGTCATGACTGTCATGTGTTCATGGAGAGACTCATGCCTATAGCATTTCGGGATCTGCTTGATAAACCAATATGGGATGCTTTGACGGATCTTAGTCGTTTCTTCAAAGACTTGTGTTCAAAATCATTGAATGAGAAGGACATGTTTGTACTTGAGAAGAACATCATAGAGATCACGTGTAAACTGGAAAAAATATTCCCACCTGGTTTTTTTGACTCCATGGAGCATTTGCAAATCCATCTTCCCTATGAAGCTCGTGTTGGGGTCCAGTTCAATATAGATGGATGTACCCTTTCGAGAGGGTGATGGGAAACCTTAAGAGGAAGGTGAAGAATAGAGCTTATGTCGAGGGGTCGATATGCGAGGCATACAGTTTTGATGAGATATCTACGTTTGTCTCAGACTATTTTCTGGACGAAGTCTTGACAAAGGCCAATCGAGTATCGAGACATGATGATGGGGAAATGTTGAACTAAATGGTGGCTCTCTCAGTATTTGGTCTATCGGACCGCGCTTATGGAAAAGGGAAGCGTATTCCTCTCTGAGCAAGAATTACATGCCGCACATACTTACATTCTTCTCAATTGTGAGGAGATTGACGAATTTGTGAGGTACACATGTAAACTTCATATTTTATCTTTTAAGTTGAAAATTTATTCTAATATGTTAATGTTTATAACATGGTATAGATTGTACGATGATGAGTTAAAAGTGAAGCATGCCGACATAACTGATAAAGATATTCAAATCAATCGGGATAAAAACTTTGCACTTTGGCTAAAGGACAAAGTAAGTTCAATTTTAACACGTCTCATATATATATATATATATATATATATATATATACTCCATATGTTAACTATGACTTCATTTAATAAGATGGAGTTTTTGTAGGCTTTGACTGAGGGATCAACGATTCCGGCTAATGTACAAGTCCTAGCTATGGGACCAGACAAGGATCAAGTCAGCCGCAATGGTTACAAAATAAATGGTTGTGAATTTCACACAAAAGGCATATGGGCGCGGTAAAAGAACAACGAACTCTGGAGTGTGTGTCCAAGGAGATTGTTACAATGAGCTTGGTCGTGCCTTTTATGGGGAGTTGGAGGAAATCGTAGAGTTGTCGTACAAGGGCACATACGGGGGTCATATTCACTTGTTCAAGTGCCGTTGGTTTGATTCAGAAAAAGGGATACGTGTTGACAGACATGGAATCGTCGATATTGACCTCCATAGGTCTGCGTACTCCAACGAACCGTTTGTTTTACCAACTCAAACAATGACAAGTATACTACACTCCTAGTCCCGTTAGGAAAAGGGATGAGGCCTTTCTGATTGGCAAGTTATAATTTATACTCCAAATAGCGTGTCGTCGTGTGTAATTAGTTGATGGGGAGATTTACCAGAAGATGCTTCATAGTCGACTATAATAAATGTGGAGGACGACAATGAATTAATCCATTAGATGGTGGAGATGAACCACATGAATTAGATCCCGAGTCAATACTTGTGTCGGATGACATTGATAATCTTTGAGGAGGAAGAGTTATTGATTGAATCGACACGAATCAAAGCAGATGATGGTTATGAATCTGCAACACGTGCTACTGAGATGATTCCGAATCGGACATTGACACTTGAACTCATGAAATGTATGTTTAGCAATACATATTTTTATATCATTGTCATGTTTATGTACTAAACTATTTAAATGCAACTTTTGTTTATTGTCATTTTATATTCATATATATACATGTTTATATCAACGTCATGTTTATGTACTAAATTATTTTATTATTTTGTTAATTACAAGGTGATCAAGGAGGGATGACGCTTGACATAACCTTGTACTTGTATATTCATTATTTGGATGTTTGTATATATGTTACTTAAACAAGTTTTGAAATGTTATTATATTTATTCAAATCATATTGGTTTTAAAGGTTTATATACTAGTTTGGTGTATGTGTGTGGTGGACGATGGATGTTTATATTATTTTGTATGTTGTTTATCTTGGTGTGTATGTGTGTTGGGATAAAGCGGTAGAAAGCAGTGCAGGTGTTTTTGGGAATTCGCAAAACAAAGAAAAATCTGTCAGTAATTTTTTTTCATATCGTGATCGCGTGCGGTCACATTGAAAGTTATTAATGACGGCATAGTATCGGCGATCGCCGCGATCGGTCACGATAATCAATCATTGACACGTGGACCACATCGACTTTTGGTACCTGACCATCTTGACTTCATTCAATGACCGCATTTGTCATTTCGATTAAGCTCATAGCGATCGCATGAGATATAGCGGTCGCTAATAGTGGTCATTGATGTGCATCCCAAATGACCAGATTTTTTATCGATGATTATCGGTGACCGCAATCGATCATGAGATAGCTATCTCTGATCGAGTCGCGATTACATTTGATAGTCGATCATTGATAGGCCTTTTTGTTGTAGTGATAAATGAGAGTACTTATATTAAATTAATTCCTAAACTCTTTTAGAAATTAAAATAATAATAATAATTGTAATAATATTAATAAGACTTCTCTTATTAATTTATATTTAATATTTCTAAAATATTAAATAATAAATATTAAGCTATTTAATTTATTCTATCACCATAGATTAAATTAAATATACATAACATATTATTACGATTATGCCATTAACTTCTTAAAATAATTATTCTTCCTTTTATGGTGTGACCTTTAGGTTCTCCATATTAAACCGGTTGTGAATAAATCAATTAGAACAATTCTAATCTTATTTAAATAAATAAATTAAACTAATAATTTATTTAAATAAATAATATTTATTCTATAATAGGATAAGCCTCCCTAGCGATCAACGACTTTCGGATAATATAGATTTCAACATTAATCATAAAAGAACCTTTGAGTAAATAGTTACCGTATAATTCAATCCTTCCACCATACAATGTCCCAATTAAATATAAGACATGGAATTACTTGTCAAGTCTTCTTTTATTTAATTATATGTATTTCGACTCTTAAATGCATGACTCCAAATAATGCAAATTAGAAACTCCTTTCTAATTTCATTCGCCTTAACCAAGGACTACTTGGGTTGTCATTTATCGAATCACATAGGACATTTCTCTTCTTTTAATAGAAGTGGTAGATTCTTTATTGATCATACATTATCTCCATATACAACTTATTATACCCAAGCATACCCTTTGATATACCTTAAGGGTCTTAAGGAATAAGTCAAATTATAACTCATCATACACAAGATACTATGATGATCTCAAATCCAAGGATCACTTGTACTACGATCACTACAGGAATTCCTATTGACAGGCAAGTAAAACTCCATTAGGTATTCCTTAGCGAGCCACGTTCAGTGAACTTATTCTCTAATAAGCACCTACATACTTGCTTTAGTGTCTCCACACAAATGATCATGAGATCAATCATCCTCATCCAATGAGCAAGCAACATATGTACCAATCTATCCGGATTCACTAATCCCCAATTTAGTAATCCAATGATTGGGAACTATTTTAGTTTTAAGCTTTCTAAGAATTTAGATATCATTAGAATGATCATCATCATTATTCTAAAAGCATTGCTTAAAACTATGGGTTTATCACATATTATAAAACAAAGAACATGTAGATAATTAAAAGCCTTTAATAAATTAATACTTTTTATTAATAAATGAATAAGATTGTTACAAAGTATATGCTTTATCATCAAACATGATTGGCTTGTGTGCATACTACTTTCAGGAAGGTGCAGAATACTTTTCTATAGCTTCTCTATAATTTCTCTCTCTAGAGTTTCAGTGAATTCGTAAGAAATAATAAAGGAATGAGTTTCTATTTATAGAAAAATGGATCGCATAAGAACTTAACTCATGAATTCATCAAGAGTGATTTACTTTAATCGATGGTCCATATTTAAAGCAAAATCTTTTAAATAAAATATAATATATTCTATTTATAATCTAATAAAACGAATAACTTTATAAAAGATTTTACTATGCAAACACTATGCATAATAAAATATAATATATTCTAATTATTGTCTAATAAAACAGATAACTTTATAAAAGTATTATGTTTTATATAAAAAACTTTTCTATTTTATTACATTAATAATACCAATAAAACAAAACTGAGTGACTTATCACATAAGAATAAATAATCAATACCGTGTGCTACTATACAACAACGCCAGACATCGCGTATTCTTTTTTAACAAGGTGTTTCAACAGTTAACGGTAAAACTTCCGCCGTTATTTTCATAAAAATATTTTTGTCATTTTCTCAATCCGACAATAATTCAGTTGTGGGGTCCACCAATAATTGTACCGTCGTACTGATATTCCCCGACAAAAAGAATATTCCCCGACTAATCGAATATTTTATATCAACTTGCTTACTTTGCAAAAAATTTTTTCACATATTACCCTTAACTTTAAACTTTTATCAACTTAACTATTTACCAAAATAGAAAAATTGAATACTTTTATTTCATAAAATTCGGGGTCTCACAAATAAAATCTATTATCTTCTATGAGTTAAAAGGTTTTTCATTACTTTTATCGCTGAGACTTAGCTTAATAAATAAATCACATCATCCCTGCACTACGGCCAAGGATATTCATTAGTATCACGACCACAAATTATCCATGCACTACGGGCCAAGGATATTCGTGTATTCATCAATGGTCATGATCATGCCAACAACTGTCCATTTATGCACTACGGCCAATGAGGACTTTTACCACATCATTTGTAACATTACGGTCATGATTATACCGAATAATCCCTGATCATAATCATACTAAGTCCATCCATGCACTACAGGCCATAGATGACTTTCAACATATTATAAACATGAGGATGATGACAATGATATAAGAATTCAATAAATCAAGTTCAAGGATAAATTTATAAAGATTTATAATTTAATTTATGTAGAAATCAATAACGTCCAAATTATTAACATGATACTGCTTTGTGGAGTAAAATTCAAGAATGCTCAGAAGAATATTTTTATGAAAAGATATTGGATGAAGCGCAAATATCAAGGATATTCCATTAATTTCATGGAGTATAGAAGCCAAAACTTTAATCAACTGAGTATATAGAATATATGAAACCGCAAATGGATTTTTTCCGCCATGCGGTAATCCACGTAGACAGATTATTCTAACATAATAATAAATAATGGAATAACAGAAGAATTCATCAGGCATGCGTAATCCGCTTGCAAAACAAAAGTTATTCCAATGTAATAATAAAGAATGGAACGGTCATGCGTAAACCGCATGCATGTGATGTTCCAATAGAATAATAAAGAATGGAATCAGGTCATGCGTAATCCACATAGACATGATGTTCCAACAGAATAATAAAGAATGGAACCAGGTCATGCGTAATCCGCATGCATGGGACGGGATGTTCAAATGTAATAATAAAGAATGAAACCAGGTCATGCGTAATCCACACAGACAGGTTATTCCAACAGAATAATAAGGAATGAAATAACAGAAGATTTCACCAGGCGTGCGATAGACCGCACAAATAGGTTATTCCAACAGAATATTAAAGAATGGAATAACAGAAAATTTCACCATGTATGCGGTACTTCGCATAGACAGGTTATTCTAAAATAATAATAAAGAATAGAATAACAACTTGTTGATTATGTCACGTTCTAATAACCTAATGTTTTGATGATGACTTGTTCATTGGTACTAAATTCTTTATTGTGAATTTCAGGAAATTGTCTCAAGAATTGTTTGATGGATTATTCAAGGAGATTGAAGATGATTTGAGTCTTAAGAAAAATATGTAAGGTCATTGCAAATATTTAATTTTTCCAATTTAAGGCTCTAGGACATTTTAGGTGTGCATTTTATTATAATTTAATATTTTGTGCATGTCTAAAATATGTTATTCATTTCTAACTGTTTTTAAGCGGTCTGATTTTATTAACATGCATGCATAATAGTTTTGTCCGTATTAATTCTCCATATCTTGATATTTGTGTAAAACATATCTTGATAAAATGAAAAGGCGTATAGCGGTAGAGTTTTAATAGATTAGATCAGTACAAGCCTTGGAAATATGAAATCATAATTATCTTTGAAGAGTTGGAATTTGTTACGTTATTATCATGATAACAGTTGGCGGCAGACTTTATGGGAATTAGTCTTGAATTACTCTTTGTATCTAACTTAGACTCAATTTTGGATTATTATTGAAAGAGTCCAACACATATTTGTAACTACCAAAGATAATTGGATTTGTCATTCCTTAGCCATTAACGGATGTATTTTTTGAAACGTTACTTATTTGTTGGCAAGAAAAATATGTTCTCAACGGAACTGTGTTGTATAACAACGGTAATATATTTTTGGGCTATAAAAAGGAATTGATATCAGTGGAAAATTTACAACACTTGAATCAATTATTGCACTTATATACTGAAAAAGTTATTTGATATTTTGGTGCAAATGAAATTTGCTGTTGTGCACCTATAATTCTGGTTATATTCAGCATATTTTTGTGGGCTATAAATCGGTAATATCCTTTTGTTATTAATTGATCATTGCATACATTAGTTGAGCCTTGCATTGTTAAATTGCTTATTTGCTTTGATCATTAGACCTATATAATTGTAATCTTATATTTTTTAGACTAAGTGTTGTCTAAAGGTTTTTTAATCCGGGTGGATTAAGGTTTATTTACAAACAGGTTCAAGGAAGCTTAGGTGCTGAAGGGGTGTATTGGTGCACAAGGAGCAAGTGTGCTCAAGTGAATTATTGTAATTCAATTTGATTGAATCTGTTTTGTAACAAGGGTTATTTAAAGAAATAAAAGTGAGTCTCCAATACTAGTTGGTATTGGACGTGGACTAGGCTATTATTATAGAGGGTAATAGCTGAACCACGTAAAAAACTTGGTGTTATTTTATTGCTTGATTTTCTTTAATATTTCTCAAGATAATTAATTTTCTTAATAATTAAAATATAAACATTTGCTTCATCTTGAGATATTGTATTAACATCAAGTATTTTATCTGACTTATAAATTCAACAATATATTTTCTTAAACAAAAATTCAATTTGGTAGACTGCATGCATTCAGCAAGCTGCATTCTTCGATACAATAGGCTATATTCAATAGTTTGAATTTAAATTTTAAAAATTAGTCATAGTTTTCTCCCACACTTATTCAATCCCCCTTCTAAGTGTGTCATATCTGAATTTCACAACCCTTACGAGTATTGAAAGAAAATAACTCTCTTCATGAATATGAAAGAAATAATACCCCTTACCTTAGAAGAAACTGGATATAAGAGTAGTGAAGTGGCAGAATACTTTTCTTCTTTCTCTCTATAGTTTCTCTCTGTAGAGTTTCAGTGAATTCGTAAGAAATAATGAAGGAATGAACTTCTATTAATAGGAGAATGGACTGAATAGTAACTAATTCATGAGCAGTCCGATTGATTGATTTACTTTTAAGCAGACGGTCCATATTGATTTACTATGCGTTATTAATAAAATATTCTAATAAAACAAAATCTTTTAAATAAAATATAATATATTCTATTTATAATTTAATAAAACGAATAACTTTATAAATTTATTCTATTTTATATAAAAAGATTTTACTATGCAAACACTATCGCAGCCTTATGCAAACACTATGCATAATAGAATATTATATATTCTATTTATAGTCTAATAAAACAAATAATGTTATAAAATTATTACATTTTATATAAAAAGATTTTACTATACAAACACTATGCAAACACTATGCAAATACTATGCATAATAGAATATCATATATTCTATTTATAGTCTAATAAAATAAATAACTTTATAAAAGTATTACATTTTTTATTACATTTATAATAATAATAAAACAAAACTTATCACCTTTATTATAATTCACAATATTAATCGACCGTGTCGTTCCTGGAAATTAAAGAGAGGATTTCCAATAAGGATTTCTCCTATTGGCACGCAATTAGGTGACCAAACCTCTCCTTGATGTAACTTCTGACATCGTTAATATTGCAAATAATAATATTAATAACCCGTGGTCTCAATTATTGATTTAATAATATATAAAATATCGACCAATAATTGAATCAAATAACGTGAGATACTATACAGCAATTACTGTAGCAATAATTGAACAAAACTGAGTGACTTCTCACGTAAGCATCAATAATCAATACCGTGTGCTACTAGGCAATCACGCGTATTACTGTACTTTTTACACCGGGTGTTTCAACAGTTAACGGTTAAAACTTCTGCCGTTATTTTCATAAAATATTTTTGTCGTTTTCTCAATCCGACAATAATTCCGTTGTGGGGTCCACCATGATTGTGCCATTGTACAAATATTCCCTGTTAAAATGAATATACCCCGACCAATCGAATATTATATAACAACTTGCATATTTTGCAAAATTTATAAATATTACCCACAACTATGACATTATATCAAATTCATTCCATAATATTAAAAAAATATTTCAAGAAATTTAAATCTTTATTCATAAAATTTGGGGTCTCACAATCTCCCCTCCTTATGAAATTTCGCCCTCGAAATTTACGTACGTACTTGGTATGCCGAATATGTGAGGATGCCTTGACTTCACTTCAAATTCTAACTCTTGAGGTATAACCTTTGAGTGTCGAATATAATCCTTCTTATCTAAGATTTTAACACGTATCTCCTCATACATTAAATATTCTGCTATCTCGTCTAGTTCTAATTCAATAATGTGGTTCGGGTCGTCCACATATTTACGTAACATCGATACGTAAAAAAAAACAAGCGTTATAAACACGCGACATACTTGGCGGTAAAACGAGTCTATAAGCCACAGTTCCTACTCAATCGAGGATTTCAAATGGGCCAATTAAATCAAGGGTTGAGATTTCCTCTCTTCAGCAACTCTTGCTTTTAAAATAACGCCCTCTTGAACCTTCTTCTTCACATTCATCAGCTTTGAGTATGTAGCTTGCCCGGCTTTAACTTTATCGATTAAAGTCGATTTTACTTATATATTTGATATCACCACGTAGGTCCTTAGAGTCTTTAACTTTATCTTCATCATTTGTAAGTTATACGAAATGGGTTTTTGTTTTAACAACATTGCACTCGTAAACGCATACGATCTTCTACTCAACGCATCAGCTACCACGTTCTTTCTTCCATAATGATATTGAATGGTATGATGGTAATCTTCAACAGCTCGAGCCAACGTCTTTTGGCGCATTATACGTTATTTTGGTTAAAGAAATATTTAAGGGTTGAAGAAATGAGTTTTGTACTGGGGTCAATACAAAATTCAATTTCACGCTCTAGGGTAGGCCAGGAAGTTCTTCAAGAATACGTCAAGAAATTTATTAGCAATAGAAATATCATTCAAAACTGTGACTCTCATCCAAGACTTGGATAACACGTCACATTGATACCTATGAACTTTCCATCGTCATTCACAACATCCCCTATGGAAAGTCTGGCTTCGGTGCATTCCACATAAGAAAGTCAACAACGAAAGGACTGGGGCTCTTTACTTATGGCTTGATATGACAATGATTGACTTTAGTGGTTTGGTTGCTTGAATTCGCATAAAAGGTTGGTTAGGAATATGAAAGCTAACAACCTTACGAAAAGCTTGATGAGTAGTTAACCAATCGATCCCTAAAATCACATCAAAGGCAAGTATTTTCAAAGAGATAAGATCGACAGGTAACGTGAAAGTGTCGATTTGAATCAAAAAGATTTATAAACAGTGGAGGTAATGAAGGTTTCTACTAACGAAGTTTCAACTAATAAGTCAAAGTCTAACTTCTCCGGAGTTAAATTTAAACGTTGAGCGCAAGCAAGAGGGATAAAAGAATGGATATAACCGGTATCTAATAAGGTATAGACTTCGCAAGAATTTATAATTAACTAACCCGTGCTAAATTCATTCGGGTTACTCGCTCTTTGAGAAGTCACGAAAAATGCTCTCCCTAAAACCACCGACTTTGTTCTATCCGTATCCGCCTTTGGTGCCACTGTCTCAGTTGGACTTGATTTCGCTACAGGACAAAATTGAGCTATGTGTTCGTCTTTTCCACAACTAAAACATACCTTGGAAGTCTGTGGACAGTTTGGTCTGATATATCCCTCCCCTCCGCATTTGAAGCATATGATAGGTGGTCGTTCTCCTTCCTTAACAACGGGTGCTGATGCTGACGTGTTTCCATCATTATTGAATCTCCTCTTCTTGAAATGTCAATTCTTATTATTTTTGCCATGATTACCACCGAAGTGGCTTTCATTTCTAGCATGTTGATTCCCTTCACGCTTATTGTCACCGCTTTGATGACTGTTATTACTGGTATTATCATTTTGCCGGCTGCTTTCTCTTGGTTGGGTTGACTCGTTATCGCGCTCCAATAACTGAGCCCTATTTACAACACTTGAATACAAACACAGTTTATGAGAAATTACATATTGACGTATCTCGGGTTTCAAACCTCTTAGAAACATCTGTGTCATTCTTTCCTCATTATCAACCAAGTTAGACGCAAACCGGGACAACTCGGTAAACTTAGCTTCGTACTGCGACACGATCATATTGTTCTGCTCCAACTTGATGAACTCTACCTCTTTCATGTGACGAATACTTTCGGGAAAGTACTTCTCGTTGAATAGTTCTTGGAACTTCTCCCAAGACATCTTCAGTCGGCGGTTGAGTACGCGCTTTCCGATTCCCACCGATGTATGCCTCTCCTCAACAACATAAAAGGTGGCAAAGGAACCTTTTGCTCCTCGGAGCATCCCAAGACATCAAATATCTTGGTGATCTGCGCTTTATCCACGTCTCTGCTTTTAAGTGGTTTTGGTTCTCCAATAAACTCCGGTGGTCCTAGCTCCTTGAACTGTTTAGCGATGACCGTCCGAGAGTTGCCAGTGTTTCCACCTGCATTTTGGACAGGAGTCTCTATTGCCTGATGTTGTACAAATTGCAGAAAGCTCCTAAACATTCTGTCATTTGCCATTTGGTTGGTGTTTTTGTTCACCTGAGGATTATTGCCTGCCTTCCTCATGCACATTATCCTGGGTGTTGATCTGTGGTGACTCAACGGTCTCCTGTGCTGCATTGCTATTCTCAACATTCTCGGATGTCATTTTCAAATACTGCCACAAAACAAGGGTTAATTGACATGCAACATATTATCCTTATACTCTGACCGACCAATTAAATACCAAATAAACTTAGGTAGGTCATACTAGTGAAGGAATTCCCCGTCTCTCCCCTCCTAGTTCTTGTCTCACATCTCAGCTAGGGGTCATATCCCTAAGCTTTGATACCAAATGTGATGCCCCCAAAATAGGTATAAATCACCCATCTTGAGTCGCCAGATACATGGTACAAAATTCAAATACAAACTTAATTATACAACTGTCGTGTAAAGTACGACAAAATATAATCTAAGAGTTTTAATAAGAATATTGTTATCTAGACAATATTCACACTCAATGGAGTCATCATTACATTTATTGTCACACTATTTAACAGAATAGTGAGGACTACTAATACTATCATCTGGACCTTCACTCCGTTCCCTGACTAGTCCCGGCTACGTTCTCATTTCTTGAAGAGAACAGTGAAAGAAAGGGTGAGCTCAACTAGCCTAGTAAGAAATATTATGACTAAGATAATGCAGAATAAATTATCATTAGCCTTCAACAAGTGTTAAACTGATAAAATATAATAAACCTCAAGTTTAATGCAGCCGGAACAAGCAATCCATTAGAAGAGTCAAGTAGAGAATAAAATCTACTATCTTTTATGATTTAAAAGGTTTTTCATCACTTTTATCATTGAGACTCGAATTTTAATAAATAAACCACATCATCCACGCTTTACTGACCAATGATATTCATTAGTATCACGACCACAAATTATCCATGCACTACGGGCCAATGATATTCGTGTATTCATCAATGGTCATGATCATGCCAACAACTGTTTATCTATGCACTACGACCAATGAGGACTTTTACCACATCATTTGTAACATTACGGTCGTGATTATACCGAATAATCCCTGGTCATAATCATACCAAGTCCATCCATGCACTACAGGCCATAGATGACTTTCAACATATTATAAACATGAGGATGATGACAATGATATAAGAATTCAATAAATCAAGTTCAAGGATAAATTTATAAAGATTTATAATTTAATTTATCCAGAAATCAATAACGTCCAAATTGTCAACATGATACTGCTTTGTGGAGTAAAATTCAAGAATGCTCAGAAGAATATTTCCATGAAAAGATTCTGGATGAAGTGCAAATATCAAGGATATTCCACTAATTTCATGGAGTATAGAAGCCAAAACTTTAATCAACTGAGTATAATAGAATATATGAAACTGTAAATGGATTTTTTCCGCCATGCGGTAATCCACGTAGACAGATTATTCCAACAGAATAATAAAGAATGGAATAACATCAGAACTCACCAGGCATACGTAATCTGCATAGATAGGATGTTCCAACAAAATAATAAAGAATGGAACCAGGACATGCTTAATCTGCACAGACAGGATGTTCCAACAAAATAATAAAGAATGGAACCAGGTCATGCGTAATCCGCACAGATAGGATTTTCCAACTGAATAATAAAGAATGGAACCAGGTCATGCGTAATCCGCACAGACAGGTTATTCCAACAGAATAATAAGGAATGGAATAACAGAAGAATTCACCAGGCGTACAATAGAATGCACAAACATGTTATTCCAACAGAATAATAAAGAATGGAATAATAGAATAATGAAAATAATATTCATTCGAATACGAAAAATAATATCTCTTCAGAATATGAAATAAATAATACCGCTTACCACAATAATGATATCCCTTACGACTGTTGAATGAAAATAATATTCCTACGAATATTGAACGAAGATGATATTCCTTACAAATATTGAACGAAATAATATTCATACGAATACGAATAATAATTTCTCTTCAGAATATGAAATAAATAATACCCCTTACCTTAGAAGAAGACTGGATACTGGAATAGTGAAGTAGCAGACTTCTCTTCTTCTTTCTCTCTATAGCTTCTCTCTATATAGCTTCTCTCTATAATTGCTCTTGTGAGTCTTAGTGAATTGGTAAGAATGAAGGAAGAATGAGCTTCTATTTACACTACAACAAAAAGGCTTATCAGCGATCGCACATCAGCGACCGCATACGGTCATGAGATGGCTATCTCTATGACCGTATCACGTCGTTGATATGATCGCAGAGATAATCTGTCATTGGAAGGACATCGACGACCAACAATAATATTACCAAATTATTAGCGAATCTTAATTAGCGAATCGATACCATCGCTTATTATGACTTATCTTTGAGTCATTTGTCATGCGTGACGTGTCACACGTGTCATTGACCAATAATATAGCGACCGCATGATTGGCCGCTAGATTCAAAAAAATTTGAAGCGGTCACGATATGATTTTAGCGACCGCATCGCGGTTGATTGATTTTTTTTTTTAAATTTTTGCCTATTGTATTGATTTTCCAAAAATAACTTGCTTTGTACACTTTCAATCCCAACACAAAGAATATATATATATATATATATATATATATATATATATATATATATATATACAAGCATCCATATTAACTTCCATCCAATACAATACAAAACATTCATCCATGAATAAACATTCATCCAATACAATACAAAAACATTCATCCAACACAATATAATCGATATAAGTAAACATCCATATAAACTAATACAATTGTCCAAAAATGAATCTAAAAGAGTACAAGGCTTTAAAAATCTAAAAAAATAAGTCTAGCGCTCTTCATGGATCATCCAAATTAGGATCCTGTAATTATCAAAGTAATAAAACATATATGTTACATATAAGTAAGACATCGACTCGAGACTATAAACATATAAGACAATGTAGCTAAACAATAAACGATATATATATACCGCTCACTGTTGTTGTTTGTCTCTTTGCTCACCTGCTCCTCCTGCCGCCATTGCCTTACCTCCTTGACTCATCAGACTCGAGATCTGCAGATGCCCACCCAATGATCTGAAGAAGATCACGATCCTGACAGATCGCTCTCACACATCGGCAGGGAGTATGATAGGTTTGGATAACTTTGATGATGTGTAGACTGGGTGGCAGAGCTGCATGTGCCACTGATGGTCGGGCATCGTCTTTGTCCTTGGCCTTTGACTTAATTTTTCTTCACGATGGATGCCCTCTCCCATAATTCTTGATCAATCGACCGGACGCGGGGTGCCTTCGGGATAGCGCTGCTCATTAAGCCCTTATAAGTGTCCCGTCGGGAAGATGAACAATTAAATAGTTAAAAATAAATAAAAAAAATACTAAAGAAGGTCGTTATAATTTATAAACAACATATTAGGATAAAGTGAACTTATTACAGCTATCTCGAATAACTTTCGGTGTAGACCATCGCGGTGGCCACATACACATCTAACCAATTGATAGGTTGACCTTGAGACCGAGACTCCTATAGTTCATTTTCTCATATTATTATGTAAACATATGATATTTTAGCTACAAAGATGACCATAAACATAACATACGTACCACTGGCGCAAGAATGTGTCTGCACTGTGATATATCTGCCGCCCCGATCGTGCCTTTTTTGCCTTCTCGCTGTCGATACACACGAGGATCTGCTTAGGCGCGTAGTCTTCAACGCCTCTTGACCCAAATTTCTCTCGACTCTCCACGGTCACACATCTGCGCACCCATATAATTTGTCATGCGCACCACCGAGGCTATGCTTTGCATATATCTTGCTCATCCCGTCTGGATGGTCAATCTCGACATTATTGCAGGGGCTTTTTGTTGTTCCTTGTTCAAATTATCTTTAGTTAAATGCAGCGCGCACTTCGCGAGAATAGTGTTTGAATAAGCGATGCGTAAAAATCGTCCCATCTATATCGCTTCTCTACAAATAAAACAACAATAATAATATTAAAACTGTTATATTTACTAAACAATATTATTTGATTAACTATGTATTATCTATCGAGTGATAAAAAAATATACGAAATTCACAGCCCAAACTGCATCCTTATGGGCGAGAGGTGTGCTCACCCATGTAATCACTGGCGTAGGCCAGTTCTGTAAGCATAATTATGAAATGCACTTCACAATTTTACTATCTTGAAAATCACTACAATATACAATAATTTATATTAAAACCCTTACATTTAAATCACTACTATATTTATAAAAATGAAAATATTAAACCCTTATATATATATATATATACACGATGTTTAACTTACGTGCTATCTGGAGGAGGACGGATCTGTATAAGAATGCGATCATCCGGATTAGCCGGGGCCTTCGGCACATGATTAGGGAACCATTTTTACATGTTATCTATAGGCAATGTATGTACTCCTCACTATCTAACAACACTAGTCACACAAGTTGGCCATAACAATTCCTTTATAGGCACAATTTTGGCTACCAAATCCCCAACAGATCTGATAGAACACATATGGTCTTTAAGCATTCCTATAAACCTTAAATCACCATGAAAACTCATATAAGCACATACTCCGCATGTTTGAAAACCGAGTTCAATCTTTCCATACTCTTGGCATGTTTGTACTAATATGTTCCAAATATTAGATAAGTAAGAAAATGGAATGAGAAATCCAATAAGAGTATATCTGAAAATGAATGTGGCATAGGAATCGATTGTGACTCATTGCCATCACATATACACGAATGCATATATATGGCCATTTGACTTATATATGAAGATTTAGACAAGTATGGATATTTTAGAAACAACTCATTAATAGTGTGATTGAAGTTATGGTGCTTGTGTTTGTGTTTGTACTTTTCATTTTCTTTCTTTTCTAAGCTAAGTCATACTTATAGCATACATATTAATAGTGTGTCATTTTCTTTATCTTCTCGATTGTGAATTATGGAAAACTTCTTTGAACCTTCTTCTTGATTGAATTATGGATAAACTTCATTCCTAGTTATGTTTTATGTTATACTCATGTTCAAGTTATATGGCCATTTGACTTATATATGAAAAAAATTAGTACAGAGTCTCCCTATAATATGGATTATCCACATGCACGAGGCATGCATACTTGACCAATTTCAAAGAAAATATAATCCCAACACACAAAATGCAGAATGTGCACAACTATAATTCAAGGCACAATTTAGGAGAATCCAATATTAGTAAAAACAATAAGAAGCCCAAAATTGTCCCAATTTCAAACAATATCAACAACAATTTATTTAAATTTCAAAGAAAAATATATTCAAAGATAATGTTATATTCAAAAATTTTCCAAATTTCAAAGAATCATTATTCAAGAATAACAAATTATCCAACTTTAGATAATCTCATATTAAAACATTAAACCTAATCATGCATGTTCCCAAATTATTCTTGTGGTGTAAAAGTGTGTGTATATATTCTTATAAAATTATATATATATGATGTATGTGTGTGTATATATATATATATAGATATCAATCAACTCATAAAAGAATCTCTCTTTCTTAAATTCATTGATTATCCCAAAAGTTTCATACCCTTTAGGGTTATACCCATTTTGAATCTCTCTTTCTTAAATTCATTGATTGGCCCCGTAAGGCTTGGCTAAGCTTGGCATGGCCTCGTATGGCCTCGCGGCCCCAAGGCCAACCCATCAGCTCCAATAGTCCCTTAAAGGCTCTAGTGGATCACTTAGTTTAAAATCCCTACATCATTTAACAGCACCAATTGGATATTAGACTCCAATGTTGGTGGTTTGACATTTATTAATGTAAGTGCAACTAATTCAATTTGATATCATCTCCTCTTATTTAAAAGTATATAGCATTGGTCGTTGAGCTCACAATTATATAGACCAACTCACCCCTAGCGTGTGACCTAGGAATAACACAAATACAGTTACATTAGAAATCAACAAGCCATTGGGTGGGAAATAAATGCTTAGCATAAATTTTGTCAATCCTAATTATCCTCCTACCCTACCCAACAAGATTTGGACCACAAAGATATCTCTGAAGAGGTATGAAATCTATAATAATTCCAAGTGTCAAACACAAATACCAACTCATGAACCACAAATACCAACATTATACAAAAAATATTAACATTAGAGACTAACCCATTATACTACCATTATACAAAAAAATATTAACATTAGAGACTAACATTATACAAAATAATTCCAAGTGCCAAACACAAATACCAACTCATAAACCACAAATACCAACATTATACAAAAAATATTAACATTAGAGACTAACCAATTATACTAACATTATACAAAAAAATATTAACATTAGAGACTAACATTATACAAAATAATTCCAAGTGCCAAACACAAATACCAACATTATATAAAAAATATTAACATTAGAGACTAACCCATTATACTAACATTGGAGACTAATACATTCAATCAAATATTTGAACCACATAAATTAACAAAAAATCGCATTCAATCGAAACCCACAAGCTACAGTAGCCGAAAAGAAGAAGAAAAACCCAAATATTCAGACATAACATAACACACACACACACACACACACACACACACACATATATACATATATATATATATATATATATCAAATATTTGTTATATAATTTGGTACCTAACACCAATTGAAGGAGAAAGCCAACCCAATCGCGCGACAGCAACGAGATTTCCTCTTCTCCTTCTTTTCCCCCTTCTTCCTCTTCTCCCTATTCGGTCTCCCTCTTGTTTTTTCCTTTCTGATTCTGCTACTGCCGAGCGAAAGACTGATAGATTAAAAGGATCACGACGCAGATCAACGCGTCGCGATCGGTCATTTGATTTTAATGACATGGACTTATCAGCGACCGCATGCGGTCGCTGATTATAAGTTGTCGCAAAAAAACTACGCGCCAACATTTCTTGCCAAAATTTGGGTGGGAAATTTGTTCAAGCGATTGAAAGCAATGACGATCGATCGGTCATTGATGTCACTTAGCGACTGGAATATAATATGGTCGCTGATATCGGTCGCTATTAAGACTATCAGCGACCGAATATGCGGTCGCTGATATAATTGGTCGCTGATAGGCCTTTTTCTTGTAGTGTTATATGAAAATATAGTTTCGATAATTGCTCGTTTTAGGGCTCAAAATATTACAGTATAATACTTTCATCTTTTCTTTTATTTTGAATTTAGTCCTGCAAGTATTGTCAAACTTGCACCACCTCTCCTAATAGTATATCATGTGAATCAATAGTACAATCATGTGACTCAATAGTTCTATACATGTGAAAAAAATAATTACAATATAATACTTTCATCTATAATTTAGTCATGCAAGTATTATCAATATTCCACCACCTCCCCTAATAGTACATAAGTAGGCATACAAGATCCAAAAGCCCTATTCGAATTATATTTTGGAGAAGTTTTCTTTTTAAGGTGGTTTCATTTTGAACTTCCCCCTCCCTCCCTCCCTCCTCCCTCCTTCCCTCCCTCCCTCAAACATGTTTTTAATTTTTGTAAAAAAATTTAATAGAAAATGCAATAATTACCAATACTGATTATTACTTTTTTTTGAAAGAGAAATGATATTTTCACATATAATTTTAATATTTTTTACATGTACTCCTTTCACATAAAGGGATACTCACTCAACTCTCTTGTGAGAGAAGACCATGCAAAAATAACAAAATTACATGTGAAAATAATTTTTTCCTTTATGAAATTTTTGTTTTTGGTGATGATTATTTTTGACCGACTCTACTACACTAGTAACAAACATTTATGTCATGAGGAATGCTTAAGTACTTAAGCAAATCATAATTAAGGGGCACTTGATCAAAAAAGATTTGTACATTGAAATATCAACACTTATTTTATACAAGAGTTGTCGGCTACTATATAATAAATGCACTTTCATGAGTATCTCTTATTGTCAACCGTTCATTGTTTTAGTGCATTTGTCAACGCATGTGCCCTTTGTAGGTTTAAATGAGATCCGGTTAGCGTAAAGTTTATTTTATAATAAGTTGATCAATTGATCAATAGAATATTGACACACAAAGAGTTTTGTCTGTGTGTCAATACTCTATTGATTAATTGACCAACTTAACCAAAAATAAACTTTATATTAACCAGTTCAGTTCAAATATATGTAAAAATGGCAAATGAAAGTTTATTTTAATTCTTCTTTTTTCCGAAGAAAAGTTTTCAATAATCTAATAGACAAAAAGGAGATAAATTTTAGAGTAAAAAATGATTTAATTAAGATATTGTGAAGAAAAACAAGTATTACTGATTAACTAAATAAGTATTTGATATCAAAATAAATACAATTGTTTGGCATTGGAAAAGGTAGTTGGCTCTCCTCACTAGTATCTTTCTCTCCAATTTCTCTTAATGCTATAAAATATATCAATGAAAATGATCACAAAGATGTGGTTAATTAATTTACAAAAAAAATAAAAAATATTTATTATTATTTCCAATTTGAAATTGTATTATAATATCAGCCTTTCGGTATTTTGTACTTATTATTCACTTTCTATTAAAAAAAACTAATTAGGCATCAAAAGCACACCATAAAAACTTTAAATATTAGAAAAGAATCCTGACATGAAACTAAATCTCTACATAAATCATTTTCGTTGGGTACTTTTCCATTATCTTAACCGTTACAAAACAACCCCGCAGTGGATTGAAATTTCAATCTTTATAGCTTTCAAAGCCGATTAATACTGGATACTACGCTAGTAATACTGGATGGATTAAAAATTGTAAGAATGAACCACTCAA
This sequence comes from Panax quinquefolius, assembly GCA_020205615.1. Classification (NCBI taxonomy): domain Eukaryota; kingdom Viridiplantae; phylum Streptophyta; class Magnoliopsida; order Apiales; family Araliaceae; genus Panax; species Panax quinquefolius. The sequence goes on from CM035169.1 coordinate 133,430,599, forward strand.
TCTCTTATAGATGGTCAAAGATGTGTTTGTCTGAATAGTGTCATTGGATATAATTTTGTGTTAAAAAATTTGTATGAAACCCTAAAATAAAAAACAAAATCCTAAAGATAAAGTTACATCATTATTAAGTAGTACTATGGATTATTAAAATAAACTTCATACTAACCGAATCTTAAAGATAAACTTCATTATAAAGATAATATATAAACTTCATCCTAAAGATAAAGTTACATCATTATTAAGTTTAACCAACTTACCATAAAGTTACATCATTATTAAATAGTATTAACCAAGTTTGGCTAACACATACCTTATATTCTATTTCTCATGCGTTTTTGTGTGTTTCATTTTTATTCGTTTGAAATGGATGCATGGACGGACCTAGGATTTAGGCCTAGCGGGACTGGGCCTTTGATACAATATATTTACTAAAAATATAAATAGTTAATATAAATTTAACCACTATATATAAGAGTATTTTTTTAAAAATTATTTTTACCATGAATTCATTAACCACCAAAGAGAAACAACATCTTTATCATAGTTTATATGGAATGAGTAAATAGGGTAAAGGCTAATAGAATATGGAATAGAGAATGAATTATATATATACGAATTGCCTGTAAACTAGTGTCAAACTTTACATTTTAAGAGAAATCAAGAAGTTTTGATTATATTAAAATAATTAAATAGATTTTACCATTGTAAGTAATATTGCATAATCTGTTAAAAGAAATCAAAACTACTTGATTTTCTTTAAAAGTAAAAAGTTGTCAGAGTTGAACGGTTTGAAAATAGTAGTTTACAAATAGACTTGGCAATTGGGTCAATCCAAATTAATTAGAATCATTTGAGCTGGTTAACTATTTTCTCACTACAAGAAAAAGGCTCATCTGCGACCGCATGCGGTCGTTGATATCAATCTGTGACCAAATCCGATTGCTGATAGCAATTACACTTTTTCTGGCCGATAGATGCCCATCGGCGACCACCATCAGCGACTGGTAGTAGCAACGGATATGGTCGCCAGTTTGAGTCAGACTGAGCCAGCCTTTAATGTGACGTGGAGCCACATGGCAGCGACTGGTAGTAGCGACTGCACGCAGGCGGTCGATAATATCAAAAAAATTATTTAGTTTCGGTCGCTAAACAGTAATAGCGACGCGTGTAGTCGCTAATACTAAAATTAAAAAAAAGGTGGTTGTGTGGATTTCCAAAAAAAAATTGTACTTATTTTCTACCTGCTTTATATCCCAACACACAACAATATCTATAAATAAACCAACATCCATACAAAGCTATCGATATATTCATCTATATATACAAATTAATAAAACAAACGCAGTAATATAAACATCTATGCATGATGTGCTCATATATATAAACAAGTACCGTCCGAATAAAATTTATATACAAATGTCATAACGTACAATATAAACATGCATTCGTACATTCAGTCGGTAAAAAAATATTTTAAATGTAGATTAACAAGAGAAGAGGGAATACAAATATCTTTACGGATCAATATCATCCAAATGGGACTGTAACAAAAGAATAAAATATGTATTATTGAATGTGACGCCCCCAAAACAGGTATACATCACTCATCTTGGGTCGCCAAATACATGGTACAAAATTCAAATACAACTTATGTGACGCCCCCAAAATAGGTATACATCATCCATTCTGAGTCGCCAAATACATGGTACAGAAACAAATACAACTTCAGTAATACAATTGTCGTGCAAAATACGACAACACATATACTGTGAGTTTGAATACAAATATAGTCTAATAGAGAGTATACAAACTCAAAAGGAGTCTTCATTACAATTATTGATACACTATTTTATAAAATAGTGAGGACTACTGATACATCTATCCTGAACTATCACTCCATACCCCGGCTAGTTCCTGCTATGTTCTCACCTCCTGAGAAGAAAAATGGAACAAAAAGGAAAAGGGTGAGCTCAACTAGCCCAGTAAAGAATATTATGACTAAGATAATATACAACAATTTATCAATAGTCTTCAACGGGAAAAATCTAATAAAATATAATGAATAACAAGTTTTAGATCAACAATCGCAATGAAAAAACAACAATCCATTAGAAGAGTCAGTAGAAAGAATTCTACTATCTTTTAAGATTTAAAAGTCCATCATCATTAATTTATCCTCAGAACATCAATCAATATACATCTTGAATCAAATATTTATCTTTGCACTTTCTGAGCCCAAAGATATTCATTTGTATCACCAAATTGGTCATCTTCATCTCAACACTGCTCATCTTTTGCACTATGGGCCAAAGATATTCATCGATTAATCATTCATCTTTTTTACTACGGGCCAAAGATATTTAGTAATATCATCATTTAGGACTGAGGATGATGAAAAATATTTTAAAGAACGAATCCAGTGAGACAGAAGGACAAATATTAGGGATTCATATTTCATTTTATCCAAGTTCAATAATACCCCATGACAAACTATAGTGGAGTAAAATTCAAGAATGAAAGATCAAAACATGGGTTAAATTTCAAGAATAAGGGTCACAACAGATAACTTGAAAGAATTTTTTTTTCTTTTGTGAACTGTACCCGTGAATAGTACCCAGTCATGAAAAATTCCAAATTTGATAAAAAGTTCATACCAATATTCCTATGAAATGATATTAGATGAAGCAAAATTTTTAATCATTTCAGGAATTATAGAAGCAATACTTATCATAGTAAGTTTAAATTTAAGAATACGAGATGAAATAATATCGCTTTCGTAATATGGAGTATGAAAGAAAATAATATTTCTCACAAGTGTTGCAAAAAAATAATATCCTTTACCTTAGTAGATACTGGATTTGACTGAAATATCGGATATTATTCTGAGAAAATCTTGTAGAAAAACTACGCTCAAAATATTCTTATACTTAAGAAAATACTCACAATACTTTAGAATAAGAATTTCTGAAAGTGTGATTGAGGAAGGAGGGTTATCCCTCTATTTATAGTGCAATTCGGAGGAATAGTTAAAGCAACTGCCTAACTTTCCTATCTTTTTTCCTTGCCTAACCTGCCTAACTCTATTATTTCAATCAATGCCTAACTCATTTGGCCCACAATTTGGAAAACACAATACTCAACAAGCAATTCTCTTCACCAACCAAATGAGTGGTCCCATGGGAGGAATAAATCACATTCCAACATGTGATTTTGAAAATGAAGTACACCGAATTTGAAAAACAAGAAAAACAAAGGAAAGTTTCTCACCTCCTTACATAATCACATGTTTATATATATATATATATATATATATATATATATATATATATTATTTCAATAATTATAATATATTATAAAAATATATTTGAATGAATAATTTATCGGAGAAATAATTGTAATTCCACAAAAAGATGCCAAACTTTCAAATATTATTTCATGCTAAAATTCCTTTATTTATAACCACATAAAATAAATCCAACATTTATATCCGCATAAAATAAATATTTCCTTATCATATAAATTAATAATTAATTATTCACCAATAATATTACAGAATCACAATTATGATAACCAGGTCGTTCCCAGGAAAGAGGGGGCTTTCCAATAAGGATTTCTCTCATCTTGGTAGCAAGCAATTAGGTGACCAAACCTCTCCTTGATAGAACTTTCTAGACATTGTCAATAATGCTATCTAATAATATTATTCAAATAATATGAATTATTGATTTGATAATAGGAAATACTGTGCAGTGACAATTATTGAAACAACAATAATATAAAATATCAACGTAGCAATTATTGAATCAATAAAATAAAATATTGAGCAAAGAATTACTATAACAATTATTGAGTAGTGTTTTCTTACGTAAGAATCAATAATTCAATAATACTGCAATACCGGTAAAGCACTTTATGCAACCACAGCAGATATCGTATTTTAACCACCATGTAATTCAACAGTGTTAATGGTAACAACTACGCCGTTATTTATAAAAACTCAAACTTTGTCATTTTCTTCATCCGAGCGCTTATTCATTATATGGGCCCACAAATGATCAAGCATCGTCATCTAATATTCCTGACAACAAGAATATTCCACGACCAAATGAATATTCTCCGAACACAATGATTATTTTATAACCAATTGCTTATTTTGCAAAATTTACACATTTCACCCATAACCAGAACATTATATCAAATTAATTCCTTATTATTCACAATAATAATTAGAGGAAAATCGATTTTATTTATAATAAGTTGGGGTCTTACAACTTAATTATATAACATTCGTGTAAAATACGACAAAATATAATCTAAGAGTTTTTAATAAGAATATTGTCATCTAGACAATATACAAACTCAATGGAGTCCTCATTACATTTATTATCACACTATTTAACAGAATAGTGAGGACTACTAATGCTATCATCTAGACCGTCACTCCGTTCCCCGACTAGTCCCGGCTACGTTCTCATTTCCTGAAGAGAACAGTGAAAGAAAGGGTGAGCTCAACTAGCCCAGTAAGAAATATTATGACTAAGATAATGCATAATAATTTATCGTTAGCCTTCAACAGTGTTAAACTGATAAAATATAACAAACATCAAGTTTAACTGCAGTGAAATAAGCAATCCATTAGAAGAGTCAAGTAGAGAATAAAATCTACTATCTTCTATGATTTAAAAGGTTTTTCATCACTATTATCGCTGAGACGTAGTTTAATAAATAAACCACATCATCCCTGCACTATGGCCAAGGATATTCATTAGTATCACGACCATAAATTATCCATGCACTACAGGCCAAGGATATTCGTGTATTCATCAATGGTCATGATCATGCCAACATCTGTCCATCAATGCACTACGGCCAAGGAGGACTTTTACCACATCATTTGTAACATTACGGTCATGATTATACCGAATAATTCCTGTGTTAGGTTTTTGTGAAAATCAAAGTAGCAATCAAATTGCAAATATAGCGGAAGGATAATAAAATCAGATTTTAAAATTTTTCACAAACCAATTACCCGGATCATCCTTTATGCATATTATTAATTAAACGAAGAATAAAAAATTATAAAATCATACCCTTGTAGAAACGAGCTTCCTCAGGTACGAGTTCACCTCCTACTTCTTCGTGATCTCCTTGAATCTCCTGGTAGATTCCTTCCTTTGATCAATGTAAGCCACCCAAGTGTATGGCCTCTAGAGGTGATCCACCAAGGAAGAAGAATTTTCAAGAAGAAGGTGTATTGGCTCAAACCCTCGCTTTTCTTATCTCTATAGAAAAAGGGGCGTACTCTCCAACTATTGGAATTACGTATATTTTGATATCTGATATAAGACTCCTCTTATAAAGATATCAGGTAACCCAATTTTAATTAAATTAAGGTATTATTTATTTAATTAAACTCTTTTAATTAAATGGACTCCCTAATCTTATTAGGGATAATTAATTAAACTCCTTTAACTAATTTTCCTCCTAATCCTATTAGGAATAAATGAGAGTACTTATATTAAATTAATTCCTAAACTCTTTTAGAAATTAAAATAATAATAATTGTACTAATATTAATAAGACTCCTCTTATTAATTTATATTTAATATTTCTAAAATATTAAATAATAATATTAAGCTATTTAATTTATTCTATCACCATAGATTAAATTAAATATACTTAACATATTATTACGATTATGCCATTAACTTCTTAAATAATTATTCTTCCTTTTATGGTGTGACCCTTTAGGTTCTCCATATTAAACTGGTTGTGAATAAATCAATTAGAACAATTCTAATCTTATTTAAATAAATAAATTAAATGATTAATTTATTTAAATAAATAATATTTATTCTACAATAGGGATAAGCCTCCCTAGCGATCAACGACTTTCCAGATAATATAGATTTCAACATTAATCATAAAAGAACCTTTGAGTTAATAGTTACCGCATAAATTCAATTCTTCCTTCCATGCGATGTCCCAATTAAATATAAGGCATGAATTTACTATCAAGTCTTATTTTATTTAATTATATGTATTTCGATTTCTAAATGCACAAATCCTAATGAATGAAATTAGAAACTACTTTCTAATTTTATTCCACCTTGGCCAAGGATTCTTGGGTTGTCATTTATCTAATCACATAAGACATTTCTCTTCTTTTATTAGAAGTGGTAGATTCTTTATTGATCATTCACTACCTTCATATATAACTTATTACACCCAAGCATACCCTTTGATATACTCTAAGAGTCTTAAGGAATAAGTCAAAGTGTAATTCATTATATATAAGATACTATGATGATCTCAAGTCTAAGGATCATTTGTACTACTATCACTACAGGAATTCCTATTGATAGGCAAGTAAAACTCCATTAGGTATTCCTTAGCGAGTCACGTTCAGTGAACTTATTCTCTAATAAGCACCTACATACTTGCTTTAGTGTCTCCACACAAATGATCATGAGATCAATCATCCTCATCCAATGAGCAAGCAACGCACGTACCAATCTATCCGGATTCACTAATCCCCTTTTTAGTAATCCATTGATTGGGAACATTTTAGTTTTAAGCTATCTAAGAATTTTGATCTCATTAGCATGATCTCATCATGATTCTAAAAGCGTTGCTTAAAACTATGGGTTTATCACATATTATTAAAACAACATCATGTAGATAATAAATGCCTTTAATAAATAATTCTTTTATTAATAAATAAATAAGATTGATTACAAAGTATATGCTTTATCATCATACATGATTGGGCTTGTATGGATACTACTTTCAATCTCCCACTTGCACTAAAGCCAATCATTTGTGGTATCTCATACCCATCTTCTCTAAGTGACGATCAAACTGTTTGTTGTGTTAACGCTTTAGTAAATGGATCTGCAATATTATCTTGAGAGTCCACACGCTCTAGGGGTGACGCCTCCTCTTTCAATGATCTCTCGATCAAATGAAACCGCCGCAACACATGTTTGGATTTCTGATGAGACCTGGGTTCCTTAGCCTACGCATGACGCCTCAAGTGTTGTCCACGGAATAAAGATCTTGGTCGGGTCCTCAGAATGCAAGGAACCACACCAAGTTCAGTAATGAACTTCTTCATCCAAACAGCTTCCTTTGCAGCTTCACTTGCAGCTATGTACTCTGCTTCTGTCACTGAATCAACAACTGTTTGCTGTTTGGAACTCTTCCAACTCACTGCGCCACCATTCAAGGTAAACACATACCCCGAAACGGATTTACTGTCATCTTGGTCCATTTAAAAACTTGAGTCTGTGAAGCCCTCTAGTTTCAATTCAGACTCACCGTAGATAAGAAATACATCCTTAGTTCTTCTTAAGTACTTTAAGATATTTTTCACTGCCTTCCAGTGCTCTTCTCCTGGATTCGACTGATATCTGCTTGTTACACTAAGTGCATGAGCGACATCCGGTCTAGTACATATTATACCGTACATGATAGATCCTATTGCTGAAGCATAAGGAATCTTACTCATATGGTCTCTCTCTCAGGTGTCTTTGGGGTCTGTTTCTTGGAGAGATGTATTCCATGGCTCATCGGCATGAGACCTCTTTTGGAATCTTCCATGCTAAACCTCTTTAGCATCGAGTCAATGTACGTTCCTTGGGACAAGCCAAGCATCCTTTTAGATCTATCTCTATAGATCTTTATCCCCAAAATATAGGATGCTTCTCCCAAGTCCTTCATGGAGAAGTGTTTAGATAACCAGATTTTAATTGATTGTAGCATAGGAATATCATTCTCTATCAGTAATATATCATCAACATATAATACGAAGAATGAAACAGTGCTCCCACTAACCTTCTTGTAAACACATGGTTCATCCTCATTTTTGATAAAATCAAACTCTTTGATTGTCTCATCAAAACGGATGTTCCACCTACGAGAAGCTTGCTTCAATCCATAAATGGATCGTTATAGCTTACAGACTTGTTTTGTTCCAACCTTTGAAACAAATCCCTCTGGCTGTGTCATATACACATCCTCCTCAAGTTTCCCATTGAGGAAGGTCGTTTTCACGTCCATCTGCCAAATTTTGTAGTCATGGTAAGCTGCAATCGCAAGCAAAATCCGAATGGACTTGAGCATTGCTACTGGTGAAAAGGTTTCGTCATAGTCAACTCCTTGTCTTTGTTTGAATCCTTTTGCGACCAGTCGAGCTTTATAGGTCTCTACCTTGCCATCTGCTCCAGTCTTTCTTTTAAAGACCCATTTACACCCAATAGGTTTAATGCCTTTAGGTGGTGAAACCAAAGTCCATACTTGGTTTTTATACATGGAGTCCATCTCAGATTTCATGGCATCTTGCCACTTCTCTGAGTCTTTATTACTCATAACCTGTTCGTAATTCAATGGATCATCATCATCTATGATGCGTACCTCATCGTCATCCTCTATGACAAGTCCATACCTATCAGGTTTCTTTGGTACTCTTCCAGATTTACGAATAGGGTGTGGTACAGAAGGAATCTCTACTTGGTTAGGTACCTCACTTTGATCTATAGTATTTTGTGGTTCTTGAACCTCTTCAAGATATATCTTACTTCCACTGACCCCTTCAAGGATAAACTCCTTTTCTAAGAAGGCAACATGTTTCGCAACAAACACCTTTTGATCAGTTGGATGATAGAAATAATCCCACGATGTTTCTTTAGGGTATCCCACAAATCTACATTTGTCAGATCTAGTCTGTAGCTTATCGTTTTCAAATTTTTTGACATAAGCTGGACAACCCCAAGTCTTAACATGCTTAAGATCTGGTTTCCTCCCTGTCCATAACTCATATGTGGTCTTGGGGATGGATTTTGTAGGTACCTTGTTAAGTAGGTATGCAACCGATTCTAGGGCATATCCCTAGAAGGAAACTGGAAGGTCGGTAAAGCTCATCATGGATCGAACCATGTCCAACAATGTTCGATTTCTCCTTTCAGATACACCATTCATCTGTGGCGTCCCTGGTGGAGTCCATTGTGAGATTATACCATTTTCTTTGAGACAATTGAGAAACCCACCACTTAAGTATTCTCCTCCTCGATCAGATCGAAGAATCTTAATACTCTTACCAGTTTGCTTCTCTACTTCATTTCTGAACTCTTTGAACTTTTCAAATGATTCAGATTTGTATTTCATTAAATACACATATCCAAATCTTGAATGATCGTCAGTGAATGTAATAAAATAAGAATACCCTCCTCATGGAGCGACGTTGTGTATAGTCCACATACATCTGTGTGTATCAACGCTAACAACTCTGTAACTCTTTCTCCTTTTCCACTAAAAGGAGATTTAGTCATTTTGCCCATGAGACAAGATTCACAAGTTGGATATGATTCATAATCCGATAGCTCTAGGAACCCATCTTTGTGCAACTTGGATAATCTTGTTTCATTAATATGACCGAGTCTACAGTGCCACATGAAGGTATAATTAACATCATCTCTTTTCCTTTTCTTAGTTTGTTCAATTTGAAGTATATTTTCATGCAAGTCAAGTATATAAAGTCCATTTCGCAAATTACCAACACCATATAAAAAATTATCATTATAAATAGAACAACTGTTGTTCTTTATTATAATATTAAAACCATCCATATCCAATACAGAGATAGAAATAATGTTTCTAATGATATTTGGAACAAAATAACAATTATTTAAATTAATGAACTTGCCCGTAGGCAGTGCTAAATAATAAGTCCCTACAGCTAATGCATCAATCTTTGCTTCATTTCCCACTCGTAGGACGCCTCATCCCTGCTCAACTTTCTACTTCTGACCAGTCCCTGCATATTATTACATATGTGAGAACCACAGCCGGTATCCAATACCCAAGTAGAAGATTGACTTTCAGAAAAATTAACTTCAATCATAAACAAACCTTGATTAGGATTCAAGCTTCTCAAGCTTCTTCGCTTTTGTTCATAAGATAATCCTTGCGGTTCCTCTTCCAAAGACTGGCTTGTTGCAATGGAAGCAAATTCCTTTGCTAGCTGGATCAGGTTTCTTTTGATCCTTCACTTTCGCCTTTCCCTTAGCTTTCTTGGATTTCTTCTTTTCAAAAGATACCTTGGGCCTCTTCCTTTTCTTGGAAGAATCATCCACCAGTAAAACATGGTTCTTCTTGGATGGGAAGTGACCTTCAGCAGTTTTCAACATGTTAAGTAACTCAGGCAAGCTGACGTCCAACTTATTCATGTAAAAATTCACAATAAATTGTGAGAAGGTGTCAGGGAGTGACTGCAAGATCAAATCTTGACTCAACTCCCCATCCATGACGAATCAAGCTGTCCAAGACGTTCAATCAGATTGATCATCTTTAAGACATGAGTCTCAACGGTAGTGCCCTCGGTCATCCGAGATCGGAAGAGCTCCTTAGATATTTCATATCTAGCAGTCCTACTTTGCTCACCATACAACTCTTGAAGGTGCAGTAGCATAGTAGGAGCATCCATATTTTCATGCTGACGCTGAAGCTCATTACACATGGATGCGAGCATGATGCATTGAGCCACTGATGCATTATCTTACCACTGTTTAAAAGTAGCAATCTCTTCCTCGTAGAGTCATTTACGCAACTTTTTTTTTATGACGGCGAATTTAGGACATAAGAAATCTTTTCAGCAGTGAGAACAATTCTCAGATTCCTTAACTAGTCCGTGTAGTGCGGTCCGATCAGTTTGTAGCATCAAGTATGCTACGCAGTGAAATTAGTGAATGTGACATTTTAAAAATTCTGCATGTAAAAAGATAATATTTTAGCAAACATTCATTTAATTAATTACCAAAATAAATTAGGTGTTATTTTATATGGGTATCTCCCACTATTTTCTTCAAACTATATTACCCTCATTTATATAGTTCGGCAAAATCTAATTAAAGTTTTTGCTAGTGAGAATAAGGATCCCATTTCAAATATATATAGCCTTGCGGTGACACAACAAACTATATATAAATAAATAGGTAGACAACTCCTTGTCAATTACATCATTATGTAACTCCTTATGTTTTGCCTCTTAGATTATTTTGATGAAGTGGTGGTACGTCCGAATCAAAATTGTCTAAGTTAAGTCCAACCTAACACTTTCATATATTCAAAAAAGAAAAATATTGTCCTTGTGGTGACACAACAAAACAATATTGTTCAATTTTCTTTATAAGCATCAAATGTGATAAATTAACATCTTAAATACTTAATACTTGCCTTGTGGTGACACAACAAACTCATATTAAATATTTAATACTCTATTAATTTTATCATGCTAGAAGGCGACGTTCAATATTCTAAATATCTTTGAACGCTTAAGACTTAATATATAAAAACTTTGAGGGTTTTGTTATTATTTGTCTCATCTTGTTTAGCGCGCATGCAAATATATATATAAAATACGCGTCATATTATTAAACATGTGAAGCATGTTTTCATAATATATAATATATATAATACTAGCATGCACATATAGAATACTATATTCTATCCGGATTGATTATGGACTTTTATTCTAGTTTGGTTCACTAGAGCCACCAAATGAACCAAAAGGTCAAACCCTAGGGTGAAAGAATAAACATTTAAATATATCTATTACATTTAAACACGGGCTCCATTACAAACGGGTCTTCAAGCGCTCCTTGCTCCTTGATCTCCGGTTCTTCACAAAAATTCTAACTAATCCTATTACATTAAACTATTTAATTTAAATAGAAACCTTGATCAACAGTCAAGGGGAAGTACATAGGAGAGAGATATAATTTACATCAAGAAGAAAACAAGAAAAGACGAGGTACGCAGACCTCATTTAATAAAACCAATTCATTCAAACATCCAACTAAAATAAATCCAAGTCAATAGTCCATAATCAATCCCATTTATTATCATACATATCACCATATGTATCAATAAATAAAATCATTCCATATATATATGAATATCATTTAGTGGGCAATTTTATGTTGCATGAAATCCAATTTCAAGATTAAAATAAACTATTTATTTTAATTATAAAATTATTAAAATAATATATATACCAATTCCTGTTGGGCTTCACGGTTCGGTTTATATATCTAAATATATAACGTAAACCACGTGATCTGCATAAAAAAATATATATTACAGTAGTAATCAAAGTATCCTACATGATCACGTTTTTTTTTTGAAAAAGGAAATCATTCACCTGAATACATTAAGGTAATAACATATATCATATATATATATATATATATATATATATATATATATATATATATATAATATTAATTGAGTAATGCATGAATATGTCAAATCACATAAAACCCGGCTGTATCAAATCCTTAAAAAAAACGTGATTCCTTGTTTAAAAAAAACGTCTATAACAAAACATTTTTCGGCAATTTTTTTTTTAAAAATTAATAATTTTACACAACAAATTATTCCCAATAAATTATTCAAAATACATACTCATATATATATGGAATCAAAATAATTAATAATTTGGATAAAGTTTAGCTCAGATACCACTGTTAGGTTTTTGTGAAAATCAAAGTAGCAATCAAATTGCAAAAAAAGCGAAAGCATAATAAAATCAGATTTTAAAATTTTTCACAAACCAATTACCCGGATCATCCTTTATGCATATTATTAATTAAACGAAGAATAAGAAATTATGAAATCATACCCTTGTAGAAACGAGCTTCCTCAGGTACGAGTTCACCTCCTACTTCTCCGTGATCTCCTTGAATCTCCGGGTAGATTCCTTCCTTTGATCAATGTAAGCCACCCAAGTGTATGGCCTCTAGAGGTGATCCACCAAGGAAGAAGAATTTTCAAGAAGAAGGTGTATTGGCTCAAACCCTAGTTTTTCTATCTCTATAGAAAAAGGGGCGTACTCTCCAACTATTGGAATTACGTATATTTTGATATCTGATATAAGACTCCTCTTATAAAAATATCAGGTAACCCAATTTTTATTAAAATAAGGTATTATTTATTTAATTAAACTCTTTTAATTAAATGGGCTCTCTAATCTTATTAGGGATAATTAATTAAACTCCTTTAACTAATTTTCCCTCCTAATCCTATTAGGAATAAATGAGAGTACTTATATTAAATTAATTCCTAAACTCTTTTAGAAATTAAAATAATAATAATTGTAATAATATTAATAAGACTCTCTTATTAATTTATATTTAATATTTCTGAATATTAAATAATAAATATTAAGCTATTTAATTTATTCTATCACCATAGATTAAATTAAATATACTTAACATATTATTACGATTATGCCATTAACTTCTTAAATAATTATTCTTCCTTTTATGGTGTGACCCTTTAGGTTCTCCATATTAAACCGGTTGTGAATAAATCAATTAGAACAATTTTAATCTTATTTAAATAAATAAATTAAATGATTAATTTATTTAAATAAATAATATTTATTCTACAATAAGGATAACCCTCCCTAACGATCAACAACTTTTCAGATAATATAGATTTCAACATTAATCATAAAAGAACCATTGAGTTAATAGTTACCGTACAATTCAATCCTTCCACCATGCAATGCCCCAATTAAATATAAGACATGGAATTACTATCAAGTCTTATTTTATTTAATTATATGTATTTCGATTCCTAAATGCACAACTCCTAATGAATGTAAATTAGAAACTACTTTCTAATTTTATTCCACCTTGGCCAAGGATTCTTGGGTTGTCATTTATCGAATCACATAGGACATTTCTCTTCTTTTACTAGAAGTGGTAGATTCTTTATTGATCATTCACTACCTTCATATATAACTTATTACACCCAAGCATACCCTTTGATATACTCTAAGAGTCTTAAGGAATAAGTCAAAGTGTAATTCATTATATATAAGATACTATGATGATCTCAAGTCTAAGGATCATTTGTACTACTATCACTATAGGAATTCCTATTGATAGGCAAGTAAAACTCCATTAGGTATTCCTTAGCGAGTCATGTTCAGTGAACTTATTCTCTAATAAGCACCTACATACTTGCTTTAGTGTCTCCACACAAATGATCATGAGATCAATCATCATCCAATGAGCAAGCAACGCACGTACCAATCTATCCGGATTCACTAATCCCCTTTTTAGTAATCCATTGATTGGGAACATTTTAGTTTTAAGCTATCTAAGAATTTTGATCTCATTAGCATGATCTCATCATGATTCTAAAAGCATTGCATAAAACTATGGGTTTATCACATATTATTAAAACAGCATCATGTAGATAATAAATGCCTTTAATAAATAATTCTTTTATTAATAAATAAATAAGATTGATTACAAAGTATATGCTTTATCATCAAACATGATTGGCTTGTATGCATACTACTTTCACACTGGTCATAATCATACCAAGTCCATCTATGCACTACTGGCCACAAACGACTTTCAACATTTTATAAACATGAGGATGATGACAATGATATAAGAATTCAATAAAACAAGCTCAAGAATTAATTTATCCAGGAACTAATAACGTCCAAATTGTCAACATGATACTTCTTTGTAGAGTAAAATTCAAGAATGCTCAGAAGAATATTTTCATGAAAAGATACTGGATGAAGTGCAAATATCAAGGATATTCCAATAATTTCATGGAGTATAGAAGTCAAAACTTTAACCAGCTGAGTATAATAAAGAATGGAATAACAAAAGAAATCACAAGGCATGCGATAGACCGCACCGACAGGTTATTCCAATAGAATAATAAATAACGGAACCAGGTCATGCGTAAACGCACAGACATGATATTCAAACAGAATAATAAACAACGGAACCAGGTCATGCATAAACGCACCGACAGGATGTTCCAACTGAATAATAACTAACGGAACCAGGTCATGCTTAACGCACAGATAGGATGTTCCAAAGGAATAATAAAGATGGAATAACAGAAGAATTTCACCATGTATGTGGTACGTCGCATAGACAGGTTATTCCAACATAATGATAAAGAATGGAATAACAGAAGAATTTCACCAAGTATAGGGTAGCCCACGTATACAGGTTATTCCAACAAAATAATAGAGAATGGAATAACAGAAGTTATCATCATGAATAAGAAAGAAATAATACCCCTTACCTTAGAAAAACTGGATACTGGAATAGTGAGGTAGCAGACTTTTTTTCTTCTTTCTCTCTATAATAATTTCTCTAAAGCTTTTGTGAATTGGTGCAAAATGAAGGAAGAATGAGCTTCTATTTGTAGGAAAATATAGTTTCGATAATTGCACGTTTTGGGGCTCAAAATATTACAGTACAATACCTCCAACTTTTCTTTCATTTTTAATTTAGTCCTGCAAGTATTATCAAACTTGCACCACCTCCCCTAATAGTAAATAATGTGAATCAATAGTTCAATCATGTGAATCAATAGTATAATCATGTGAAAAATACAAATTACAGTATAGTACCTCTATCTATACCTCCATTTTTAACTTAGTCATGCAAGTATTATCAATTTTGCACTAACTCCCCTAATAGTACATGAATGTGATTCAATAGTACACACATGTGAATAAATAGTTATATAAGCTTGTAAATTATTAGCAATTAATTGCTCATTTATCCGATAAATTACCCGATTTATCAATATAACCCCCAGACATCAATTATTATCGAAATAAATGTCGATTTCCACTAACACTAATAATCCCAACACAATGGAACTATCAATTTCATCTTTAATCAACACGATCTTATTCATCATTAATATTATAAATCACAATATTTAACAACCAGGTCGTTCTCAGGAAGGAGGGGGCTTTTCGATAAGGATTTCTTCTTATTGGCGCGCAATTTGGTGACCAAACCTCTCATTGACAGAACTTTTAGACATTGTAAATATTGCAATTTAATAATATGAATAACTTTGTCATCTCAATTATTGATTTAATAATATATCATATAATGCGGATGATCTTTGTGACAATAATCGAATCAATAATATGAGAGATATGATGCAACAATTACTATAGCAATAATTGAGTATAACCGAGTGACTTCTCATGTAAGCATCAATAACCAATACCGTATGTGTACTTATCTATGCAACCACGCGTATTCGTACTTTTTACTACCGGGTAGTTCAACGCTTTTAACGGTAACACTTCCGCCAAGTTATTTTTATAAAAAGATAATTCTGACGTTTTCTTACTACGACAATACTTCCGTTGTGGGGTCCACCAATGATTGTGCCGTCGTACGAATATTCCCTGACCAATCAAATATTATATAACCACTTGCTTACTTTGCAAAATTTGTAAATATTACCAACAACTATAATATTATATCATATCCACACCATAATATTCAAAAATATATTCCGAGAGAAATTAATCTTTATTCATAAAATTTGGTATCTTACAACCTCCACTTCTTATGAAATTTTGTCCTCAAAATTAGGGTACGTACCTGGTATATCAAAGAGGTGAGGATATCTTGACTTCATCTCAGATTCTAACTCCCTGGTCATTTCTTCCACATTGTGGTTTCTCCACAAAACATTGACTTGAGGTATAACCTTGGAGCGTAGAATATGATCCTTCTTATCAGAGATTTTAACAGGTAACTCTTCATACGTTAAATCTTCCTCTATCTCGTCTGGTTCTAATTCAATAATGTGGTTCGGGTCTTTCACATATTTACGTAACATAGATATGTGAAAAACGTTATGAACACGAGACATACTTAAGCGTAAAAGGCGAGTCTATAGGCACGCAGTTCCTACTCGATCGAGGATTAAAAATGGGCCAATGAATCGAGGATTGAGCTTTCCTCTCTTTCCAAATCTCATAACTCCTTTCCATGGAGCAACACGTAACAACATATAATCTCCAATATTGAATTACACGTCCTTTCGATGGAGATCAACATAACTCTTTTGTCGATCTTGTGAGGTTTTTATACGTTGTCGGATCGTTTGAATCTTTTTCGTAGTCTTACATACCAAATCCGGTCCCAACAACGTTGCTTCACCCACCTCATCCCAGTATACTGGAGAACGACACTTTCTTCCATACAACGCCTCAAATGGAGCCATGCCAATACTTGCTTTGATAACTGTTGTTATAGGAAAACTCCACCAATGGTAAGAACTTGTCCCAACTTCCTTTGAAGTCAAGGACACAAAGTCTTAATAAATCTTTAAGAGTTTGAATACCCCTCTCCAACTTCCCGTCTGTTTGAGGATGATATGCCGAACTAAATCGTAAATCTGTGCCCATAGCTTTTTGCAAACTAACCCAAAATCGTGAAATGAATCTTGGGTCTCGATCAGAAACTATGGATACTGGCATACCATGTAATCTTACAATCTCGTTTATGTACATACGAGTAAGACGTTTAAGTGTATAAGTTTCTCGTATAGGTAAGAAATGAGCCGACTTGGTCAATCTATCAACAATGACCCAAATCGCATCTACGCCTTAAGAAACCTTTGGAAGACCAGTAACGAAATCCATGGTAATGTGCTCCCACTTCCATTCTAGAATTTCAAGTGGTTGCAATGGACCTTTTGGCACTTGATGCTCCGCCTTGACTTATTAACAAGTTAGACACCTTGAGGTAAACTCCGCGATCTCTCTCTTCATATTGCTCCACCAAAATGTATGTCGAAGATCACGATACATTTTGGTACTCCTAGGATGGATTGCAAATGGAGTGTTGTGTGCTTCCATCATGATTTTATATTTTAAGTCAGAATCATTAGGAACACAAAGTCTAGAGTTGACTCGAAGTATTCCTTCTTCATCGATTCTTGCTTCCGGAATAACACCTTCTTGTACTTTCTTCTTCATACGCATCAGCTCCAGGTCTGTAGTTTGAGCAGCTTTAACTTTATCGATTAAAGTCGGTTCTACTCGTATATTCGCCATCATCACATGGGTCCCTGGAGTCTTTAACTCTATCTCCATCCTTTGTAAGTCATACAAAATGGGTCTTTGCGTTGACAATATCGCTTTTCTCGCACCAAGATATGATCTTCTACTCAATGCGTCGGCTACTACGTTCACTTTTCCAGGATGGTATTGGATGGTATGATCATAATCTTTCAACAACTCAAGCCATCGTCGTTGCAGCATGTTGAGTTCCTTTTGAGTGAACAAATATTTGAGGCTTTTATGATCCGTATAGATCTTCACCTTCTCTCCATACAGGTAATGCCTCCAAATCTTAAGCACAAAAACGACGGCGGCCAACTCTAGATCATGAGTAGGATAATTCCTCTCATATTCTCTGAGTTGTCGTGAGGCATAGGCTATGAATTTCCCATGTTGTATGAGAACACATCCTAACCCTTTGCCTGAAGCATCACTGTAGATGACAAATCCCTCCTAGCCGATGGTATTATTGTCGAACAGTCTTTGAAATGAGTCTCCTCTTGAGTTCTTGAAAACTTTTCTCACATTCCTCGCTCCAACCGAACTTTGTATCTTTTTGAGTCAGCTGAGTTAATGGAGTAGCGATTCTAGAAAATCCTTCTATGAATCTCTGATAATAACCAAATAAGCCGAGAAAGCTACGTGCCGATTTCTTGACGATTTAGGTTGCTCCCACTTTGAATTGCTTCAATCTTTGCTAGGTCAACAGATATTCCATGATTTGATATTACGTGCCCAAGGAATGCAACTTCCTCAAGCCAGAACTCGCATTTCTTCAACTTGGCATATAACTTGTTTTCACGATGCTTTTGGAGTATCAGCCTCAAGTGTTGCTCATGGTCTTCATGGGTTTTGGAGTATATGAGGATGTCATCAATAAAGACGACCACAAAGTGATCCAAATATTTCTTGAATACTCGGTTCATCATTTCCATGAAGGCAGCAGGAGCATTAGTCAATCCAAAAGACATGACTAGGAATTCATAATGCCCGCATCGAGTTCAAAAGTAGCGATCTTTGGAATGTCATCGGTTTTAATCTTTAACTGATGATATCCAGAACGAAGATCGATCTTTGAAAAGAATTTGGCGCCTTGTAACTGGTCAAACAGGTCATCAATGCGAGGCAACGGGTACCTATTTTTGATGGTGACATGATTCAACTCCCGATAATCAATACAAAGTCGCATACTTCCATCTTTCTTCTTCACGAATAGAACAGGAGCACCCCAAGGAGATGTACTAGGACGAATGAAACCAATGTATAACAATTCCTGTAGTTGGGTTTTTAACTCCTGAAGTTCAATAGGAGCCATTCAATATGGGGCTTTGGAAATGGGTTTTGTACCGGGTTCAAGGTCGATACCAAACTCGATTTCACGCTCTGGGGGTAGGCCAGAAAGTTCTTCGGGGAATACGTTACCAAAATTATTAACAATAGAAATATCATTCAAATCTGACGTATTTTTGTTTAAATCTGTGACATGAGCTAAGAAAGCTTGACATCCGTTTTTTAATAAACGAATAGCTTTATGGCTTGAGATGACCGTGATTGATTTTAATGGTTTGGTCGCTTGAATTCGCATAGTAGGTTGGTTAGGAATATGAAAGCTAACAACCTTACGAAAATAATCAATTTTAGCATGATGAGTAGTTAATCAATCAATCCCTAGAATCACGTCAAATGCAAGTATTTTTAAAGAAATAAGATCGACAGGTAATGCGCGGTTACCGATTTGAATCAAACAAGACTTATAAACAGTGGATGTAATGAAGGTTTCCCCCAACAGCGTTTCAACCGATAAGTCAAAGTCTAATTTCTCTGGAGTCAAATTTAAACGTTGAGCTCAAGTAGGAGAAATAAAAGAATGGGTAGAACCGGTATCAAATAAGGTAAGACTTCGCTAGAGTTTATGATAAGCTTACCCGTGATGGCCTCGTTCGGATTCCTTGCTTTCTGGGAGGTCACAACAAACGCTCTCCCTTGAACTACCGGTTTTGACTTTTCTGGGACGGCCTTTGGTGCCTCCATCCCAGCTGGACTTATCTTCAGTGCACGACAAAATTGGGCTAGGTGACCTTCTCTTCCATAATTATAACACGCTTTGGACTGCATCGCGACAGTTTGGACTGATGTGTCCCTCCCCTCCGCATTTGAAGTATATGATATGTTGTCGTTCTCCTTCCTTAACAACGGGTGTTGATGCTTACGTCTTTCCATCATTGTTGAATCTCCTTTTCTTGATATGTCCATTTTTACTGTCTTGACCATGATTACCACCGAAGTGGTTACCATTTTTGGCATGTTGATTCCCTCCACGTTTGTTGTCACTGCTTCGATGACTACTACCACTGGTATTATCATTTTGTCGACTGCTTTCTCTTGGTTGCATTGACTCGTTATCGCGCTCCAATAACTGAGCCCTATTTATAACATCTGAATACAAACATAGTTTATGAGAAATTAGATATTAATGTATCTTGGGTTTCAAACCTCTTAGAAACATCCGTGTCATTCTCTCCTCATTATCAACCAAGTGAGACGCAAACCGGGACTACTCGGAAAACTTAGCTTCGTATGTGTGACATGGTCATATTGTTCTGCTCTAACTTGATGAACTCTACCTTTTTCATGTGACGAATACTTTCGGGAAAGTACTTGTTGTTTAATAGTTCTTGGAACTTTTCCCAAGACATCTTCAGTGCGGTAGGTTGAGTACGGTTTATCGATTCCCACCAGTAATCTGCCTCTCCTCGCAACATAAAGGTGGCAAAGGGAACCTTTTGCTCCTCGGAGCATCCCAAGACATCAAATATCTTGGTGATCTGCTTTATCCACGTCTTCGCCTTAAGTGGTTTTGGCTCTCCAATAAACTCCGGTGGTCCCAGCTCCTTAAACTGTTTAGCGGTGAACGTCTGAGAGTTTCCAGTGTTTCCACCTACATTTTGGACAGGAGCCGCTCTCACCTGATGTTACATGAATTGCATAAAGCCTCTGAACATTCCATCGTTCATCATTTGGTCGGTGTTGTTGTTTGCCTGAGGATTGTTGCCTTCCTGATGCACATTATCCTGATTATTGATCTGTGGAGACTCAACGGTCTCCTGTGTTCCATTAGTATTCTCAACATTCTCGGATGTCATTTTCAGATACTGCCACAAAACAAGGGTTAATTGACATGCAACATATTATCCTTAAAATCATCAGACCAATTAAATACCAAATAAACTTAGGTAGGTCATACTAGCGAAGGAATTCCCGTCTCTCCCCTCCTAGTTCTAGTCTCACATCTTAGCCAGGGGATCATATCCCTAAGCTTTGATACTAATCATGATGCCCCCAAAATGTATATACATCACCCATCTTGGGTCGCCAAATACATGGTACAAAATTCAAATACAACTTAATTATACAACAATGCGTAAAAATACGACAAAATATAATCTAAGAGTTTTAATAAGAATATTGTCATCTAGACAATATACAAACTCAATGGAGTCCTCATTACATTTATTGTCACACTATTTAATGAATAGTGAGGACTACTAATGCTATCATCCGGACCGTCACTCCGTACCCATTTAGTCCGGCCACGTTCTCATTTCTGAAGAGAACAAAGTGAAAGAAAGGGTGAGCTCAACTAGCCCAATAAGAAATATTATGACTAAGATAATGCAGAATAATTTATCGTTAGCCTTCAACAGTGTTAAACTGATAAAATATAATAAACATCAAGTTTAACTGCAGCGAAACAAGCAATCCATTAGAAGAGTCAAGTAGAGAATAAAATCTACTATCTTCTTTGATTTAAAAAGTTTTTCATCACTTTTATCGCTAAGACTTAGCTTAATAAATAAACCACATCATCCCTGCACTACGACCAAGGATATTCATTAGTATCACGACCACAAATTATCCATGCACTACAGGCCAAGGATATTCGTGTATTCATCAATGGTCATGATCATGCCAACATCTGTCCATCAATGCACTACGGCCAAGGAGGACTTTTACCACATCATTTGTAACATTACTACTATGATTATACCCGAATAATCCTCAGTCATAATCATACCAAGTCCATCTATACTCTGAGCCACATATGACTTTTTAACATTTTATAAACATGAGGATGATGACAATGATATAAGAATTCAATAAAACAAGTTCAAGAATTAATTTATCCAGGAACTAATAACGTCCAAATTGTCAACATGATACTTCTTTGTAGAGTAAAATTCAAGAATGCTCAGAAGAATATTTTTATGAAAAGATACTGGATGAAGCGCAAATATCAAGGATATTCCACTAATTTCATGGAGTATAGAAGTCAAAACTTTAACCAACTAATATGCGATAGACCACACCGATAGGTTATTCCAATAGAATAATAAATAACGGAACTATGTCATGCGTAAACGCACATACAGGATATTCCAACAGAATAATAAACAACGGAACTAGGTCATACGTAAACGCACCGATAGGAT
The DNA here is from genome assembly GCA_020205615.1 of Panax quinquefolius. NCBI lineage: Eukaryota > Viridiplantae > Streptophyta > Magnoliopsida > Apiales > Araliaceae > Panax > Panax quinquefolius. Next base: position 133,453,012 of record CM035169.1, read on the forward strand.
GTTCCAACCAATTAATAACTAACGGAACCAGGTCATGCGTAACGCATGGACAGGATGTTCCAACAGAATAATAAAAATGGAATAACAGAAGAATTTCACCATATATGCGGTACGTCGCATAGACAGGTTATTCCAACATAATGATAAAGAATGGAATAACAGAAGAATTTCACCAAGTATAGGGTAGCCCGCATATACAGGTTATTCCAACAAAATAATAGAGAATGGAATAACAGAAGTTCTCATCATGAATAAGAAAGAAATAATACCCCTTACCTTAGAAAAAGCCGGATAATTTGGAATAGTGAGGTAATGACTTTTTTTTTCTTTCTCTCTATAATAATTGCTCTAAAGCTTTTGTGAATTGGTGCGAAATGAAGGAAGAATGAGCTTCTATTTATAGAAAAATATAGTTTTGATAATTGCACGTTTTGGGGCTCGAAATATTACAGTACAATACCTCTAACTTTTCTTTCATTTTTAATTTAGTCCTGCAAGTATTATCAAACTTGCACCACCTTCCCTAATAGTAAATAATGTGAATCAATACTTCAATCATGTGAATCAATAGTATAATCATGTGAAAAATACGAATTACAGTATAGTACCTCTCTCTATACCTCCATTTTTAACTTAGTCATGCAAGTATTATCAATCTTGCACCAACTCCCCTAATAGTACATGAATGTGATTCAATAGTACTCACATGTGAACAAATAGTTATATAAGCATGTAAATTAGCAGCAATTAATTGCTCATTTATCCGATTTATCAATATAACCCCAGACATCAATTATTATCGAAATAAATGTCGATTTCTACTAACACTAATAATCCCAACAGAATGGAACTATCAATTTCATCTTTAATCAACACGATCTTATTCATCATTAATATTATAACTCACAATATTTAACAACCAGGTCGTTCCTAGGAAAGAGGGGTTTTCCGATAAGGATTTCTCCTTATTGGCGCGCAATTAGGTGAGCAAACCTCTCCTTGACAGAACTTCTAGACATTGTAAATATTGCAATTTAATAATATGAATAACTTTGTCGTCTCAATTATTGATTTAATAATATATCATATAATGAAGATGATACTGTGACAATAATCGAATCAATAATATGAGAGATATTATGCAGCAATTACTATAGCAATAATTGAGTATAACTAAGTGACTTCTCACGTAAGCATCAATAACCAATACCGTGTGCTACTATGTAACCACGCCAGACATCGTATTTTTTTACTACTTGGGTAGTTCAACGCTTTTAACGGTAACTTCCTTCATATATTTATTTTTATAAAAGATAATTCTATCATTTTCTTACTATGACAATACTTCCATTGTGGGGTCCACCAATGATTGTGCCATCGTATGAATATTCCCTATTAAAACGAATATTCCCCGACCAATCGAATATTATATAACCACTTGCTTACTTTGCGAAATTTGTAAATATTATCCACAACTATAATATTATATCATATCCACACCATAATATTCAAAAATATATTTCGAGAGAAATTAATCTTTATTCATAAAATTTTGGGTCTTACATTGAATGTAAAGTTAATTAAACTAAACATGAAAAGATAAACATAAAACTAAAGTATATAAAGCTAAATAATGACAAGATTAATTTCCTCTTCGGGCACATCCTTGTATTGTGCTGCTTTCGCCGCTGCATTTGTTAACTCCTCAGGACTCAGAGACTGCAAATGCATGCTAAGTGTAAGAGGAAGATTTTGATCCTGGCATATTGCTCTCATATAGTCAGCAGGACTATGCGGCGTCGGATAACATGAGGATTGAGTAGACTGACTAACAGAGCAGCCGGTGCCACTGATAGTTGGTCGTCGTCTTTGTCCTTGGCCTTTGACATAAATCTTCTTCACAACTGACGATGCCCTCTCCCACAATTCTTGATCAATCAGCGGCCGCGCAGTGCATTCAGGATAATGCTCATTTAGTTGGCTCTTATAAGTGTCATGTCAGCAGGTTTAAAATTAAATAGTTAAAAAAATATAAATTAATAAGGATGACGTACAAATTTATAAACATATTAAAGTAACTCTATTTAGATAGCCTCAGGCAAATCATCGCTAGTGGCCACGTATACATCCAGACAATGGATAGGCTGACCCTAAGACTAAGTCTCATACATAATCTGTTCGTATATTAATAGGTTAACATGTGATATAATAAAACTAAAACTTTGCAAATTACGTACCCATGCAACAATATGCTACAATTGTGATATACTTTCGCCCCTATATATGCCTTTTGCTTTATCGCCTTCAGGTGAACCTGAGGCTCTGTTAGTGACGGTAGTCTTGCGTCTTTTCACCCAAATCTCAGCTCATAAATTATCACACATCTCAGCCCATATGGGATCGCGCACACCACAGGCTCCTGCCCTGGATGACCGGCCGATGCATTGTGCAGGGTTTTTTGTTGTTCCTTGTTCAAGTTATCTTTTGCTCGGACGATGCACTTTTTCTAGAACAATATCTGTATTACTGATGCATGTGCGTCGTCACATCTATACCTTTCTTACAAATAAAACAACAATAATAATATTTGGACGGTGATAATATAATCCAACACTACTAAAAAATATTAGTTAATTCATTAATTATATTATCTGTCAGAATTTAAAAAAATATATCTAAAATTCAGCCCAATTTGCATCCTTCCAGGCGAGAGGTGTACTCACCCACTTAACCACTGGCATAGGCCAACTATGTTAGCATAATTGTGAAATGCACTTCACAATCTTGCTATCTTGAAAATCACTACTGTGACGCCCCCAAAATAGGTATACATCACCTATTCTGAGTCACCAAATACATGGTACATAAACAAATACAACTTCAGTAATACAATTATCGTGCAAAATACGACAACACATATACTGTGAGTTTGAATACAAATATTGTCTAATAGACAGTATACAAACTCAAAAGGAGTCCTCATTACAATTATTGATACACTATTTTACAAAATGGTGAGGACTACTAAAACAACTATCCTGAACCATCACTCCATACCTCGGCTAGTTCCTGCTATGTTCTCACCTCCTGAGAAGAAAAATAGAACAAAAAGGAAAAGGGTGAGCTCAACTAGCCCAGTAAAGAATATTATGACTAAGATAATATACAAATAAATTATCATTAGTCTTCAACAGAGAAAAATCTGATAGAACATAATAGACAACAAGTTTTAGATCAATAACTACAGCGGAAACAATAATCCATTAGAAGAGTCAAGTAGAGAATGAATTCTACTATCTTCTAAGATTTAAAAGTCTATCATCAATATTTTATCCCTATAAAATCAATCAATATACATCTTGAATCAAATATTCATCTTTGCACTACAGTCCAAAGATATTCATTTGTATCACCAGTTGGTCATGTTCATCTCAACTCCTGTTCATCTTTGCACTACGGGCCAAAGATATTCATCAGTTAATCATTCATCTTTGCCCTACATGTCGAAGATATTCAGTAATATCATCATTTAGGACTGAGGATGATGAAAAATATCTTAAAGAAAACGAATCCAGTGAGACAAAAGGATAAATATTGGGGATTCGTATTACAGTTTATCCAAGTTCAATAATACTCCATAATAACCAATTGTGAAGCATAATTCAAAAATAAAGATCAAAAAATTGATACAATCAAAGATAATAACCATAATAGACATCTTGGACAAAAAGAAGAAAATGTCATTTTTTGGTGAATAGTATCGTATACGTGAATAGTAACCCCGACACAAAAAGGTAGAAATTCTACAATAAAATTCATATCAATATTCCGTCATAATGATATTGAAGAAAATAATATCACTTACGAAGAAAATAACATCCCTTACCTCAAAATAACAATATTTCTGATCGGAATATCAGATGTAAAGCCAAAGAAAACTTGCACTGAATAGCAACTCTGAAAGTATCTAAATACTCACAAAATACGCTCGATAAAATATAGAGAGAGAAAACTTATTTCTGGTGTGACTTTCAATTCTAACTAATCACCCTATTTATAGAAAAATGCTAGAACGTCAAAGGAGACTAAATTAATAAAATAATATATATATTTTTCTCCTTCTACGCCACCTACCAAGACCAGCCACCAATATGCCATTTCTAAAAATTTTTTGTAGCCCACATGTTTAAAACAAAAGTGGGTCCCACCCATAATTTTAATAAAAACATTTAATTTTCAAAAATTCAATAATTCATAATAAATAGCCCTTTTATCAGAAAAATAAGAATTTTATGTCCATTCCATAGGAAATCAAATTCTCTATAACTTTGTAGAAGAAAGTTTTTCCAAATTCCAAACAGAAAATGTCCGAAATCCACATACGGACAATTTTTAATACCTTCATTCTGACAAAATACTGATAAAATACCTCAACATTAATTTTATCATTTATAATCACAATAAATATATTCATCATTTATATCCATATAAAATAAATATTTCATTATCATATAAATCAATAATTAATTATTCACCAATAATATTACAGAATCACAATTATGACAATCAGGTCGTTCCCAGGAAAGAGGGTGCTTTTCGATAAAGATTTCTCCTTATTGGCGCGTAATTAGGTGACCAAACCCCTTTCCTAGACAGAACTTCCTTAGATATTGCCAATAATGCTTTTTAATAATATTATTCAAATAATATGAATTATTGATATGATAATGGAGATACCGTGCAGTGACAATTATTGAAACAACAATAATATAAAATATCAACGCAACAATTATTGAATCAATAAAATAAAATATTGAACAGTAATTACTGTAACAATTATTGAGTAGTGCCTTCTTACGTAAGAATCGATAATTCAAAAATAATGTGCAATCTGGTAGTATCTTTCTTGCAATATCTGGTGCTATCTTCTTGTGTAACCACACATATTACTGTATTTTAACCATCGGGTATTCCAACAGTGTTAACGGTAACAACTACGCCGTTTTTTATAAATACTCAAACTTATCGTTTTCTTCATCATCCCATTTTTTTTCGTTATGGGGCCCTGAAAATGGTCATTTGTAGTAAATGAAATATTCCCAGATGAAAAGAATATTTCACGACCAAACGAATATTCCCCACACAATGAATATTTTATAACAATTTACTTCTTTTGTAAAATTTACACATTTCACCCATAACCAAAACATTATATCAAATTAACACCTTATTAATTCAAAATAATGAATAGAGGAAATTCAATTTTATTTATAATAAGTTGGGGTCTTACAACCTCCACTCCTTATGAAATTTCATCCTCAAAATTGACGTACGTACCTGGTGTTTCAAAAAGGTGAGGATACTTCGCTTTAATTTCTGATTCCAACTCCAATGTCATTTCTTCAATGACATGGTTCCTCCACAAAACCTTAACTTGTGGTATAATCTTGGTGCGTAGGACATGCTCTTTTCAATCTAGGATCTTAACAGGTACCTCATCGTACGTTAAATCTTCGGCTATCTCGTCTAGTTCTAACTCAATAATCACTACACCAAAAATGGCCTCTAGCGAAGGAAATTTTGTGAAGGAATTTATTCCTTCACATAAGGAGTTTTTTAGCGAAGGAACAGTGAAAGAAAAAAATATAGTGACAATATAGTTATTAGCCAAAGAAACATCCTTCACAGTTTATATTTTTTTCCTCGCAAAATTGGGGCGATAGAAAGATTTTTGGAGCCAATTTATGATGAAAATTTGCGAGGAAAAAATCTATTTAGTGAAGGAATTATTACTCACTATATATCATTATTCAGAAGTTTTTTTGCGAGGGATAAAATTGGTAGCTATCTTGTTCTAAATAATTTTTTTAAATTAATTGTGGTGAATATAAATACCTTAAATTTTTTACAATAGTAAATTTAATTTTAATAACACTTTTTAATAAACTTACAATATCAACTATTTACAATAGTAAATTTAATTTTAATAACACTTTTACAGTTCTGCCCCTAGTCCTCTTACCTCTACCCAACCCAACTGAAGTGAAAATTCCTTTCGGTATACTCGGCCGCGCTGCGATGTCATTAATAAGTCATCCGCCGTATGATCCATATAGTTACGCCAACGCTGTACCGGAGGACTACGGATTCTCGGTAGACGTGAACGACATAAACACACTGTTCGTGTCGGGCCTGCCGAACGACGTTAAAGCTCGAGAGATTCACAACCTCTTCCGACGCCGACCCGACTTTGACTCTTGCCCGCTCAAGTTCACCGGTTGTGGTAATCAGGTCCATCTTTGAAACCTGTTTTTTAATTTCTTTTACTTTCTTACTATCCCATCAATAAAAAATGTTGATTTATGTTTACAAATGCCAATTATTTTGTGTTACTGTGGAGAGAATACAATCATTCATCTGATTTGGGAGTAAAATTAGGGTTTTAACTTCTTTTTCCTTTTAACATTGTTTTATCAAACCCGACATTGATTTGGGAGTAGAATACAGCAAATGCTTCGGCATTGCTCACTTCAATGCTTGCAGTCGCTCCTCGGACCTATGGTTGGACCCTCCAAGGTATATGATTACTTTTTTTTAAATTAAATTTGCCTTTTCCCCCTCGTATGTGTCTATATATTTAGTCAATTGAAATTTTAAAATTTTTAGTTTATTCTAACCTGATTATAGTTTTTATTATAAGTTTAATTTAGTAAATACGTTGTTCCTTTGATGTGTTTTCAGATGGAAATTTTTAAAGTACAATGTCTGTTTCTTAAAACTCTGTATGTGAGGGAGTGATTTCTTCTATTTAATTCTTGCCAACTTTTGGAGAAGCATTTAGTAATTTTCGTTTCTAATGAAGGAGTAATATGATGGAAACGTTGTTCAGTTTATCATTCCTTTTCCCTCACCATATTCACAAACCAAATGGAGCTTCAAAGTAATTATTTATGTGTTTTTATTTCTAAATTGTTGGTAAATATTGTGGAAATTCATCAATTTCACATCTTTGAACAGCTTTGAAATTTGGTCATTTGAAATGATGGTATTGCTATCTGGTCTACTTCCTAATCCAAAGTTTGAAACTTCAGTTCTTTCTATTAGGTGAACTATATACATAGGATAAAAATTATAAAGTATAAAAGAATGTTCGTAGTAGTAATTAGTTGTTTGCGTTTTCAGTCTCAATACATGTTCCATGGTTTATATGATACCTCTCAGTCTAAGTGGTGCCACAAGGTGATTTTGAAGTTTCTTGATTCTCCATTATCCTATAATTTTTGTTTCTAGTTAATTACTCGTATATATCTTCTTTTTGTACTTCAGTATAAGAGTTTCCAATAAGTTGGGTGCTGAAAGACCACAAAGAGCTTGTTTAGCAGTATATATCACAATTATTATGGTAGCTATAGAAGGCACCTTGGCAGCTGCCGTCATGAGTTTAGGGCATAAGCTTTGGGGCTCCTGTTACAGTAGGGAAGAAGATGTAGTGACATATATTGCAGAAATGTTGCTTTTAGTTGCAGGATCCCACTTTGTGGATGGAATTTAATCCATGCTATCAGGTACTCTGCAGCTGTTATATTATGGTCATAACCCCCAACATATGGGTCATCTTCACATTCATCGCTATATGGCATGATTTAGAGTGGTACTTTTGATTCTTTTGATAAATTGGCATCAATGGAGCTTTCCCATCTAGTTTTTCATCTGAAGTCACAACTGGGAACATTCAGAACTTGGGGCTTATTCGTGTTCTTGACTATACTCTCAACGATATTTCGCTTAAGAACCAAACGTGAGAATCTCCAATTACACATTAGTACTCCTTCAATTCCAAATTCTAAAATCATTATTAATTTTTTAAAAGTCAATTTCAAACATTTTCAAACTCAAAATTGGTATGGATTCATTTAGTTTAAGTCAATCAATTATTAATATCATAAACTATTTAAAAAGTACTACTAGTTATTTAGCAAAAAAAAAAGTACTATTAGTTATAAGATTTACTGTTAATTATGTTAATTTTAAATTTGAAAAAGTCTAAATTGACTTTTAAAAAGTATATTGATCTTATAAAAGATTCTCTTACCTTTTGACATTGTTATATTAGAGAAAATATAATGTGTTGTTTGTAATGTTTTAGGTATATCATTATATCAAAATGTGAAATTGTATCTCCTCCGCTTAAAAGCGAAATTAACACCGAGGTGGCGAGGAAGTTTGTATTATATTGAAACCTAAGCAAGAAATGGAGGTCAAGAGTGATATTAATATGCGAGGGCACGCATCATTTTGAAGCCAAAACAAAAAGTGGTTGCCAAATCAGCTGCACAAATAGTTCATGAACAAAATGGAAAGTAAGTGTTAGGATAAGGTGTCATTTGCTATTATCCATAATTGGTGAAGCCAAGTAGCTAGTATAATTTTTAATATTTAGGTATGTTTTAGTGTTCAGGTTAATGGGTTTTGGTTTTGAAAGTAATGTTTTGTCTATTTTAAATTTTAGTAGGGCCCCTATTGCACGAATGGCAATGACTCGAAGAGTTCATCCACTTTTTTCATTGAATCCATATCAAGGAATTTGGACCAAAAAGGTTCGGCTTACAAACAAAGGAAACATGCGCACGTATAAGAACATCAAAGGGGAAGGTTGTGTCTTCAACATAGAGTTAACATATGAATTTGTAAGCCATAAAATACTTTTCATAAACAGTATCTGGGTGGTTTTAGGCCATGTTATTCTTTGATTTAGACTGATTGAGTCAGGGTATTAATTTTTATGGTGCAGGGCACACAAATTTAATTGCTAATAAAAATAGCCTCATTGATCAAGAAATGGCTACAGACTCGAGTAACGGGACAACAAGGACACATAAAAAAGGGTCGTATAAAAGTCTAATTTGTTTGAGAGTTTTTACATCAGGACAAGCTTTAGGTGCTCGCAAGAGGTCACACTTAATTTCTAAGGCAAAAAACAACCAAAATGCTACTAGCATTTCAATTCAGAGACCAATTCCAGAAACTAGAGATTTTCTTAATCTCAATTTGCCTGCTCCAAATGAAGAAGATATCAATACTTCTAGACTTGGGTTCAACCCTTGGTGGATTGGAAGCAACCACAAAGCATGAACGCTACTTGTTTTTCTCTAAACCGATCATTTTATTCAAGGGTGTATGCAGATTCATTCATTCTTTACATAATTGAATTGATCACTGCAGATTAAACATAATTCAATCACCGCTCATCAACTCCGGTTAGCTTTAATACAGGTTTATCCTCAATTTTTTAACCCTTTTGATGACATTACGCAAGTAATATTGTCTACATTTTTGGCATCGATAAACATACATAGTACTTACGAGAAGTGTTAGCTAAGGGTACTTTAAAAGTTCGAGTGTTTCATGAAGAAAAATTTTCCATTCTTTGCTAAATGTAAGTTCATTCTTGAAATGAAATATGCTTGTATTCAATTTTATATATGTTTCTTCTTAGAACTATATGAACAATGTTGAGAATTATCTCCTGTTTAATTTGATTTTTTTTTTGTGAATGTAATTTTTTCTTTGGCATTTAAAAGCGAAGAAATGAAATGTTGTTGAAAGATGGATTGGTGAGTGAAGTGATGATGTGATGAGATGAGGTGTAGAAGAGGTATTTTTTTATCATGTAGCCCACAAAAATGGCATGTATGATCATATCAAGGTGGTTGTTTAGGCACCTACCATAAAACTTGACAAATGGTCACCTATCTCACTTCCATTTCTTTCTTAAATTTATGTATCCTATTGGTGTTATATATTTTTCTTTATTTCATTGTATTTAACTTCTTGCATCTTTTCTCATTTTTGGGTAAATATTTAATTCAAAGATAACATATTTAATATACATTATCTATTGATATGTGGAGTTTGCTCTATTTCGTTAGGCTCCTTGTGTTTGTTGGTTGTTGCTTCAAATAAGATTATGTTTTACCTTCTGGATTTGCTATGTTGTTCGTTGGGTTTTTTTTCTTGCCTTGTTGATCTGTTCTAAGTTGTTTACTGACTATAAGTTGTTTGTGGATCTGGGTTCCCATTTGTTTGCTTAGGCTTCTTTTGCTTCTCTGTTGCTCATGTTCTTGTTATTTGGTGTGTTACAACATATTTTGCTGCTATTTTTTTGCCTTTATTTTATTTGTTTCGTGCTTGGCTTTGCTTTCGCTGCTGTTCCTATGGGATGTTTTGAGGTTATGATAATGTTTTATTGGATTGTTGATGCTGTGGTTCTTTTTTTGTGCTACTTGGCTCTGTTGCAGGTTCTCGATGTTGCTGCCTACTTGGTTTCCTTGCATCTGCTATTGCTAATGCTAGTGTTTCGCTGTTATTGGTCTATATTTTGTACTGGTGTTTTATTGCTGGGATATTGTTGCCTCTGTTGCTGTAGTTTTCTGGGTTTCTGCCTGCTGGTGCTCATTGGTTTTGTCTACACTTTTGGGGCTTATTTTTGCTTGGATGTTGGTTTATTGGTTGTTGTTGTTGGCTGGTGCAGTGGTTAGCTACGGAGCTATTTTTATTGTTTGGCTGCTGTGGCCTTTTGGGCTCCATGGCTTGGCATGGTTTGACTGTTGTAATTTTACAGTTTAGTTTTGCTCATGCTTGCTTTGTTATTGTTGCTGTTGCTGTTCTGGCGAGTGGTGGTGTTGTTGCAGCTGGTCTCCTCTTTGGGTGCCTCTGTAGCAGTTGTTGCTTTGCTGCTGCTGTGTTATACCTTGCGGGCTTTGCCCAAGCGACTGTAATCTTGGGTTACCTCTGTTGTTGTGTTGCTGTTTCATGGCTTTAGGATGCTGTCCTTTTTGCTCGACTCTTTTAACTGTTTTAGAACTTTGATTTGTATTTCCATCTCTGGATTAATTTTAGTCTTATGTTTTTTGATAGTTTGGAAAAAAAATTACTATTTCTAATTCGGTGTAGCAATATGCTATTTGTGTTTCTGGTATACCTTTTCCATCATAAGGCCTGTCCTGTGATGACCATGGTAATACTTGCATTGGGGGGTATGCCCCATGAATTTGTATTTTTCCTTACTTTTTATACAACTTAAATTTAGCAAAAAAAAGTATGACTATTTATATTTACTTGAAATATTATTTTTAATATTTCTTAAAAATATTAATAATAATAAAAATATGAAATCACCGATTTGAAAATTAATTATAATTTCTAATGAATTTGATTATTTAGCAATTAATTTTTATTTAAAATTTATAATTTGTGAAGGAATTTTTCTCACTAAATTGAAGAAAGATTCTCAATTTATAGTTAGTGAAGGAAAATTTTCTCTCGTTAAATAAATTTGTTCTTCATAATATATTATTTGTGAGAGAATAAAGTTATTCACTAATTTCAAATAGTCCTTCTTAAAATATTATTTGTGAAGGAAATCAATCTTTCACTAATTAACAATATTCCATTACCAAATACAATTTGTGAATAAAAAAGTTATTCACAATATATCCTTCACAAAAAATATTTAGTTACTACTTAGCGAAGGATACCCAATTGCGAGGAGATCTAATGCGAGCAATCGTGTGAAGGAAATATTTCTTCGCAATAAATCACTTGTGAGTGATATAGTATGTCTTGTGAAGGATTTGTCCTTCAATAGAGGCCATTTTTGGTGTAGTGAATGTGGTTCGGGTCTTTCACATATTTACGAAACATAGATATGTGAAAAACATTATGAACGCGAGACATGCTTGGAGGTAATGCGAGTCTATAAGCCACATTTCCTATTCGGTCAAGAATTTCAAATGGACCAACAAATCTTGGATTGAGCTTTCCTCTCTTCCCAAATCTTGTAACTCCCTTCCATGGAGCAATACATAACAATACATGATCCCCAATATTAAATTCCACGTCATTTCGATGAAGATCCGCATAACTCCTTTGTCGATCTTGTGCCGTTTATATACGTTGTCGAATCTTTTGGATCTTCTCTATAGTCATTCGTACCAACTCTGGTCCCAACAATGTTGCTTCACCCACCTCGTCCCAGTATACTGGAGAACGACATTTTCTTCTATACAACGCCTCGAATGGAGCCACACCTATACTTTCCTGATAACTGTTGTTGTAGGAGAATTCCACCAATGGTAGGTACTTATCCCAACTCCCTTTGAAATCTAGGACACAGAGTCTTAATAGATCTTCAAGAGTTTGAATAGTCCTCTCTGATTGCCCGTCCGCTTTGAGGATGGTATCTTTGAATCAATCGTAAAGTCCGTGCCCATAGCTTTCTACAAGCTAATCCAAAATCGTGAAGTGAATCTTGGGTCACGATTCGAAACTATGGATACTGGCATGCCATACAATCTCACAATCTCATTTACGTGCATACAAGTAAGACGTTCAAGGGAATAAGTCTCACGTATAGCCAAGAAATGAGCAGACTTGGTTAATCTATCAACAATAACCCAAATCGCATATATGCCTTGAGAAACTTTGGGAAGACCTGTAACGAAATACATAGTAATGTGTTCCCACTTCCATTTCGGAATCTCAAGTGGTTGCAATGGACCCTTTGGTACTTGATGCTATGCCTTTACACATTGACAAGTTAAACACCTCGAGATAAACTCTGCGATCTCTATTTTCATATTGCTCCACTAAAATGTATGTCGAAGATCATGATACATTTTGGTACTTCTAGGATGGATTGCAAACGGTGTGTTGTGTGCCTCCATCATGATTCTATGCTTCAAGTCAGAATCGTTAGGAACATAAAGTCTGGAGTTGACTCGAAGTAATCTTTCTTCATTGATTCTTGCTTCTGGAATAACACCTTCTTGCACTTTCTTCTTTATACGCATCAACTCCATGTCCCTTCAGCAGCTTTAACTTTATCGATTAAAGTCGGTTCTACTCGTATGTTTGATATCATCACGTGGGTACTTGGAGCCTTTACCTCTATCTTCATCCTTTGCAAGTCATACAAAATGGACTTTAGTGTTAACAACATTGCACTCGTACCTGCATATGATCTTCTACTCAATGCGTCAGCTACCACGTTTTCTTTTTCAGGATGATATTGGATGGTATGATCGTAATCTTTCAACAGCTCGAGCCAACGTCATTGCCGCATGTTGAGTTCCTTTTGGGTGAAGAAATATTTGAGGCTTTTATGATCTGTATAGATCTCCATTTTCTCCCCATACAGGTAGTGTCTCCAGATCTTCAATGCGAAAACGAATGCTGCCAACTCCAAATCATGAGTAGGATAATTCCACTCATATTCTTTGAGTTGTCGCGAGGCATAGGCTATGACTTGCCCATGTTGCATGAGAACACATCCTAACCCTTTGCCTGAAGCATCACTATAGATAACAAATCCATCCGAACCAGATGGTATTGTCAGAACAGGTGCCGAAATGAGTCTCCTCTTGAGTTCTTGAAAACTCTTCTCATAATCCTCGCTCCAACCGAATTTTGTATCTTTACGAGTCAGCTAAGTTAACGGAGTAACGATTCGAGAAAATCCTTCTACGAATCTCCGATAATAACCAGCTAAGCCCAAAAAGCTATGCACTTCGGTCACTGACTTCGATTGCTCCCAACTTTGTATGGCTTCAATCTTTGCCAGGTCGGCAGATACTCCATGTTTTGACACCACGTTCCCAAGGAATGTTACTTCCTCAAGCGAGAACTCGTATTTCTTCAGCTTGGCATATAACTTGTTTTCATGAAGCCTTTGCAATACCAGCTTCAAATGGCGATCACGATCTTCACGGCTTTTGGAATAGATGAGGATGTCATCAATAAAGACAACAATGAACTGATCCAAATATTCTTTGAACACACGGTTCATCATATCCATGAAAGCAGCAGGAGCATTAGTCAATCCAAAAGATATGACTAAGAATTTATAATGCCCGTACCGAGTTCTGAAGGCAGTCTTCGGAATATCCTCAATTTTAATCTTCAGCTGATGATATCCAGAACGAAGATCGATCTTTGAAAAGAATTGTGCTCCTTGCAACTGGTCAAACAAGTCATCAATGCGAGGTAGCGGATACCTATTCTTGATGGTGACATGGTTCAATTCTCGATAGTCAATACAAAGTCGCATACTCCCATCTTTCTTCTTTACGAATAACATAGGAACACCCCAAGGAGATGTACTAGGATGAATAAAACCGATGTCCAACAACTCCTGTAGTTGGACCTTTAACTCTTGAAGTTCAATAGGAGCCATTCGATATGTGGTTTTAGAAATGGGATTTGTACCAGGTTCAAGGTCAATAAAGAATTCAACTTCACATTCTGGGGGTAGACCGGGAAGTTCTTTAGGAAATACGTCAGGAAATTCACTAACAATAGAAATATTATTCAAATCTGACGTATTTTTGTTCAAGTCCGTGACATGGGCTAAGAAAGCTTGACTTCCATATAGCAATCAATTTTAGCATGATGAGTGGTTAACCAATCAATCCCTAAAATCACATCAAATATAAGTATTTTCAACGAAATAAGATCGGCAGGTAATGTGATGGTTCCAACTTGAATCAAGCAGGATTTATAAACAGTAGATGTAATAAAAGTTTCTCCTAACGGAGTCTCAACAGATAAGTCAAGGTCTAATTTCTCCGGAGTCAAGTTCAAACGTTGAGCATAAGCAGGAGAGATAAAAGAATGGGTAGAACCGGTATCTAATAAGGTATAAACTTCGCAAGAGTTTATGATTAGCTTACCCGTGATCACCTCGTTCGGGTTCCTCACGTTTTGGGCAGTCACGACAAACGCCCTTTCAGGAACCACCGACTTAGACTTGTCCGGGACAGCCTTTGGAGTCACCATCCCCGTTGAACTTGGTTTCACAACAAGATAATCTCTAGCTATATGACCTTCCTTTCCACAGTTATAACACACCTTCGATTATTGTGGGCAGTTTGGGCTGATGTGTCCCTCTTTCCCGTATTTATAACAAACGATCGGTGCTCGTTCTCCTCCCCTAGAAACAACTGATGTTTTTGCTGACGTCTTCACGTTATCATTGTTGTACCTTCTCTTCTTGAAATCTCCTCCCGACTCGCTTCTTCTATTTTTATGGCCACGATTACCACCAGAGTGGTTACCGCTTTTGTCCAAATGTTTTCCTCCCCGCTGGTTGTAATTGCTCCGATGACTTCTGTCACCGGTATGACCCTGGTTGTGGTCCCTTGGTTGAACATACTCATTATGTCGCTCTAATAATTGAGCCATGTTTACAATATCTGAATATAAAGAAAATTTATGAGAGATAAGATATTGCCGAATCTTGGGTTTTAGACCTCTCAGAAACATCCTCGTCATTCGTTCCTCATTCTCGACCAAATGAGGTGCAAACCTGGATAACTCTGCAAACTTCGCCATGTACTGGGACACCGTCATGTTGTTTTGTTCCAGTCTAATAAACTCTACCTCCTTCATATGACGAATACATTCAGGAAAGTACTTGTTATTAAATAGTTTTTGAAACGTTTTCCAAGACATGTTGAGTGCGACAAGCTGGGTACACTTCATAGATTCCCACCAGTAATCTGCCTCACCATGAAACAAAAAGGTAGCGAATGGAACCTTATGTTCCTCCGTGCATCCCAAGACATCGAATATCTTGATAATTTGCTTGACCCACGTTTCCGCCTTGATCGGATCCAACTTTCCCGCAAATTCTAGTGGTCCCAACTCTTTGAACTGCTTGGCTGTGATAAGCCGCGCATTGCTATCATTTCCACCTGTATTTTGTACACGAGTCTCCTTCGTCTGATTTTGCATGAACTACAAAAAGCTTCTAAACATCCCATCATTCATCATTTGTTCAGTAGTGTTGTTTAAAGAAGGAATATTGCCTTCCTGTTGCACGTTCCCCTGGGTGGTGATTAAAGGTGTCTCCACGGTCTCATTCACTCCATTGTTAATATTTCCAACTGCCATTCTCAAATACTGCCACAAAATAAGGGTTAATTGACATGTCACATATTATCCCTATACTCTGACCTACCAAATAAATACCAAATAAACTTAGTCAGGTCAAATACTAGTGAAGGAATTTCCGTCTCTCCTCCTAGTTCTTGTCTCTCCTCGGCCGGGGATCAGTCCTAAGCTTTGATCAAATACATCTATTAAGTCGCCAAATACATGTATAAACAATTATCGTGTCTGAATATACGAAATACGATAACACATATAATGTGAGTTTGAATACAAATATTGTCTAATAGACAGTATACAAACTCAAAAGGAGTTCTCATTACAATTATTGATACACTATTTTACAAAATAGTGAGGACTACTAAAACAACTATCCTGAACCATCACTCCATACCCCGGCTAGTTCCTGTTATGTTCTCACCTCCTGAGAAGAAAAATAGAACAAAAAGGAAAAGGGTGAGCTAAACTAGCCCAATAAAAAATATTATGACTAAGATAACATACAATAAATTATCATTAGTCTTCAACAGGGAAAAATCTGATAGAACATAATAGACAACAAGTTTTAGATCAATAACTGCAGCGGAAACAACAATCCATTAGAAGAGTCAAGTAGAGAATGAATTCTAATATCTTCTAAGATTTAAAAATCCATCATCAATATTTTATCCTTGTAACATCAATCAATATACATCTTGAATCAAATATTCATCTTTGCACTACAGGCCAAAGATATTCATTTGTATCACCAGTTGGTCATGTTCATCTCAACACCTGTTCATCTTTGCACTATGGGCCAAAGATATTCATCAGTTAATCATTCATCTTTGCACTACAGGCCAAAGATATTCAGTAATATCATCATTTAGGGAGTGAGGGATGATGAAAAATATCTTAAAGAAAACGAATCCAAAGGAGACAAAAGGACAAATATTAGGGATTCGTATTACAGTTTATCCAAGTTCAATAATACTCCATAATAGCCAATTGTGAAGCAGAATTCAAAAATAAAGATCAAAACATGGATACAATCAAAGATAATAACCATAATAGACAACATGGACAAAAAGAAGAAAAATTTATTTTTTGGTGAATAGTGCCGTATAGGTGAATAGTGCCGTATACATAAATAGTAACCCCGACACAAAAAGGTAGAAATTTCATAATAAAATTCATATCAATATTCCGGCATAATGATATTGAAGAAAATAATATCATTTACGAAGAAAATAACACCCCTTACCTCAAAATAACAGTATTTCTGATCGGAATATCGGATGTAAAGCCGAAGGAAACTTGCACTGAATAGAAACTCTCAAAGTATCTAAATACTCACAAAATACGCTTGATAATATATAGAGAGAGAAAACTAGTTTCTGGTGTGATTTTCAATTCTAACTAAGCACCCTATTTATAGGAAAATGCTAGAACGCCAAAGGAGACTAAATTAATAAAATAATATATATATTTTCCTCCTTCTACGCCACCTACCAAGACCAGCCACCAGCATGTCATTTTTGAAAAAATTTGCAGCCCACATGTTTAAAACAAAGTGCGTTGATGAGTGAGTTTTATACTTATAATTGAGTGCATTTGAGCTTAATATTTTGGTTGATTTTAAGTGTTTGTGTCTATTCATGCATGTTTTATGTTGTTTTATAGGAATTGGGACAAAAGTTACATGGATCGACGTTTGGGGTGGCTAGATTCGCGTTTTTGGCTTGCCATTTACACATGATCCTTGAGCCAATTTGAGTATTGCTCTAACCTTATTTCGTAAAACATGAAAGTTGTAGATCTACTTCTTCTCTTTTCGGAACATCTTGAATCATCAAAATCGGAGTTCAGACGAAGAAGTTATGACCATTTTTTCCAAAGGACGCTCGAATGAGAAAATGTCGAACATGTGCTGCTGTCTTGGGCTCCCATTTTTAGCCTATACCCAACGCCTTGAAGTCTTTGGGGAGCAAGAGTTTGAGCATCGTGCCCAGCCCTGGGGCACTGAGGAAGTGCTTGGTGTGGCCTGGACGTGTTTTTGGGTGAATTTTGACACCTTTTTGACTCCAAATAGGATTGGGTTTATTCCTAAGCTAAAAATTGGACTTGAAACCTATAAATACATGATGTAAGACATAAAATAAAGGGAGATTACATAGCTTAGATAAAACACTCCATTATATTAGAATATAAACCCTAGTTCTTAATTAGCCATTGGAGATTGAAGTAAATTGAAGAACACTGAAGATCAAGAGCAAGACCAAGTTCATGGGTTAGAACTGGGCATAATATCATGTGACTTAGTTATTTGCAAAGTGAATAATTAGGTTTTTGAATTGAATGGAAATATCTGTTCACCGCATGTAACACATAAGGAATTGGGATTAGAAGGAGTTTTAATTCAATTGTTTTGAATATGAATATAGCAAGATTAATCTGGATTAAATAGAAGTCATTTGATCACTTGGAAAAGGACTTTTGGCATTTGAGAATTCCTGTTAATAATTCAGTAGGCATAATAATTGGGATAATTGGTTTATAGTTCATAATTGGGGATATTGTAGTCTTAACCTTTATTTATTTGAACTCATTTATAAAGTAATTCAATTTAATTAGTTAATTTAGTTTTCCTAATTAGAAAAATTACAATTTGCAGTTGTTTAAATAAAATTGATTTGGTTAAGAGTTAGTATTTGGTAATTTTATTAAATAATTCCTCGTGGGAACGATACTTTTCTTATCACTTTATTACTTGTTGAATCGTATATACTTGCGTATTAGATTGATTCTTGAAATCGATCAACAAGTTTTTGGCGCCGTTCTTAGGGAATTAGTTTAATAATTATTTACTAATATTAATTTCAATCAAATTAGTCTTAATTTAAATATTTTTATTTTTATTTTTCATTCTCTTCCTATATTTCTCTCTTTTTAGGTACCATGGATGACTTTACGTATCAATGGCCATACACGAACATGACTCAACCAAGGGAGTGTGGAGATTGACGGACTCGAGAAACTTTCTCGCATTGTCAAGACAGATGGAGACACTTTCGAGGATGTTTGAAGCTTTTGAAGCTCAACGTCGTCAAAAGTGTGGTGGTTATTTGTGATTATTGTCTTTGGGAAATCATATGAGTCATCAATGCTCCATCGATTTGTTAGAAGTGCAGTAAAGATAGTGGTGATTACCCCAACAAGCTTATGTCTATCCCAACAACTATCATCGAGTTGGGGTATCACCCGGATTTTCATGGAGTAACAATCAAGATCAATTTTATGCTCCAAGTCCAACATACCCACCGGATTTCTCGTGTCCACCTCCACTACAACAGGAAGAACATTCAAATTGGGAGGAAGCCTTGGAAAAATTTATTAAAGCTTCTGAAAAAAGGAACGAGGAACAAGAAAAGAAAATGAATCAAATAGAGCTGAATTTGCAAAGCCAAGGGGCGTCGATCAAGAATCTAGAAAATCAATTGGGGCAGATAGTACATGCGTTGAACAACCGTCCTCAATACACTTGGCTCTATGACATGGATGACGAGACTGATGATGAGCCCGAACCAAATCTACAGTCGAATTTGCCAAATGATATAGATGTTGAAAGAGAGGAAAGACTTGGAGACCAACAAAAGGAGATCGGCAAAGATCTAACTTTGAGTACCAACGAAGATGAGCCAATTTTGATAGTGTCCCATGTACCTTCTCCACCAAAGTTCAAGAATCCGGGCAGTTTTGCAAAACCATGCCCAATCGGCATCATCGTGTCGCTCAAGCAAAGCTCTTGGTGACGTAAGAGCTAGTACAGATTATGGAGTCGTGGTGGGATAAAAAGGAGAAGATAGAGGAAGATTCCATTATGTTTATTAAGCTTCAATGCCCCAATCTGATCATCGACATAATGGAGGAAACACCTAGTGGTTTGCCATACTTAATGGGGATCCTATCTAAAAAGATCATGCTAGGTGACTTAAACGCAATGGCCATTACAATTGGGAACCTCCCAAAAGAGACATTGTTACTGATGGATAGAGAATTGAAGAAGTCAGGCTGAGACTATAAAACAAGCGCTTATTGGGAGGCAACCCAAGTTTAATTTTTATTTTTAGTTTTTATTAAGTTTTATATTAGTCGTTTTGAATTTGCATTTATTTAGGATTTAATAAAAGTGCTTCTATCATGGTTTTACAGGTTATTCAAGTCAAATTCAAGTGTGGTGCCCAATTTGTTCCATGTGTTTAGCCTATTCTCCAAACTTAGTGGACAAGGAGGAAGATTGCTATATTTTCGTGGAAGTCCTCTCGCTTTACTTTTTTATATTTCATCCATTGAGGACAATGTCTAGTTTAAGTTTGGGGCATTTTAGTGTCGTATTGCATATAGTTAGTTATCTCTGCATAGTAGTCGCTTTTTTTATGTGTTAGCATTGTGTTTTTTTAGTTGCATATAATACATGGTAGTTATTTGCATATTCATATATATGTTACATTAGTATGTGTTCATGTAGTATAATTGCATTTTTGGGCATGAATCACATGTGATAGGTTGGTGTGGTCTTAGCTAGCTTCGACTTATGATAAGATTGGTTTTGCATGTTAACTTGAATAGTGTTGATAATTGATGATGAGTTCTAATTTTAATCATGATGATAATCTTAGCTTTATCTCGAAACTTATGTAACCTAAGTTAGCACTTAAAGTTTAACCTGCTTTTAATCCACTTGGTTTAAGGGTTTCATAATTTATTTCGAGGGAAAATCTTGGTTAAAATTTAAGAAAATTAGTGAACCCCGACGGTAAAGGTTGGAATGACGTAAAAGCTTGAGTTTGGGGGAATCTATGGGATATATATATAGAAAAAAGAAAATGAAAAAAAAAGAAAAAAAGAAAAGAAATGATGAAAAGAAAAAAAAAGAATAAAAATCCAGAAAAAGAGAATAAATACCATGGCATGCTTGTCTAGTTTTGTGGCCTTTGTTACTTGAGTAAGTAAGCTCGAGGGGATTGTCTTTACACCTAGCGCCCTAAGGTCTTAATGACTTGGGAGTCGTTGGTCGAAAGCTCGTTAAGGTAACACTGAAAAGCCTAAGGGAATAAGACATTACACAGCCATGAGAAAAATAAAAAAAAATGAAAAAAAACACGAGAAAGAGCCAAAATGCCCCCGTGGTTGAATAAAAGTATAAATAAATCTTGTATTTACCCTTAGACTTGGTAATTGCTTAGTTTTAATTGGAGTTGTCATGTTCACAAAAGTAATTGAATTGGAACTGAAATTTTCCTTCTAAGAAGTTTGTTATGTGATTATCTTGAACTGCGGTTAGTTAGAATGGTTAACAAGCACACACACACAACATGGGTGATGACAGGTTTGGATTGACTAATTGGTTAGAGTTATGGACTTTGACTTGATTGGATATATTGTTTGAGTATCATTGGTATCTTTGAGGCCTGTTGTTATATATCATACTAATTTATTACTGGATTCGTAGGTATATTAGGAAGTAGATCATGCATATGCATTCATGTAGTTGAGTTAGTTTGTTTATTTTTAGTTCTTTCGTGTTTTTGCTTGAGGACAAGCAAAAGTTTAGGTTTGGGGGTATTTGATGAGTGAGTTTTATACTTATAATTGAGTGCATTTGAGCTTAATCTTTTGGTTGATTTTAAGTGTTTGTGTCTATTCATGCATGTTTTATGTTGTTTTGTAGGAATTGGGACAAAAGTTACATGGATCGACGTTTGGGGTGACTAGATTCACGTTTTTGGCTTGTCATTTACACAGCAGTCACTTCTGAGCCAATTTGAGTATTGCTCTGGACCTTATTTCGTATAACATGAAAGTTGTAGATCTACTTCTCCTCTTTTCGGAACATCTTGAATCATCAAAATTGGAGTTCAGACGAAGAAGTTATGAACATTTTCCCAAAGGACGTCGGAGCAGAAAATGTCAGAACATGTGCCAAATACTGGGTGCCCATTTTTGGCCTATGCCCAACGCGGCAAGTAATCTTAGGGGAGCGATGTTTGAGCGTCGTGCCAAATTTGAAGCTACCGGGAAGTGCTTTAATGCAGCACTGGCCGGACGCTTTTAGGCGAATTTTGACACCTTTTTGACTCCAAATAGGATTGGGTTTGTTCCTAAGCTAAAAATTGGACTTGTAACCTATAAATACATGATGTAAGACATAAAATAAAGGGAGATTATATAGTTTAGCTTAGATAAAACACTCCATTAGATTAGAATATAAACTCTAGTTCTTAATTAGCCATTGGAGATTGAAGCAAATTGAAGAACACTGAAGATCAAGAGCAAGAGCAAGAGGGGAGCATCAGATTTGTTGACAACAGATTCTATTCTCTTCTCTTATCATACTTTTATCTTTTAATGTCTATTCAGTTGTGAATTTTTGGTTTCAATTCATTAATATGAACTAACTCTTTTATTAAGATTTCAATTGAACCTTTTATGTTTATGAATTAATTATTTGATTTATTCCAATTATTTATGTCAATGTGAATTGTTTATCTTGTCTTGTGCTTATTGCTTAATTATTTGCAGTAATTACCTTGTTACTCTAGAAGGAATTGAAAGAGGAATTCTAGGGTTAGAACTGGGCATGATATCACGTGACTTAGTTATTTGCAAAGTGAATAATTAGGTTTGTGAATTGAATGGAAATATCTGTTCACCGCATGTAACACATAAGGAATTGGGATTAGAAGGAGTTTAAGTCAATTGTTTTGCATAGGAATATAGCAAGATTAATCTGGATTAAATAGAAGTCTTTTGATCACTTGGAAAAGGACTTTTGGCATTTGAGAATTCCTGTTAATAATTCAGTAGGCATAATAATTGGGATAATTTGTTTATAGTTCATAATTGGGGATATTGTAGTCTTAACCTTTATTTATTTGAATTCATTTATAAAGTAATTCAATTTAATTAGTTAATTTAGTTTTCTTAATTATAAAAATTACAATTTGCAGTTGTTTAAATAAAATTGATTTGCAATAATTCCTCATGAGAACGATACTTTTCTTATCACTTTATTACTTGTTGACCGTGTATACTTGCACGTATTCATTGATTGCGAAATCGATCAACATGCGTCCCACCCATAATTTTAATAAAAACATTTAATTTCTAAAACTTCAATAATTCATAATAAATAGCCCTTTTATTAGAAAAAAATAAATTTTATGTTCATTCCATAGGAAATCGAATTCTCTACAACTTTGCAGAAGAAAGTTTTTCCAAATTCCAAACAAAAAATATCCGAAATCCACATACGGACGATTTTTAATACCTTCATTTCGATAAAATACTGATAAAATACATCAACATTAATTCTATCATTTATTACCACAATAAATATATCGATCATTTATATCCACATAAAATAAATATTTTCTTATCATATAAATCAATAATTAATTATTCACAAATAATATTACAGAATCACAATTATGGCAACCAGGTCGTTCCCAGGAAAAAAGAGGGCTTTCTGTAAGACCCCAACTTTTATGAATAAAGAATAATTTTTTCGAAATATATTTTTGAATATTATGGTGTGGATTTGATATAATATTATAGTTGTGGGTCATATTTACAAATTTTACAAAGTAAGCAAGTGGTTATATAATATTCAATTGGTCGGGGAATATTCGTTTTAATAGGAAATATTCGATGCGACGAAGACAATCATTAGTGGACCCCATTAACGGAAGTATTGTCGTAGTTAGAAAAACGACAAAATTATCTTTCTATAAAAATAACGGTAGAGATGTTACCGTTAAAAAGCGTTGAACTACCCTAGTAGTAAAAGTACGATGTCTGGCGTGGTTGCGTAGTAGTATACACGATATTGATTATTGATGCTTATATGAGAAGTCGCTCAATTATACTCAATTATTGCTACATAATTGTTTGCATCATATCTCTCATATTATTGATTCAATTATTATTACAATATCATCTCGCATAATATGATATATTATTAAATCAATAATTGAGACTACAAAGTTATTCATATTATTATTTGCAATATTGATAATGTCTAGAAGTTACATCGAGGAGAGGTTTGGTCACCTAATCAAGGCGCCAATAAAGAGAAAAATCCTTATCGGAAAGCCCCCTCTTTCCTGGGAACGACCTGGTTGTTAAATATTATGAGTTATAATATTAATGATGAATAAGTTCGTGTTGATTAAAGATGAAATTGATAGTTCCATTGTGTTGGGATTATTAGTGTTAGTGGAAATCGACATTTGTTTCGATAATAATTGATGTCTGGAGGTTATATTGTTCAATCGGGTATTCGGGACACTTTTCGTGTCAAGTTACTATTCACGAGTTACTATTTACGGGGTACTATTCACCAGTAAAATATATTTCTTTTCGGTCCAAATCATTTTTGGGTACAATATTATTCCATGAGGAGATGTGCTAATTTTTCAGATCGTTGGTTGAAGATATAATAAAAAAATCAATATGGATCATTTGGTTTAAAGTTTTAATAGTAAATCAAGATGGACCGTTGCTTTAAGTTTTAATAGTAAACCAATATAGACCGTCCGTTTAAAAGTAAATCAATCTGGACCGTTCATGAATTAGTTACTATTCTGTCCATTCTCCTATAAATAGAAGCTCATTCCTTCATTATTTCTTACGAATTCACTGAAACTCTAGAGAGAGAGAAACTATAAAGAGAAAGAAGAAAAGTATTCTGCTACTTCACTACTCCAATATCCAGTTTCTTCTAAGGTAAGGGAGATTATTTGTTGTGCTCGTAAGGGGTATTATTTCTTTCTTATTCATGAAGAGAACTTCTGTGACGCCCCCAAAAATAGGTATACATCACCCATCTTGGGTAGTCAGATACATGGTACAGAATTTAAATACAACTTACTAATATAACTGTAGTGTACAATACGACATAAACTGTGAGTTTGAATACAATATTGTCTACTAGAGATCATACAAACTCAAAAGGAGTCCTCATTACAATTATTATCACACTATTTCACGTAATAGTGAGGACTACTAATGCTATCCTCCGGACCATTACTCCATTCCCCGACTCGTCCCAAATATATTCTCATTTCACAAGAGAATAAAGGAAATAAAGGGTGAGCTCAACTAGCTCAAGAAGAAATATTATGACTAAGATAATGCGAATAAATTATCATTAGCCTACTACACAAGTTAAACCGATAAAATATAAAGAACATCAAGTTTAACTACAATGGAACCAAAAATCCATTAAAAGAGTCAAGTAGAAAATAAAATCTACTATCTTTTATGATTTTAAAAGGTTTTTCATCATCAATTATAAATTTAGACTCACTTTAATAAATATTCCATCATCATCGAATCACCCCTAACTACTACCCAAGGATATTCTTTAGTATCACGACCACAATTATTCATGCACTACGGCCAAGAATATTTGTGTATTCATTAATGGTCATGATCATGCCAACAATCGTCCCATCAATGCACTACGGCCATGAGGAATTTTACCACATTATTTGTAACATTACAATCATGATTACACCGAATAGTCTCTCGGTCATAATCATACCAAGTCCATCTATGCACTACAGGCCACAGATGACTTTCAACATAATATAAACATGAGGATGATGACAATGATATAAGAATTCAATAAAACAAGTTCAAGAATTAATTTATCTAGGAACCAATAACATCCAAACTGTCAACATGATCTTCGCTTTGTAGAGTAAAATTCAAGAATACTAAGAAGAATATTTCCATGAAAGGATCTTTGGATGAAGCGCAAATATCAAGGATATTCCACTAAATTCATGGAGTATAGAAGTCAAAGTTTTAACCAACCGGGTATAATAAAGAATGGAATAACAAAGAAATCACCATGCATGCGATAGATCGCATACGTACGAGTTATTCCAACAGAATAATAAATAACGGAACCGTGTCCGCAGCGTAAAAACGCACAGCATGGATATTCAACAGAATAATAAAGAATGGAACCAGTCCCATAAAACACACGCATGTGATGTTCCAACATAATAATAATAAAGACGGAACCAAGTCCTGTAAAAACCCAGACGTGATGTTCCAATAGAATAATAATAAAGATTTTAACCAGTCCTGTAAAACACACGATGTGGATGTTCCAATGAATAATAGAAGAATGTCACCAAGTATAGGGTAAACCACGTGTCTGAAAAGTTATTCCAATGAATAATAAGCAATGGAATAACAACAGCCTTCTTCATGAATAAGAAAGATTAACACCCCTTACTTTTGGTAGGAGATTGAATCTTTGCATGAGTGTAGTAACAAAATACTCTTCTTCTTTCTCTCTTATTCTCTCTATACTTTCTCTCTCTAAAGCTTGAATGAATTCGTGAAAAATAATGAAGCACTAGGCCTCTATTTATAGAAGATTTCTAGCTTAAGACCGCCATGTGAAAAGGCAAGTGGCTTGACGACTGGTGATGTGAAAAGAAAAGTGGTTTGACGCCTGTAATGTGAAACGACAAGTGGTTCGGCCTGTAATGTGAAACGACAAGTGGTTCGACGCTTTGTAATGTGAAACGACAAGTGGTTTGACGTCTGTAAAGGTAATTACTATTGTGAAGGTAATTACTATTCACAAAGGTAATTACTATTGACGAAGGTAATTACTATTGATGAAGAGACTCTTAGATGATGACATATGGGCCCCCCATATAATAATCATACTTACCACAAACGTCTCATAATGTACTCTTTATATACATCAAGGATTGAATAAATATTACCACAAATCATTTTATTTTTAATCAACACATATTTAATCTTTCAATAATTATTAATCATTTATAACTTGTCGTCTCAATTATTGATTTAATACTATAACATATTATATAGATGATATTGTGACAATAATTGAATCAATAATATAAGAGATATGATGCAAAGAATTATCGTAGCAATAATTGGCATAGTGAGTGACTTCTCACGTAAGCATCAATAATCAATATCGTATTGCTACTATACAACTACACGTACATCGTACTTTTTACTACCGGGTAGTTCAACAGCTTTTAATTGTAACACCTCTGCGCCGTTATTTTTATAGAAAGATAATTTTGTCGCTTTCTAACAACGATAATACTTCCGCCAGGGGGTCCACTTAATGATTGAGCCGTCGTATTTAATATTCCCCGATAAAAAGAATATTCCCCACCAAACGAATATTTTATAACAACTTGCTTACTTTGCAAAATTTATAAATATTACCCACAACTAAAACATTATATCAAATTTATTCCATAATATTCAAAAATAATATTTATAGAAAAATTCATCTTTATTTATAAAAGTTGGGGTCTTACAACCTCCCTTCTTATGAAATTTCGCCTCTAGAAATTAGGGTATGCGATACAGGTATGTCAAGAGGTAAGGATACCTTGATTTCATTTCGATTCTAATTCCCAAGTCATTTCTTCAACATCGTGGTTCCTCCACAAAACTTTGACTTGAGGTATAACTTTGAGAGCGTAGAATATGTTCCTTCTTATCCAAGATTTGAACAGAACCTCTTCATACGTCAAATCTTCCGCTATTTCGTCCCGGGTTCTAACTCAATAATGTGGTTCGGTCTTTCACATATTTACGTAACATGGATATGTGAAAACATTATGAACACGAGACATACTTGGCAGAAAAGCGAGTTTATAGGCCACGCTTCCTACTCGATCGAGGATTAAAATGGACCGATGAATCGAGGATTAAGTTTTCCTCTCTTTCAAATCTTGTAACTCCTTTCCATGGAGCAACTCTTAACAATACATGATCTCCTATATCGAATTCCACGTCCTTTCGATGAAGATCAAGATAACTCTTTTATCGATTTTTGAGGTTTTTATACGTTGTCGGATCGTTTGAATCTTTTCCGTAGTCATAAGTACCAACTCCGGTCCCAACAACGTTGCTTCACCCACCTCATCCCAAAGATATCTTTGAGAACGATACTTTCTTCCATACAACGCTTGAATGGAGCCATGCCAATACTTGTTTGATAACCGTTGTTGTAGGAAAACTCCACCAATGGTAAGAACTTGTCCCAACTTCCTTTGAAATCAAGGACACGAGTCTTAATAGATCTTCAAGAGTTTGAATAGTCCTCTCCGATCGTCCGTCCGCTCGAGGATGATGTGCCGAGCTAAATCGTAAGTCCGTGCTTGTAGCTTTTTGCAAACTAACCCAAAATCGTGAAGTGAATCTTGGGTCTCGATCGAAACTATGGATACCGGCATACCATACAGTCTTATAATCTCGTTTATGTATATACGAGCAAGACGTTCAAGTGTATAAGTTTCTCATATCGGTTAGAAATGAGCAGACTTGGTCAATCTATCAACAATGACCCAAATCGCATCTATGCCTTAAGAAACCTTAGGAAGACCGGTAACGAAATCCATGGTAATGTGCTCCCACTTCCATTCTAAAATTTCAAGTGGTTGCAATGGACCTTTTAGTACTTGATGCTCCGCTTTAACTCGTTGACAAGTTAGACACCTTGAGATAAACAACGCTATCTCTCTCTTCATATTGCTCCACCAAAATGTATGACGAATATCATGATACATTTTGGTACTCCCAGGATGGATTGCAAATGGTGTGTTGTGCGCCTCCATCATGATATTATACTTTAAATCAAGGTCTTTAGGAACACAAAGTCTGGAGTTGACTCGAAGTATTCCTTCTTCATCGATTCTTGCTTCCGGCATAGCACCTTCTTGCACTTTCTTCCTCATACGCATTAGCTCCAGGTCTGTTGCTTGAGCAGCTTTAACTTTATCGATTAAAGTTGGTTCTACTCGTATACTCGCTATCATCACATGCGTCCCTGGAGTCTTTAACTCTATCTCCATCCTTTGCAAGTCACACAAAATGGGCCTTTGCGTTGACAATATCGCACTCGTACTTGCATATGATCTTCTACTCAATGCGTCGACTACCACGCTTCTCTTTTCGGGATGGTATTGGATGGTATGATCATAATCTTTCAGCAGCCAACCAACATCGTTTGTCGCATGTTGAGTTCCTTTTGAGTGAAGAAATATTTGAGGCTTTTATGATCCGTAAAGATCTCCACTTTCTCCCCATACAAGTAATGCCTCCAAATTTTAAGTGCAAAGACAACAGCTGCCAACTCTAGATCATGAGTAGGATAATTCCTCTCATATTCTTTGAGTTGTCGCATGAGGCATAAACTATAACTTTTCCATGTTGCATGAGAACACATCCCAACCCTTTGCTTCAAACATCATCAGTATGACAAATCCCTCCGAGCCGATGGTATTGTCGTAACAGGTCTTTGAAATAAGTCTCCTCTTGAGTTCTTGAAAACTCTTCTCACATTCTTTGCTCCAACCGAACTTTTTATCTTTCCGAGTCCGTTTGAGTCAATGGAGTAGCGATTCGAGAAAATCCTTCCACAAATCTCCGATAATAACCACTAAAACCGAGAAAACTACGTTCTTCTATCATCGATTTAGGTTGTTCCCACTTTGAATAGCTTCAATCTTTCTTTGGGTCAACAGATATTCCATGACTTGATACCACGTGCCCAAGGAATGCTACTTCTTCAAGCCGAACTCGTATTTCTTCAACTTGGCATAAAGCTTATATTCACGAAGCTTTTGGAGTGTCAGCCTCAAGTGTTGCTCATGATCTTTACGGCTTTTGGAATAAATAAGGATGTCATCAATAAAGACGACCACAAAGTGATCCAAATATTCCTTGAATACTTGGTTCATCATATCCATGAAGGCGGTAGTAGAATTAGTCAATCCAAAGGACTTGACTAGGAATTCATAATGCCCGCATCTGGGAGTTCTCGAAAGCCGTCTTTGGAATGTCGTGGTTCTAATCTTCAATTGGTGATATCCTAACGAAGATCAATCTTTGAAAAGAATTTGGCTCCTTGCAACCGTCAAACAGTCATCAATACGTGGCAATGGATACCTATTTTTGATGGTGACATGATTCAACTCCCGATAATCAATACAAAAAGTCGATACTCCCATCTTTCTTCTTCACGAATAGAACAAGAGCACCCCAAGGAGAAGTACTAGGGCGAATAAAGCCAATGTCTAACAATTCCTGCGCAGCTGGGTCTTTAACTCACGAAGTTCAATAGAGCCATTCGATATGGGGCTTTGAAATAGGTTTTGTCTGGGGTTCAAGGTCGATACAAAATTCAATTTCACGCCTGGGGTAGGCCAGAAGTTCTTCTGAAATTCGTCAGAAATTATTAACAATAGAAATATCGTTCAAAACCGGCGTATTTTTGTTTAAATCTATGACATGAGCTAAGAAAGCTTGACATCCGTTTTCAATAAACGAATAGCTTTATGGCTTGAGATGACCATGATTGATTTTAATGGTTTGGTCGCTTGAATTAGCATAATTGGTTGGTTAGGAATATGAAAGCTAACAACCTTACGAAAAACAATCAATTTTTGCATGATAAGTAGTTAACCAATCAATCCACAGAATCACGTCAAATGCAAGTATTTTTAATGAAATAAGATCGACGGTGTAATGTGAAGGTACCGATTTGAACCAAACAAGACTTATAAACGATGGATGTAATGAAGGTTTCTCCCAACGGAGTTTCCACGAGATAAGTTAAAGTCTAATTTCTCCGGAGTCAAATTTAATCGATGAGCGCAAGTAGGAGAAATAAAAGAATGGGTAGAACCGGTATCAAATAAAGTATAGACTTCATTAGAGTTTATGATAATCTTACCCGTGATGACCTCATTCGGATTCCTTGCTCTCTGGGAGGTCACAACAAACGCTCTCCCTTACACTACCGGTTTTGACTTTTCTGGGACGGCCTTTGGTGCATCCATCCTAGCTGAATTTGTCTTCGGTAAACGACAAAATCGAGCTAAGTGACCTTCTCTTCCACAATTATAACATGCTTTGGACGGCATGGCGCAGCTGATTTGATCGATGTGTCCCTCTCCTCCGCATTTGAAGCATATGATAGGTGGTCTTTCTCTTTCCTTAACAAGGTCTTTGGTCTTTGACGACGCTTTCCATCATTGTTGAATCTCCTTTTCTTGAAATGTCCATTCTTATTATTTTGGCCTTGATTACCACCGGCGGTTACCATATCTCGCCTGTTGATTCCCTCCACGCTTGTTGTCACCGCTTGATGACTACTCTCGTTGGTATTATAATTTTGCCGCTTGCTCTCTTTTAGTTATACGACTCGTTATCGCACTCCACTAATCGAGCCCTATTTACAACATCCTCGAATACAAACACACGCTTTATGAGAAATAAGATGTTGACGTATTCCTGCTTCAAACCTCTTAAAAACATTCGCGTCATTCTCTCTTCATTATCCACCAAGTGGAACATGAAACCGTGATAACTCCGCAAATTTTGCCTCGTATCATGCGACACGGCCATATTGTTTTGTTCCAACTTGATAAACTCCACCTCCTTCATGTATGGCGAATACTTTCGGAGAAAGTATTTGTTGTTGAATGCGACCTCTGAACTTCTCCCAAGATATCTTGATCTGACAAGAGTTGAGTACGTTTTACCGATCCCCACCAATGTAATCTACCTCTCCGCTAGCAACATAAAGCGTGAAAAGGGAACCTTTTGCTCCTGAGCATCCTAAGACATCAAATATCTTCTAATCTTCTTTATATGTTTCCGCTTGAAGTGGTTTTGCTCTCCCTTAAACTCCGGTGGTCCCAGCTCCTTGAATCTGCTTTAGCGGTGACCACCGAGAGTTTCTCGAGTTTCCACCTACGTTTTGGGCGAGTCGCTCTCTACTTTCTTTGTTGCATGAATTACATAAAGCCTCGAACATTTGATCATTCATCATTTGGTCGGTGTTGTTGTTTGCGTGAGGATTGTCGCCTTCATGATGCACATTATCCTCGATTATTGATATGCGATGAATCAACAATCGTCACGTGCTCCATTGCTATTTTCAACATTTTCGATATACTACCACAAAATAAAAGGTTAATTGACATGTAACATATTATCCCTATATTCGACGTGACCACCAACAAAATAGCACATAAACTTAGGTAGGTCATACTAGCGAAGGTATTCCCGCTCTCCCTCCTAGTACTATTCTCACATCTTAGCCAGGATCATATCCCTAAGCTCGATACTAACGCGTGACGCCCCAAAAATAGGTATACATCACCCATCTTGGGTAGTCGAATACATGGTACGTGTAATTTAAATACAACTTACTAATATAATCGTGCAATGTACAATACGACATAAACCGTGAGTTTGAATACAATATTGTCTACTAGAGATCATACAAACTCAAAAGGAGTCCTCATTACAATTATTATCACACTATTTCACGTAATAGTGAGGACTACTAATGCTATCCTCTCGGACCATTACTCCATTCCCGATTCGTCCCAAATATATTCTCATTTCAAGAGAATAAAGTGAAAGAAAGGGTGAGCTCAACTAGCTCGAAGAAGAAATATTATGACTAAGATAATGCGTAATAAATTATCATTAGCCTACTACTACGATGTTAAAACCGATAAAATATAATGAACATCAAGTTTAACTACAGCGGAACCAACAATCCATTAAAAGAATCAAGTAGAAAATAAAATCTACTATCTTTTATGATTTTAAAAGGTTTTTCATCACTGTTATCCCTGCACTACGGCCAAGGATATTCTTTAGTATCATGACCACAATTATTCATGCACTACGGGCCAAGAATATTTGTGTATTCATTAATGGTCATGATCATGCCAACAACTGTCCATCAATGCACTACGGGCCACCGAGGATTTTTACCACATCATTTGTAATATTACTATCATGATTACAATCAATAGTCTCTCGTCATAATCATACCAAGTCCATCTATGCACTTCTACAATACATATGACTTTCAACATAATATAAACGTGAGGATGATGACAATGATATAAGAATTCAATAAAACAAGTTCAAGAATTAATTTATCTAGGAACCAATAACATCCAAACTGTCAACACGATCTTCGCTTTGTAGAGTAAAATTCAAGAATATTTGAGAAGAATATTTCCATGAAAGGATCTTGGATGAAGCGCAAATATCAAGGATATTCCACTAATTTCATGGAGTATAGAAGTCAAAGTTTTAACCAACCGGGTATAATAAAGAATGGAATAATAAAAGAAATCACCATGCATGCGATAGACCGCAGCAAAGCGTTATTCCAATGAATAATAAATAATGGAACCAGTCCCCAGTAAAAATGCATGAATGTGATATTCCAATGTAATAAAAAGAATGGAACCCGGTCGGCGTAAAACACACGAACGAGGATGTTCCAACAGTAATAATAATAAAGATTTTAACCAGGTCCTGTAAAACACATGATGGATGTTCCAATAGAATAATAATAAAGACGGAACCAGTCCTGTGTAAAAACACGCATGAGGATGTTCCAATGAATAATAGAAGAATGTCACCAAGTATAGGGTAAACCATGTATACAAAGTTATTCCAATGAATAATAAGCAATGGAATAACAACAGCTTCTCTTCATGAATAAAAAAGAATAACACCCCTTACTTTTGGTAGGAGATTGAATCTTTACAGGTAGTGTAGTAACAAAATACTCTTCTTCTTTCTCTCTTATTCTCTCTATACTTTCTCTCTCTATAGCTTGAATGAATTCGTGAAAATAATGAAGCACTAGGCCTCTATTTATAGAAGATTTCTAGCTTAGCACCTGCCATGTGAAAAGGCAAGTGGCTTGACGACTGGTGATGTGAAAAGAAAAGTGGTTTGACGCCTGTAATGTGAAACGACAAGTGGTTCGACGCTTGTAATGTGAAACGACAAGTGGTTCGACGCTGTAATGTGAAACGGGCAGGTGTTTGAAGTTCTGGTAAAGTTATTTACTATTGACGAAGGTAATTACTATTCACAAAGGTAATTACTATTGACGAAGGTAATTACTATTGATTTAAGAGACTCTTAGATGATGACATATGGGCCCCCATAAAATAATCATACTTACCACAAACGCCTCATAATGTAACTCTTTATATACATCAAGGATTGAATAAATATTACCACAAATCATTTTATTTTTAATCAACACATATTTAATCTTTCAACAATTATTAATCATTTATAACTTGTTGTCTCAATTATTGATTTAATACTATAACATATTATATAGATGATACTGTGACAATAATTGAATCAATAATATAAGAGATATGATGCAGCAATTACTGTAGCAATAATTGAGCATAGTTGAGTGACTTCTCACGTAAGCATCAATAATCAATATCGTGTGCTACTATACAACTACGCGTATTACTGTACTTTTACTACCGGGTAGTTCAACAGTTTTAACGGTAACACCTCTGCCGTTATTTTTATAGAAAGATAATTTTGTCGTTTTCTAACTACGACAATACTTCCGTTATGGGGTCCACTAATGATTGAGCCGTCGTATTTAATATTATTCCCCGATAAAAAGAATATTCTCCACCAAACGAATATTTTATAACAACTTGCTTACTTTGCAAAATTTATAAATATTACTCATAACTAAAACATTATATCAAATTTATTCCATAATATTCAAAAATAATATTTATAGAAAAATTCATCTTTATTTATAAAAGTTGGGGTATTACAACTTATGTTATTCCATTCTTTATTATTCTGGTTGGAATAACTTTTGTATCACGCTGAGCTACCCTATACTTGGTGAAATTCTTACATTATTCCATTCTTTATCATTATGTTGGAATAACTTTTATACATCTCAAGTACCGCATACATGGTGAAATTCTTCGTCATTCCATTATTTATTATTACTGTTGGAACATCTTGTGCATGCGTTTATCTTTGGACTGGTTCCATTATTTATTATTACATCCGGAATATCACATTTGTGCGTTTACAGGACTGGTTCCATTATTTATTATTCGCTTGAATATCCTGTTTGTGCGTTTATCTTGGACTGGTTCCATTATTTATTATTACATTGGAATAACTTTTATCATGTGGATTACCACATGCATGGTGAATGATCCTTCGTATTCATTCCTTATTAAATTGTGGAAATGATCTGTCTACGTGGATTACCGCATGGCGGGCAAAAATCCATTTGCAGTTTCATATATTCTATTATACTCAGTTGGTTAAAGCTTTAGCTTCTATACTCCATGAAATTAGTGGAATATCCTTGATATTTGCGCTTCATCCAGTATCTTTTCATGGAAATATTCTTCTGAGCATTCTTGAATTTTACTCTACAAAGCAGTATCATGTTGACAAATTGGACATTATTGAGTTCAGGATAAATTAAGTTATAAATCTTTAAAATTTATTCTTGAACTTGTTTTATTGAATTATTATGTCATTGTCATCATCCTCATGCTTATATTGTGATGAAAGTCATCTTTGGCTTACGTGCATAGATGGACTTGGTATGATTATGACCAGGGATTATTCGGTATAATCATGACCGTAATGTGACGAATAATGTGATAAAAGTCCTCATTGACCTGTAGCTCATTGGTGGACAGTTGTTGGTATGATTATGACTAGTGATTATTCGGTATAGTCATGACCATTGATGATTACATGAATATCCTTGGCCATGGAGTAGGGATGATTCGATTTTATTTATTAAGTTGAGTCTCAGCGATAAAGTTGATGAAAAACTTTTTAAATCATAGAAGATAGTAGATTTTATACCTTACTTGACTCTTCTAATGGATTGCTTGTTCCGCTGCAGTTAAACTTGATGTTTGTTATATTGTATCAGTTTAACACTATTGAAGGCTAACGATAATTTATTCTGCATTATCTTAGTCATAATATTTCTTACTGGACTAGTTGAGCTCACCCTTTTTGTGACGCCCCCAAAACAGGTATACATCACCTATTCTTGAGTCGCCAGATACATGGTACAGAATTCAAATACAACTTAATAATACAACTGTCGTGTACAATACGACAAAACATAAACTGTGAGTTTGAATAGAAATATTGTTTACTATAGAGTATACAAACTCAAAAAGAGTCCTCATTACAATTATTATCACACTATTTCACAGAATAGTGAGGACTACTAATGCACCATCTAGGACCATCACTCCGTTCCCCGACTCGTCCCATCTATATTCTCATTTCCTAAAGAGAATAGTGAAAGAAAGGGTGAGCTCAACTAGCCTAGTAAAAAATATTATGACTAAGATAATGCAGAATAAATTATCATTAGACTTAAACAGTGTTAAACTGATACAATATAACAAACATCAAGTTTAACTACAACGGAATAATCAATCCATTAAAAGAGTAAAGTAGAGAATAAAATCTACTATCTTTTATGATTTAAAAGGTTTTTCATCACTTTTATCGCTGGGACTCAGCTTAATAAATAATCCACATCATCGAATCACCCCGCATTTCTGACCAAGGATATTCTTTAAGTATCACGACCACAATTATCCATGCACTCACGGGCCAAGAATATTTGTGTATTCATTAATGGTCATGATCATGCTAACAATCATCCCATCAATGCACTCTTTGGCCAATGAGGACTTTTACCACATCATTTCTAACATTATGGTCATAATTACACCGAATAATCCCTGGTCATAATCATACCAAGTCCATCTATGCACTACAGGCCACATATGACTTTAAAAAAAATATAAACATGAGGATGATGACAATGATATAAGAATTCAATAAAACAAGTTCAAGAATTAATTTATACATGAACTAATAATGTCCAAATTGTCAACATGATACTGCTTTGTAGAGTAAAATTCAAGAATGCTCAGAAGAATATTTCCATGAAAAGATACTGGATGAAGCGCAAATATCAATGATATTCTACTAATTTCATGGAGTATAGAAGTCAAAACTTTAACCAATTGAGTATAACAAGGAATGGAATAACAAAAGAAATCACCAGGCAAGCGATAGACTGCACATGCAGGTTATTCCAACAAAATAATAAATAACGGAATCAATCCCACAAAAAGCATGTAGACATGATATTCCAATGTAATAATAAAGATTTTAACCAGTCCAAATAGAGAACGCATGCATGTGGGATGTTCCAACGAATAATAAATAATGGACCCGGTCCCATAAGCCTTACGATGGGATGTTCCAATGAATAATCAATAATGGAACCCGAATCCCAAGGTAAACGCATGCAGAACAAGATGTTCCAATGTAATGATAAAGAATAGAATAATGTAAGAATTTCACCAAGTATAGGGTAGCCCGCGTATACAGGTTATTCCAATAGAATAATAAAGAATGGAATAACAGAAGTTCTCTTCATGGATAAGAAAGAAATAATACTCCCTACCTTGGAAAAACTGGATACTGGAATAGTGAGGTAAAAGACTTCTCTTCTTCTTTCTCTCTATAATAATCGGTCTAAAGCTTTCACAAATGAAGGAAGAATGAGCTTCTATTTATAGGAAAATATAGTTTCGATAATTGCACATTTTGGGGCTCAAAAAATTACAGTACAATACCTCCAACTTTTCTTTCATTTTTAATTTAGTCCTGCAAGTATTATCAAACTTGCACCACCTCCCCTAATAGTACATAATGTGAATAAATAGTTCAATCATGTGAATCAATAGTATAATCATGTGAAAAATACGAATTACAGTATAGTATCTTCATCTATACCTCCATTTTTAACTTAGTCGTGCAAGTATTATCAATCTTGCACCAACTCCCCTAATAGTAAATAATGTGATTCAATAGTACAAACATGTGAACAAATAGTTATATAAGTATGTGAATTAGTAGTAATTAATTGCTCATTTATCCGATAAATTACCCGATTTATCAATATAACCCCTAGACATCAATTATCATCAGAATAGATGTCGATTTCCACTAACACTAATAATCCCAACACAATTGAACTATAAAAATTCATTTTTAATCAACACAACTTATTCATCATTAATATTATAACTCACAATATTTAACAACTAGGTCGTTCCCAGGAAAGAGGGGGTTTCCGATAAGGATTTCTCCTTATTGGCGCGTAATTAGGTGACCAAACCTCTCCTTGACAGAACTTCTAGACATTGTCAATATTGCAAATAATAATATGAATAACTTTGTCTTCTCAATTATTGATTTACTAATATAAAATATTATGTAAATGATACTTTGACAATAATTGAATCAATAATATGAGAGATATGATCAAAGAATTACTGTGTAGCAATAATTGAGTATAACCGGTGACTTCTCACATAAGCATCAATAATCAATACCATGTGCTACTATGCAACCACACGACATCGTCTTTTACTTTTAACATCGAGTGTTTCAACGCTTAATGGTAAAACTTCCACCGTTATTTTCATAAAAAAGTATTTTTGTCGTTTTTCAATCCGACAATAATTCCGCTAATGAGGTCCACCAATGATTGTGTCGTTATATTGAATATTCCTGTTAAAACGAATATTCCTCGACCAATCGAATATTATATAACAACTTTATGCATACTTTGCAAAATTTGTAAATATTACCCACAACTATAACATTATATCGAATCCACACCATAATATTGAAAAATATATTTCGAGAAAATTTAATCTTTATTCAAAAAGTTGGGGTCTTACAACCTCCCCTTCTTATGAAATTTCGTCCTCAAAATTAGGGTGCGTACCTGGTATATCGAAGAAGTAAGGATATCTTGATTTCATCTCTGATTCTAACTCCCAGGTCATTTCTTCCACATCGTGGTTTCTCCACTAAACTTTGACTTGAGGTATAACCTTGGAGCGTAGAATATGATCTTTTTTATCCAAGATTTTAACAGGTAACTCTTCATATGTTAAATCTTCCTCTATCTCGTCTGGTTCTAATTCAATAATGTGGTTCGGTCTTTCACATATTTACGTAACATAGATATGTGAAAAGCGTTATGAACACGAGACATACATAAGCGGAAAAGCGAGTCTATACGCCTACGCTTCATACTCGAATCGAGGATTAAAATGGGCCAATGAATCGAGGGTTGAGCTTTCCTCTCTTTCCAAATCTCATAACTCCCTTCCATGGAGCAACACGTAATAACACATGATCTCCAATATCGAATTCCACGTCCTTTCGATGAAGATCAGCATAACTCTTTTGTCGATCTTGTGAGGTTTTTATACATTATAGGATCGTTTGAATCTTTTCCGTAGCATATGTACCAACTTCGATCCCAACAACGTTACTTCACCCACCTCATCCCAGCATACTGGAGAACGACACTTTCTTCCATACAACGCCTCAAATGGAGCCATGCCAATACTTGTTTGATAACTATTGTTGTAGGAAAACTCCACCAATGGTAGGAACTTATCCCAACTTTGTGATGCCCCCAAAATAGGTATACAACACCCATTCTGAGTCGCCAAATACATGGTACAAAAAGCAAACTACAACTTCAATAATATAATTGTCATGCAAAATACAACAACACATACTGTGAGTTTAAATACAAATATTGTCTTCTAGACAATATCCACACTCAAATAAGTCATCATTACAATTATTCAAACACTATTTTATAGAAATAGTGAGGACTGCTAAAACATCTTTCTAGAACCATCACTCCGTACCCCGACTAGTTCCTGCTATGTTCTCACCTCCTGAGAAAAATGGAACAAAAAGGAAAAGGGTGAGCTCAACTAGCCCAGTAAAGAATATTATGACTAAGATAATATACAACAAATTATCGTTAGTCTTCAACAAGGAAAAATCTGATAAAATATAATAGACAACAAGTTTTAGATCAACAACTGCAGCGGAAACAACAATCCATTAGAAGAGTCAAGTAGAGAAAAAATTATACTATCTTCTAAGATTTAAAAGTCCATCATCAATATTTTATCCCTGTAACAACAATCAATATACATCTTTAATCAATATTCATCTTTGCACTACAGGCCAAAGATATTCATTTGTATCACCGATTTAGTTATGTTCATCTCAACACTGCTCATCTTCACACTACTGCCAAAGATATTCATCGATTAATCATTCATCTTGCACTACAGGGCCAAAGATATTCAAGAATATCATCATTTAGGACCGAGGATGATGAAAAATATTTTAAAGAAAAATGAATCCAAATGAGATGGAAGGACAAATAGTAAGGATTCAGTATAACGGTTTATCCAAGATCAATAATACTCCATAATAACCAATTTTGAAGCAAAATTCAAGAATAAAGATCAAAACATGGATACAATCAAAGATAGTAACCATAATAGACATCTTGGACAAAAGAAGAAAATTTCATTTTTCTATGAATAGTC
The DNA here is from genome assembly GCA_020205615.1 of Panax quinquefolius. Taxonomy (NCBI): domain Eukaryota; kingdom Viridiplantae; phylum Streptophyta; class Magnoliopsida; order Apiales; family Araliaceae; genus Panax; species Panax quinquefolius. The sequence continues at coordinate 133,493,340 of CM035169.1, forward strand.
TTAGTATACGTGAATAGTAACCCCAGACACAAAAAGTTCCAAATTTGATAAAAGTTCATACCAACATTTTGGTATAATGATATTGAAGAAAATATCATTTTAAGAAGAATATAACACCCTTTACCTCAAAATATCGCAGATTTACGATCGGAATATCTAGATAAAAAGGTCAAGAAAACTTGCACCGATTAATAGAAACTCATAAAGTATCTAAATACTCACAAAATACACTCAATAATCTAGAGAGAAAAGAGAGAAAGCTTATGTTTCTGGTGTGATTTTCAATTCTAACTTAGCCCTCTATTTATAGGAAAATGTTAGCAGACTTGACATGCAACATGATGGCTTTACCTGCTACTATTCCCACCCACCACATTTGAAATAAAATTCATCACATTTCTTCACCAACCATAAGTGGGGCCCACTCAATTCTAGAATTTTCCACCAAAATGCTAAATTCTGATACTTCAACAATTTCTGAACCAGTCGCCTCTTAAAATTCATAACAAATAATACGTTCATTTTTAACGGTTCAAAATTTGTGGACATATACTCAACTTATATATGTATAACATATCCAAAAATTACAACGATCCAACGGTCGGATTAAAAATTATAACTCACGCAATATATCTCAAAAACACTGGTTTAATTTTTTAATACCTTCATTCTGACAAAAATATTGATAAAACACCTCAACATTAACTCTTTCATTTTTAAGCACAATAAATATATCCAACATTTATATCCACATAAAATAAATATTTCCTTATCATATGAATCAATAATTAATTATTCACAAATAATATTACAAAATCACATTTATGACAACCGAATAGTTCCTGAGAAAGAGGGGCTTTCAATAAGAATTTCTCCTTCTTGGTAGCAATTAGGTGACCAAACCTCTCCTTGTGAGAACTTTCTAGACATTGCAAATAATGCTATCTAATAATATTATTCAAATAATATTCATTATTGATCCGATAATGGAAAATCTTTGTGCGGTGATAATTATTGAAACAACAATAATATAAAATATCAACGCAGATAATTATTGAATCAATAAAATAAAATATTGAATAAAATTCATCGTAACAATTATTGAGTAGTGCCTTCTTACGTAAGGATCAATAATTCATCAATACTGCATGCATCCACGCGTATTCATCGTATTTTAACCACCGGGTATTCCAACAATGTTAATTGTGAACAACTACTGTGAATTATTTATAAAAACTCAATCTTGTCGTTTTCTTCATCCGACCGTTTTCCGTTATGGGGTCCACAAATGACTGCATCGTCGTACGAATATTCCCCGACAACAAGAATATTCCACGACTAAATGAATATTCCCCGACAACAATGATTATTTTATAACCACTTGCATATTTTGCAAAATTTGCACATTTCACCCATAACCAGAGAATTATATCAAATTAATACCTTATTATTCACAATAATAATTAGAGGAAATTCAATTTTATTTATAATAAGTTGGGGTCTTACAACCTCTCCTCCTTATGAAATTTCGTCCTCGAAATTGACATACGTACCTGGTGTTTCGAAAAGGTGAGGATACCTCACTTTCATTTCTGATTCCAACTCCCAGGTTATTTCTTCAATAGCATGGTTTCTCCACAAAACCTTAACTTGTGGTATAACCTTGGTGCGTAGGACATGCTCTTTCCTATCCAAGATCTTAACAGGTACTTCTTCGTACGTTAAATCTTCGGCTATCTCGTCTGGTTCTAACACAATAATATGGTTCGGGTCTTTCACATATTTACGAAGCATGGATATGTGAAAAACATTATGAACACGAGACATACTTGGAGGTAATGTGAGTCTATAGGCCACATTTCCTATTCGGTCAAGAATCTCAAATGGACCAACAAATCGTGGATTGAGCTTTCCTCTCTTTCCAAATCTTGTAACTCCCTTCCATGGAGCAACACGTAACAATACATGATCTCCAATATTAAACTCCACGTCCTTTCTATGAAGATCAACATAACTCTATTGTCGATCTTGTGAGGTTTGAATACGTTGTCGAATCATTTGGATCTTTTCTGTAGTCATGCATACTAATTCTGGTCCCAACAACGTTGGTTCTCCCACCTCGTCCCAGCATACTAGAGAACGACACTTTCATCCATACAACGCCTCAAATGGAACCATGCCTATACTTTCTTGATAACTGTTGTTGTAGGAGAATTCCACCAGTGGCAAGTACTTATCCCAACTTCCTTTAAAATCTAGGACACAAAGTCTTAATAGATCTTCAAGGGTTTGAATAGTCCTCTCTGATTGTCCGTCCGTTTGAGGATGGTATGCTGAACTGAATCGTAAATCCATGCCCATAGCTTTCTATAAGCTAACCCAAAATCGTGAAGTGAATCTTGGGTCACGATATGAAACTATGGATACTGGCATTCCATGAAATCTCACAATCTCATTCATGTACATACTAGCAAGACGTTCAAGGGAATAAATCTCATGTATCGGCAAGAAATGGCCAGACTTGGTTAATCTATCAACAATAACCCAAATAGCATCTATGCCTTGAGAAATTTTGGGAAGACCTATAACGAAATCCATAGTAATGTGTTCCCACTTCCATTTTGGAATCTCAAGTGGTTGTAATGGACCCTTTGGCACCTGATGCTCCGCCTTTACATGTTGACAAGTTAAACACCTCGAGATAAACTCCGCGATCTCTCTCTTCATATTGTTCCACCAAAATGTATGTCGAATATCATGATACATTTTGGTACTCCCAGGATGGCTTGCAAACAGTGTGTTGTGCGCCTCCATCATGATTCTATGCTTCAAGTCAGAATCGTTAGGAACACAAAGTCTGGAGTTAAATCTAAGTATTCCTTCTTCATCGATTCTTGCTTCTGGAATAGCACCTTCTTGCACTTTCTTCTTCATACACATTAGCTCCATGTCTGTAGCTTGAGCAGCTTTAACTTTATCGATTAAAGTCGGTTCTACTCGTATATTCGCCATCATCACGTGGGTCCCTGGAGTCTTTAATTCTACCTCCATCCTTTGAAAGTCATACAGAATGGGCCTTTGCATTGACAATATCGCTTTCAGATTCGCATATGATCTTCTACTTTCGATCGTCGCCTACTACGTTCGCTTTTCGGGATGATATTGAATAGTGTGATCATAATCTTTTAATAGTTCAAGCCAACGTCGTTGCCGCATGTTGAGTTCTTTTTGGGTGAAGAAATATTTGAGGCTTTTATGGTCCGTATAAATCTCCACTTTCTCCCCATATAAGTAGTGTCTCCAAATTTTCAACGCGAATACGACTACTGCCAACTCTAGATCATGAGTTGGATAATTCCTCTCATATTCTTTGAGTTTTCGTGAGGCATAGGCTATGACTTTCCCATGTTGCATGAGAACGCATCCTAACCCTTTGCACAAGCATCGTTTGTATATAACAAATCTATCCGCACTGCGATGGTATTGCGAACAGTGCCTTAAAATGAGTCTCCTCTTGAGCTCTTGGAAACTCTTCTCGCATTCGCCGCTCCATACAAATTTTGTATCTTTCCAAGTCACCGAGTTAGCGAGTGGCGATTCGAGAAAATCCTTCCACGAATCTCCAATAATAACCAAATAAGCCCGTAGCTACGCACTTTGGTCCACCGACTTTGGTTGCTCCCAACTTTGTACTGCTTCAATCTTTGCCGGGTCAACAGATACTCCATGTTTTGACACCACGTGCCCAAGGAATGCTACTTCCTCAAGCCAGAACTCACATTTCTTGAGCTTGGCATAAAGCTTATTTTCACGATGCCTTTCAAGTATCAGCTTCAAATGGTGCTCATGATCTTCACGGCTTTTGGAATAGATGAGGATGTCATCAATAAAGACAACAACAAAGCGATCCAAATATTCCTTGAATACACGGGTTCATCATATCCATGAAAGCGGCGGGGCATTAGTCAATCCAAAAGACATGACTAAGAATTCATAATGCCCGTCTCAGTTCTCGAAGGCGGTCTTTGGAATATCCTCGCTTTTAATCATTAGTGATGATATCCGAGACGAAGATCGATCTTTGAAAAGAATTGTGCTCCTTGCAATCGGTCGAACAGTCATCAATGCGAGGTAGTGGATACTATTCTTGATGGTGACATGGTTTAATTCTCGATAGTCAATACAAAAGTCGCATATACTCCCGTCTTTCTTCTTTACTTAATAAAACAGAGCACCCCGAGGAGATGTACTAGGGGCGAATGAAACCTATGTCTAACAATTCCTGGTAGTTGGACTTTTAACTCCTGAAGTTCAATAGGAGCCATTCGATATGGGGTTTTAGAAATGGGTTTTGTACCCGGCTCAAGGTCAATAAAGAATTCAACATCACGTTTCGGGGTAGACCGGGAAGTTCTTCAGGAAATACATCAGGAAATTCTCTAACAACAGAAATATTATTCAAATCTGACTTGTCTTTGTTCAAATCCATAACATGGGCTAAGAAAGCTTGACATCTGTTTTTCAATAAACGAATAACTTTATGGCTTGATATGATAGCGGTGATTTTTAGTGGTTTAGTTGTTTGAATTAAGTGATAGGTTGGTTAGCAATATGAAAACTAACAACCTTACGAAAATAATCAATTTTGGCATGATGAGTGGTTAACCAATCAATTCCTAAAATCACATCAAAAGCAAGTATCTTTAAAGAGATAAGATCAACAGGTAATGTGATAGTGCCAACTTGGATCATGCAAGATTTATAAATTGTGGATGTAATGAAAGTTTCACCCAACGGAGTCTCCACTGATAAATCAAAGTCTAATTTCACCGGAGTTAAGTTTAAACGTTGAGCACAAGCAGGAGAGATAAAAGAATGGGTAGAACCGGTATCTAGTAAGGTATAAACTTCGCAAGAGTTCAAGATTATCTTACCCGTAATCACCTCGTTCGGGTTCCCTCGCCTTTTGGCAATCCACGACAAACGCTCTTCAGGAACCGCTGATTTCGACTTATCCGGATGTTATTGAGTCACCATCCCCAGTTGAACTTGGTTTTACTACGAACAATCACGAGCTATGTGGCCTTCCTTTCCACAGTTGTAATATACCTTGGATTCTTGTAGACAGTTTGGGCTGATATGTCCCTCTTTCTCGCATTTGTAACATCTAACTGGCGGTCGTTCTCCTCCCCTAGAATTTGTTGTTGGTGCTGGTGCTACTGCTAATGTCTTCCCGTCATTGTTAAATCTCCTCTTTCTAAAATTTCCACTTGACTCACCTCTCTTATTATCATGGCCACGATGACCACCCGAGTGGTTACCGCCTTTGTTCGTATTTTTCCCTCCTCGTTGGTTATCATCGCTCTGATGACTGCTGTCACCGGTATGACCCTGGTTATGGTCTCTCAGTTGCACATACTCATTATCTCGCTCTAATAATTGAGCCCTGTTTACAACATCTGAATATAAAGAAAATTTATGAGATATAAGATATTGCCGAATCTCGGGCTTTACACCTCTTAGAAACATCCTTGTCATTCGTTCCTTATTTTCGACCAAATGAGGTGCAAACCTGGATAACTCTGCAAACTTCACCTCGTACTGGGACAACGTCATGTTGTTTTGTTCTAGTCTGATAAACTCCACATCCTTCATATAACTAATACTTTCAGGAAAGTACTTGTCATTGAATAGTTTCTGAAATGTTTCCCAAGACATTCTGAAAAGTGCGGGTTGGTGACGCTTCCACGACTCCCACCAAGAGGTCTCGCCTCATCATGGAACATAAAGGTGGCGAATGGAACCTTCTTTTCTCCGAGCATCCCAAGACATCGAATATCTTGGTAATTTGCTTGACCCACGTTTCCGCCATGATCGGATCCGGCTTTCCCTTAAATTCGGTGGTCCCAACTCTTTGAATCGCTTGGGCTTTGTGACAAGCCAGCGCATTACTAGCATTTCCACCAGATTCTCGTACACGAGTTTCCTCGTCTGGTTTTGATAAAATGCAAAAAACTTCTGAACATCCCATCATTCATCATTTGTTCGGTAGTGTTGTTTACAGGAGGATTATTGCCTTCCTATTGCACGTTCTCCTAGTTTGTAACTAAAGGTTGTTCCACAGTCTCATACACTCCATTTTTAACGTTCTCAGCAGCCATTCTTAAATACTGCCATAAAACAAGGGTTAATTAAACAAATTAACATATCACATAATATCCCTATATTATGACTGACCAACAAATAAGCTTAGATAGGACACACTAGCGAAGGATTTACTCATCTCTCCTCCTCTAGTTCTATTCCCGATCTCTACCAAAGACCATATCCCTAAGCTTTGATACGATACCAATTGTGACGCCCCCAAAATAGGTATACAACACCCATTCTGAGTCGCCAAATACATGGTATAGAAAGCAAACTAAAACTTCAATAATACAATTGTCTTGCAAAATACGACAACACATACTGTGAGTTTAAATACAAATATTGTCTTCTAGACAATATCCACACTCAAATAAGTCCTCATTACAATTATTCAAACACTATTTTACGAAAAATGGTGAGTCTTGCTAAAACATCTTTCTAGAACCATCACTCTGCACCCACTAGTTCTGCTATGTTCTCACCTCCTGAGAAAAATGGAACAAAAAGGAAAAGGGTGAGCTCAACTAGCCTAGTAAAGAATATTATTGTAAAACCCCAACTTTTTGAATAAAGATGAATTTTCTATAAATATTATTTTGAATATTATGGAGTAAAATTGATATAATGTTATAGTTGTGGATAATATTTATAAATTTTGCAAAAGTACGAAAAGTTGTTATATAGTATTTGATTGGTTAGGGGAATATTCGATTTAACATGGAATATTAAATGACAACTAACAATCATTGGTGGACCCTACAACGGAATTATTGTCGATTGAGAAAACGACAAAAATACTTTATATGAAAATAACGGCGGAAGTTTTACCGTTAATCTGTTGAAACACCCGTGTTTAAAGAAATACGATGTCTGGCGTAGTTGCATAGTAGCACACGGTATTAATTCTTGATGCTTACGTGAGAAGTCATTCAGTCTTGTTCAATTATTGTTATAGTAATTGTTGCATAGTATCTCACGTTATTTGATTCAATTATTGTCGATATTTTATATATTGTTAAAATCAATAATTGAGATGACAAAGTTATTAATATTATTATTTGCAATATTAACGATGTCTAGAAGTTCTGTCAAGGAGAGGTTTGGTCACCTAATTGCGCGCCAATAGAGAAAAATCCTTATTGGAAAGCCCCCTCTTTCTTGGGAAGGACCTGGTCGATTAATATTGTGAATTATAATAAAGAAGATAAATGTTGTTAAAATTATTAATGTGATTTTTATAAAGTTTGCTTATTTTATGGATTCCTATTTACCCATTTTTCAAAATAGTCGGTAGAAAATTTTTAATATAATAAAGGTGGGGGCCCACGAGTGGGGCCCATGTGTGTTACAAAGTCTTGGGAGATGGAAATTTTGGTTACGTGAATTGGGGGGATGAGTACAATTATTAGATATATATATATATATATATATATATATATATTTTATAACATATGTTTATATATATATATATTTATATTATAAATTTGTTACTTGAAGAAAAACAAAGTCAGTTGCTTGGTGGGAAAGGGGCAGTGATGGACGGGAGGAGTATTATGATATATATATATATATATATATATATATATATATAAATTATGTTTTATTATATAATTATAAATAGAATATATTATATTTTATTTAAAAGATTTTGCTTTAAATTTGGACCGACAGATTAAAGTAAATCAATCTGGACCGTTCATGAGTTAGTTATTATGCATTCCATTTTCCTATAAATAGAAGCTCATTCCTTCATTATTTTCTTAGAAATTCACTGAACTCTAGAGAGAGAAACTATAGAGAAATAGAAGAAAAGTATTCTGCTACTTAACTACTTTTATATTCAGTTTCTTTTACGGTAAGGGATATTATTCTTTTGTATTTAAGAAGAGAACTTCTGTTATTCCATTTCTTTATTATTCTGTTGGAATAACCTGTATACACGGAATACCCTATACGTGGTGACATTCTTCTATTATTCTGTCTTTATTATTCCGCTGGAACATCCTGCCTGCATGCTATCTGTGGGACTGGTTCCGCTTTTTATTATTACGTCTTTATTATTCCGTTGGAACATCCTCGTCATGCTTTTACTGGGACTGGTTCCGCTCTTTATTATTTCATTCTTTATTATTACATTGGGAACATCCCAGCTTGTGTGATTTTCACACGACTGGTTCCATTATTATTATTCTGTTAGAATAACTCTCTTTATGCGAATACCGCATGCATGGTGATTTCTGTTGTTATTCCATTCCTTATTATCATCAGTTGGTTAAAATTTTGACTTCTATACTCCATGAAATTAGTGGAATATCCTTGATATTTGCGCTTCATCCAGTATTTTTCATGGAAATATTCTTCTGAGAAATCTTGAATTTTACTCTACAAAGCAGTATCATGTTGACAATTTGGACGTTATTAGTTCCTGAATAACTTAATTCTTGAACTTGTTTTATTGAATTCTTATATCATTGTCATCATCCTCATATTTATATTTTTTTTGAAAGTCATCTATGGCCTGTAAAGTATGGATGGACTTGGTATGATTATGACCAGGGATTATTTGGTGTAATCATGACCGTAATGTTACAAATGACGTGTAAAAAGTCCTCATTGGCGTAGTAGTGCATTGATGGACAATTGTTGGCATGATCATGACCATTGATGAATACACAAATATCCTTGGCCCGTAGTGCATGGAATTTGTAGTCGTGACCCTAATGAATATCCTTGGTCGTAGTGCAGGGATGATGTGGATTATTTATTAAGCTGAGTCTCAGCGATAAAAGTGATGAAAAACTTTTTAAATCATAAAAGATAGTAGATTCTATTCTCTACTTGACTCTTTTAATGGATTGCTTGATCCGCTGTAGTTAAACTTGATGTTGTTATATTTTATCAGTTTAACACTGTTGAAGGCTAACGATAATTTATTCTGCATTATCTTAGTCATAATATTTCTTATTGGGCTAGTTGAGCTCACCCTTTCTTTCACTGTTCTATTCAGGAAATGAGAACATAGGAGGGACTAGTTGGGGAACGGAGTGACGGTCCAGAGGATAGCATTAGTAGTCCTCACTATTCTGTGAAATAGTGTGTTAATAATTGGAATGAGGACTCCTTTTGAGTTTGTATAATCTCTAGTAGACAATAATTGTATTCAAACTCACAGTTATGTTTTGTCGTATTGTACACGACAGTTGTATTAGTAAGTTGTATTTGAATTTTGTACCATGTATATGGCGACCCAAGATGGGTGATGTATACCTAATTTTGGGGGCGTCACAGTTGGTATCCAAGCTTAGGGATATGATCCCTGGTTAAGATGTGAGACTAGAACTAGGTGGGAAGAGACGGGGAATTCCTTCGCTAGTATGACCTACTTAAATTTATTTTGTATTTAAATTGGTTGGTCAAAGTTTAGAGATATTATGTTACATGTCAATTAACATTTATTTTGTGGCAGTATCTGAAAATGACATTCGAAAATGTTGAGAATAGCAATGGAGCACAAGAGACCGTTGAGTCTCTACATGTCAATAATCAGGAGAATGTGCATCAGGAAGGCGACAATCCTCATGCAAACAACAACACTGACCAAATGATGAATGATGGATTGTTCAGAGGCTTTATGCAATTCATGCAACAGCAGGCGAGAGCGGCTCCTGTCCAAAATGTAGGTGGAAACACTGGAAACTCTCGGGCGGTCACCGCTAAAAAGTTCAAGGAGCTAGGACCACCGGAGTTTAAGGGAGAGCCAAAACCACTTATGGCGGAAGCATGGATAAAGCAGATCACCAAGATATTTGATGTCTTGGGATGCTCCGAGGAGCAAAAGGTTCCCTTGCAGCCTTTTATGTTAAGCAGCAGAGAGAGCGATTACTAGTGGAAATCGGTAAAAGCGTACTCAACTCCCGTCAGATGAAGATGTCTTGGGAGAAGTTCCAAGAGTCATTCAACGACAAATACTTTCCCGAAAGTATTCGTCACATGAAGGAGGTGGAGTTTATCAAATTGGAGCTAAACAATATGACCGTGTCGCAATACGAGGCAAAATTTGTGGAGTTATCCCGGTTTGCGTCCCACTTGGTGGATAATGAAGAGAGAATGCGCGAATGTTTTTAAGAGGTTTGAAGCCGGAGATACGTCAACATCTTATTTCTCATAAAATGTGTTTGTATTCAGATGTTGTAAATAGGGCTCAGTTGGTGGAGCGCGATAACGAGTCAACGCAACCAAAAGATAGCAGCCGATAAAATGATAATACCAGTGAGAGCAGTCATCGAAGCGGTGACAACAAGCGTGGAGGGAATTAACAGGCCAGAAATGGTAACCACTTTGGTGGTAATCAGGGCGAAAATAATAAGAATGGACATTTCAAGAAGAGGAGATTCAACAATGATGGAAAGACGTGAGCACCAGCACCCGTTGTTAAGGAAGGGGAAAGACCAACTATCATATACTTCAAATGCGGAGGGGAGGGACACATCAGTCCAAATTGCGCGATGCCGTCCAAAGCATGTTATAATTGTGGAAGAGAAGGTCACTTAGCCCAATTTTGTTGTTCACCGAAGACAAATTCAGCTAGGATAGAGGCACCAAAGGCTGTCCTAGAAAAGTCAAAGTCGGTAGTGCAAGGGAGAGCGTTTGTTGTGACCTCCCAAAAAGCAAAGAACCCGAATGAGGTCATCACGGGTAAGCTTATCATAAACTCTAGCGAAGTCTACACTTTATTTGATACCGGTTCTACCCATTCTTTTATTTCTCCTACTTGCGCTCAACGATTAAATTTGACTCCGGAGAAATTAGACTTTGACTTATCTATGGAAACTCCGTTGGGAGAAACCTTCATTACATCCACAGTTTATAAGTCTTGTTTGGTTCAAGTTGGTACCCACACATTACCTGTCAATCTTATTGCATTAAAAATACTTACATTTGATGTAATTCTAGGATTGATTGGTTAACTACTCATCATGCAAAAATTGATTGTTTTTAAATAAGGTTGTTAGCTTTCATATTCCTAATCGACCTATTATGCGAATTCAAGCAACCAAACCATTAAAATCAATCACTGTCATCTCAAGCCATAAAGCTATTCATTTATTGAAAAATAGATGTCAAACTTTCTTAGCTCATGTCACGGATCCAAACAAAAATTACGTCAGTTTTGAATGATATTTCTATTGTTAATGAATTTTCTGACGTATTCCTTGAACTTGTTTTATTGAATTCTTATATCATTGTCATCATCCTCATATTTATATTTTTTTTGAAAGTCATCTATGGCCTGTAAAGCATGGATGGACTTGGTATGATTATGACCAGGGATTATTCAGTGTAATCATGACCGTAATGTTATAAATGATGTGTAAAAAGTCCTCATTGGCCCGTAGTGCATTGATGGACAGTTGTTGGCATGATCATGACCATTGATGAATACACAAATATCCTTGGCCCGTAGGGCATGGAATTTGTGGTCGTGACCCTAATGAATATACTTGGCGCAGTCTTGCGGGGATCGATGTGGATTATTTATTAAGCTGAGTCTCAGCGATAAAAATGATGAAAAACTTTTTAAATCATAAAAGATAGTAGATTCTATTCTCTACTTGACTCTTTTAATGGATTGCTTGATCCACTGCAGTTAAACTTGATGTTGTTATATTTTATCAGTTTAACACTGTTGAAGGCTAACAATAATTTATTCTTCATTATCTTAGTCATAATATTTCTTACTGGGCTAGTTGAGCTCACCCTTTCTTTCACAGTTCTCTTCAGGAAATGAGAACATAGTAGGGACTAGTCGGGGAACGGAATGACGGTCCAGAGGATAACATTAGTAGTCCTCACTATTCTATAAAATAGTGTGTTAATAATTGTAATGAGGACTCCTTTTGAGTTTGTATAATCTCTACTAGACAATAATTGTATTCAAACTCACAGTTATGTTTTGTCGTATTGTACACGACAGTTGTATTTGAATTTTGTACCATGTATATGGAGACCGAAGATGGGTGATGTATACCTAATTTTGTGGGCGTCACAGTAGGTATCCAAGCTTAGAGATATGATCCCTGGCTAAGATGTGAGACTAGAATTAGGAGGGGAGAGACGGGGAATTCCTTCGCTAGTATGACCTACTTAAAAAAATTTTTTATTTAAATTGGTTGGTCAGAGTGTAGAGATATTATGTTACATGTCAATTAACCTTTGTTTTGTGGCAGTATTTGAAAATGACATTCAAAAATATTGAGAATAGCAATGGAGCACAAGAGACCGTTGAGTCTCCACGTATCAATAATCAGGAGAATGTGCATCAGGAAGGCGACAATCCTCATGCAAACAAAAACACTGACCAAATGATGAATGATGGATTGTTCAGAGGCTTTATGCAATTCATACAACAGCAGGCGAGAGCGGCTCCTGTCCAAAATATAGGTGGAAACACTGGAAACTCTCTGGCGGTCACCGCTAAATAGTTCAAGGAGCTGGGACCACCGGAGTTTAAGGGAGAGCCAAAACCACTTATGGCAGAAGCGTGGATAAAGCAGATCACCAAGATATTTGATGTCTTGGGATGCTCCGAGGAGCAAAAGGTTCCTTTACGCCTTTATGTTGCGCAGAGAGCGATTCTTGGTGGGAATCGAGAACACATACTCAACTGTCAGACTAAAGATGTCTTGGGAGAAGTTCCAAGAGTCGTTTCAACGACAAATACTTTCCCGAAAGTATTCATCACATGAAGGAGGTGGAGTTTATCAAATTGGAGCAAAACAATATGGCCGTGTCACAATGATACGAGGCAAAAGTTTTATGGAGTTATCCCTGTTTTGCGTCCCACTGGTGGATAATAAAGAGAGAATGGCGCGAATGTTTTAAGAGGTTTGAAGTCGGAGATACGTCAACATCTTATTTCTCATAAAATGTGTTTGTATTCGACATGTTGTAAATAGGGCTCGATTGGTGGAGCGCGATAACGAGTCAACGCAACCAAAAGAGAGCAAAGCGGCAAAATGATAATACTGTGAGAGCGATCATCGAAGCGGTGACAACAAGCGTAGAGGGAATCAACAAAGCGAAAATGGTAACCACTTTGGTGGTAATCGTACAAAACAATAAGAATGGACATTTCAAGAAGAGAGATTCAACAATGATGGAAAGACGTCAAGACCAAAGACCATGTTAAGGAAGGAGAAAGACCACCTATGATATGCTTCAAATGCGGAGGAGAGGACACATCGGTCCAATTTGCGCGATGTCGTCCAAAGCATGTTATAATTGTGGAAGAGAAGGTCACTTAGCTTGATTTTATCGTTCATCGAAGACAAATTCACTAGGATGGAGGCACCAAAGGTCATCCCGAAAAAGTCAAAGCCGAGTAGTGCAAGGAGAAGCGTTTGTTGTGACCTCCCGAAAGCAAGGAACCCGAATGAGGTCATCACGGGTAAGCTTATCATAAACTCTAGCGAAGTCTACACTTTATTTGATACCGGTTCTATCCATTCTTTTATTTCTCCTACTTGCGCTCAACAATTAAATTTGACTCCAGAGAAATTAGACTTTGACTTATCTGTGAAAATTTTGTTGGGAGAAACCTTCATTACATCCACAGTTTATAATTCTTGTTTGGTTCAAGTTAGTACCCACACATTACCTGTCAATCTTATTGCATTAAAAATACTTGCATTTGATGTAATTCTAGGGATTGATTGGTTAACTACTCATCATGCAAAAATTGATTATTTTCGTAAGGTTGTTAGCTTTCATATTCCTAATCGACCTATTATACGAATTCAAGCAACCAAACCATTAAAATCAATCACTGTCACCTCAAGCCATGAAGCTATTCGTTTATTGAAAAACGGATGTCAAGCTTTCTTAGCTCATGTCACGGATCTAAACAAAAATACGTCAGTTTTGAATGATATTTCTATTGTTAATGAATTTTCTGACGTATTCCTTGAAGAACTTCCTTGCCTACCCCCAGAGCATGAAATTGAATTTTGTATAGACCTTGAACCCGGTAAAAAACCCATTTCCAAAGCCCTCTCCGATTGTCCGTCCGTTTGAGGATGATATGCCGAGCTAAATCGTAAATCCGTGCCCATAGCTTTTTGCAAACTAACCCAAAATCTTGAAGTGAATCTTGGGTCTCGATCAAAAACTATGGATACTGGCATACCATGCATTCTTACAATCTCGTTTATGTACATCTGAGCAAGATGTTCAAGTGTATAAGTTTCTCATTATAGGTAGGAAATGAGCAGACTTGGTCAATCTATCAACAATGACCCAAATTGCAACTATGCCTTGAGAAACCTTGGGAAGACCAGTAACGAAATCCATGGTAATGTGTTCCCACTTCCATTCAAGAATTTCAAGTGGTTGCAATGGACCTTTTGGTACTTGATGCTCCGCCTTGACTCGTTGACAAGTTAAACACCTTGAGATAAATTCTGCTATCTCTCTTTTCGTATTGCTCCACCAAAATGTATGTCGAAGATCACGATACATTTTGGTACTCCCAGGATGGATTGCAAACAGTGTGTTGTGCGCCTCCATCATGATTTTATACTTTAAATTAGGGTTGTTAGGAATACAAAGTCTGGAGTTGACTCGAAGTATTCCTTCTTCATCGATTCTTGCTTCCAGCATAACACCTTCTTATACTTTCTTCCTCATATGCATCAGCTCCAGGTCTGTAACTTGAGCAACTTTAACTTTATCGATTAAAGTCGGTTCTACTCGTATATTCGCCATCATCACATGGGTCCCTGGAGTCTTTATCTCTAACTCCATCCTCTGCAAGTCATACAAAATGGGCCTTTGCGTTGACAATATTACACTCGTACCCGCATATGATCTTCTACTCAGCGCATCAGCTACTACGTTCGCTTTTCCAGGATGGTATTGAATAGTATGATCATAATATTTCAACAGTTCGAGCAATTGTCATTGCTGCACGTTGAGTTCCTTTTGAGTGACAAAATATTTGAGGCTTTTATGATCCGTATAGATCTCCACTTTCTCCCCATACAGGTAATGCCTCCAAATTTTAAGCGCAAAAATTATAGCTGCCAACTCTAGATCATGAGTAGGATAATTCCTCTCATGTTCTTTTGAGTTCTTAGTGAGGCATATGCTATGACTTTCCCATGTTGAATGAGAACACATCTTAACCCTTTGCCCAAGCATCATTTGTAGATGACAAATCCCTCAAGGCAGGATGGTATTGTCGAGCAGTGTTTGAAATGAGTCTCCTCTTGAGTTCTTGAAATCTCTTCTCACATTCCACGCTCCAACCAATTTTGTATCTTTCCGAGTCAATTTGAGTTAATGGAGTAGCGATTCGAGAAAACCCTTCTCTGAATCTCCGATAATAACCATTAAAATTTGAAAAGCTACGATTTCGATCACTTATTTAGGTTGCTCCCAGATTTGAATTGCTTAAATCTTTTTCGGGTCAACAGATATCCCATGATTTGATATCACGTGCCCAAGGAATGCAACTTCCTCAAGCAAGAACTCGTATTTCTTCAACTTGGCATATAGCTTGTTTTCACGAAGCTTTTGGAGTATCAGTCTCAAGTGTTGCTCATGATCTTCACGGCTTTTGGAATATATGAGGATATCATCAATAAAGACGACAACAAAATGATCCAAATATTCCTTGAATACTCGGTTTATCATATCCATGAAGGCGGCGGGGAGCATTAGTCAATCCAAAGGACATGACTAGGAATTCATAATGCCCATCCGAAGTTCTGGCAGTCGTTTTGGAATGTCATCTGGTTCTAATCTTCAATTGATGATATCCTCGAATGAAGATCATTCTTTGAAAAGAATTTGGCGCCTTAAATCGGGTCAAACAGTCATCAATACGTGGCAATGGGTACCTTTATTTTTGATGGTGACATGATTCAACTCCCGATAATCAATACAAAAGTCGCATACTTTCATCTTTCTTCTTCACGAATAGAACAGGGAGCACCCCAAGGAGACGTCTTAGGGACGAATGAAACCAATGTCTAACAATTCCTGCAACTGGGTCTTTAACTCCTGAAGTTCAATATGAGCCATTCGATATGGGGCTTTGGAAATGGGTTTTGTACCGGGTTTAAGGTCGATACAAAATTCAATTTCACGATCTGGGGGTAGGCCAGGAAGTTCTTCGGGGAATACGTTAGGAAATTTATTAACAATAGAAATATCATTCAAAACTGACATATTTTTGTTTAGATCCGTGACATGAGCTAAGAAAGCTTGACATCCGTTTCTCAATAAACGAATAGCTTTATGGCTTGAAATGACATTGAATGATTTTAATGGTTTAGTTGTTTGAATTCATATAATAGGTTGGTTAGGAATATGAAAACTAACAACCTTACGAAAACAATCAATTTTTGCATAATGAGTAGTTAACCAATCAATCCCTAGAATCACGTCAAATGCAATTATTTTCAATGAAATAAGATCGACAGGTAATGTGAGGGTACCAATTTGAACCAAACAAGACTTATAAACAGTGGATGTAATGAAGGTTTCTCCCAATGGAGTTTCAACAGATAAGTCAAAGTCTAATTTCTCTGGAGTCAAATTTAATTGTTGAGCGCAAGTAGGAGAAATAAAAGAATGGGTAGAATCGGTATCAAATAAGGTATAGACTTCACTAGAGTTTATGATAAGCTTACCCGTGATGACCTCGTTCGGGTTCCTTGCTTTCTGGGAGGTCACAACAAATGCTCTCCCTACCACCATCGGCTTTGACTTTTCTGGG
Source organism: Panax quinquefolius (assembly GCA_020205615.1). Classification (NCBI taxonomy): domain Eukaryota; kingdom Viridiplantae; phylum Streptophyta; class Magnoliopsida; order Apiales; family Araliaceae; genus Panax; species Panax quinquefolius. The sequence goes on from CM035169.1 coordinate 133,510,267, forward strand.
ACGGCCTTTGGTGCCTCCATCCTAGCTGAACTTGTCTTCGGTGAACGATAAAATCGGGCAAGGTGACCTTCTCTTCCACAATTATAACACACTTTAAATGGCATCACGCAGTTTGGACTGATATGTCCCTCCCCTCCGCATTTGAAGCATATGATAGGCGGTCGTTCTCCTTCCTTAACCACGGTTGCTGCTGCTGACGTCTTTCCATCATTGTTGAATCTCCTTTTCTTGAAATATCCATTTTTACTGTCTTGGCCATGATTACCACCGAAGTAGTTACCATTTCTGGCATGTTAATTCCCTCCACGTTTGTTGTCACCGCTTCGATAACTGATACCACTGGTATTTTCATGCTGCCAGCTACTTTCTCTTGGTTGCGTTGACTCGTTACCGCGCTCCAATAACTGAGCCCTATTTATAACATCTGAGTACAAACACAATTTATGAGAAATAAGATATTGACGTATCTCAAGTTTTAAACCTCTTAAAAACATTCGTGCCATTCGCTCTTCATTATCGATCAAATGGGATGCAAACCGGGATAACTCCATAAATTTAGCCTCGTATTGCGACACGGTCATATTATTTTGCTCCAACTTGATAAATTCCACTTCTTTCATGTGACGAATACTTTCAGGAAAGTACATATCGTTGAATAGCTCTTGGAACTTCTCCCAAGACATCTTGAGTGCGTCAGGCTGGGTTCGTTTTATAGATTTCCACCAGTAATCTGCCTCTTCACGCAACATGAAGGTGGTGAAGGGAACCTTTTGCTCCTCGGAGCATCCCAAGACATCAAATATCTTGGTGATCTGCTTTATCCATGCTTCCGCCTTAAGTGGTTTTGGCCCTCTAATAAACTCGGGTGGTCCCAGATCCTTGAACTGTTTAGCGATGACCGTTTGAGAGTTTCCAGTGTTTCCACCTACATTTTGAACAGGAGACGCTCTCGCCTGATGTTGCATGAATTGCATAAAGCCTCTGAACATTCCATCGTTCATCATTTGGTCAGTGTTGTTGTTTGTATGAGGATTGTCGCCTTCCTGATGCACATTATTCTGATTGTTGATCTGTAAAGACTCAATGGTCTCTTGTGCCCCATTGCTATTCTCAATATTCTCGGATGTCATTTTCAAATACTGCCACAAAATAAGGGTTAATTGACAGGCAACATATTATCTCTATACTCTGACCAACCAATTAAATACCAAAAAATTTAGGTAGGTCATACTAGCGAAGGAATTCCCCGTCTCTCCCCTCCTAGTTCTAGTCTCACATCTTAGCCAAGGATCATATCCCTAAGCTTTGATACCAACTGTGACGCCCCCAAAACAGGTATACATCACCTATTCTTGAGTCGCCAGATACATGGTACAGAATTCAAATACAACTTAATAATACAACTGTCGTGTACAATACGACAAAACATAAACTGTGAGTTTGAATACAAATATTGTCTACTAGAGAGTATACAAACTCAAAAAGAGTCCTCATTATAATTATTATCACACTATTTCACAGAATAGTGAGGACTACTAATGCACCATCTAGGACCATCACCCGCTTCCCAGACTCGTCCCAACTATATTCTCATTTCACGAAGAGAACAAAGGAAAGAAAGGGTGAGCTCAACTAGCCCAAAGAAGAAATATTATGACTAAGATAATGCGTAATAAATTATCATTAGCCTTAAACAATGTTAAACCGATACAATATAACAAACATCAAGTTTAATCGCAGCGAACAAGCAATCCATTAAAAGAGTCAAGTAGAGAATAAAATCTACTATCTTTTATGATTTAAAAGGTTTTTCATCACTTTTATCATTTGGGACTCGAATTTTAATAAATAATCCACATTATCGAATCACCCCTACACTACGACCAAGGATATTCTTTAGTATCACGACCACAATTATCCATGCACTACGGGCCAAGAATATTTGTGTATTCATTAATGGTCATGATCATGCCAACAACCACATCCAATCAATGCACTACTACGCCAATGAGGACTTTTACTATATCATTTGTAACATTACGGTCATGATTACAAAGAATAATCCCTCGGTCATAATCATACCAAGTCCATCTATGCACTATGTGCCACGAGATGACTTTCAAAAATATAAACATGAGGATGATGACAATGATATAAGAATTCAATAAAACAAGTTCAAGAATTAATTTATACAGAACTAATAATGTCCAAATTGTCAACATGATACCGCTTTGTAGAAAAATTCAAGAATGCTCGTAAGAATATTTCCATGAAAAGATCATCGAATGAAGCGCAAAATATCAAGGATATTCCACTAATTTCATGGAGTATAGAAGTTAAAACTTTAACCAACCGAGTATAACAAGGAATGGAATAACAAAAGAAATCACCGGGCATGTGATAGATCAAGGAATACCTAATGGAGTTTTATTTGCCGCAGGAATTCGAGTTATTCTAACATCATAAATAATAAATAACTTAAGACCCTTAGGTATCCGTCGGAAAACCATGCCTATGATTAGATAAATGACAAGATATTCCAATGTGTAATAATAAGACGGAATCGTGGTGGAAGGATCCCAAAGCGTAACACGCATTGCGTGATGTGATATTCCAATGAGATAATAAAGACGGAACCAAATTAAATAGTCCTTATTAATATTATTACAATTATAGAACGCATAAGATTAGGGAGCTGTGATGTTCCAATGTTAATGATAAATAATGGAACCAGTCCGGATCACCTCAGAAAACGCAACGCCTCAAAGGAAGGAACCATGACACGAGGAAGCTCGATCTTGGGTATGATTTTATTCTTTATCTTTTCGCTTAATTAATAATTGTGCATGTTCCAACACAATGATAAAGAATGGAATAATGAAAGAATTTCACCAAGTATAGGGTAGCTCAATTTCACCAAGTATGTGTATACGATACAAAAGTTATTCCAATAGAATAATAAAGAATGGAATAATGTAAGTTCTCTTCATGGATAAGAAAGAAATAATACTCCTTACCTTGGAAAAACTGGATACTGGAATAGTGAGGTAGCAGACTTCTCTTCTTCTTTCTCTCTATAATTTATCTCTATAATAATCGCTCTAAAGCTTTTGTGAATTGGTGAGAAATGAAGGAAGAATGAGCTTCTATTTATAGGAAAATATAGTTTCGATAATTGCACGTTTTGGGGCTCAAAAAATTACAGTACAATACCTCCAACTTTTTTTTCATTTTTAATTTAGTCCTGCAAGTATTATCAAACTTGCACCACCTCCCCTAATAGTACATAATGTGAATCAATAGTTCAATCATGTGAATCAATAGTATAATCATGTGAAAAATATGAATTACAGTATAGTACCTCCATCTATACCTCCATTTTTAACTTAGTCATGCAAGTATTATCAATCTTGCACCAACTCCCCTAATAGTAAATAATGTGATTCAATAGTACACACATGTGAACAAATAGTTATATAAGTATGTGAACTAGTAGTAATTAATTGCTCATTTATCCGATAAATTACCCGATTTATCAATATAACCCATAGACATCAATTATCATCGGAATAGATGTCGATTTCAACTAACACTAATAATCCCAACACAATGGAACTATCAAAATTCATTTTTAATCAACACAACTTATTCATCATTAATATTATAACTCACAATATTTAACAACCAGGTCGTTCCCAAGAAAGAGGGGCTTTCCGATAAGGATTTCTCCTTATTGGCGCGCAATTAGGTGACCAAACCTCTCCTTGACAGAACTTCTAGACATTGTCAATATTGCAAATAATAATATGAATAACTTTGTCTTCTCAATTATTGATTTAATAATATAAAATATTATGCAAATGATACTGTGACAATAATTGAATCAATAATATGAAGAGATATGATCAAAGAATTCTTTGTAGCAATAATTGAGTATAACTGAGTGACTTCTCACGTAAGCATCAATAATCAATACCGTGTGCTACTATGCAACCACGCGTATTACTGTACTTTTAACACCGGGTGTTTCAACAGTTAACGGTAAAACTTCCTCGGTTATTTTCATAAAGTATTTTTGTCGATTTCTCAATTCGATAATAATTCTGTTGTGGGGGTCCACCAATGATTGTGTCATTGTATGAATATTCCCTGCTAAAACGAATATTCCCCGACCAATCGAATATTATATAACAACCTGCGTACTTTGCAAAATTTGTAAATATTACCCACAACTATAACATTATATCGAATCCACACCATAATATTCAAAAATATATTTCGAGAAAATTTAATCTTTATTCAAAAAGTTAGGGTCTTACACTTTCTTTTATTGTTCTCTTCAGGAAATGAGAACGTAGCTGGGACTAGTCGGGGAACAGAGTGATGGTCCTAGATGGTGCATTAGTAGTCCTCACTATTCTGTGAAATAGTGTAATAATAAATGTAATGAGGACCCCATTGAGTTTGTATATTGTCTAGATGACAATATTTGTATTAAAACTCACTGCATATGTTTAGTCGTATTTTACACGACTGTTGTATAATTAAGTTGTATTTGAATTCAGTACCTTGTATCTGGCGACCAAAGATGGGTGATGTATACCTGTTTTGGGGGCGTCACAGTTGGTATCAAAGCATAGGGATATGATCCCTGGCTGAGATGTGAGACAAGAACTAGGAGGGGAGAGACGGGGAATTCCTTCGCTAGTATGACCTACCTAAGTTTATTTGGTATTTAACTGGTCGGTCAGAGTATAGGGATAATATGTGATATATTAATTAACCCTTATTTTGTGGCAGTATTGGAAAATGGCATCCAAAAATGTTGAGATAAGCAATGAAGTACATGAAATCGTGGAGTCACCATAGATTAATACCTAGGATAATGTGCAATAGGAAGATAATAATCCTCAGGTGAACAACAACACTAACTAAATGACGAACGACAGAATGTTTAGGAGCTTTCTGCAATTCGTACAACATCAGGCAAGAGAAACTCATGTCCAAAATGCAGGTGGAAACACTAGAAACTCTCGGACGGTCACCGCTAAATAGTTCAAGGAGCTGGGACCACCAGAGTTTATTGGAGAGCCAAAACCACTTAAGGCGGATGCATGGATAAAGAAGATCACCAAGATATTTGATGTCTTGGGATGCTCCGAGGAGCAAAAGGTTCCTTTTGCCACCTTTATGTTGCGAGGAGAGGCGATTCTTGGTGGGAATCGATGGCGTACTCAACTCGCCGCCTTGATGAAGATGTCTTGGGAGAAGTTTCAAGAATTGTTCAACGACAAGTACTTTCCCAAAAGTATTCGTCACATTAAAGAGGTAGAGTTCATCAAGTTGGAGCAGAACAATATGACCGTATGCGCGATCTGAAGCTAAGTTTGCCGAAGTTATCCGGTTTCGTCCCCACTTAGTTGATAATGAGGAGAGAATGACGGATGTTTTAAGAGGTTTGAAATCGGAGATACGTCAATATCTTATTTCTCATAAACTGTGTTTGTATTCAGATGTTGTAAATAGGGCTCAGTTATTGGAGCGCAATAACGGGTCAACGCAACCAAGAGAAAGCAACGACGTAATGAAAATACCAAGTAGTACTTGATCATCGAGCGGTGACAACAACAAACGTGGAGGAATCAACATGCCGTAAATGGTAACCATTTCGGTGGTAATCATGGCCAAGACAATAAAAGTGGGAGTTTCAAGAAGAAGAGATTTAATAAGGATGGAAGGACGTCAGCACCAACACCTGTTGTTAAGGAAGGAGAACGACCGCCGGTCGTATGTTACAAATGCGGAAGGGAGGGACACATTAGTCCAAACTTTACGCAGCAGTCCAAAGCATGTTATAATTGTGGAAGAGAAGGTCACCTAGCCCAATTTTTTCGTGCACCAAAGTCAAGTCCAGCTGGGATGGAAGCATCAAAGTCCGTCCCAGACAAGGCAAAACCGGTAGTTCAAAGGAGAGCGTTTGTTGTAACCTCCTAGAAAGCAAGGAACCCAAACGAAGTCATCACGGGTAAGCTTATCATAAACTCTAGTAAAGTATATACCTTATTTGATACCGAATCTACCCATTCTTTTATTTCTCCTACTTGCGCTCAATGTTTAAATTTAACTCCGGAGAAATTGGACTTTGACTTATCGGTTGAAACTTTGTTGGGAGAAACCTTCATTACATCCACCGTTTATAAGTCTTGGTTGATTCAAATCGGTAACCGAACATTACCTGTCGATCTTATTCTTTAAAAATACTTGCGTTTGACGTAATTCTAGGGATTGATTGGTTAACTACTCATCATGCAAAAATTGATTGTTTTCATAAGGTTGTTAGTTTTCATATTCCTAATCAACCTATTATGCGAATTCAAGCGACCAAACCATTAAAATCAATCACGGTCATTTCAAGTCATAAATCTATTCGTTTATTGAAAAACGGATGTCAAGCTTTCTTACTCATGTCACAGATTTAAACAAAAATATGTCAGTTTTGAATGATATTTCTATTGTTAATAAATTTCCTGACGTATTCCCTGAAGAACTTCCTGGCCTACCCCCAGAGCGTGAAATTGAATTTTGTATCGACCTTGAACCTGGTACAAAACCCATTTCCAAATCCCCATATCAAATGGCTCCTATTGAACTTCGTGAGTTAAAGACCCAATTCACGAGAATTGTTAGACATTGGTTTCATTCGTCCTAGTATGTCTCCTTGGGGTGCTCCTGTTCTATTCATGAAGAAGAAAGATGGGAGTATGCAACTTTGTATTGACTACCGAGAATTGAACCATGTCACCATCAAGAATAGGTAATTGTTACCTCGCATTAATGACCTATTTGACCAGTTGCAAGGAGCACAATTCTTTTCAAAGATCGATCTTCGTTCTGGATATCATCAGCTGAAGGTTAAAACTGAGGATATTTCAAAGTCTGCCTTCAGAACTCGGTACGGGCATTATGAATTCTTGGTCATGTCTTTTGGATTGACTAATGCTCCTGTTGCCTTCATGGATATGATGAACCGAGTATTCAAGGAATATTTGGATCACTTTGTGGTTGTCTTTATTGATGACATTCTCATATATTCCAAAAGTCATGAAGATAATGAGCAACACTTGAAGCTGATACTCCAAAAGCTTCGTGACAACAAGCTTTATGACAAGTTAAAGAAATGTGAGTTCTGGCTTAAGGAAGTTGCATTCCTTGGGCATGTGATATCAAATCATGGAATATCTGTTGACCCAGCGAAGATTGAAGCAATTCAAAGCTGGGAGCAACCAAAGTCAGTGACCGAAGTACGTAGCTTTCTCGGCTTAGTTGATTATTATCGAAGATTCGTGGAAGGATTTTCTCGTATCGCTAGTCCATTAACGCAGTTGACTCGAAAAGATACCAAATTCAGTTTGAGCGAGGAATATGAGAAGAGTTTTCAAGAACTCAAGAGGAGACTCATTTCAAAGACTGCTTTGTTACGACAATACCATCCGCACGCGAGGGATTTGTCATTTATAGTGATGCTTCGAGCAAAGGGTTAGGATGTGTTCTCATGCAACATGGGAAAGTCATAGCTTTATGCCTCACGACAACTCAAAGAATATGAGAGGAATTATCCTACTCATGATCTAGAGTTGGCAGTTTTTATTTTTGCGCTTAAGATCTGGAGGCATTACTTGTATGGAGAGAAGGTGGAAATCTATACGGATCATAAAAGCCTCAAATATTTCTTCACTCAAAAGGAACTCAATATGCGCAAGAACGACGTTGGCTTGAGCTATTGAAAGATTATGATCATACCATTCAATACTATCCCGGTAAAGCGAACGTAGTGGTATTTATTGAGTAGAAGATCATATGCGGGTACGAGTGCAATATTGTCAACACAAAGGCCCATTTTATATGATTTACAAAGGATGAAGATAGAGTTAAAGACTCTAGGGACCCATGTGATGATGGTGAATATACGAGTAGAACCGACTTTAATCGATAAAGTTAAAGCTGCTCAAGCTACAAACCTGGAGCTGATACGTATGAGGAAGAAAGTACAAGAAGGTGCTATTCCGGAAGGAAGAATCAATGAAGAAAGAATACTTTGAGTCAACTCCAGACTTTGTGTTCCTAACGACCATGATTTAAAGTATAAAATCATGATGGATGCGCACAACACACCGTTTGCAATCCATCTTGGGAGTACTAAAATGTATCATGATCTTCGACATACATTTTGGTGGAGCAATATGAAGAGAGAGATAGCACTAATGCTGAGTGCGGCTGGCTGGGTACGCTTCACAGACTCCCACCAGTAGTCTGCCTCACCGCGGAACATAAAGGTGGTGAATGGAACCTTCTTTTCCTCCGAGCATCCCAAGACATCGAATATCTTGGTAATTTGCTTGACCCACGTTTCCGCCATGATCGGATCCGGCTTTCCCTTAAATTCTGGTGGTCCCAACTCTTTGAACTTCTTGGCTGTGACAAGCCGCGCATTGCTAGCATTTCCACCCGTATTCTGTGCACGAGTTTCCCTCGTCTGGTTTTGATAAAATGCAAACAACTTCTGAACATCCCATCATTCATCATTTGTTCGGTAGTGTTGTTTACAGGAGGATTATTGCCTTCCTATTGCACGTTCTCCGGTTTTGTAACTAAAAGGTTGTTCCACGGTCTCATACACTCCATTTTAACGTTCTCGTGACCCATTCTTAAATCTTGCCATAAAACAAGGGTTAATTAAACAAATTAACATATCACATAATATCCCTATATTATGACTGACCAACAAATAAGCTTAGATAGGACACACTAGCGAAGGATTTACTCATCTCTCCCCTCCTAGTTCTATTCCCCGATCTCCGCCAGAGACCATATCCCTAAGCTTTGATACCAACTGTGACGCCCCCAAAATAGGTATACAACACCCATTCTGAGTCGCCAAATACATGGTATAGAAAGCAAACTACAACTTCAATAATACAATTGTCTTGCAAAATACGACAACACATACTGTGAGTTTAAATACAAATATTATCTTTTAGACAATATCCACACTCAAATAAGTCCTCATTACAATTATTCAAACACTATTTTACAGAAATAGTGAGGACTGCTAAAACATCTTTCTAGAACCATCACTCCGTACCCTCGACTAGTTCCTGCTATGTTCTCACCTCCTGAGAAAAATGGAACGAAAAGGAAAAGGGTGAGCTCAACTAGCCCAGTAAAGAATATTATTGTAAAACCCCAACTTTTTGAATAAAGATGAATTTTCTATAAATATTATTTTTGAATATTATGGAGTAAAATTGATATAATATTATAGTTGTGGATAATATTTATAAATTTTGCAAAGTACGCAAGTTGTTATATAGTATTCGATTGGTCGGGGAATATTCGATTTAACAGGAATATTAAATAACAAAGACAATCATTGGTGGACCCTATTAACGGAATTATTTATCGGATTGAGAAAACGACAAAAATACTTTATGAAAATAACTATGGAAGTTTTACCATTAACTGTTGAAACACCCGGTGTTAAAAGAAATGCGATGTCTGCGTGGTTGCATAGTAACACACACACAGTATTGATTCTTGATGCTTACGTGAGAAGTCATTCATCTTGTTCAATTATTCCTATAGTAATTGTTGCATAGTATCTCACGTTATTTGATTCAATTATTGTCGATATTTTATATATTGTTAAAATCAATAATTGAGATGACAAAGTTATTAATATTATTATTTGCAATATTAACGATGTCTAGAAGTTCTGTCAAGGAGAGGTTTGGTCACCTAATTACGCGCCAATAGGGAAAAATCCTTATTGGAAAGCCCCCTCTTTCTTGGGAAGGACCTGGTCGATTAATATTGTGAATTATAATAAAGATGATAAATGTTGTTAAAATTATTAATGTGATTTTTATAAAGTTTGCTTATTTTATGGATTCCTATTTACCCATTTTTCAAAATAGTCGGTAGAAAATTTTTAATATAATAAAGGTGGGGGCCCACGAGTGGGGCCCATGTGTGTTACAAAGTCTTGGGAGATGGAAATTTTGGTTACGTGAATTGGGGGGATGAGTACAATTATTATATATATATATATATATATATGTTTATAACATATGTTTATATATATATTTATATTATAAATTTGTTACTTGAAGAAAAAAAAAGTCAGTTGCTTGGTGGGAAAGGGGCAGTGATGGACGGGAGGAGTATTATGATTTATATATATTCTCTACTTGACTCTTTTAATGGATTGCTTGATCCGCTGCAGTTAAACTTGATGTTGTTATATTTTATCAGTTTAACACTGTTGAAGGCTAACGATAATTTATTCTTCATTATCTTAGTCATAATATTTCTTACTTGGCTAGTTGAGCTCACCCTTTCTTTCACAGTTCTCTTCAGGAAATGAGAACATAGCAGGGATTAGTCGGGGAACGGAGTGACGGTCCAGAGGATAGCATAGTAGTCCTCACTATTCGTGAAAAATGTGTTAATAATTGTAATGAGGACTTTTTTTAGTTTGTATAATCTCTACTAGACAATAATTGTATTCAAACTCACAGTTATGTTTTGTCGTATTGTACACGACAATTGTATTAGTAAGTTATATTTGAATTTTGTACCATGTATATGGCGACCCAAGATGGGTGATGTATACCTAATTTTTGGGGCGTCACAGTTGGTATCCAAGCTTAGGGATATGATCCCTGGTTAAGATGTGAGACTAGAACTAGGAGGGGAGAGACGGGGAATTCCTTCGCTAGTATGACCTACTTAAATTTATTTTGTATTTAAATTGGTTGGTCAGAGTTTAGAGATATTATGTTACATGTCAATTAACCTTTATTTTGTGGCAGTATCTGAAAATGACATTCGAAAATGTTGAGAATAGCAATGGAGCACAAGAGACCGTTGAGTCTCCACATATCAATAATCGTGGAGAATGTGCATCGTGAAGTGCGCGACAATCCTCATGCAAACAACAACACCGACCAAAATGATGAATGATGGATTGTTCGGAGGCTTTTATCTCGATTCAATGCTAAAATGCAATGACGAGGTTTAGAGCCAATCTCTGTCGTCCCAAAATGTAGGTGGAAACACTCGAAACTCTCTGGCGGTCAACGCTAAGCAGTTCAAGGAGCTAGGACCACCGGAGTTTAAGGGAGAGCCAAAACCACTTATGGCGGAAGCATGGATAAAGCAGATCACCAAGATATTTGATGTCTTGGGATGCTCCGAGGCAAAATTTGTGGAGTTATCCCGGTTTGCGTCCCACTTGGTGGATAAAGAAGAGAGAATGGCGCGAATATTTTTAAGAGGTTTGAAGCCGGAGATACGTCAACATCTTATTTCTCATAAAATGTGTTTGTATTCAGATGTTGTAAATAGGGCTCAGTTGGTGGAGCGCGATAACGAGTCAACGAAACCAAAAGAGAGCAGCCGACAAAATGATAATACTAGTGAGAGCGATCATCGAGCGGTGACAACAAGTGTGGAGGCAATCAACAGGCCAGAAATGGTAACCACTTTGGTGGTAATCAGGGCCAAAACAATAAGAATGGACATTTCAAGAGAGGAGATTAAACAATGATGGAAAAGACGTCAGCACCACACCCGTTGTTAAGGAAGGAGAAAGACCACCTATCATATGCTTCAAATGCGGAGGGGAGGGACACATCAGTCCAAATTGCGCGATGCCGTCCAAAGCATGTTATAATTGTGGAAGAGAAGGTCACTTAGCTCAATTTTGTCATTCACCGAAGACAAATTCAGCTAGGATGGAGGCACCAAAGGCTGTCCTAGAAAAGTCAAAGTCGGTAGTGCAAAGGAGAGCGTTTGTTGTGACCTCCCAGAAAGCAAAGAACCCGAATGAGGTCATCACGGGTAAGCTTATCATAAACTCTAGCAAAGTCTACACTTTATTTGATACCGGTTCTACCCATTCTTTTATTTCTCCTACTTGCGCTCAACGATTAAATTTGACTCGGAGAATTAGACTTTGACTTATCTGTGGAAACTCCATTGGGAGAAACCTTCATTACATCCACGGTTTATAAGTCTTGTTTGGTTCAAGTTGGTACCCACACATTACATCAATCTTATTGCATTAAAAATACTTACATTTGATGTAATTCTAGGGATTGATTGGTTAACTACTCATCATGCAAAAAAATTATTTTTTTTCGTAAGGTTGTTAGCTTTCATATTCCTAATCGACCTATTATGCGAATTCAAGCAACCAAACCATTAAATTCAATCACTGTCATCTCAAGCCATAAAGCTATTCGTTTATTGAAAAACAGATGTCAAACTTTCTTAGCTCATGTCACGGATCCAAACAAAAATACGTCAGTTTTGAATGATATTTCTATTGTTAATTAATTTTCTGACGTATTCCCTGAAGAACTTCCTGGCCTACCCCCAGAGCGTGAAATTGAATTTTGTATCGACCTTGAACCGATCTAAAAACCCTTTTCCAAAGCCCCATATCGAATGGCTCTATTGAACTTCGAGAGTTAAAGACCCAATCAAGGAATTGTTAGATATTGGCTTTATTCGTCCCTAAGACTTCTCCTTGGGGTGCTCTGTTCTTTTAAGTGAAGAAGAAAGATAGGAGTATGCGACTTTGTATTGATTATCGGGAGTTGAATCATGTCACCAAAGAAAAAAAGGTACCCATTGCCACGTATTGATGACTGTTTGACCCGTTGCAAGGAGCCAAATTCTTTTCAAAGATTGATCTTCGTTCCGGATATCACCAATTAAAGATTAGAATTGATGACATTCCAAAGACGGCTTTCAGAACTCGGTACGGGCATTATGAATTCCTAGTCATGTCCTTTAGATTGACTAATGCTCCTGCTGCCTTCATGGATATGATGAACCGAGTATTCAAGGAATATTTGGATCACTTTGTGGTCGTCTTTATTGATGATATCCTCATATATTCCAAAAACCGTGAAGATCATGAGGAACACTTGAGGCTGATACTCCAAAAGCTTCGTGAATATAAGCTTTATGCCAAGTTGAAGAAATATGAGTTCTAGCTTGAGGAATTAGCATTCCTTGGGCACGTGGTATCAAGTCATGGAATATCTGTCGACCCAACAAATATTGAAGCTATTCAAAGCTGGGAGCAACCTAAATCAGTGACCGAAGTACGTAGCTTTCTCGGCTTAGCTGGTTATTATCGGAGATTCGTAGAAGGGTTTTCTCAAATCGCTACTCCACTAACTTCGGTGACTCGGAAAGATCTGAAAGTTCGGTTGGAGCAAGGAATGTGAGAAGAGTTTTCAAGAACTCAAGAGGAGACTCATTTCAAAGACTGTTACGACAATACCATCTGGTTCGGAGGGATTTGTCATCTACAGTGATGCTTCGGGCAAAGGGTTAGGATGTGTTCTCATGTAACATGGGAAAGTCATAGCCTATGCCTCACGACAACTCAAAGAATATGAGAGGAATTATCCTACTCATGACCTAGAGTTAGCAGTTGTTGTCTTCGCACTTAAAATTTGGAAGCATTACTTGTATGGGGAGAAAGTGGAGATCTTTACGGATCATAAAAGCCTCAAATATTTCTTCACTCGAAAGGAACTCAACATGCGACAACGACGTTGGCTTGAACTATTGAAAGATTATGATCATACCATCCAATACCATCCTGGAAAAGTGAACGTTCGCTAGCTGACGCATTGAGTAGAAGATCATATGCGGGTACGAGTGCAATATTGTCAACGCAAATGCCCATTTTATATGACTTGCAAAGGATGGAGATAGAGATAAAGACTCTAGGGACCCACGTGATGATGGCGAATATACGAGTAGAACTGACTTTAATTGATAAAATTAAAGTCGCTCAAATTCTGAGATCCAGAGCTGATGCGTATGAGGAATAAAGTGCAAGAAGGTGTGATGCCGGAAGCAAGAATCGATGAAGAAGGAATACTTCGAGTCAACTCCAGACTTTATGTTCCTAACGACCCTGATTTAAAGTATAAAATCATGATGGAGGCGCATAACACACCGTTTGCAATCCATCCTGGTGGGGCAATATGACGAGAGAGATTGCGTTGTTTATCTCAAGGTGTCTAACGTGTCAACGAGTCAAGGCGGAGCATCAAGTACCAAAAGGTCCATTGCAACCACTTGAAATTCCAGAATGGAAGTGGGAGCACATTACCATGGATTTCGTTATCGGTCTTCCTAAAGTTTCTCAACGTATAGATGTGATTTGAGTCATTGTTGATAGATTGACCAAGTCTGCTCATTTCTTACCGATACGAGAAACTTATACACTTGAACGTCTTGCTCGTATGTACATAAACGAGATTGTAAGACTGCATGGTATGCCAATATCCATAGTTTCTGATCGAGACCCAAGATTCACTTCACGATTTTGGGTTAGTTTGTAGAAAGCTATGGGCACAGATTTACGATTTAGCTTCGGCATATCATCCTCGAGACGGACGGACGATGGAGAGGACTATTCAAACTCTTGAAGATCTATTAAGACTACGTGTCCTTGATTTCAAGGGAAGTTGGGACAAGTTCTTACCATTGGTGGAGTTTTCCTACAACAACAGCTTATCAAGCAAGTATTAGCATGGCTCCATTCGAGCGTTGTATGGAAGAAAGTGTCGTTCTCCAAAGATTGGGATGAGGTGGGTGAAACAACGTTGTTGGGGCCGGAGTTGATACGTAGGACTACGAGAAAAGATTCAAACGATCCGCAACGTATAAAACCTCACAAGATCGACAAAAGAGTTATGCTGATCTTCATCGAAAGGATGTGGAATTCGATATAGGAGATCATGTGTTGTTACATGATGCTCCATGGAAAGGAGTTACGAGATTTGGAAAGAGAGGAAAGCTCAATCCTCGATTTATCGGCCCATTTTTAATCCTCGATCGAGTAGGAGCTGTGGCCTATAGACTTGCTTTACTGTTAAGTATGTCTCGTGTTCATAACTTTTTCACATATCCATGCTACGTAAATATGTGGAAGACCCGAACCACATTATTGAGTTAGAACCAGACGAAATAGCAGAAGATTTGACGTATGAAGAGGTTCCTGTTCAAATCTTGGATAAGAAGGAACATATTCTACGCTCCAAGGTTATACCTCAAGTCAAAGTTTTGTGGAGAAACCACGATGTTGAGGAAATGACTTGGGAGTTAGAATCTGAAATGAAATCAAGGTATCCTTACCTCTTCAATATACCAGGTACGTACCTTAATTTCGAGGGCAAAATTTCATAAGAAGGGGAGATTGTAAAACCCCAACTTTTTGAATAAAGATGAATTTTCTATAAATATTATTTTTTAATATTATTGAGTAAAATTGATATATTGTTATAGTTGTGGGTAATATTTATAAATTTTGCAAAGTACGCAAGTTGTTATATAATATTCGATTGGTCGGGGAATATTCATTTTAACAGAAAATATTCGTACAACGGCACAATCATTGGTGGACCCCACAACGGAATTATTATCGGATTGAGAAAACGATAAAAATACTTTATGAAAATAACGGTGGAAGTTTTACCGTTAACTGTTGAAACACCCGGTGTTAAAAGTACAATAATACGCGTGGTTGCATAGTAACACACGGTATTGATTCTTGATTCTTACGTGAGAAGTCATTCAGTCTTGTTCAATTATTGCTATAGTAATTGTTGCATAGTATCTCACGTTATTTGATTCAATAATTGTCGATATTTTATATATTGTTAAAATCAATAATTGAGACGACAAAGTTATTAATATTATTATTTGTAATATTAACGATGTCTAGAAGTTCTGTCAAGGAGAGGTTTGATCACCTAATTGCAAGCCAATAGGAAAAAATCCTTATTGGAAAGCCCCCTCTTTCCTGGGAACGACCTGGTCGATTAATATTGTGAATTATAATAAAAATGATAAATGTTGTTAAAATTATTAAGGTGATTTTTATAAAGTTTGCTTATTTTATGGATTCCTATTTACCCATTTTTCAAAATAGTCGGTAGAAAATTTTAATATAATAAAGGTGGGGGCCCACGAGTGGGGCCCATGTGTGTTACAAAGTCTTGGGAGATGGAAATTTTGGTTACGTGAATTGGGGGGATGAGTACAATTATTAGATATATATATATATATATATATATATATATGTTTATATATATATATATATATATATATATATATATATATATATATATAATTTATTACTTGAAGAAAAAAAAATCACTTGCACTTGGTGGGAAAGGGGCAGTGATGGACGGGAGGAGTATTATGATTTATATATATATATATATATTATATATATATATATATAAATTTTGTTTTATTATATAATTATAAATAGAATATATTATATTTTATTTAAAAGATTTTGCTTTAAATTTGGACCGTCAGATTAAAGTAAATCAATCTGGACCGTTCATGAGTTAGTTACTATGCATTCCATTTTCCTATAAATAGAAGCTCATTCCTTCATTATTTTCTTATGAATTCACTAAACTCTAGAGAGAGAAACTATAGAGAGAGACTATAGAGATATAAAAGAAAAGTATTCTGCTACTTAACTACTTTTATATTCAATTTCTTTTACGGTAAGGGATATTATTCTTTTGAATTTAAGAAGAGAACTTTTGTTATTCCATTTCTTTATTATTCTGTTAGAATAACCTCTATACGCGGAATACCCTATACGTGGTGACATTCTTCTATTATTCTGTCTTTATTATTCCGTTGGAATATCCTGTCTGTGCTATACGCCGGACTGGTTCC
This sequence comes from Panax quinquefolius, assembly GCA_020205615.1. Classification (NCBI taxonomy): domain Eukaryota; kingdom Viridiplantae; phylum Streptophyta; class Magnoliopsida; order Apiales; family Araliaceae; genus Panax; species Panax quinquefolius. The sequence goes on from CM035169.1 coordinate 133,527,061, forward strand.
ATTTTTATTATTCTATTTTTATTATTCCATTGGAACATCCTGTCTGTACTTTACGCTGGACCTGGTTCCGTCTTTATTATTTCATTCTTTATTATTCTGTTGGAACATCCTGTCGGTGTAATTTTCACCTGACCTGGTTCCATTATTATTATTCTGTTGAAATAACCTGCCTATCCAAAGTACCGCATGTATGGTGATTTCTCTTGTTATTCCATTCCTTATTATTCTCAGTTGGTTAAAATTTTGACTTCTATACTCCATGAAATTAGTGGAATATCCTTGATATTTGCGCTTCATCCAGTATTTTTCATGGAAATATTCTTCTGAGAAATCTTGAATATTACTCTACAAAGCAGTATCATGTTGATAATTTGGACGTTATTAGTTCCTGAATAACTTAATTCTTGAACTTGTTTTATTGAATTCTTATATCATTGTCATCATCCTCATGTTTAAATTTTTTTTGAAAGTCATCTGTGGCCTGTAAAGCATGGATGGACTTGGTATGATTATGACCAAAGATTATTCGGTGTAATCATAACCGTAATGTTACAAATGATGTGTAAAAAGTCCTCATTGGCCCGTAGTGCATTGATGGACAGTTGTGGCATGATCATGACTATTGATGAATACAAAAATATCCTTGGCCCGTAGTGCATGGAATTTGTGGTCGTGACCCTAATGAATATCCTTGGCCGCAGTGCAGGGATGATGTGGATTATTTATTAAGCTGAGTCTCAGCGATAAAAGTGATGAAAAACTTTTTAAATCATAAAAGATAGTAGATTCTATTCTCTACTTGACTCTTTTAATGGATTGCTTGATCCGCTGCAGTTAAACTTGATGTTGTTATATTTTATCAGTTTAACACTGTTGAAGGCTAACGATAATTTATTCTGCATTATCTTAGTCATAATATTTCTTACTGGGCTAGTTGAGCTCACCCTTTCTTTCACTGTTCTCTTGAAAAATGAACATAGCAGGGACTAGTCGGGGAACGGAGTGACGGTCCAAAGGATAGCATTAGTAGTCCTCACTATTCTGTGAAATAGTGTGTTAATAATTGTAATGAGGACTCTTTTTGAGTTTGTATAATCTCTACTAGACAATAATTGTATTCAAACTCACAGTTATGTTTTGTCGTATTGTACACGACAATTTTATTAGTAAGTTGTATTTGAATTTTGTACCATGTATATGGAGACCCAAGATGGGTGATGTATACCTAATTTTGGGGGCGTCACAGTTGGTATCCAAGCTTAGAGATATAATCCCTGGCTAAGATGTGAGACTAGAACTAGGAGGGGAGAGACGGGGAATTCCTTCGCTAGTATGACCTACTTAAAAAAAAAATTATTTAAATTGGTTGGTCAGAGTTTAGAGATATTATGTTACATGTCAATTAACCTTTGTTTTGTGGCAGTATCTGAAAATGACATTCGAAAATATTGAGAATAGCAATGGAGCACAAGAAACCGTTGAGTCTCCACATATCAATAATCAGGAGAATGTGCATCAGGAAGGCGACAATCCTCATGCAAACAAAAACACTGACCAAATGATGAATGATGGATTGTTCAGAGGCTTTATGCAATTCATGCAACAAGAAAGAGAGCTCCTCTGTCCAAAATGTAGGTAGAAACACTGAAACTCTCGGGGTCGCTAAATCAGCATTCAAGGAGCCGGGACCACCGGGAGTTTAAGGAGAGCCAAAACCACTTATGGTGAAGCATGGATAAAGTAGATCACCAAGATATTTGATGTCTTGGGATGCTCCGAGGAGCAAAAGGTTCCCTTCTTGCCGCCTTTATGTTCTTGTGAGAGAGGCAGACATCGTGGGAATCGGTAAAAACGTACTCAACTGTCAGACTAAAGATGTCTTGGGAGAAGTTCCAAGAGTCATTCAACGACAAATACTTTCCCGAAAGTATTCATCACATGAAGGAGGTGGAGTTTATCAAATTGGAGCAAAACAATATGACCGTGTCGCAATACGAGGCAAAATTTGTGGAGTTATCCCGATTTGCGTCCCACTTGGTGGATAATGAAGAGAGAATGGCGCGAATGTTTTTAAGAGGTTTGAAGCCGGAGATACGTCAACATCTTATTTCTCATAAAATGTGTTTGTATTTAGATGTTGTAAATAGGGCTCAGTTGGTGGAGCGCGATAACGAGTCAACGCAACCAAAAGAGAGCAGCGGACAAAATGATAATACCAGTGAGAGCAGTCATCGAAGCGGTGACAACAAGCATAGAGGGAATCAACAGGCCAGAAATAGTAACCACTTTGGTGGTAATCAGGGCCAAAACAATAAGAATGGACATTTCAAGAAGAAGAGATTCAACAATGATGGAAAGACGTCAGCACCAGCACCCGTTGTTAAGGAAGGAGAAAGACCACCTATCATATGCTTCAAATGCGGAGGGGAGGGACACATCAATCCAAATTGCGCGATGCCGTCCAAAGCATGTTATAATTATGGAAGCGAAGGTCACTTAGCCTGATTTTTTCGTTCATCGAAGACAAATTTAGCTAGGATGGAGGCACCAAAAGGTCATCCCGTAAAAAGTCAAAGCCAGAGTGCAAGGGAGAGCGTTTGTTGTGACCTCCCAGAAAGCAAGGAACCCGAATGAGGTCATCACAGGTAAGCTTATCATAAACTCTAGCGAAGTCTACACTTTATTTGATACCGGTTCTACCCATTCTTTTATTTCTCCTACTTGCGCTCAACGATTAAATTTGACTCCAGAGAAATTAGACTTTAACTTATCTGTGAAAACTTCGTTGGGAGAAACCTTCATTACATCCACGGTTTAGAAGTCTTGTTTGGTTCAAGTTAGTACCCACACATTACCTGTCAATCTTATTGCATTAAAAATACTTGCATTTGATGTAATTCTAGGGATTGATTGGTTAACTACTCATCATGCAAAAATTGATTATTTTCGTAAGGTTGTTAGCTTTCATATTCCTAATCGACCTATTATGCGAATTCAAGCAACCAAACCATTAAAATCAATCACTGTCATCTCAAGCCATAAAGCTATTCGTTTATTGAAAAACGGATGTCAAGCTTTCTTAGCTCATGTCACGGATCTAAACAAAAATACGTCAGTTTTGAATGATATTTCTATTGTTAATGAATTTTCTGACGTATTCCCTGAAGAACTTCCTGGCCTACCCCCAGAGCATGAAATTGAATTTTGTATAGACCTTGAACCCGATAAAAAACCCATTTCCAAAGCCCTCTCCGACTGTCCGTCCGTCTGAGGATGATATGCCGAGCTAAATCGTAAATCCGTGCCCATAGCTTTTTGCAAACTAACCCAAAATCTTGAAGTGAATCTTGGGTCTCGATCAAAAACTATGGATACTGGCATACCATGCATTCTTACAATCTCGTTTATGTACATACGAGCAAGATGTTCAAGTGTATAAGTTTCTCGTATAGGTAGGAAATGAGCAGACTTGGTCAATCTATCAACAATGACCCAAATTGCATCTATGCCTTGAGAAACTATGGGAAGACCAGTAACGAAATCCATGGTAATGTGTTCCCACTTCCATTCAAGAATTTCAAGTGGTTGCAATGGACCTTTTGGTACTTGATGCATCGCCTTGACTCGTTGACAAGTTAAACACCATGAGATAAATTCTGCTATCTCTCTTTTCGTATTGCTCCACCAAAATCTATGTCGAAGATCACGATACATTTTGGTACTCCCAGGATGGATTGCAAACGGTGTGTTGTGCGCCTCCATCATGATTTTATACTTTAAATCGTCGGGGTTGTTAGAACCACAAAGTCCGGAGTTGACTCAAGTATTCCTTCTTCATCGATTCTTGCTTCCAAAGATAACACCTTCTTGTACTTTCTTCCTCATACGCATCGGCTCTAGAGTCTCAGTAGCTTGAGCAACTTTAACTTTATCGATTAAAGTCGGTTCTACTCAGATATTCGCCATCATCACATGGGTCCTGAGTCTTTATCTCTAACTCCATCCTTTGCAAGTCATACAAAAATGGGCCTTTGCGTTGACAATATTACACTCATTCCGCATATGATCTTCTACTTCATTGCATTAGCTACTACGTTAAGCTTTTCGGGATGGTATTGAATAGTATGATCATAATCTTTCAACAGTTCGAGCCAACGTCGTTGCCGCATGTTGAGTTCCTTTTCAATGACAAAATATTTGAGGCTTTTATGATCCGTATATATCTCCACTTTGTCCCCATACAGGTAATGCCTCCAAATTTTAAGCGCAAAAATTACAGCTGCCAACTCTAGATCATGAGTAGGATAATTCCTCTCATGTTCTTTGAGTTGTCGTGAGGCATAGGCTATGACTTTCCCATGTTGCATGAGAACACATCTTAACCCTTTGCTCAAGCATCATCAGAGATGACAAATCCTCCGAGGCAGGATGGTATTGTCGAGCAAGTCTTTGAAATGAGTCTCCTCTTGAGTTCTTGAAAACTCTTCTCACATTCCACGCTCCAACCGAATTTTGTATCTTTCCGAGTCAACTGAGTTAATGGAGTAGCGATTCGAGAAAACCCTTCTACGAATCTCCGATAATAACCAACCTAAGTTCGAGAAAGCTACGTGCTTGATCAACGATTTAGGTTGCTCCCAGCTTTGAATTGCTTAAATCTTTGCCGGGTCAACAGATATCCCATGATTTGATATCACGTGCCCAAGGAATGCAACTTCCTCAAGCCAGAACTCATATTTCTTCAACTTGGCATATAGCTTGTTTTCACGAAGCTTTTGGAGTATCAGTCTCAAGTGTTGCTCATGATCTTCACGGCTTTTGGAATATATGAGGATATCATCAATAAAGACGACAACAAAATGATCCAAATATTCATTGAATACTCGGTTTATCATATCCATGAAGGCAGCAGGAGCATTAGTCAATCCAAAGGACATGACTAGGAATTCATAATGCCCGTCAGTCGGAGTTCTCGCCGCCTCTTTAGAATGTCATCGGTTCTAATCTTCAATTGATGATATCCTGAACGAAGATCAATCTTTGAAAAGAATTTGACGCCTTGCAACTGGTCAAACAGGTCATCAATACGTGGCAATGGGTACCTATTTTTGATGGTGACATGATTCAACTCCCGATAATCAATACAAAGTCGCATACTTTCATCTTTCTTCTTCACGAATAGAACAGGAGCACCCCAAGGAGACGTACTAGGACGAATGAAACCAATGTCTAACAATTCCTGCAACTGGGTCTTTAACTCCTGAAGTTCAATATGAGCCATTTGATATGGGGCTTTGGAAATGGGTTTTGTACCGGGTTCAAGGTCGATACAAAATTCAATTTCACGATCTGGTGGTAGGCCAGGAAGTTCTTCGGGGAATACGTCAGGAAATTTATTAACAACAGAAATATCATTCAAAACTGACATATTTTTGTTTAGATCCGTGACATGAGCTAAGAAAGCTTGACATCCGTTTCTCAATAAACGAATAGCTTTATGGCTTGAAATGACATTGATTGATTTTAATGGTTTAGTTGTTTGAATTCGCATAATAGGTTAGTTAGGAATATGAAAACTAACAACCTTACGAAAACAATCAATTTTTGCATGATGAGTAGTTAACCAATCAATCCCTAGAATCACGTCAAATGCAAGTATTTTCAATGAAATAAGATCGACAAGTAATGTGAGGGTACCAATTTGAACCAAACAAGACTTATAAATAGTGGATGTAATGAAGGTTTCTCCCAACGGAGTTTCAACAGATAAGTCAAAGTCTAATTTCTCCGGAGTCAAATTTAATCGTTGAGCGCAAGTAGGAGAAATAAAAGAATGGGTAGAATCGGTATCAAATAAGGTATAGACTTCGCTAGAGTTTATGATAAGCTTACCCGTGATGACCTCGTTCGGGTTCCTTGCTTTCTGGGAGGTCACAACAAATGCTCTCCCTACCACCACCGGCTTTGACTTTTCTGGGACGGCCTTTGGTGCCTCCATCCTAGCTGAACTTGTTTTCGGTGAATGACAAAATCGGGCTAGGTGACCTTCTCTTCCATAATTATAACACACTTTGGATGTCATCACGCAGTTTGGACTGATATGTCCCTCCCCTCCGCATTTGAAGCATATGATAGGCGGTCGTTCTCCTTCCTTAACCACGGTTGCTGTTGCTGACGTCTTTCCATCATTGTTGAATCTCCTTTTCTTGAAATATCCATTTTTACTGTGTTGGCCATGATTACAACCGAAGTGGTTACCATTTCTGGCATGTTAATTCCCTCCACGTTTGTTGTCACCGCTTCGATGACTGATACCACTGGTATTTTCATGCTGCCAGCTGCTTTCTCTTGGTTGCGTTGACTCGTTACCGCGCTCCAATAACTGAGCCCTATTTATAACATCTGAGTACAAACACAATTTATGAGAAATAAGATATTGACGTATCTCCGGTTTCAAACCTCTTAAAAACATTCGTGCCATTCGCTCCTCATTATCGATCAAATGGGATGCAAACCAGGATAACTCCGTAAATTTAGTCTCGTATTGCGACACGATCATATTATTTTGCTCCAACTTGATAAATTCCACCTCTTTCATGTGACGAATACTTTCAGGAAAGTACATATCGTTGAATAGCTCTTGGAACTTCTCCCAAGACATCTTGAGTGCGTCAGGCTGGGTACGTTTTATAGATTTCCACCAGTAATCTGCCTCTTCACGCAACATGAAGGTGGTGAAGGGAACCTTTTTCTCCTCGGAGCATCCCAAGACATCAAATATCTTGGTGATCTGCTTTATCCATGCTTCCGCCTTAAGTGGTTTTGGCTCTCCAATAAACTCGGGTGGTCCCAGCTCCTTGAACTGTTTAGCGGTGACCGTTTGAGAGTTTCCAGTGTTTCCACCTGCATTTTGAACAGGAGACGCTCTCGCCTGATGTTGCATGAATTGCATAAAGCCTCTGAACATTCCATCGTTCATCATTTGGTCAGTGTTGTTGTTTGCATGAGGATTGTCGCCTTCCTGATGCACATTATTCTGATTGTTGATCTGTGGAGACTCAATAGTCTCTTGTGCCCCATTGCTATTCTCAATATTCTCGGATGTCATTTTCAAACACTGCCACAAAACAAGGGTTAATTGACAGGCAACATATTATCTCTATACTCTGACCAACCAATTAAATACCAAAAAATTTAGGTAGGTCATACTAGCGAAGGAATTCCCGTCTCTCCTCTAGTTCTAGTCTCACATCTTAGCCAGGGATCATATCCCTAAGCTTTGATACCAACTGTGACGCCCCCAAAACAGTTATACATCACCTATTCTTGAGTCGCCAGATACATGGTACAAAATTCAAATACAACTTAATAATACAACTGCTGTAGTACAATAATACGACAAAACATAAACCGTGAGTTTGAATACAAATATTGTCTACTAGAGTATACAAACTCAAAAGAGTCCTCATTATAATTATTATCACACTATTTCACGAATAGTGAGGACTACTAATGCACCATCTAGGACCATCACTCCGCTCCCCGACTCGTCCGGCTATATTCTCATTTCACAGAGAACAAAGTGAAAGAAAGGGTGAGCTCAACTAGCCCATTAAGAAATATTATGACTAAGATAATGCGAATAAATTATCATTAGCCTTAAACAATGTTAAACGATACAATATAACAAACATCAAGTTTAATCGCAGCGAACAAGCAATCCATTAAAAGAGTCAAGTAGAGAATAAAATCTACTATCTTTTATGATTTAAAAGGTTTTCATCACTTTTATCGGCGGGACTCGACAATAAATAATCCACATTATCGAATCACCCTACACTACAACCAAGGATATTCTTTAGTATCACGACCACAATTATCCATGCACTACGGGCCAGAATATTTGTGTATTCATTAATGGTCATGATCATGCCAACAACTGTCCATCAATGCACTACGGGCCAATGAGGACTTTTACCATATCATTTGTAACATTACGATCATGATTACAACGAATAATCCCTGGTCATAATCATACCAAGTCCATCTATGCACTACAGGCCACAGATGACTTTCAAAAAAATATAAACATGAGGATGATGACAATGATATAAGAATTCAATAAAACAAGTTCAAGAATTAATTTATACAGGAACTAATAATGTCCAAATTGTCAACATGATACTGCTTTATAGAGTAAAATTCAAGAATGCTCAGAAGAATATTTCCATGAAAAGATACTGGATGAAGCGCAAATATCAAGGATATTCCACAAATTTCATGGAGTATAGAAGTTAAAACTTTAACCAACTAAGTATAACAAGGAATGTAATAACAAAAGAAATCACTAGGCATGCGATAGACCAAGACAGGCGAGTTATTCTAACGAAATAATAAATAACGAAAATCGGTCCCATAAAAATGCATGACATAAGATATTCCAACGAGAATAATAAAGATTTTAATCAGTCCCATGAATAACGCATGCTGAGCGAGATATTCCAACGAGAATAATAAAAAGAACGGAACCGAGTCCCATGTAGAGAAGCATATCTGAGGATGTTCCAACAGAATGATAAATAATGGAACCCGTCCCAAGGCGTAAACGCATGACGGGATGTTCCAACACAATGATAAAGAATGGAATAACAGAAGAATTTCACCAAGTATAGGGTAGCTTGCAGATATCAAAGTTATTCCAATAGAATAATAAAGAATGGAATAACAGAAGTTCTCTTCATGGATAAGAAAGAAATAATACTCCCTACCTTGGAAAAACTGGATACTGGAATAGTGAGGTAGCAGACTTCTCTTCTTCTTTCTCTCTATAATTTCTCTCTATAATAATCGCTCTAAAGATTTTGTGAATTAGTGAGAAATGAAGGAAGAATGAGCTTCTATTTATAAGAAAATATAGTTTCGATAATTGCACGTTTTGGGGCTCAAAAAATTACAGTACAATACCTCCAACTTTTCTTTCATTTTTAATTTAGTCCTGTAAGTATTATCAAACTTGCACCACCTCCCCTAATAGTACATAATGTGAATCAATAGTTCAATCATTTGAATCAATAGTATAATCATGTGAAAAATACGAATTACAGTATAGTACCTCCATCTATACCTCCATTTTTAACTTAGTCATGCAAGTATTATTAATCTTGCACCAACTCCCCTAATAGTAAATAATGTGATTCAATAGTACACACATGTGAACAAATAGTTATATAAGTATGTGAACTAGTAGCAATTAATTGCTCATTTATCCGATAAATTACCCGATTTATCAATATAACCCCTAGACATCAATTATCATCGGAATAGATGTCAATTTCAACTAACACTAATAATTCCAACACAATGGAACTATCAAAATTCATTTTTAATCAACACAACTTATTCATCATTAATATTATAACTCACAATATTTAACAACCTTGTCGTTCCCAGGAAAGAGGGGGCTTTCCGATAAGGATTTCTCCTTATTGGCGCGCAATTAGGTGACCAAACCTCTCCTTGACAGAACTTCTAGACATTGTCAATATTGCAAATAATAATATGAATAACTTTGTCTTCTCAATTATTGATTTAATAATATAAAATATTATGCAAATGATCTTCGTGCGAATAATTGAATCAATAATATGAGAGATATGATGATGCAAAGCAATTCTCGTAGCAATAATTGAGTATAACCGAGTGACTTCTCACGTAAGCATCAATAATCAATACCGTGTGCTACTACGCAAACCACGCCAGACATCTTTACTTTTAACAACACCGGGTTTCAACAGTTAACGGTAAAACTTCCTCCGTTATTTTCATAAAGTATTTTTGTCGATTTCTCAATCCGATAATAATTCTGTTATGGGGGTCCACCAATGATTGTGTCATTGTATGAATATTCCCTGCTAAAACGAATATTCCCCGACCAATCGAATATTATATAACAACTTGCGTACTTTGCAAAATTTGTAAATATTACCCACAACTATAACATTATATCGAATCCACACCATAATATTCAAAAATATATTTCGAGAAAATTTAATCTTTATTCAAAAAGTTGGGGTCTTACACTTTCTTTTATTGTTCTCTTCAGGAAATGAGAACGTAGCTGGGACTAGTCGGGGAACAGAGTGATGGTCCTAGATGGTGCATTAGTAGTCCTCACTATTCTGTGAAATAGTGAAATAATAAATGTAATGAGGACCCCATTGAGTTTGTATAATGTCTAGATGACAATATTTGTATTAAAACTCACAGCATATGTTTAGTCGTATTTTACACGACTGTTGTATAATTAAGTTGTATTTGAATTCAAGATTACCTTGTATCATGCGACCCAAGATGGGTGATGTATACTACTTTTTGGGGCGTCACATTTAGTATCAAAGCATAGGGATATGATCCTGGTGAGATGTGAGACAAGAACTAGGAGGGAGAGACGGGGAATTCCTTCGCTAGTATGACCTACCTAAGTTTATTTGGTATTTAACTGGTCGGTCAGAGTATAGGGATAATATGTGATATATTAATTAACACTTATTTTGTGGCAGTATTGGAAAATGGCATCCGAAAATGTTGAGATAAGCAATGAAGTACATGAAATCGTGGAGTCACCACAGATTAATACCTAGGATAATGTGCAACAGGAAGACAATAATCCTCAGGTGAACAACAACACTAACCAAATGACGAACGACGGAATGTTTAGGAGCTTTCTGCAATTCGTACAACATCAGGCAAGAGAAACTCATATCCAAAATGTAGGTGGAAACACTGGAAACTCTCGGACGGTCACCGCTAAATAGTTCAAGGAGCTGGGACCACCGGAGTTTATTGGAGAGCCAAAACCACTTAAGGCGGATGCATGGATAAAGAAGATCACCAAGATATTTGATGTCTTGGGATGCTCCAAGGAGAAAAAGGTTCCTTTTGCCACCTTTATGTTGCAAGGAGAGGCGATTCATCGGTGGGAATCGATGGCGTACTCAACTTTCCGCCAGATCAAGATGTCTTGGGAGAAGTTCCAAGAATTGTTCAACGACAAGTACTTTCCCAAAAGTATTCGTCACATTAAAGAGGTAGAGTTCATCAAGTTGGAGCAGAACAATATGACCGTGGCGCAGTACGAAGCTAAGTTTGCCGAGTTGTCCCGGTTTGCGTCCCACTTAGTTGATAATGAGGAGAGAATGACGCGGATGTTTTTAAGAGGTTTGAAACCGGAGATACGTCAATATCTTATTTCTCATAAACTGTGTTTGTATTCAGATGTTGTAAATAGGGCTCAGTTATTGGAGCGCAATAACGGGTCAACGCAACCAAGAGAAAGCAGCCGACAGAATGAAAATACCAGTGGTAACAGTCATCGAAGCGGTGACAACAAACGTGGAGGGAATCAACATGCCAGAAATGGTAACCACTTCGGTGGTAATCATGGCCAAGACAATAAAAGTGGGAGTTTCAAGAAGAAGAGATTTAATAAGGATGGAAGGACGTCAGCACCAACACCTGTTGTTAAGGAAGGAGAACGACCGCCGGTCGTATGTTACAAATGCGGAGGGGAGGGACACATTAGTCCAAACTGTACGCAGCAATCCAAAGCATGGTATAATTGTGGAAGAGAAGGTCACCTAGCCCAATTTTTTCGTGCACTGAAGTCAAGTCCAACTGGGATGGAGGCATCAAAGTCCGTCCCAGACAAGACAAAACCGGTAGTTCAAAGGAGAGCGTTTGTTGTAACCTCCCAGAAAGCAAGGAACCCGAACGAGGTCATCACGGGTAAGCTTATCATAAACTCTAGTGAAGTATATACCTTATTTGATACCGAATCTACCCATTCTTTTATTTCTCCTACTTGCGCTCAATGTTTAAATTTAACTCCGGAGAAATTAGACTTTGACTTATCGGTTGAAACTCTGTTGGGAGAAACCTTCATTACATCCATGGTTTATAAGTCTTGGTTGATTCAAATCGATAACCGCACATTACCTGTCGATCTTATTTCTTTAAAAATACTTGCGTTTGACGTAATTCTAGGGATTGATTGGTTAACTACTCATCATGCAAAAATTGATTATTTTCGTAAGGTTGTTAGTTTTCATATTCCTAATCAACCTATTATATGAATTCAAGCGACCAAACCATTAAAATCAATCACGTTCATTTCAAGTCATAAATCTATTCGTTTATTGAAAAACGGATGTCAAGCTTTCTTACTCATGTCAAAGATTTAAACAAAAATATGTCAGTTTTGAATGATATTTCTATTGTTAATAAATTTCCTGATATATTCCCTGAAGAACTTCCTAGCCTACCCCCAGAGCGTGAAATTGAATTTTGTATCGACCTTGAACCTGGTACAAAACCCATTTCCAAAGCCCCATATCGAATGGCTCCTATTGAACTTCAGGAGTTAAAGACCCAATTGCAGGAATTGTTAGACATTGGTTTCATTCGTCCTAGTATGTCTCCTTGGGGTGCTCCTGTTCTATTCATGAAGAAGAAAGATGGGAGTATGCAACTTTGTATTGACTACCGAGAATTGAACCATGTCACCATCAAGAATAGGTATCTGTTACCTCGCATTGATGACCTATTTGACCAGTTGCAAGGAGCACAATTCTTTTTAAAGATCGATCTTCATTCTGGATATCATCAGCTGAAGGTTAAAACTGAGGATATTCCAAAGTGCGCCTTGTAACTTCGATGCGGGCATTATGAATTCTTGGTCATGTCTTTTGGATTGACTAATGCTCCTGTTGCCTTCATGGATATGATGAACCGAGTATTCAAGGAATATTTGGATCACCTTGTGGTTGTCTTTATTGATGACATTCTCATATATTCCAAAAGTCGTGAAGATAATGAGCAACACTTGAAGCTGATACTCTAAAAGCTTCGTGAAAACAAACTTTATGCCAAGTTAAAGAAATGTGAGTTCTGGCTTAAAGAAGTTGCATTCCTTGGGCATGTGATATCAAATCATGGAATATCTGTTGACCTAGCGAAGATTGAAGCAATTCAAAGCTGGGAGCAACCAAAGTCAGTGACCGAAGTACGTAGCTTTCTCGGCTTAGTTGATTATTATCGAAGATTCGTGGAAGGATTTTCTCGAATCGCTAGTCCATTAACGCAGTTGACTCGAAAAGATACAAAATTCGGTTTGAGCGAGGAATGTGAGAAGAGTTTTCAAGAACTCAAGAGGAGACTCATTTCAGCACCTGTTCTGATAATACCATCTGGCACGGAGGGATTTGTCATTTACAGTGATGCTTCAGGCAAAGGGTTAGGATGTGTTCTCATGCAACATGGGAAAGTCATAGCCTATGCCTCACGACAACTCAAAGAATATGAGAGGAATTATCCTACTCATGATCTAGAGTTGGCAGCTGTTATTTTTGCGCTTAAGATCTGGAGGCATTACTTGTATGGAGAGAAGGTGAAAATCTATACGGATCATAAAAGCCTCAAATATTTTTTCACTCAAAAGGAACTAAACATGCGGCAACGACGTTGGCTTGAGCTGTTGAAAGATTATGATCATACCATTCAATACCATCCTGGTAAAGCGACGTAGTAGTAGTAGCATTGAGTAAAGATCATATGCGAATGCAGTGCAATATTGTCAACACAAAGGCCCATTTTATATGACTTACAAAGGATGAAGATAGAGTTAAAGACTCTAGGGACCCATGTGATGATGGTGAATATACGAGTAGAACCGACTTTAATCGATAAAGTTAAAGCTGCTCAAGCTACAAACCTGGAGCTGATACGTATGAGGAAGAAAGTGCAAGAAGGTGCTATTCCGGAAGCAAGAATCAATGAAGAAAGAATACTTTGAGTGAACTCCAGACTTTGTGTTCCTAATGACCATGATTTAAAGTATAAAATTATGATGGAGGCGCACAACACACCGTTTGTAATCCATCCTGGGAGTACCAAAATGTATCATGATCTTCGACATACATTTTGGTGGAGCAATATGAAGAGAGAGATAGCAGAGTTTATCTCAAGTTGTTTAACTTGTCAACGAGTCAAGGCGGAGCATCAAGTACCAAAAGGTCCATTGCAACCACTTGAAATTCTAGAATGGAAGTGGGAGCACATTACCATGGATTTTGTTACTGGTCTTCCCAAGGTTTCTCAAGGTATAGATGAAATTTGGGTCATTATTGATAGATTGACCAAGTCTGCTCACTTCTTACCTATACGAGAAACGTATACACTTGAACGTCTTACTCGTATGTACATAAATGAGATTATAAGACTGCATGGTATGCTAGTATCCATAGTTTCTGATCGAGACCCAAGATTTACTTCACGATTTTGGGTTAGTTTGCAGAAAGCTATGAGCACAGATTTACGATTTAGCTCGGCATATCACCTCAGACGTACGGGCAGTAGGAGTGGACTATTCAAATTCTTGAAGATCTATTAAGACTCTGTGTCCTTGACTTCAAAAGAAGTTAGGACAAGTTCTTACCGTTGGTGGAGTTTTCCTACAACAACAGTTATCAAGCAAGTATTGGCATGGCTCCATTTGAAGCGTTGTATGGGAGAAAGTGTCGTTCTCCAGTATGCTAGGATGAGGTAGGTGAAGCAACGTTGTTGGGGCCAAAGTTGGTACGTATGACTACAGAAAAGATTCAAACGATCCGATAACGTATAAAAACTTCACAAGATCGACAAAAGAGTTATGCTGATCTTCATCGAAAGGACGTAGAATTCGATATTGGAGATCATGTGTTGTTACGTGTTGCCCCATGCAAAGGAGTTACGAGATTTAGAAAGAGAGGAAAGCTCAATCCTCGATTCATTAGCCCATTTTTAATTCTCGGCGGTAGGCGTCGTGGGCTATAGACTACGCCTTACCGCTAAGTATGTCTCGTGTTCATAACGTTTTTCACATATCTATGTTACGTAAATATGTGAAAGACCCGAACCACATTAATGAGTTAGAACCTGACGAGATAGAGGAAGATTTAACGTATGAAGAGTTACCTATTAAAATCTTGGATAATAAGGATCATGTTCTACGCTCTAAGGTTATACCTCAAGTCAAAGTTTTGTGGAGAAACCACGATGTGGAGGAAATGACTTGGGAGTTAGAATCTGAGATGAATTCAAGGTATCCTCATCTCTTCGACATACCAGGTATGTACCCTAATTTCGAGGATGAAATTTCATAAGAAGGGGAGGTTGTAAGACCCCAACTTTTATGAATAAAGAATAATTTTCTCGAAATATATTTTTGAATATTATGGTGTGAATTTGATATAATGTTATAGTTGTGGGTAATATTTACAAATTATGCAAAGTAAGCAAGTGGTTATATAATATTCGATTGGTAGGGGAATATTCGTCTTAACAGGGAATATTCGTACGACGGCACAATCATTAGTGGACCCCACAACGAAAGTATTGTAGTAGTTAGAAAATGACAAAATTATCTTTCTATAAAAATAACGACGAGGTGTATTCTGTTAAAACCGCTGAACTAACTACCCTAGAGTAAAAGTAAAAAGATGTCTGAGTGGTTGTATAGTAGCACACGGTATTGATTATTGATGCTTACGTGAGAAGTCACTCAGTTATACTCAATTATTGCTACAGTAATTGCTGCATCATATCTCTCATATTATTGATTTAATTATTGTTACAGTATCATCTGCATAATATGATATATTATTAAATCAATAATTGAGACGGCAAAGTTATTCATATTATTAATTTACAATATTGACAATGTCTAGAAGTTCTGTCAAGGAGAGGTTTGGTCACCTAATTGCTCGCCAATAAGGAGAAATCCTTATCGAAAAGCCCCCTCTTTCCTGGGAACGACCTGGTTGTTAAATATTGTGAATTATAATATTAATGATGAATAAGTTCGTGTTGATTAAAGATGAATTTTATAGTTCCATTGTGTTGGAATTAATTGTGTTAGTGGAAATCGACATTTGTTTCGATAATAATTGATGTCTGGAGGTTATATTGTTTAATCGGGTATTCGGGACACTTTTTATGTCGAGTTACTATTCACGAGTTACTATTCACAGGGTACTATTCACCCGTAAAATATATTTCTTTTCGATCCATATCATTCTTGGGTACAATATTATTCCATGAGGAGATGTGCTAATTTTTCAGACCGTTGGTTGAAGATATAATAGTAAATCAATATGGATCGCTAGTTTAAAGTTTTAATAGTAAATCAGTATGGACCGTTGCTTTAAGTTTTAATAGTAAACCAATATGGACCGTCCGCGTAATGCCCCCAAAATAGGTCTAATCCAACCAACCTATTCTGAGTCGCCAAAAACATGGTACAGAAAACAACTATAACTTTATTACTACAATTGTCGTGCAAAATATAACAACACATATGTTGTGAGTTTTGATACAAATATATACCAACTGTGACTCATGTCCCAACCTTGGATAGCACGTCACCATGGCACCTTACATAAAGGTACAGTCAATAACTGTTTAGAAATTAAAATCTTTGGGAAGTGCTCAAGGAAACCATCATACATGGGAGGCCATGCTTCTAGGTTATGATAGATATCAGATGCCCATAGAATTATCCTTGGTTGACCCAATAAACCCCAAAGAAAAACGAGAAGATTACTATCATATTCTTTCCAATGGTGAGTCTTCTCTTGACATATCATTATCTCCACCGTCTCTAATTGAGAATTATACTTCAACCAAACTCTAAGATCATATAGGTAGTGCTTGTAGATATACTCAGCAAGTGAATGTGCACAACCATGTCTTATGATAACATGAGGTTGTATGTCATTAGACATCTTGTATGAACATTGGGTTCGCCTCACCCTATTTGATTTACCAAATATAACTACTGAATGATGTATAGAATACAACACACTTTTCTATCTTTGTTTAGGAGAACCTCTACGACTAGAGACCACCGTTTTATTCTCCTGTTACTGCCATTTCGACCCCAAATACACTCTTATTACAGAAAAGAAATTGTGAAGCAAAGGGTGAGCACAACTAGCTCAGTAAAGAATATTATGACTAAAGATAATTAAATTCTCAATAGCCTTCATCAATAATAAATCAGAGATTTAGAACATATGGTAGATGATAAAACTTTTCAACCATAGTTGCAGCGGAACGAGCAATCCATTAGAAGAGTCAAATAGACCATAAAGTCTATTAACTTCTCCATGTTAAAAGTCCACCAACAATGTTTTAACACTATAACATCAATCAATAGTTCATGTCCACAATCATGTGAATAACTCATAATCATAATTGTGGTTCTAAATTCCTCCTCTCATCCAGGACGAAGATAATTTTCATCACCTGTCTTTACCTGAAACATTAAAGATCATGGTTATACCAAATCACAGCCTCGCTCATAATCATACTAATAAATTCATCTTTTTTGCACTACTGAGGCCAAAGATATTCATCAACAGCTTCATCTTTGCACTCTTGCCAAAGATATTCAACAACCTAGGTCATCTTTGCACTATAAGCCAAAGATATTCAACAACAAATCATCTTTTGCACTACATGCCCAAAGATATTAATATCTCGAAGAAATATATAATCATTTCGTAATTTATATAAACAATAATTATAACCATGTTGATCAATAATTCACCTTTGCACTTAAGTTAAAGATATTCAATTATAAATTCAATGGTCATGATCATACCAGTCAACAATTCATCTTTGCACTACTGGCCAAAGAGAACTCATAGTCACAATCATACCAATAATATACCCATCTTTACACTCAAGTCAAAGAGAAATTTCATCACCAAGATTATAAAAAATGTTATATATGATAATAAAAATAATATGATCAACAACTGCATTTAATTTCAAGAATAAGATTCATAAATCAATGATTTCATAACACCTTAATCCAAATGTTATAAATCACTTAATAATCTCATAATCTAATATTATTAATATTACCACAATATCTTAATCATTTCTTAAACTTAT
Source organism: Panax quinquefolius (assembly GCA_020205615.1). Classification (NCBI taxonomy): domain Eukaryota; kingdom Viridiplantae; phylum Streptophyta; class Magnoliopsida; order Apiales; family Araliaceae; genus Panax; species Panax quinquefolius. The sequence goes on from CM035169.1 coordinate 133,545,055, forward strand.
AAACAATTTATTTTAATTGTTTATACTTTACTAATTAATGTATTTAATCATTCTAAAATACCAAACTCATAAGATTTCATCGCCAATAACCAAAACTCTCATCAAAAATCTGCATATAACTTATATAGGATTTTTTAGCCATAAAATCCTATTTTCCAAATTTCTTACTTCACATAACATATTTAATTCATTTACTCATAACTAGACCATTTTCATGAAAAATACCAAATCAGTTCTAAATATATTTCTTTTCTGGGATTTAGCATGATATAGTCCCATATTGAACATATATTTTTCTCAGAATTTTTAAAATTCATTTACTATTTTTCATATAGCCAAAACTGCCGAATATTTAGACATTTATCATAAATTGTACTTTTGTCCAAAAATTCTGAAATTTACACGGTATACTTCTGCTATATACATGTACTCCCAATAATAATTTCATCAATTTTGGAGTTAACCACAAGGAGTTATAAGCGTTTACTTTTAAAATAATCTTTTCTCATAAAATCCATAACTCTTAATCTATATATCCAAAAATCGCCATTTTTGGACACAATCAACAAAACTCATCAAATTATCATTTCAAAATTTTCCAGAATTTTTGAAGGTTCGCAACAAATTCGAAACTGAAAAACATAATAACCCTTAAAATCCCTTATTATCCCTTACCTCAAAAAAGCAGTACTGGAATGTCGGATAAAACGCTGAACGAACTTGCACCATATAGCGACACTCAAGATATCTAAATACTCACAAAATACGCTCGATAATATAGAGAGAGAGAAAACTTCAGTTTCTGGTGTGATTTTTAATTCTAACCTAAGTACCCTATTTATAGGAAAATGCTTAGAATACCAAAGCAGAAAATTTAATAAAATAATATATTTTATTTTTAATTTCCTACGCACACTTTGAATTCAGATTCCAGCATTTCTCACATGCAAAAGTACAATTGTGGGGCCCACCTTCTAGAAAAACATATTTTTAAACAAAATCAATTCAGACTCAATATTCTAGAACTTCAATAATTCATAATAAATAGCCCCTTTTATCAAAAAAAATCAAATCTTATGTCCATTCTATAGGAAATTTAATTCTCTACAACTTTACAGAAGAAAATTTTTCCAAATTCCAAACAGAAATTGACCGAAATCCACAAACGGACGATTTTACAAGCTATAATCAAATTTCAATCAAGAAACGGGCCCACAAACATGTTTAACATGTTTTAAATATTTTTAGTAACAAAAATACTCTTCCTCCTCATATACTCATATATCACACATTCATTGTAAAAATATCACTATTATTACATTATTATAATATAATAATATATTAAATGAATTATTTTATCGAAAAAGATAAAATATCAATTTTCAACAATTGTCACATTAAAAAATTTTCTCCATCTATATCCACAAAAAAATGAATATTTTCCTTATCATATAAATCAATAATTAATTATTCACAAATAATATTACAAAATCACAATCTTCGGCAACCAGTAGTTCGAGAAGAGGGAACTTTCCAATAAGGATTTCTCCTTACTGGCGCGCAATTAGGTGACCAAACCTCCCCTTGACAGGAACTTCTAGACATTGCCAATAATGTTATCTAATAATATTATTCAAATAATATGAATTATTGATCTGATAATGGGAAATACTGTGCCGTGACAATTATTGAAATAACAATAATATAAAATATCAATGTAGCAATTATTGAATCAATAAAATAATATATTGAACAGTAATTACTGTAGCAATTATTGAGTAGTGCCTTCTTACGTAAAAAAAATATCATGCTTCGTGAATAGTACTCGTGAATAGTAACTTATGAATAGTAACTCATGAATAGTAACTCATGAATAGTAACTCGTGAATAGTAACTTATGAATAGTAATTATAAGAAAAATTGAATATTTTTATTTCATAAAATTCGAGGTCTTACAGTCCGTTTAAAAGTAAATCGATCTGGACTGTTCATGAATTAGTTACTATTCAGTCCATTCTCCTATAAATAGAAGCTCATTCCTTCATTATTTCTTACGAATTCATTTGAAACTCTAGAGAGAAACTATAGAGAGAAAAAGAAAAGTATTCTCTTCTACTTCACTACTCTAATATCCGGTTTCTTCTAACGTAAGGAGATTATTTGTTGTACTAAGTAAGGGGTATTATTTCTTTCTTATTCATGAAGAGAACTTACATTATTCCATTCTTTATTATTCATTGGAATAACTTTGGTATAAGTGGGATACCCTATACTTGGTGAAATTCTTACATTATTCCATTCTTTATCATTATGTTAGAATAACTTTGCCTATGCAATACCGCATACAAGGTGAAATTCTTCCGTCATTCCATTCTTTATTATTCATTTGGAACATCACATGCGTGCGTTTACATGGGACTTAGTTCCATTATTTATTATTCTATCGGAATATCCGTCTGCGTGCGTTCTGTGGGACTGGTTTCATTATTTATTATTCTATCGGAATATCAACTCTGTACATTTATGCCGGACCTGGTTCCATTATTTATTATTTTGTTGAGAATAACCTATCTGTGCAGTCTATCACACGCATGATGAATCCTTCTGTTATTCCATTCTTTATTATTCTGTTGGAATAACCTGTCTATGTGGATTACCACATGCATGGTGAATGATCCTTCGTATTCATTCCTTATTAAATTATGGAAATGATCTGTCTACGTGGATTACCGCATGGCGGGCAAAAATCCATTTTTAGTTTCACATATTCTATTATACTCAGTTGGTTAAAGCTTTGGCTTCTATACTCCATGAAATTAGTGGAATATCCTTGATATTTGCGCTTCATCTAGTATCTTTTCATGGAAATATTCTTCTGAGCATTCTTGAATTTTACTCTACAAGCAGTATCATGTTGACAAATTGGACATTATTGAGTTCAGCATAAATTAACTTATAAATCTTTAAAATTTATTCTTGAACTTGTTTTATTGAATTATTATGTCATTGTCATCATCCTCATGCTTATATTATGATGAAAGTCATCTTTGGCTTACGTGCATAGATGGACTTGGTATGATTATGACCCGGGATTATTCGGTATAATCATGACCGTAATGTGACGAATGATGTGGTAAAAGTCCTCATTGACTTGTAGTTCATTGGTGGATAGTTGTTGGTATGATTATGACCAGGGATTATTCGGTATAGTCATGGCCATTGATGATTACATGAATATCCTTGGTCGTGGAGCAGGGATGATTTGATTTTATTTATTAAGCTGAGTCTCAGCGATAAAGTTGATGAAAAACTTTTTAAATCATAAAAGATAGTAGATTTTATACCTTACTTGACTCTTTTAATGGATTGTTTGTTCCGCTGCAGTTAAACTTGATGTTTGTTATATTGTATCAGTTTAACACTGTTGAAGGCTAATGATAATTTATTCTGCATTATCTTAGTAATAATATTTCTTACTAGGCTAGTTGAGCTCACCCTTTCTTTCATTGTTCTCTTGAGAAAAATGAGAACGTGGTTGGACTAGCTAGTCAGAACGTAATGATGGTCCTAGATGGTGCATTAGTAGTCCTCACTATTTTGTGAAATAGTGTAATAATAAATGTAATGAGGACCCCATTGAGTTTGGTATATTATTTAGATGATAATATTTGTATTAAAACTCACAGCATATGTTTAGTCGTATATTACACGATTGTTGTATAATTAAGTTGTATTTGAATTCAGTACCTTGTATCTGGCGACCCAAGATGGGTGATGTATACCTGTTTTGGGGGCGTCACACATTTCGATAAGGATTTCTCCTTATTGGCGCAATTAGGTGACCAAACCCCTTTCCAAGACAGAACTTTCTTAGACATTGCCAATAATGCTATCTAATAATATTATTCAAATAATATGAATTATTGATCTGATAATGGAGATACTATGCAGTGACAATTATTGAAACAACAATAATATAAAATATTAACGCAATAATTATTAAATCAATAAAATAAAATATTAAACAGTAATTACTATAACAATTATTGAGTAGTGCCTTCTTACGTAAGAATCAATAATTCAAAAATATTTGCGCAATCTGGTAGGTGTTCTCTTGTAAGCAATCGCCGTATTCATCGTATTTTAACAACCGGGTATTCCAACAGTGTTAACGGTAACAACTATGCCGTTGTTTATAAAAACTCAAACTTGTCGTTTTCTTCATCCGATCGTTTTTCGTTATGGGGCCCACAAATGGCTGCGACGTCGTACGAATATTCCCCAACAAAAGAATATTCCACGACCAAACGAATATTTCCCGACACAATGAATATTTTATAACCATTTACTTCTTTTGAAAAATTTGCACATTTCACCCATAACCAAAGCATTATATCAAATTAACACCTTATTAATTAAAAATAATGAATAGAGGAAATTTAATATTATTTATAATAAGTTGGGGTCTTATAACTACAATATACAACAATTTACATTAAAGATAAGTAATTTTATTATATTATTTAAAGTAATTTACATTAGTATATATCTACAACAATGGTAATATAAAATAAAAATGCTTATCTATAATAGCTAGATAACGTATGTGCTATCTGGAGAAGGTCTAATCTATATAAGAATTCGGCCATCCGGATTAGCCGGGGTCATCGGCACATGATTAGGCCCCAACCCAAGCCTTACTTTTTTTTGCGCTGGTTCAAAAGACATCTATAAATACAAAATTTCATGATGTTATTATGAGTTATATGATATTACATATACAAATAAAATGACAATAATGACATGTATGGAATAATTAACTACGACAACTATAAATGAAAGATACATATATAAACATGACAAAGATATAACATACATGTATATATGTAATTGTATGTAATACATGTAAAACTAAACATACATTTTATTTTGTTACTCGTTGTTTGAGTTAGAATCATTTTGTATATATATTGGAGATTCATAACCATCATCTTCTTCAGATTCATTGTCAGGGTCGGTCAATAGCTCTTACTCCTTAGTATTAATGTCATCTGGCACATGTATTGATTCAGGATCCAATTCATTAGGTTCATCTCCACCCTCTAATTGGATTACTTCATTGTTGTCCTCCACATTTATTATATGAGGTTTATGTAACATCTCCTCTTGGTAGAACTCCCCGTCTACTACTTGTGCACGACTCTGCGCGGGACTATGAATACAACTTGTCAATTTGCAGGCGGTCTTTCCTTTTTCCTAACAGTACTAGGAGTGTAGTATACTTGTACTGTTCAAGTATATACACGTTGTAATACCCCAACTTTTTATGAATAAGATTTAATTTTATCTAAATATTTCTGACGGAATATTCTATCGGAATTAAGGTTTATTCCGTCGAGAATAGCCTTAATTCCGATTGAATACTCCATCGAAAATTCGAACAAATTTATTTTTGTCGAGCTTATTTCCATCAAGAATTCAGTCAGAAAAATATATTTACAAGGGATTTATTTCCGACGACGTTCGGTCAGAAATAATATATACCCGACGGAATTTATCTCATCAAAAATAATTCGTCGAATATAGCTTGCCACGTGGCCTAACATGAAAAAGTGGATTTTTTTAATTTTGACAGAAAGTTCATCGAAAATAGTGTCTAATCCGTCAAAAATATCATTTTTAAAAAATAAAATATTTCTATTATGTCCGACGGAAATTCCGTCAGTTTTATCGTATTTTGTCGGAAATAGATATTTATTTAAAAAAATATCTTTGTTGCTTTTTCATTTTCCAGGTTATTAAACCCCTTTTTTGTACCTGAAACATGTTTATCACAACAATACATAAAATAATATTCAACCCATATTACAGCTACATCCAACAACAAACAACAATATATACTAAACTACACTAATAATTCAACCTACAATACATAATCAACCCATCTAAACTAAACTTATAAACTACAAATAACATGTCTTATAAAATTGATTTGATTTGATATAATGTTATAGTTAAGGGTGATATATGCAGATTATCAGATAAACAGTTTGTCGGGAAATATTCGTTTTGTCTGGAAATATTCATTTTGTCATGAAATATTTGTTCTGTTGGGAATATTATATTCGGTAAAGTACGACGACGTCGAAATAACCAATCATTGGTGCATCCCACAACAAAATAACTGTCAGATATAGAAAGTGACAGAAATAACCTTTTTAAAAATTGACGGCTGAACTTTTACCGTTAACTGTTGAAATACCTGGTGATAAAAATATAGTAATACACATTATTCCACAGTAGTACGCATTATTGCACAGTAACACATGGTATTGCACATTGTCTCTAATTATTGATTTTTACGTAATAAGTCACTTAGTATTTCATTCAATAATTGCTACAGTAGAAATTGCATAGTCTTTCATATTATTGATTGAATAATTGCTACAGTGATAATTGCATAGTATTTTATATTATTGATTCAATAATTGTCACAGTAACAACGGAATAATATTTCACATTATTAAACGAATAATTATCACTACACAATAACTCATATTATTTGAAATTTGTTATAATAATATGATTTCCTCCCAAGTCAATTGCTATAAAACTAAGCCAATGGCCTAGTCTGTGATTTAATTAATGTTGATGGATTTGTGTCCCCTTTCCTTTGCCTATAAAAGGCAAGCTTCTCTAATGAAAGAACAAACCAAAAATAGAGAGAAAATCTCTAAACTTTTATCTTGTAAATCTGTTTATTTCTATAGTTCTATAACACGTTATCAGCACAAAGCTCCAACCAACTGAGATGGTAAAATTTTAAATTCTTGCAATTAAGCATTATACTACCGACTTGGCATTGCCGCCATTTATATTCTTTAACTGTAAAATTATATTCATGCTTTGTTTTCCATTTTTAATTTTTTTTTATTTACAGTGGTACCATATATCCTTGTTGATTTCACAAGACTTGGTGGAAACCTTTTTACCATTTATTAATTTATGGGAATAACATGACTACGCGGACTACCATATGCTTGGCGAATACCGCATGCCAGGAGAAGATCCATTTGGAGTTTTGTACATGTATTTTTTTATGATGTGTATAATAATACTTGTATGTACATTAATGATTGCATACCTTCTGACAAAAAGGATATGCTAATAAAATAAACATTTATATATTTATATTTTTTATATTTTATCATCACTTGGGATAGTGACTTAGTGGTAGGAAGCCGGACATAAATCCCCACAAACGTGGGCTCGAGTCCTGGTAAACCCCACTATGCTCAAGTGGTCTCACGCCCTAGATTTATTCGGGGGAAAGCTGAGTCGTGTCAATGAAGACACCACTGAGGCCTCCAATTTTTTTTAGTTCACGTGCATTTACCTTCTCCATATCATGTATGCAATTTTTTATTACATACGTTAATAAATAATGAAAATTATTATGTTTTAAACCAGAATAGATGACAAACCTGACAAAAATAGAATTTTCAATTTTGAAAATCTTTGGAGACAACTATTTGGCTTGGGCACTTGATGTAGAATTACACCTTAGTGTAAATGGGTTATAAAAGACCATTGAATCTGGAAACAAAGCAACTACGACACAAAATGCACAAGCCATAATCTTTCTTCGTCATCACGTTGATGAAGCATTAAAAATTGAGTCTTTAACAGTCAAAGATCCTTTGACCTTATAAACACAACTAAAGGAAATATTTGACCACCAAAAATTGGTTGTTCTCCTTAGTGCAAAATTTGAGTGGCTTAATTTAAGGCTACAAGATTATAAATCAATTACGGAGTATAGTTATAATGTCTATAGAATAACCTCTACGTTGGCCTTGGGTGGGGATCCAGTTTTTGAAACCTAAATGTTAGAAAAGAATGCTTTCAATTTTTCATCCCACCAATATGATTTTATCACAGCAATATAGACAAATTAAGTTCACAAAATTTAGTGAATTATTGTATGTCCTTGTTGCGGAAAAGAATAATGAATTGTTGTTAAAAAATCATCAAGTACGGCCAACGGGTTCTACCCCATTGCTAGACATTAACATCACATCATTCTAGCAGAATAAACGTGATAATGGATGGAAAAATAATAAGAGATTTCGGGGACAAAAAAATAAACAAGGTCATCATAACAACAAATTCCACAATCGTAACAATTTTTTGCACCAGAAGTGGCAAAAGTTTGGGTCGGGTAAAAATGCAACACAGACAAAGAACAAACTAGGTGTTTGCTTCAGATGTGGGATGAAAAGGCATTGGTCACATACCTGTCGTATGCCAAGGTATTTGGTTAATTTATACCAGAAGTCTCAAAAGAGCAAGGAAAAGGTGGCAGAAACAAACTTTGTTAACCATCAATTGAATATTGTTGATGCTCCAACAATGAAGAAAAGTTTTGCGACATTGTTAGACCTTCTAAAAGCATCCTTTGGGAAATCGAATAATTTCTTGTTTTTATTAAGCATCATGCATGTATAATATTATTAGTTTTCATTTTCGTATGCTACATGTTATGTGTTCCTCATGGATAATTTTATGAATCAAATATATGTTTTTTTAATATATTTTTATATGTGTCAGACCAACTTTAATGAATATGAAAGATATATATTTAGCAGACAGTGCAATAACTCATACAATCCTTCAAAGTGAGAGATATTTTTCACAACTAACCAAAGCTAAGGGAAACGTGGGAACTATTTCTGGCACATCAAATTTAATCGAGGCATTTGGAAAAGCTAGTTTCATTTTACCAAATGAGACACAATTCTTCATAATAAATGTTTTATATTCTAGTAAATCAAGAAGAAATTTGATAAGTTTTAAAGATATTCGATTAAATAGTTTTCATATTGAAACAACAAATAAAAATGATAATGAATATCTTCTCATCACTTCTACTATTTCTGGAAAGAAGAATATCCTAGAAAAACTTCATTCAATTTCTTTTGGGTTATATACTATGAAGGTTAGAGCAATTGAGTCTCATAATGTTATGATTCCAAAATTCATAGATCCCAAATCATTTATGCTTTGGCATGAAAGACTCGGTCATCCAGGCACGTCTATGATGCGTCGCATTATTTAAAATTCTACTAGCCATCCTCTCAAGAATCATAAGGTTCTTCCTAGTAGTCATTTTCCTTTAGCGTGTTTTTTCTTGCGCTGCATGTTCTCAAGAAAAATTAATTGTTCAACCATCACCAACAAAAGTTTATAATGAAACCCCAAAATTTCTAAAGAGAATCCAATGAGACATTTGTGGACCCATTCATCCATTGTTTGGCCCATTTCGATATTTCATGGTTTTAATAGATGCTTCAACTAGATGGTCCCATGTTTGTCTACTCTTCTCTCAAAATTTTGCCTTCTCTAAACTTCTTACCAAATAATCAAGTTACAGACTCAGTTCCCAGATCATCTAATCAAGTCAATTCGACTTGATAATGCTGTTGAATTTTCATCAAAGACCTTTAATGACTTCTGTATGATTATTGGAATCACCATTGAACATTCTCTTCCTCATGTTCATACACAAAATGGTTTAGTTGAATCTTTAATAAAAAAAACCTTCAACTAATTGCACGTCCATTGATATTAAGGTTTAACTTACCAACCTCAATTTGGGGTCATGCAATTCTTCACGCTGCAGCTATCATTCGAGTGAGGCCAATAACTCTTCATAAATATTCTCCTCTACAGTTAGTACTTGGTCAGATACCCAACATCTTACACCTTAGAGTTTTTGGAAGTGCAGCATATGTTCCAATTACACCTCCACAAAGGACAAAAATGGGAGCCCAACGAAAAATTGGAATTTATATTAGTTTTGATACTTCTTCTATTATTAGATGTCTTGAGCCTTTAACTGGAGATGTTTTTACTACACATTATGCAGATTGTCACTTTGATAAATATTTATTTCCACCGTTAGGAGGAGAGAAATTTTTAAATAAGAAACCCTCTGAAATATCATGGAATGCATCAGAATTAAATTCACTTAATCCTCGCACGGGACAATATGAAATTGAAGTTCAAAGAATTATTATTTAAAAAATATTGCAACCCAAATGCCAAATGCATTTAATGATGCTAGAAAAGTTAATTCCTAAAGAATTGACAAACAAGGCAACAGAAGAATCTAAAACCACGCTAGAAGCGTGGAAGACCAGTTGGTGCAAAAGACACTGCACCACAAAAATAAAAGGCAAATAAGGGAGTTCCATAAGTAATACCCGCTCCAGAAGTAGCACTTATTCCAAAAGTGAGAAACCCCCAGAAGAGGTACAAGATCTCACCGAAGGGATACGAGATGAATACCAAGAGATCTCAATAAATTATCTATATGATGAGAAAGTATGGGATCAAAGCAAAGTTATGATTGATGGTATATTTGATTTTTCTATAGCATTAGATATTACTATGATTTTTGACATAGATACTGAAACACAAAACGTGGAAGAATGTCGAAAAATAAAAGATTGGCCAAAATGGAAAGATGTTATTCAAACTGAGCTACAATCATTATTGACAAGAGAAGTATTTGGAGTATTAGTCCAAACACCTCTGGGAGTAATCCCAGTTGGAAACAAATGGGTATTTGTTTAAAAGCGAAATGAGAAAAATGAAATTGTGAGATACAAAGCCCAAATTATAGCTCAAGGTTTTTCACAAAGACTTGGTACTGACTATCATGATACATACTCTCCAGTAATGGATGAAGTTTTTGCTTTTTACTAGGTAAGACAACAATGGAAGGTTTGAAAACACTTCTGATGGATGTTGTAACAGCATACCTATATGGCTCACTTGATAGTGAGATTTATATGAGAATTCTCGAAGGATTAAAAATGGCTGAATCACAAAAGCTCCGCCATATATATTCAATCAAGTTACAACACTCATTATATGGGTTGAAACAGTCTGGTCGTATGTGGTATAATCGACTCAGTGATTATTTAATAAAAGACGGGTATACAAATAATCAAGTATGCCCGTGCGTTTTTATTAAGAAAACACAAAGTGGATTTACCATCATTGCTGTATATGTGGATGATTTAAATCTTGTAGGTACTCTTGAAGAACTCACAAGAACTTCCACTTAATTAAAGGACGAATTTGAAATGAAAGATCTTGGAAAGACAAAATTTTGTTTGGGAATACAAGTGGAGCATCTGGAATTTTTGTTCATCAATCCACATATACGGAAAAGACTAAGAGACATTGGGATGGGATCAAACACATTTTGAGATACCTCCGTGGAAGTATAGATCTTGGATTATTTTATCCAAGAGATTCAACGTCACAATTAGTTGGATATGCTGATGTAGGATATTTATCAGATCCACACAATGGGAGATCACAAACAGGTTATGTATTTACATATTGTGACACAACTATATCCTAGAAATCTACAAAGCAAACCATGACAGCTACATCTACAAATCACTCAAAGATTCTCGCAATACATGAAGCAAGTAGAGAGTGTGTTTGGTTAAGGTCAATTATTCAACATATCCAAGAGTTATGCAGATTAACATCAATCAAAGATATTCCTACAGTTATGTATGAGGATAACGCTGCATGCATTACTCAACTTAGAGGAGGGTAATGTTGGTCGTAAAACCGATCACTAAACACGCGCAAGTATACGCGGTCTAACAAGTAATACAATGATAAGTAGAATGTCGTACCCACGAGGAACTATAACTAATATTTACCAAGTACCGACTGTGTATCGCTAAAGTCTTATTCAATCAGCAGTAAATAGAAGTGTGATTACTCTAGTTAAAACTAATTAACAAAGCAAGTAAATGGATAACGAATGGTAATCGAAGGAAATACAAGCTAAGGTCACAACTTCACCCCACACAGGCATTCTGTCGAACACCTAGTGTGCTATGCTTCATCAAACTAGCTACCCTTCTCTCTTTGGTCTTAATGGTCACGATAATTTATTGACCGAGAACACACAGGTGCCTATGCACCTTTGTCGAGGTATGCACAAACATATCCTCTCCAGATCCACCCAAAAGGGAATAGAACAGAAAAGAACGTCCAAGCTAGATACAATCCTATACATGTCTATGCAAATTAATCATAACAAGGATTTAAGCATAAGTTCTCTATTAGGTCACACGTGGCGCATAGATATATGTCTATTCTACGCACAACTTATGCAGTCGAAACCCACAATCACATGCCAATATATTCAGGTGTAAATCTATAATTCTTCTGTTTATATCATGTAGATTACCAAAATCATCGCTAATGTCTTAGCGAGAATCATTAAGCATAAATATATTAAACCAAATCATTTGGTGCCAACCAAAGAGATATGATAGTCAATTTAAATAACATAGAGTTCCATTATAACCTTAGAGCCAATATTCAGTTCATAGATATTGAACAAAATACAAGTAGCAATAAAGACAACATTTATAGAATATAAAATTAGAGGAAATAAATGGATAAAAGGAAACACTGTCAAAGCCCTTCAATCTCCACGCGTTCCACTCCAATCAAGCATTCCAATCCGTGTCGCTCACTGCTCTTGTCGCTCCAAGGATATGCTAGACTTCTCCCTAATCTACATAATCTATATTTACAAAGATAATCTAAGAGAAAGAAAGAGATATTATAGAGAAAAACTAATTTAAGCTGAGCTATCCTATTCTAAGGTCTGTAAGTTATGAAGGAGACACAGCAAACGGAATGGGCCGGGCCAAAATGGCCCTAAGTTTTTGTGAGTTGCATTTAGAGGCCCGTGGCCTGAGTTAGTAAGTCAAAGCATGGCCATGAACTTCTTCCTTTAATTTTTTTTTTTTGCAAAATCTTGATACACCAAAAATAGTAATAATAATAAATATTAAAATAATAAAATAATTTATAATAAACAATAATTCTAATTACTTACATTAACTACATAACTCAATCAATTAAAATTTTAATAGTATTATAAATTACTTTCAAACACGCTCCAGCTTAAGGGGGAGTGTTAGTAGATATTCTAGAGGATTTTAGATATTATTCTAAAGGCATTATTTGGGGATTAAATAAGTAGGGGGGTTTCATAATTAAGGGATAATGATTGATTTACTTTCCAAATGTACTACACTGTACATTGTAATGTCACTATAAATAATAGTGGTCTTCTCCCTTCTTTCTCATTGATTGCTAGTAATTCAAAGTATATAATCAAATTTGATTTTTTAAAATTATACTTTAAAATTAATATAATTTATTTAACTTTTAAAAATAATAAATACTGTAATTAATACTAATACATAGATAATTTTAAAATTTTATAATTATATTATCTAACTTAAACTAATAATTATTAGTTTTATACTTTGAAATTGAAGAACTATTTCGAAAGTTCATACAATTGTAATTGTTTGTGAGCGTGAGTAAAGATATATAGAGGATATATTGAGGGAATTAACATTTCTACTAATAAAATTAAAAGCAATATCAATTGTTGTTGTAGTTAAGTTGGTTTGAACTCTTATTTATTTACTTACAAGTCTTGTGTTCAAGCCTCACAACCCACAAGTAGCAACATTTTATTTTATTTTTTAAAAAAGTCACGGGCCACGGGCCTTCACTGGTAAAGACCAAATCTGGTCGGGCCAAAATGGCCCGCATTTTGCCAAAGTAGTAAATTGCGACCCATAGCTTGCCTCTTTACCTTTTCCACCTTTTTGGGCCATGTTTTCCAGGTCTAGTTATGAGAGATGTGAAATACAGTGGCTCCTCCTGTGTTTTATACGCCTGCCTCCTTCAAGCTAGGTCAAAATCATTTATCTCTGCCTGGGCACCGGAGCTCGCACTGCGACACGGGCTATAGCCTTGTGGTTAGCGCTGCAGCGCCATGTCATTTAATAAAGAGATTGGAGCTCGTGCTGCAGCGCGAGCCCAATAAGGAACAATGGCGTTGAGGCGCGAAGATGATGTCGTGAAGGGCGGGGGGTTAAGTATTGCGATCGCGGTCAATAGAACTTGGCCTTGCAATCATGCATGGTAAGTATGAGAAATATGACCGTTTTGCCCCTGAATGATAGAAAATACTTGATAAGCCTTGCATTGCATCGATTAAGCATAATAACACTATAATCATATAAAACCATATAAAATCTACGAGAACAGACAACTATTTAAGTCATAAAGTATCTGATTCGTGGGTATAAATCCCACTCATCAAATACCCCCAAACTTAAGTCTTTGCTTGTTCTCAAGTAAACTATCTAACACAACACTAACAATAGTAAAACACACGCGAAAGAAAAATAAAACAGTAAAGTAGTATCATAGATTCAAAGCTCAATCATAGCTACTCCAAGAGAATAGGGCAAACACAGATATGAATAAGGTTTCATTCAATTTTAAGCATAAGATTGTATTCGATCCATTCTATGTGTGTGTGTGGAGACCAACCGTCCTAACAAATCATAGATTAAATAAGTTCGCACAGTCGATTGTTAATAATAATATGCACACTCCGCAACTTAAACATTCAACAAGCGTTAAGAATAAGACGCAAGTGAAGTAAAAGATCAAAAGACTCTATCATGACGATAGTAAAATCTGTCCCGGACAATCCTTAATTACCTTAGGCTATTCAGAACTACCCATGAATGAGCTTTTGATTAGTGACTCCCAAGCCAGATGACTTTAGGGCACTAGGTGTAGAACACCCCTATGAATCTAATAACTCGAGCAATAAAGGCGTAATCAACATAAGCCAACTGAGACTTTACAACATGAACGAAGATTATTTAGCGAGTGCATTTTATACTCCATCTCGATATTGGTCCTGCGTTTATGGACGAATGCGTTTTACGCTCCATCTCGACCCACCGCCAAACTTTCGATATAAACTCTTCTTTTCTATTTTTATTCTCATTTCATTCATTTTTTATATATGTTAACATGTCAGAATCCAAGATCCAAAACTGTATAAACGTCTAAGTCTTTTATTACCTTATAAAAATGAAAGTTTATAAGAGTGAACAAACTCTCAAAGCAATAGACACGCGAACTAAATTCAAAAAATAACTAGTTAACACATGAGTTGGTCGGTGCTTGCTAAGACAGACGGATCAATAAGAGTCTAAACTTATCGATTGAACAACCCCTAGCTCATACATGCTTGACACGACTCTAAGAGATAGGCATAGATACTTGGCGCTTGTCATCAGCCACAAACAAAAATTAATGATAACTATAACACCCTTGCTAAATAGCAGCTCAAAATAGGGTAAAAAAGCCATTCACATGGCACAAGCATCTAATCTATATAAGCCCCAAAAAGATGGCTATAAACCACAATCATGCTGATAATAATCAAAGCATTAATAATAAAAACCAAAAATAGTTCATGGCATCCATAATAATAAAAATTTAAAGCATAATCCCGCAGTTCAAACGACTGCACCACAATACTGATAATAAAACCCACAGTTCAAACGACTGCACCACAATACTGATAATAAAAACATAATAAAGTACTAAATATGCAACCTAACATAGCAGTAGAGAGAAATAAACAGACAGTAGCCAAAAACACCCCCAAACTTGAGGTGAGCAATGCCCTCATTGCTAAATATATGTTAAACGATACAAGAGGGCTTCCCTGAAGATCGCTCACTCAGCAACTGCATCGTCCTCATCAGCTTCGGCGGGCGGTGATGGAGGAGGGTATGGTGGGAAGACAAGAAGCTCTAGGAACTGGTATGGTGTGAACTCAGCGTTCTCGCCACAATAATCAGTGTAGATGCTCTGTATAGTGTTCACCAGCTCATCCTGGTACTGCATCGTAATGTCCTACCTCTGTGCCACAGCTACGATGTGCTTCTGTTGCCTCTGTGCCTCATCCCACACATTAAAGTGTAAGATTGTCTGATAATCGATGACTGCTATGGGAGGTAAGGATGTCTCCTCTGGCCCCCACTGAATACCTACATGTTTACACAATCGGGTGATCAAGGATAGACGTGGAAGTCCCGAAGCGACGGTACTCTTGATTGCCTTCATAATGGACTCGTGTATGAGAACACCGATGTCCACGTTCAGGCCCGTGACAATGTCAAATAGGAGGATCGCTCGATCCTTGGTCACATCGCTCAAGTGCCGGGTAGGAATCATATTAGCACAAATAAAGTTGAACCACGCCTTCTCATAGCCATTGAACACTGAAGTCGGGAAACTGGTCTTCTCACCCATATAATCGTTCTTCTTCCGCGTATTCTCGGGCCTGCACAGCCTCCTAATGATATCCTCTAGGTCATAGTTGCAGAGTCCCAGCTCCATATAATCCTTGCCCTCGTAGTTGGGCATGGCAAATAGTGCATTGATGGCTTGACTTCCAAACGCCACTGAGCGGCCCCTAACTTGAACAATAGCATCACCTTCGGCATTGGTGTTCGCATAAAACTCCTGAACCACACATACAATAGTTGACCTAGTTGGTTTTGTGAAATGGATCCATTGGGTCCCACAATCATGGCTAACAACTCGCCATCCTTTTTGTCAGGCCTCAACCCCCGCTCAGGAATTAGATTTCGCGCGACAAAAGAGGTTTTGTATCTTTTCCATGCCTCTTTGCTCATAAATTTTGCGTTGTTCCAAGCCTGTAGTGCGGCGGATGAGGAACTGACAATGCTAAGTTGTTGCCTCTTTGGTGCCATTTCAAAACTTTTAGCAGTTGGTATGCATACAAGCAGAAAACCCAGCTCAATACTCCCCTAAACTTATGTTCAAATATCCCCAACAATTTCAATGCTAAACAGCCTCAAATCAGTCTACTTTTTTATCCAGACAATTTATCGAACACCTAGAGTGCGTTCCTCAAAACCAATTTGGACAGACCTTGCTTGGAAGAACTCTAACCAGATTTTCGTCAGTGGAAATCACACAAATACAATGCAAGAGATGCAAAAATCCCAACAATGAACTCACCACTAGTTTCTGATTTGACTGAAATAAAAAATTACCTTGAATTGAAAAACCATAGTTTGAGTCTGCCCCTTTTGTTTTCTGTGTACACTGGCTAGGGGTCTACAAGGAATACTGGTGCCTGGATTGCTCTCTTATAATTGATCGAAGGCTAGGGGTGCTTGGTGTGAAGCAACAACATTTGGGATTACTTGGGTTTTATAGCGCTTGCTGAACTTGCCGAGAGAGAAGGGAAGTAATGGGCACAACTGCTGGCCTTCAGTGCGTTTTAAACAACAAAAATTTGTTCTGCCGGCGCCGTGGCACGGGCTGGCCTTCATTAATTGGTGCCACAGCGCGAGTTAGTAGTGGGCAAGGCAAGTTTATGGAGCCGCAGCGTGACCTAGCTATTGATATGTGGTGCTACAGCGAGGCCATGAACTTAGGAAATAAGCGTGGCGCCACGGCACAAGTTGCAGCACATTTGTTGGCACCATGGCGCGAGGACCAATTTCTGAGTTTTCCTTTCTGTAATATGCACATGCCAAGACAAGAATAAAAACTACACTACAAAGGCAAACATACATTATTAAAAACCCAATAAAACTATTATAACTCTGAGATTAATATACAATACATTATAATAAATATGCTGCCTGCAGATGATAGACACCAAAAACAAAAATGCACAATCTGACAGCTATATTAACAACTAAAGCGAAAAGACACAAAGTAAACTAGACATAAGTAAAGAAAAACAGATAAAATTTATACCGGGATGGGGGTGCCTCCCCACCAAGCGCTTGTTTTAAAGTCGTTGACTTGACTATACCGATGTCGTTCAATCCGGCTCATAAGCAAAAATGACCATTTCATGCCTCCTATTCGTCAATTCCTTTGGGTTTTTGGCAGACATGGATGATTGGTCATTCTTCTTTCCTTCATCCATCTAGTCATCCATCGGCACAAAGAATCTTTCGCCACTAGAATTATCCACTAATTCGCCTATTTTATTAAATTGAAAGCGTTCTTTGTGCTCTATTGGGCCCTCTCGGGTTTCCACAGTCGTGATTGTGGTTTCTAACTGTTGATTACTTTTGACAGTGTACCCATTGATGATCCTCTCTTCTTCTAGCTCAGCCTCCGCAGGTTTGTTAATTTGCACATTGACATTGCCCTCAACACTTTGGTGAGACTCATCGCCTTCTCCTCGCATATCCACCGTGCAATGCTCTACTACTCCATCATTGACCTCAATTATGACTGGTAGGAAGTTTGGCGGTGGATTTGTAATGGCACTGACGAGTTGCCACAATTGACTTTTGAGGCTCTGCAATGCGGCTTCTTGGCTTGTCATCCGAACCTCATTTTTCTCAATAAAGTTTGTGAGAATCTCTTCAAGCCTATTCTCTTCTTCTTGTGTTGAGTACTCAGGAAATCTGTCATTGGGTCGAGACGTCAACTCATACTGCGACGGAGACTTATATTCAAACTGAGATTCATGATTCGGATCATGATATTGTTCTTTACTGTAGTCCCAAGAGTTTGGATAACCCTGGCAGTTTGGATGATAGCAGATCGGTTTAAAGTTAGCTCGTTCCTGATGGTAGGCATTCTGAGTGTACTAACACTCAAGATTATCAAAAAACCTCAAGACATTTGCATTTTGAACTTGCAATTGCTTGAGTCCTTTTTTCGAGCTTGGTTATGTCATCCTCTCGTAAGGCCATTTGATAACATTGATCGTCCATAATCTGTAAACTTAAAGACAAAATGAAACGAAGATCAAAGAAATAAAAGAAATATATATATATATATATATATATATACGTTTAAAGTAAGACTAAATTGATTGAAATCAATATTGGATAATATTAGAATAATAGTTCCTCGACAGCGGCGCAAAAAACTTATTGGTCAGAAAACCAATCACTAAACACGCGCAATTATACGCGATCTAACAAGTAATACAATGATAAGTAGAATTTTGTACCCATGAGGAACTATGACTAATATTTACCAAGTCCGATCGTATAACTAAAGTCTTATTCAACAATGAAAGAAATGGAAGTGTGATTACTCTAGTTAAAACTAATTAACAAACCAAGTAAATGGATAACGAATGGTAATCGAAGGAAATACAAGCTAAGGTCACAACTTCACCCCACACAGGCATTATGTTGAACACCTGGTGTGCTATGCTTCATCAAACTAGCTACCCTTCTCTCTTTAGTCTTAATGGTCACGACAATTTGTCGATCGACAACACACAGGTGCCTATGCACCTCTGTCGAGGTATGCACAAACATATCTTCTCCAGATCCACCCAAAAGGGAATAGAACAGAAAAGAACGTCCAAGCTAGATACAATCCTACACATGTCTATGCGAATTAATCATAACAAGGATTTAAGCATAAGTTCTCTATTAGGTCACACGTGGCGCATAGATATATGTCTATTCTATGCATAACTTATGCAGTCGAAACCCACAATCACATGCCAATATATTTAGGTATAAATCTATCATTCTTCTATCGATATCATGTAGATTACCAAAATCATCGCTAATGTCTTAACGAGAATCATTAAGCATAAATATATTAAACCAAATCATATGGTGCCAACCAAAGAGATACGACAGTCAATTTAAATAACAAAGGGTTCCATTATAACCTTAGAGCCAATATTCAGTTCATAGCTATTGAACAAAATACGGTAGTAATAAAGATAACATTTATATAATACAAAATTAGAGGAAATAAATGGATAAGAGGAAACTCTGTCAAAGCCCTTCAATATCCATGCGTTCCACTACAATCAAGCTTTCTAATCCGTGTCGCTCACTGCTCTTGTCGCTCCAAGGATATGCTAGACTTCTCCCTAATCTACCTAATCTTTATTTACAGAGATAATCTAAGAGAAAGAAAGAGAAATTACAGAGAATGTAAGACCCCGAATTTTATGAAATAAAAGTATTCAATTTTTTTTAATTACTATTCATGAGTTACTATTCATGAGTTACTATTCATGAGTTACTATTCACGAGTTACTATTCACGAGTTACTATTCATGAGTTACTATTCACGAGTTACTATTCACGAGTTACTATTCACGAGTACTATTCATGAAGCATGATAATTTTTTTTTTTCGTAAGAAGGCATTACTCAATAATTGTTACAGTAATTACTGTTCAATATTTTATTTTATTGATTCAATAATTGCTACGTTGATATTTTATATTATTGTTGTTTCAATAATTGTCACGGCACAGTATTTTCCATTATCGGAGCAATAATTCATATTATCTGAATAATATTATTGAATAACATTATTGGCAATGCCTAGAAAGTTATGTCTAAGGAGAGGTTTGGTCACCTAATTGCGCGCCAGTAAGGAGAGATCCTTATTGGAAAGCCCCCTCTTTCTTAGGGAACTCACTTTTCATCAATATTGTGATTATGTAATATTATTTGTGAATAATTAATTATTGATTTTTATGATGAGAAAAAATATTTATTTTATGTGATATAGATGGAGAAAATTTTTAAAGTGACAATTGTTGAAAATTAATATTTTATCTTTTTCTGATAAAATAATTCATTTAAATATATTATTTTAATAATATAATAATGGTGATATTTTTACAATGAATGTTGAATATATGAGTATATGAGGAGGAAGAATATTTTTGTTACAATAAATGTTTAAAACATGTTAAACATGTCGGTGGACCCCATTTCTTGGTTCGAAATTTGATTATAGGCGTGTAAAATCGTCCGTTTGTGGATTTCGGTCAATTTCTGTTTGGAATTTGGAAAAACTTTCTTCTGCAAAGTTGTAGAGAATTGAATTTCCTATAAAAACTCATGAGATTCGAATTTTTTTAAAAGGGCTATTTATTATGAATTATTGAAGTTCTAAAGCTCAAATAATTGATTTTGGAAGTTTAAAATAATTTAAATAACAAAAACGTTTTTTGTGCAAGTCTTGTGAGGTGGGCTGTTTGGTGGCTGAGGTTTTGAAGCAAAATAAGTGTGCTTTGGAATAAAAATAATATATATTAATATTTTATTAAATTTTACGCTTTGGTGTTCTAAGTATTTTCCTATAAATAGGGTCTTAGGTTAGAATTGAAAATCACACCGAACTCAAGTTTTCTCTCTATATTATCGAGCGTATTCTTGTGAGTATTTTGAGTATACTTTGAGTATTGCTATATCTGGTTCGTTCAATTCGGCGTTATTCCATCGAAATCTTTGCTCTTTTTTGAGGTAAGGGATAGTAAAGGGATTTTAAGGGTTATTATGTTTTAGTTTCAAAATTTTTTGAACCTTCAAAATTCTGGAAAAATTTGAATGATATTTTGATGAGTTTTAGTAGATTGTGTCCAAAATGGCGATTTTTGGATGTATAGATTAGGAGTTATGGATTTTATGAGAAAAGACTATTTTAAAAGTAACTATTTATAACTCCTTGTGATTAACTCCAAAATTGATGAAATTTTTATTGGGAGTACATCTATATAATATCAGTATACCGTGTAAATTTCAGAAGTTTTGGATAAAAGTATAATTTATGATAAATGTTTAAATATTCGGTGGTTTTGGCCATATGAAAAATAGTAAATGAATTTTTAACATTTCGAGAAAAATATATGTTCAATATGGGACTATGTTATGCTAAATTCCAAAAAAAGAAATATTTTTAGAACTGATTTGGTATTTTTCATGAAAATATTCTAGTTATGAGTAAATGAATTAAATATGTTATGTGAAGTAAAAAAATTGAAAAATATGATTTATTGGCTTGAGAATCATATATGAGGTATATGAAGATTTTTATGAGGGTTTTGGTTAATGGTGATAAAATCTTATGAGTTTGGCATTTTATGATGATTAAATGCATTAATTAGTAAAGTGTAAACAATTTAATTAAATTGTTTATAAGTTTTAGAAATGATTAAAATATTATTGTAATATTAATAATATTAGATTATGAGATTTCTAAGTGATTTATAACATTTGGATTAAGGTGTTATAAATATGGATATGAATTTTATTATGAAACTTTATCTTTTAGGTATCGAGGTTACTATGCGTTACGTATACGGTACTATGTGTGAATACGAGGTACTATTCACGACAAATTGGTTTCTACTCCCGACCAAATTATCGTTGATTTATGAATCTTACTCTTGAAATTAAAACCATGTTTTGATTATATTATTTTTATATAACATTCTTATAACCCTAATGATAATATTTCTCTTTGACTTGAGTGTAAAGATGGGTAGATTATTGGTATAATCGTGACTATAGGTTCTCTTTGGCGATGGTGCAAAAGTTGAATTGTTGATTTGGTATGATCATGACCATTGAATTTATAATTGAATATTTTAGCTTAAGTGCAAAGGTGAATTAATCAACATGGTTATAATTATTGTTATATAACTTCGAAAATGATTATGTATTTCTTTGATATATGAATATCTTTGGCTCGTTGTGCAAAGATGACTTGTTGATGAATATCTTAGCAGAAAAGTGCAAAGATGAATTATTGATGAATATCTTTTGCTCGTAATGCAAAGATGACTTGTTGATGAATATCTTAGCTTTTGTAGTACAAAGATGAATTATTGATGAATATCTTTTTGCTCAGTAATGCAAAGATGACTGTGTTGAATATCTTTGCTTTTGTAGTGCAAAGATGAATTATTGATGAATATCTTTGGCTCGTAATGCAAAGATGACTGTTGTTGAATATCTTTGCTTTGTAGTGTAAAGATGAATCTGTTGATGAATATCTTTGGCCCGTGGTGCGAAGATGAATTTATTAGTATGATTATGAACAGAACTGTGATTTGGTATAACCATGATATTTGATGTTTCGGTAAAGACAATGTGATGAAAATTATCTTAAATCTCCGGATAAGAAGAGGATTTAGAACTACAATTATGATTATAAGTTATGTATGTGATTGTGGACAGGAATTGTTGATTGATGTTACAGGGATAAAATATTGTTGGTGGACTTTTAACATGGAGAAGATAATAGATTTTATGGTCTATTTGACTCTTCTAATGGATTGCTCATTCCGCTGCAACTATGGTTGAAAAGTTTTATCATCTACCATATGTTCTAAATCTCTGATTTATTACTGATGAAGACTATTGATAATTTATTTATCTTTAGTCATAATATTCTTTACTGAGCTAGTTGTGCTCACCCTTTTGTTTCACAATTCCTTTCAGGTAATAAAAGTGTAGCTGGGTTGAGCGGGGATAACAAGAGAATATAACGGTGGTCTATAGTTGTTGAGGTTCTCTCTAAAGAGTATGGAAATAATTTTATTGAAGACTTTAGTGTGTTTGTATTTTATACATCATTTAATAGTTATTTTGGTGAATTAAATAGGGTGAGGCGAACCCAACTTTGGAAGGGTGTTTTGTCACTATCATCATACAAGATGTCTAATGACATACAAACTCGTGTTATCATAAGACATGGTTGTGCTCATCCACTTCTTTGAGTATATTTACAAGCACTACCTATATAATCTTGGTGTTTGTTTGGAGTATAATACCCAATTAGAGACAGTGGAGATAATGATATGTCAAGAGAAGACTCACCATTGGGAAGAATATGATAGTAATCTTCTCATTTTTCTTTGGGGTCTATTGGGTCAACCAAGGATAATTACGTGGCCATATGATATCTACCATAACCTAAAAGCATGGCCTCCCATGTATAAAGGTTTCTCTTGAGCACTTCCCAAAGATTCTAATTTCTAAAACAGTTTTTGACTATACCTTTATGTAAGGTGTCATTGTGACGTACTTCTGATTGGTATATATTTGTATCCAAACTCACAAGATATGTGTTTGTTGTATTTTGCACGACAATTGTTATAATAAAGTTGTAGTTGTTTTCCGTACCATATATTTGGCGACTCAGAATGGGTTGGATGGAATGGACCTATTTTGGGGTCGTTACAGAGAAAAACTAATTTAATCTAAGATATCCTATTCTAAGGTCTGTGTTATAAGAGATGTGAAATACAGAGGCTCCTCCTGTGTTTTATACGTCTGCCTCCTTTAAGCTAGGACAAAATCATTTGTCTCTGCCTGGGCACCGGAGCTCACGCTGCGGCGCGGGCTATAGCCTTGTGGTTGGAGCTGCAGCGCCATGTCATTCAATAAAGAGACCGGAGCTCGCGCTGCAACGCGAGCCCAATAAGGAATAATGGCGCTGCGGCGCGAAGATGATGTCAACAAGGGCCAGGGTATGGCGCTGCGACGCGGCCAATAGGCTTGGCCTTGGCGTCGTGGCGCGAGTATGAAAAATATGACCATTTTACCCCTGAATGCTAGAAAACACCTGATAAGCCCTACATTGCATCGATTAAGCATAATAACACTATAATCATATAAAATCTACGAGAACAGGCAACTATTTAAGTTATAAAGTATCTAATTCGCGGGTATAAGTCCTACTCATCAAGTACATCAAAGCAGATAGAACAAAACACATTTCACCTAAATCTTTATACACATATGAGCTGCAAAAGAAGGGTGATATAGATGTGCATCAAATTCAATCATGTGATAATCTAGCCGACTTATTCACAAAGTCACTACCAAATGCAATGTTTACAAAAATTTGGGATAAGATCGGAATGCGTCGACTGAAAGACTTATAACAAATTTCATCAAAGAATAATGAATTCCTTTTGAGGGGGAGATATGTACTCTTTTTCCCTTTGCTAAGTTTTTTCCCAATGGGTTTTCTTAGCAAGATTTTTAATGAGATATAATCTCCTATCTTAGGAAATCAAGGGGGAGTGTTACGCTAGTATGATTTCCTCCCAAGTCAATCGTTATAAAACTAGGCCAATGTCCTAGTCTATGATGTAATTAATGTTGATGGATTTTCCCCTTTCCCTTGCCTATAAATGGTAAGTTTCTCTAATGAAAGAACACACCAAAAATAGAGAGAAAACCTCTAAACTTTTATCTTCCAAATCAGTTTATTTCTTTACTTCTATAAAAAAAATGATATTATTAGTTAACATTATTGGAAATGTCTAGAAAGTTCTGTCGAGAAAATGGGGTTAGGTTATCTAATTGCGCGCCAATAAGGAGAAATCCTTATTGGAAAGCCCCCTATTTTTTGGGAACAATCTGGTTGCTAGAATCGCTAGTCTATAATATCTATTATATTAATACATTAAGAGAATAATACAAAAAATGAAATAAGGTCGATGATGCAAGCAATGATGTCATAAGGGAGGATGAGGTAATTGATGATGTCATAGGGATAGTGAGGTAATCGATGATGTCATAAGAACGATGAGAAAGTGATGATGCCATAAATTATGGTAAAAAGACAATTATACCCTTACTCTGCAAAACCTATAAATAAAAACTCATTTTTCCTTCTTTTTCACCAATTCACTAAAACTAAGAAGAGAAAGTTAGAGAATGAGGATAAGAAAAAGAAGAGGAATATCCAAGAAGCAATCACACACGAACAACACAAAGTTCTGCTACTACACTATTGCAGTATCTAGTATCTTAGTAAGGTAAAGGATGTTATTTTTATTCAATACTCGTATGGGATATCATTTTCTTTCATACTTTATATTATGTAAGTGATATTGTTTCTTATTCCTAAATCTAAACTTACTATAGTAAGTATTGCTTCTATAATTTCTAAAATAATTAGAAATTCCTTGAGGTTTGCATTTCATCTATATCATTTCACGGGAATATTGGTCTAAACTTTCTTATTAAATTTTAATCTTTTCATGTCGGGGTACTATTCATACTAGAGTACTATTTATCTGGGGTACTATTCATACTGGAGTACTATTCATCCGGGGTACTATTCATGCCGGAGTACTATTTATGACAAAATTTAGTTTATTTTCATTGTCTAAATTATCATTGAAATATGAATCTTAAATATCATTCTTAAATTTTACTCCACAATTGGTCATCATGTTGACAATTTGGACATTTTTTTGAACTTGGATAAAATTAAATTATAAATATCTAATATTTACCCTTGATATCACTTTTATTCATCATTTATATCATTGTCATAATCCTCAGACTTAAATTGTGGTGAAAGTTATATTTGGTCCGTAGTGCAAAGATGAATCATTGATTGGTATGATTATAACCGTGAATTTTGTATTGATATAATCATTACCCTTGGTGTTACAAATAAATGCTTGTTGTGAAAGTTCTCTTTGGCCCATAGCGCAAAGATGGACTGTGGATTGACATGATTATGACCATTGGTGTACAAATGAATATCTTTGGCCAGTAATGAGAAGATGAACCGTTGATTGGTGTTATAAATGAATATATTTGGCCCGTAGTGCAAAGATGAACTCTAGATTGGTGTTATAGGGATAAAATATCAGTGGTCTACTTGACCCTTCTAATGGATTGTTATTTTTGCTGCAGTTGTTGATATAAAACTTGTTGTCTACTATATTTTATCAAATTTATCACTGTTAAAGAATAAGAATAATTTATTCTTCATTATATTCTTTACTGGGCTAGTTGAGCTCACCATTTACCTTTTTGTTCCATTGTTCTTCTCAAGAAATGAGAGTGTCGCTGGGACTAGTCGGGGAGTAGAGTAATGATCCTATATAATTACTATAGAAGTCTTCACTATGTTGTAAAATAGTGTGACAATAATTGTAACGAGTACTTAATTTGAGTGTGGATATTTTCGTATTATATACGTTATAATATTTGTATTGAAACTCATAGTATATGTGTGTGGTCATATTTTGTACAGCCATTTAATAGTTGTAAATAGGAAAGTTTGTATTTAAATTTTATAGTATGTATTTGGCGACTTAAAATGGGTTGTGTGGTGTGACACCCCCAGAATAGGTCCACACGACCCATTCTGGGTTGCCAGATGTGATGCCCCCAAAATAGGTATACAACACCCATTCTGAGTCGCCAAATACATGGTATATAAAGTAAACTACAACTTCAATAATACAATTGTCGTGCAAAATACGACAACACATACTGTGAGTTTAAATACAAATATTGTCTTCTAGACAATATCCACACTCAAATAAGTCCTCATTACAATTATTCAAACACTATTTTACAGAAATAGTGAGGACTGCTAAAACATCTTTCTAGAATCATCACTCTATACCCGATTTAGATCCTCGCTATGTTCTCACCTTCCGAGAAGAAAAATGGAACAAATAGGAAAAGGGTGAGCTCAACTAGCCCAGTAAAGAATATTATGACTAAGATAATATACAACAAATTAGCATTAGTTTTCAACAAGGAAAAATCTGATAAAATATAATAAATAACAAGTTTTAGATCAACAACTGCAGCAGAAACAACAATCCATTAGAAGAGTCAAGTAGAGAATGAGTTCTACTATCTTCTCAGATTAAAAAGTCCATCATCAATATTTTATCCTCATAACAACAATCAATATACTTCTTTAATCAAATATTCATCTTTGCACTACAGTGCCAAAGATATTCATTTGTATCACCAAATTGGTCATGTTCATCTCAACACTGCTCATCTTTAGACTACGGCCAAAGATATTCATCGATTAATCATTCATCTTTTGCACTACGGCCCAAAGATATTCAAGAATATCATCATTTAGGACCGAGGATGATGAAAAATATTTTAAAGAAAATGAATCCAAAGGAGATGTATGACAAATAGTAGGGATTCGTATAATAGTTTATCCAAGATCAATAATACTTCATAAATACCAATTTTGAAGCGTAATTCAAAAATAAAAGATCAAAACATGGATACAATCAAATATAGTAACCATAATAGACATCTTGGACAAAAAGAAAATTTCATTTTTTTGGTGAATAATTAATCGTATTCGTGAATAGTGCCGTATCGTGAATAAAGGCGAAGATACGTGAATAAGAACTCCAACACAAAAGTTCCAAATTTGATAAAAATGTTCACCAATATTTCGGCATAATGATATTGAAGAAAATAATATCATTTAAGAAGAAAATAACATCCCTTACCTTAAAAGAGCAGTACTTCTGACTTGAATATCGGATATAACGCTGAACGAACTTGCGCCGTATAGCAACACTCAAGATATCTTAAATACTCACAAAAATATGCTTGATAATATAGAGAGAAAGAAAACTTGTTTCTGGTATGATTTTTAATTCTAACATAAGCACCTATTTATAGAAAAATGCTAGAACGCCAAAGGAGACTAAAATAATAAAATATTTATTTTTCATTTCCTTCTGTCTACGCCTACCTTATTAGAAAGCCATCAGTAAGCTAGCCTTCTTGGAATAACAATTCAGCCCACATGTTTTGAAAAGTAAAAGTGGGTCCCACCCATAATTTTAATAAAAATTATTTTATTTTCCGAAACTTCAATAATTCATAGAAAATAGCCCGTTTATCAGAAAAATACGAATTTTATGTCCATTCCACACGAAATCGAATTCTCAACAACTTTGCAGCTTTAAGTTTTTCCAAATTCCAGACAGAAAATATCCAAAATCCACAAACGGATGATTTTTAACACCTTTAAAATTCATAACAAATCATATGTTCATTTTTAACGGTTCAAAATTTGTGGATATATAATCAACTTATATATGTATAACACATCCAAAAATTACAACGATCCAACTAGTTTGATCAAAATTTGAACTCACGAAAATAGAGCTTTAAGAACAATCGATTTGATCTTTTAATACTTCCAATCCGACAAAATACTGATAAAACACCTCAACATTAATTCCTTTATTTATAACCACATAAATAAATCCATCATTTATATCTGCATCAAATAAATATTTCCTTATCATATAAATCAATAATTAATTATTCACAAATAATATTACAGAATCACAATTATGACAACCAGGCAGTTCTCAGGAAAGAGGGGGCTTTCCAATAAGGATTTCTCCTTACTGGCGCGCAATTAAGTGACCAAACCTCTAATTGACAGAACTTTCTAGACATTGCCAATAATGTTATCTAATAATATTATTCAAATAATCTGAATTATTGATCTGATAATGGAGATACTGTGCAGTGACAATTATTGAAACAACAATAATATAAATTATCAACGCAATAATTATTGAATCAATAAAATAAAATATTGAACAGTAATTACTGTAACAATTATTGAGTAGTGCCTTCTCACGTAAGAATTAATAGTTCAAAAATACTGTGCAAAACCGTGTGCTACTGTGCAATAATGTGTATTACTGTATTTTAACCACCGGGTATTCCAACAGTGTTAACGGTAATCATTACGTCGTTATTTATAACAACTCAAATTTGTCATTTTCTTCATCCGATGCGGTTATTCTCATTATGGGGCCCACAAATGGTTGGCCTGTCATTTAATATTCCCTAAGCGTAAAGAATATTCCATGACTAAACGAATATTCCCCGACAACAATGAATATTTTATAACAACTTGCATATTTTGAAAAAAAAAATCATATATCACCCTTAACTTTAACTTTTATCAATTTAACCATTTACTGAATAGTAATTATAAGAAAAATTGAATACTTTTATTTCATAAAATTCGGGGTCTTACACCAGATATACAGTACATAATCCAAATAAAAACTTCTTTTATACAACTATTAAACTGTCGTGCAAAATACGACAACACATAAGCTATGAGTTTCAATACAAATAATAGTACTCACACTCCAAATTAATGATATTCTACATAAAGGTACAGTCGATAACTGTTTTATGAATTAAAATCTTTGGAAAATGCTCAAGGAATCCTTCATATATGAGAGGCCATGCATCTAAGTTATAATAGATATCATATGACTTGAGAAACTTTAACAGTCACGGACCATCATTCTATTCCCCTGTTATCCCCGCTCGGCCCAGCTACACCCTTATTACCTAAAAGGAATTGTGAAGCAAAAGGGTGAGCCAAAATAGCCCATTAAAGAATATTATAACTAAGATAATGTAGAACAAATTATCCTTAGTCCTCAACGGGGAAAAATCTGATAGAATACAATAGAAAACAATTTTTAGATCAACAACTACAGCGGAACTAGAAATCCATTAGAAGAGTCAAGTAGAATATAATGTCTACTATCTCTTCTAAATTAAAAGTCCATCATTAATATTTTATCCCTGTAATACCCATCAACAGTTCTTTGTTGTACCCAAGACAAAGAGCACTTTCATCACATGTCTTCACCTGAACCACCAAAGATTATAGTTAAATTCATAATTCATATTTATAATCATGTAAATCAACAGTCCATCTTTGCACTACGAGCCAAAGATGTTCAACTGTAAATCAAATAATCAACAGTCCATCTCTGCACTACGATCAAAGATGTTCAACTGTAAAACCAATAATCAACAGTCCATCTTTGCACAACGGCAAAAAATGTTCAACTGTAAAACCAATAATCAACTGTCCATATTTGCACTACGGGCCAAAGAGGACTTTTATCACATCATTTATATGTAACATTACAGGTCATGATTATACCAATACACAATTCCTGGTCATAATCATAACAATCAACATTCCATCTATGCACTATGGGCCAAATATGACTTTTACTACATCATTTGCCTGTAACATTACAGGTCATGATTATACGAATACACAATTCCTGGTCATAAACATACCAATCAACAGTCCATCTATTCACTACGGGCCAAAGATGACTTTTATCACATCATTTATTTGTAACATTACATGTCATGATTATACCAATACACAATTCATAGTCATAATCATACCAGTCCATCTTTGCACTACGAGCCAAAGATGTTTAACTATAAAACAAATAATCAACATTCCATATTTGCACTACGGGCAAAGATGTTCAACTGTAAAACCAATAATCAACAGTCCATCTTTGCACTACGGCAAAAAAAAATTCAACTGTAAAACCAATAATCAATAGTCCATCTTTGCACTTCGGGCCAAAGATAACTTTTACCACATCATTTGTCTATAACATTACAGGTCATGATTATACCAACACACAATTCCTGGTCATAATCATAACAATCAACAGTCCATCTATGCACTACGGGCCAAATATGACTTTTACCGCATCATTTGTCTGTAACATTATAGGTCATGATTATACCAATACACAATTCCTGTTCATAAACATACCAATCAACAGTCCATCTATGCACTACGGGTCAAAGATGACTTTTACCACATCATTTGTTTGTAACATTACAGGTCATGATTATACTAGTACACAATTTCTGATCATAATCATACCAATCAACAGTCCATCTATGCACTACGACCAAAGATAACTTTCACCACAATATAAGTATGAGAATGATGACAATGATATAAGCATTCAATCAAGTGAGATCAAGGATAAATATCAGAAATTTATAATTCAATTTATTCAGAGTTCAACAATATCCAAATTGACAACATGATAACTAAATGTGGAATAAAATTCAAGAATGATATTTATGTATCAAAAATAATTTGGATAGAAAAAAAATCACTTTTATCGTGAATAGTACCCCGCGAATAGTATCCGAATGAATAATACCAAATGAATAGTACCCCGTCATGCAAAGTACCCCAAATAAATAGTACCACGAGTGAATATTACCCGAATGAATAGTACCAAATGAATAGAAACCCTTCATGCAAATCACCTCGAATAAATAGTACCTGAATGAATAGTACTAAATGAATAGTACCCCCTCATTCAAAGTACCCCGAGTGAATAGTACCCCGAATGAAAATATTGAAATTTAATAAGAATGTTCACACCAATATTCCAATGAAACAATACTAGATGAAGCGCAAAACTCAAGAATATTGTACTAATTTCAGGGATTATAGAATCAATACTTATCATAGTAAGTATAGATTTAAGAATATGAAAATAAATAATATACAAAGTCGCAAAATGGATTTTCACCGTAATCTCAGAATCAAGGTTGATGATCATTTCATTAAATAAAGAATTAATACGAAGGATAATATCCCTTACGATTACAAATGTTCACACCAATATTCCAATGAAACGATACTAGATGAAGCGCAAAACTCAAGAATATTGTACTAATTTCAGGGATTATAGAATCAATACTTACCATAGTAAGTATAGATTTAAGAATATGAAAATAAATAATATACAAAGCTACAAATGGATTTTCACCTGTAATGCTGTAATCCGCGTTGACAGATCATTTCATTAAATAAAGAATTAATACGAAGGATAATATCCCTTACGAATACAAAAAGTAGTATACCTTACAAAATAACACTGTGACGCCCCCAAAATAGGTATAAAACACCCATTCTAAGTCGTCAAAATACATGGTACAGAAACAACTACAACTTTATTAATACAACATAAAAACTGTGAGTTTAAATACATATATTGTCATCTAGACAATATCCACACACAAATAAGTCCTCATTACAATTATTAATACACTATTTTTACATAATAGTGAGGACTACTAGAATCACTTCAAGAACCATCATTCCACACCGCGACTAGTACTCGCTACATTCTCGCTTCCTGGGAAGAAAAATGGAACAACAAGGAAAAGGGTGAGCTCAACTAGCCCAGTAAAGAACATTATGACCAAGATAATATAGAACAAATTATCATTAGTCTTCAACAAGGAAAAATCTTATAGAATACAATAGACAACAAGTTTTAAATCAATATTCGCAGCGAAAATAATAATTCATTAGAAGAGTTAAGTAGAGAATGAAATCTACTATCTTCTATATATGAATTTAAAAGTTCATCGTCTATCTTTTATCCCTGTAACATCAATCAATATATAACTGAAATCAAATATTCATCTTTGCACTACAGGCCAAAGATATTCATCAGTTGGTCATGTTCATCTAAACACATGTTCATCTTTGCACTACGGGCCAAAGATATTCATCAGAAATCATTAATCTTTGCACTACAGGCCAAAGATATTCAATTATATCATCATTTAGGACTGAGGATGATGAAAAATATTTTAAAGAAAACGAATCTAGTGAAACAAAATAATAACTATTAAGGATTCATATTTCAGCTATTCCATGTCCAAAAATACCTCATAAATAATCATAGTGGAGTAAAATTCAAGAATGATCAAAACATGGATACAATCAAAGCTAGTATCCATAATAGATATTTTGGACGAAAAACAAAAATTTGATTTTTCTGTGAATAATGTCTTATTTATGAATAGTACCGTATACGTGAATAGTGTCGTATACGTGAATAGTAACTCCGACACCAAAAGATAGAAATTCCACAAGAAAATCATCATGCTTCGTGAATAGTAACTCGTGAATAGTAACTCATGAATAGTAATCCCAACATGAAAAAGTTCCAAATTTGATAAAAAGTTCCAACCAATATTTTGGCATAATGATATTGAAGAAATAATATCACTTACGAAGAAAATAACATCCCTTACCTCAAAAGGATAGAACTTCTGACTTGAATACTGGATATAGTGCTGAAAAAAACTTACACCGTACAACAACACTCAAAGTATTAAAATACTCACAAGAATACGTTCAATATATCGAGAGAGAAAGAGAAAGAAGATTTCAGTTTCTGGTGTGATTTTCAATTCTAACCTAAGCACCCTATTTATAGGAAAATGCTTAGAACACCAAAGCAGAAAATTTAATATAATATTAATATATATATATATATAAATTTTCAAGCCCACCTTTGAAATCAGATCTTAGCATTTTCCTCATGCCAATCTTCTAGAAAAAAGGTAAGAAAAAAGTTTTTCATAAATAAAATATTTAAAACTTCTAAAAATCAATTATTTTGGAACTTCAGAACTTCAATAAATAGCCCTTTTATCAGAAAAATTTGAACCACATGTCTTTTTCATAGGAAATTTCATTCTCTACAACTTTGCAGAAGAAAGTTTTTCCAAATTACAAACAGAAATTGACCGAAATCCATAAACGGACGATTTTACATGCTATAATCAAATTTCAATCAAGAAATGGGGTCCACCGATACACAAAACATGTGTTAATCATTTAATGCAACAAAAATACTCTTCCTCCTCATATACTCATATATCCCACATTTATTATAAAAATATCATCATTATTATATTATAATAATATAATAAAACATTATTTTATCAAAAAAGATTAAATATCAATTTTTAACAATTGTCACTTTAAAATTTTTTTCCATCTATATCCACATAAAATCAATATTTTCTTCATCATATAAATCAATAATTAATTATTCACAAATAATATTACAGAATCACAAGATCTTGGCAACCAGTGCCGCTCCTGGAAAGAGGGGCTTTCAATAAGAATTTCTCCTCACTTGCCGCAATTGATTAGGTGACCAAACCTCTCCTTGAGCAGAACTTTCTAGACATTGCCAATAATATTTTCTAATAATATTATTCAAATAATATGAATTATTGCTTCGATAATGGAAAATACGTGTAGTGACAATTATTGAAACAACGAATATAAAATATCAACGATAATTATTGAATCAATAAAATAAAATAATTGAATAAGAACTACTATAACAATTATTGAGTAGTGCCTTCTTACGTAAGAATCAATAATTGGTGCAATACTGTACATCTTGTGCAACAACGCATTATTCTTGTTTTTAACCACCGGGTATTCCAACAAAGTGTTAATTGAGTAATAAATACGCCGTTATTTATAAACAACTTATACTTGTCTGCTTTTCTTCATCAAATCACTTTCCGTTATGGGGCCCACACAAAGGTCATACCGTCAGTATAAATATTCCCACAAAGAGAATATTCCACGACTAAAACGAATATTCTCCGACAACAATGAGTATTTTATAACCACTTGCTTATTTGAAATATTTGCGCATTTTACCCATAACTAACCACATTAATCAAATCAACCCTTACTATTTCAAAATAATAAATAGAGGAATTAAATTTCATTTATTAATAATTTGGGGTCTTACAACCTCCCCTCCTTATGAAATTTCATCCTCGAAATTGATGTACGTACCTGGTGTTTCGAAAAGATGAGGATACCTCGCTTTCATTTTCGTTTCCAACTCCCAGGTCATTTCCTCAATAGCATAGTTTCTCCACAAAACTTTAACTTGTGGTATGACCTTCGTACGTAGGACATGCTCCTTCCTATACTAGATCTTGATAGGTACCTCTTCATATGTTAAGTCTTCGGCTATCTCGTCCGGTTCTAACTCAATAATGTGGTTTGGGTCTTTCAAATATTTATGTAGCACAGATATATAAAAAACATTATGAACACGAGACATACTTGGAGGTAACGCGAGTCTATAGGCCACATTTCCTACTCGATCAAGAATCTGGAATGGACCAATAAATCGTGGATTGAGCTTTCCTCTCTTCCCAAATCTTGTAACTCCCTTCCTTAGAGCCACACACAACAATACATGATCCCTAATACTAAATTCCACGTCCTTTCGATGAAGATCCGCATAACTCTTTTGTCGATCCTGTGCCGTTTGTATACATTGTCGAATCATTTGGATCTTCTCTGTAGTCATTCGTACCAACTCTGGTCCCAACAACGTTGCTTCTCCCACCTCATCCCAACATACTGGAGAGCGACACTTTCGTCCATACAATGCTTCAAATGGAGCCACACCTATACTTGCCTGATAACTGTTGTTGTAGGAGAATTCCACCAATGGTAGGTACTTATCTTAACTCCCTTTGAAATCGAGGACACAAAGTCTTAATAGATCTCCAAGAGTTTGAATAGTTCTCTCTGATTGCCCGTTCATTTGAGGATGGTATGTCGAACTGAACCGTAAATCCGTGCCCATAGCTTTTTGCAAGCTAACCCAAAATCTTGAAGTGAATCTTGGGTCACGATCTGAAACTATGGATACTGGCATTCCATGCAATCTCACAATCTCAGTTACGTACATTCGAGCAAGATGTTCAAGGGAATAAGTCTCCCGTGTCGGCAAGAAATGAGCAGACTTGGTTAATCTATCAATAATAACCCAAATAGCATTTATTTCTTGAGAAACCGTGGGAAGACCCATAACAAAATCCATGGTAATGTGTTCCCACTTCTATTTCGGAATCTCAAGTGGTTGCAACAGACCCTTTGGCACTTGATGCTCCGCCTTTACACGTTGACAAGTTAAACGCCTTGAGATAAACTTTGCAATCTCTTTCTTCATATTGTTCCACCAAAATGTATGTCGAAGATTACGATACATTTTGGTACTTCCAGGATGGATTGTAAATGGTATATTGTGTGCCTCCATCATGATTCTATGCTTCAAGTCAGAATCGTTAGGAACACAAAGTCTGGAGTGGACTCGAAGTATTCCTTCTTCATCGATTCTTGCTTCTGGAATAGTACCTTCTTGTACTTTCTTCTTCATACGCATCATCTCCGGATCTGTGGCTTGAGCAACTTTAACTTTATCGATTAAAGTTGGTTCTATGCGTATACTTGACATCATCGCACTCGTTCCTGCATATGATCTTCTACTCAACGCGGCGTACCACTACATTTGTTTTTCCAGGATGGTATTGAATAGTGTGGTCGTAATCTTTCAAAACTCGAGCCAACGTCGTTCTTAGTATTTTAAGTTCTTTTGAGTGAAGAAATATTTGAGGCTTTTATGGTTTGAATATATCTCCACTTTCTCCCCATATAGATAGTTCCTCCGGATCTTTAATACAAAACGACTCATCGCTAACTCTAGATCATGGTAGGATAATTCCTCTCATATTCTTTAAGTTGTCGCGAGGCATAGGCTATGACTTTCCCACGTTGCATGAGAACACATCCTAGCCCTTTGCCTGAAGCATCGCTGTAGATAACAAATTCATCCAAACCATATGGTAATGTCAAAAAAGGTGCCAAAATGAGTCTCCTCTTGAGATCTTCGAAGCTCTTCCCACATTCCTTGCTCCATTCGAATTTTGTATCTCTACGAGTCAGCTGCATTAATGAAATAGCGATTCGAGAATATCCTTCAACGAATCTCCGATAATAACCAACTAAGCCTAGAAAGCTATATATTTCGATTACCGACTTAGGTTGCTCTCAACTGTGACTCATATCCCAACCTTGGATAGCAAGTCACAATGACACCTATCAGTTTACTATGGCACGAATATGGCGTCCCCTACGGAGAGTCTGGCTTTGGTGCATTCCACAAAAGAAGTCACCAGATAGAGGCTCGGTTATCAACTTCTATAGTTGGGTTTTTTTTTAACTCTTGAAGTTCAATAGGAGCCATTCGATATGAGATTTTAGAAATAGGTTTTATACCGGGTTCAAAGTCGATACAAAATTCAATATCACGCTCTG
Source organism: Panax quinquefolius (assembly GCA_020205615.1). Taxonomy (NCBI): domain Eukaryota; kingdom Viridiplantae; phylum Streptophyta; class Magnoliopsida; order Apiales; family Araliaceae; genus Panax; species Panax quinquefolius. The sequence continues at coordinate 133,582,410 of CM035169.1, forward strand.
GGAGTAGGCCAAAATTTTTTTCGTGAAATACGTCGGAAATTTACTAACAACGAAATATCATTCAAAATCGGCGTATTTTTGTTCAAGTCCATAACATGGCTAAGAAAGCTTGACATCCATTTTCAATAAACGAATGACTTTACTGACGATATGAAAGAGTTTGACTTCAATGGTTTGGTTACTTAAATTAGAATAATAGGTTGCTTAGGAATATGAAAACTAACAACCTTACAAAAGCAATCAATTTGGCATGATGAGTAGTTAACCAATCAAACCCTAAAATCACATCAAAAGCAAGTATCTTTAAAGAGATAAGGTCAACAGGTAATGTGATGGTGCCAACTTGGATCAAACAAGATTTATAAACAGTGGATGTGATGAAAGTTTCTCCTAACGGAGTCTCCACAGATAAATCAAAGTCTAATTTCTCCGGAGTCAAGTTTAAATGTTGAGCACAAGCAGGAGAGATAAAAGAATGGGTAGAACCGGTATCTAATAAGGTATAGACTTTGCAAAAATTTATAATTAACTAACCCGTGATACCTTCGTTCAAGTTCCTCGCATTTTGAGCAGTCACGACAAACGCTCTTCCAGGAACCGTTGACTTTGACTTGTTCATATCCGCCTCTGGTGCCACCATCCCAACTGGGCTTAACTTTGCTGTAGAGTACATTCCACCCGTCATTGCTTCGTCAATTCACGATCCATGATTTCAATCATTACTCTCAGATCCATATCGAATTGGGGTTGGCCGCTCTGCGTAGGTAATTTAATCAACTCGATGTTGGATTCTCCCAATTGCTGTCCAAAAAGTGAAATCCATTTCATCTATTTTGGCCTTATTGGATCGGACGTCTTTTTCTACAATATCAACGTGTCGTGTAGCTTTTACCCATGCATCCTCCATTCTCATTCGTTTGGTTGCTTCTTCTTTCATCAGAACTTTGATCATAGCATTCTCAGATTCCAGCTCTAATATCTTATACTCATCGAAAGAGTGCTTACATTCAAGCATCGCACATCGGGTAACACAATTTAGAATTGTTGCATCTCTTTGCTCCACACATCACCTTTCTTGGATTCTACTGACTGCTCTTCTAACTCATGAATACAATTTTGTAATTCTAAATTTCGATCATAAAATTCTTCTAATAAATTCTCCTCAGGTTCCTCTTCTTCCTCTTCTTCCTCACTCTAAGCTGCTACCTCTGCGACTATCTCGGGTGCAACTATTAATTCTTCACTCACCACATGGATATCTCTAATTCTTTCTTCGCCTAACATCACATTATCTTGGTTGGCGATTAGAGCTTTCTCCACGGTCTCATTCACTCCATTGTTAATATTTTCAGCTGCCATTCTCAAATACTGCCACAAAACAAGGGTTAATTAAAAAAATTGACATGCAACATAATAACCTTATACTCTGACCAACCAACAAATAAGCTTAGGTAGGACACACTAGCGAAGGATTTACTCGTCTCTCCCCTCTTAGTTTTATTCCCCGATCTCCCCCAGAGATCATATCCCTAAGCTCTGATACCAACTGTGACGCCCCCAAAATAGGTATACAACACCCATTCTGAGTCGTCAAAATATCCAGAGTTAAAGTTTATCCAGAGTTTAAAAATATCCAAATTGTCAACATGATACTTGTAACGATCGAGAAATTTATAATTTAATTTAAATATTTATGAAATTAAATAAATATTTTATGTAAATTATTTATTGGGGAAAATAAATAATTGATGAATTGTGGTGAATTAATTTGGTAACTAAATTAATTAATGTTAATTTGAATAATGACAATTTTATCTAATGGATTTAATTTAAGGAAATAATTAAATTAAATCAATTACTTAATATTTAAGAAAATAATTAAATTAAATGAATTGTTTAATTTAAAGGAAATAAATAAATTAAATAAAGCGATGTGTCTAATTTATTAATTAAATTGGATATATAATTATTTATTAATTATAAGTATAATAATGATAATAAGATTTTTATTATTATTATTATAAGCTATTTAATGTGTTGCATGTGTGACAAGTGGAACTATATAATATAAATAATATAATAATAATCTAGTTTGGGAGTTTTGGTTAGCCAAACATGGCCTTGTGGCCTTTGGCTTATTTTAATGTACGCCCATTAGTTTTTTTTAACAGATAACCACGATTATCAGTTGGGTTATTTCATACTTCGCGTCTTATTTTTCTCCTAAGACTGAAGAGTAGAGTTGAGAGAGAGAGAGAGAGCTTGGAAGAAGAGAGAAAAAAAAACGCAGAGAGAATTGCTCGGAGATTGAGGGTTTTGTTGTGGAAGGAATTGAAGCCACTACATATCAATTGCTTCAATAAACAAGGATTAAGGTATATTATAGTTCTAATTTTTATGTTTTGAGTTCTCTGTGAAAAGTTTCTGTAAATTATTAAGTCTCGATGGATGATTGTATATATATGTACATATAGTTTGGTAGAATCTGTTAGTCACCATATTTGAGTTTTATTAGAATAACCAAACACATAAAATTGGGTTTGAGGAAGGAATTGAAATAACAGTGTTTATATTCATCTAATATGGCTTAGAAAGTACAAAATTTTATGCCTTATATGTGTTGTAATCTGCGAATTAAAGTTGGATTGTTATAATATGTTAAGAAACGAAAGCGACGCAGTTCGAATCGTGTCAAATGATTAAGAAATGAATTCGTGGTGATCAAATTCGTTAAAAATATAAAAGTGAAGAAATTTGGAAAATTATAGTTTTGATACTTCAAATTCGTATATGTGTGATGTTTTTATATATAGAATGATGAATAACAAGTGTAGCTACGTTAGTACAAAGTTTTAGATGTTGAAGTGGGTAATTTTCTGTAGAATTGGGATGTTTGACCAAAATAGAGTCTGATTTAGAGTTTACGCAAAAAGCTGAATCCCGATCAGGCATCATGGCCTTGCGGTTGTCATGTGAACGCATGACATTTGGGCATGGGCACGCATAAGCGTCATGCGCGCGTGGTTAACAGATGTATTCTTGGCGACCGCCAGCAGTAGTCGATCATAGCAGTGAAGTCTGCTTAATTGTAGGTCATGCATAATGAACTTGGGTTAGTTTAACATGCATGTTAAGGATATTAAAACATAACATGGACTACAATAACAGACTATAAGGTCTTGTAATACAAAGTGTAAAAGAGTTTTAGGTGATTGTTAATTGAGTTTTATAATGAAACTAAAAGTTATGTTTTCAAAAGTTAAATATAAATGATAAGGTTTATAGTGTGATTTCAGAATCGTTAAGGTGTTAACCAACGTGGTTAGGTGCTAGGATAGGGTTATGACCTAAATGATAGTTTAAACCCCTAAAGCTAATGTTCATACAACTAATTGTTGTTGCGATTTTTAATGATGTATGTAGGGTAATTGGAGATTATATTACATTTGTGTAGCTTATAAACAAGGCAAGTTCTCTAACTCTACTTTCATAATTGTGCAAGTTTCTAAACTTTAACTCTTTACATTGAGCAAGCTTTCAAACTTCATTCTTTTATTAATAAATGCAAGTTCCTAAAATCTATTGAGCAATATTATTGATTCTATTCTTATATACGTTTGATTAAGCTCTTGCAACCTAATTCGTTATATCGAGCAAGTTTCAATTTTCTAATTATTATACAAAGCATATATTGTTCTAATACGTCGATTCAAATGAAATTGTTCTAATTCTTTTGAACATAGTACTTTGCATGTGTATTATGTTTATTCAGTTATATATTGTTAATATCCGATCTTTGACTTTGATAGCCTTGTTTAGTTATACATTCTTGTATTAAACCTTTATTGACGGAAATTTAATAAGTGTTCTAAAATTCTAGAAACACTGATAAGCTAGTTCTAAACTAAACTTTCTTTAGTGTGGAAATTCTAAATTCAAACTGAGATGAACAACCCTAACATAGGGGATTTTGTACGTATAACGTTTAGATGTTTGTGCACAATACATGGTACAAAGGGTTGATCCCCCTGAGTACCTTAAGAAGAGTCGGTACAATCTAATGGTTGTTAAGGTAATAATACCTAAACACCGTGGACATAGTTCGTGGTCTTAAGACCCTCAGATAATTAAAGTTCGAACTTGTTTTCTATTTTGATTTGTAGAACAAGTTCTTTATTATTCAGTATTCGTTGTTCACTCTCATGTTGTTATTATACTATCTTTATGTCAGTGAGCAATTGTTTGCTCACTCTTGCAATTAAACAATGCAGCTAAAGTCGAAAGAGGTGATAAGCCATCTACTAGCAAGGGAAAGGGCAAGATGTCCAAGTGTTGAAGAATTAATTAAAGTTTATTTAAATGCATGAAGTTATAAGACTTTTTTTATTTTATAATGTATTCCGCAAACTGATGTAATAATTTAAGGTTAGATTACCTAGGATTGTTTAATAGATGATGTAACCCTTTAATGGGAAAGATTATTGTTTAAGTTATTTAATGTTTTATCCTTTATCATGGGTAGTTAGATGTAATTATTTTGATAGTGAGCACCAAATTCGGCGGAAATGAAGTACCCGGATTTGGGGGTGTCACATGTTGGTATCAAAGTTTTAGGTTATGAACCTTAGGTGGGGAAAACCTTAGGAAGTAGCCTTTAAGAAGTCAGAAAATATAGAGGTGTTTAACTCTTATCGGGTTTTAAGAAGTGGATTAAGGCATCCATTGAAGCAAAATAATAAAAGACATGATGTGCTACGTGTTAATAACTTATGTGATCGCGAGTATCGATAATGTTAAGTAAAATTTAAAATATTTTGTTGTCGGGATGTCTGATGAAGGAGGATCCAGTCCAGCTAGAGAGGTGATACCTCAGGTACCTATAGGCAATGAACCCCGCGATATTCACATAGTGCGGGAACAGTTGATCAAGGAGGATGAGCATGTGACCGATCCCGAGTAGGATAGTCTTGAAGAGATAGAGGAGGATGATGATGAGGAGGATCCTGTGAAGTTTCCACCAAACTCCGTATCGGCTGAGATGTATGATGCCTTATATGATCGTAACATAGAGTTACAGGAAAATGTAGAGGAACTGAAGGAGATGGTTGATATGCATCACGTTGCGTTGGAACAGAAGGATGTAGAGATTCAGGAACTTGATTCAAAACTTGGAAACACAGAATGAGATCTAGTTCATACCAAGGGTCAGCATGAAGACCTGTTGGCAGTGAACGAGAAGATGAAGACTGACATGGAGAAGTTGAAAGATGACTTCAAAGAGGAAACAACTAAAGCGTCTGAAGAGCAGAGGGCGCTTGGATGAAGGCGACTCAACGTCACGAACCCGTCTTTGAGGCTAAAGTTCAAGTGAAGAAAGCCAAGATGAAGGAGATGGATTATGCTTTTAATTCTGCGATTGATAGGGCTCAGGATCGAGTCCATTATTACCCATCTCAGTTTGAAGACTCGCTGTGGTTCGTGATGGATCGTAGAACGGCTTATCGTATCATGGAGGAGGAACGTCGAGAAGCCTTACGACGTCTTAATATGCCTAGATAGAATAAGAGTGATAATAATATGTGGTTAATTATGTTAATAAATAAATTGTGAATCCCTTATTTTGAGGTAAATAAAGGGATAATATAAGTATGTAATCCTGAAACTTGTCTAGTTCAGGAAAATGGATGTTATTAGCAGTTATGCTATCTTTAGTATGTTTTAAAACAATATGAATGAATAAAATATTAGAGTTTATTTGAAATATTATGTGATATAGATTTAATCTTGGAATTTTTAAGTTAAACTTCAAATACCCAAGAAGTGGAGTAATGAACTAATAAGCGTATGTTCTAACAGAAAATGCCTCCTAGAAGAAGATAACCACGTCAACAAGCACCTCCTGAGGGGTCTACTAATAATAACAACGAGACCAACTCTATTCTGGTACAGCAGTTGGTAACTTTGTTGATGGGAGCACTTACGAATCAACCGCAAGCTCAAGTTATAACTTTCAAGGAATTCAAAGTGGTTGGACCGCCAGAGTTTCAAGGGTCTATGAATCCAGTGGAAGCCCAAACCTGGATCATGGAAATGGAGAAGGTGTTTGACGTTACTAGAGTTAATGAAGATCAAAAGACTGCATTCGTGACGTTCATGCTGAAGTCTTAAGCTAGCTACTGGTGGCAGGAAAATAAGGTTCGTGGAGGACAAGGAGTGATAATGTGGGAGAGATTTAAGGAGATGTTCTTTGAAATGTACTTTCTAGCGAGTTCTCGGAATCAGTTGGAAGTGCAATTTCTGGAGCTTAAGCATGGAACTATGACGGTGCCATATTATGTTGCGAAGTTTAACGAGTTGGCAAGGTTTGTAACTTATCAAGTTAATACGGATAAGCGTAAGGCGAGAAAGTTCAACAAGGATTGAAACCCTGGCTGTATAGCAAGGTTTCAATGTTCCAGTTAAATATATTTGTTGTTGTACTAGAAAAGGCAATCATCGTAGAAGGTGGAAGTGATGCCTTGACCAAGTACAATCAAGAACAAAAGAAGAGGAAAAATGATAGTGAAAATAAGGCTGATGGAAGTAATGTTGGAAGTAACAATCAGAAGAGGAAGTGGAACGAGAATTCGACTATAGGAGGACAGCAAGAAAGTCAACAGAAGAAAAAATTTGAAGCTTGTGCGATGTGCGAGAAAAACCATACTGGGGTATGTTTGAAGGGAAAGCGGGTGTGTTTCAACTGTGGTCAGGAGGGACACATTGCATCGAACTGTTTTAGTCCAAAGAAAGGAGCATGTTTTACCTGCGGTTCGAAGGATCACATGGCTCGTGATTGCCCTAAAAAGCCAGCGGGGAGTGCAAGTGGAGGTAAGGGAAACAACAACGGTGTTGGTGCATTGGCTATCTCTGGACCAACACAGTCAAGCCGACTTACTGCGAGAACTTTCAATATGACTGTGCAGGATGTTATTCAGTCTAAGGATGTGGTGTCAGGTATCATTCCGATTAATGGTATTAATCCTTATGTACTATTTGATCCGGGTGCTACTTGTTCATTTATATCCGATGAATTTGCTCAAAATTTAGATTTGCTTCAGGAAGAATTAGATTATCCCTTGAGCATAAAGATTGCAAATAAGGAAGTGATTCCTGTTAGATTCATATATAAGAACTGTAGAGTGGTAATAAAGGGTCAAGAGATGAGGGTAGACTTGATACCAATTAGACTGGGTGAGTTTGATGTTATCTTGGGAATGGATTGGTTATTCAATCATGGAGCAATAATTAATTGCCAAAGAAAGTGTATTAATCTTATGACTCCATCAAAGGTTGTGTTCTATGGCAACAAATCACCTCGACAAGCAAGGTGTCTGACGGTGATGCAAGCTAAGAAGTTGTAAAGATAAGGATGTGTAGGATACTTAGCTTACGTTGTTGATACACAGAAGAAAAGTGCGAAGATAGAAGAGATATCGATCATAAGAGATTTTACAGACGTATTTCCAGACGATTTGCCGGGTCTTCCGCCAGATCGAAAAATCGAGTTCGTGATTGATTTAGTACCAGGTATATGCTTGATATCTAAGGCACCGTACAGAATGGCCCCGGTGGAGATGAAAGAGTTGATGGTGCAACTACAAGAATTGCTCGACAAGAAGTATATTCAGCCAAGCGTATCGCCATGGGGAGCGCCAGTGTTATTTGTTAAGAAAAAGGATGGATCGATGTGGCTCTGCATTGACTATCGAGAATTGAATAAGGTTACGATTAAAAATAAGTATCCGTTACCAAGAATCGACGACCTGTTTGATCAACTGAAGGGTGTGAGATATTTTTCAAAGATAGACTTGAAGAGTGGTTATCATCAATTGAAGGTGAGGCCAGAAGACGTACCGAAGACGGCATTCAGAACTCGGTATAGTCATTACGAGTTTCGGGTTATGTCATTTGGTTTAACAAATGCACCAACAGCGTTCATGGATTTGATGAACAGGGTGTTTAAACCATTCTTAGATAAATTTGTGGTGGTGTTTATTGATGATATCCTCGTGTATTCTAAGACCAAGGAAGAACATGTTGAACACTTAAGAGTGACGTTGGAAACATTAAGAAAGGAGAAGTTGTACACAAAATTTTCAAAATATGAGTTTGGGTTGGAATGTGTACAGTTTCTCGGGCATGTTATTGATAAAGACTGAATTTCGGTAGATCCATCAAAAGTTGAAGCTGTAGTAAACTGGGATCAGCCGAAGACACCGTCAGAAGTAAGGAGTTTCTTAGGGTTGGCAGGTTACTATATGCGTTTTATTCAAGACTTTTCTAAGATCGCGACTCCGTTGACGAATTTAACTAGGAAAGCGGTTAAGTTTGTTTGGACAGAAAAGTGTGAAGAAAGTTTTCAAAAATTGAAGAAGAGGTTGAGTTCAGCACCTATGTTGTCATTACCTGATGATACAGGGAATTTTGTAGTATATAGTGATGCATCGCATAAAGGACTGGGATGTGTGCTTATACAAAACGGTAGAGTTATTGTGTATGCATCACGACAATTAAAAGATTATGAGAAGGGGTATTCGACTCATGACTTAGAGTTGGCTGCGGTGGTGTTTGCCCTGAAGATTTGGAAACATTATCTTTATGGAGAGAGGTGTGAGATATATACCGACAATAAAAGTTTGAAGTATATCTTTACACAAAAAGATTAGAACATGCGACAAAGAAGATGGTTGGAACTGATCAAAGACTATGATTGTGAGATTTTCTACCATCCCGGAAAGGCGAATGTTGTTGCAGATACTTTAAGTAGGAAGGGACAAGAAAAGTTAATGTTGTTGACTGCTTAGAGAAAGCTAGTGTTGGAAATGGATAAGATGGAGTTGGAAATTAGATATCCGACAGAATCTGATGAAAAGTTGTTCCAGATGGGAAACAATTCAACATTGGTAGATAAGGTGAAAAATGCACAACTTCAGGAAGAAGAATGCAAAAAGATAAAACAAAAAGTATCTGAAGGGGAGGAAAGAAAATTCAAAATCTATTCGTAGTAGTATTTATCGATGACATTTTGATTTATTCAAAGACGAAGGAAGAGCACGCCGAACACCTGAAGATGGTATTAGAAGCATTGAGAAGGGAAAGGTTGTACGCTAAATTTTCAAAATGTGAATTTTGGATGGAAAGGGTTCAATTTCTAGGACATGTGATAGATCAAAATGGAATTTCCATGGATCCTGCAAAGGTGGAAGCGGTAAGTAACTAGGAACAAAGAAGCATATGTGGTTAGGAGTTTCTTAGGTTTAGCCGGGTACAATCGAAGATTTATCCAAGATTTTTCTAAGATAGCAACCCCACTGACCAATCTAACGAGGAAGACAGAGAAGTTCGTATGGACTGACAAATGCGAGGAGAGTTTCCAAGAATTGAAGAGGAGGTTGAGTGAGGAGCCTGCATTATCATTACCAGATGATACGGGAGGATTTGTAGTGTATAGTGATGCATCACATAGAGGACTTGGTTGTGTGATAATGCAATATGGCACGGTCATTGTATATGCCTCACAACAGTTGAAAGATTTCAAAAATCGATACCCTACCCATGACTTGGAGTTAGCGGCGGTAGTCTTTGCATTGAAGATTCTGAGGCACTATTTGTATGGAGAAAAATGTGAGATATATACGGATCACAAGAGTCTGAAATATATCTTCACACAGAAGGAGTTGAACATGCGACAAAGAAGGTGGTTGAAACTAATCAAGGATTACGACTGTGAAATTCTTTATCACCCGGGAAAGGCAAACGTTGTGGCCAAATCGCTTTGAAAGCGAAAAGGAAGGGAGAAGTTATTCAAATTGACAACTCAAGAGGAATTAATAAGAGAAATGGAAAAGTTGGAAATAGAGGTGGAGGAACCAAAAGAAGCGGAAGGAAAATTACTCATGATGAGAGAGCTCACCCGACGTTATTGGATAAAATAAAGGAAGCACAAGAGAAAGATGAAGAATACGAGAAGATAAAGAAGAGAATAGTAGAAGATAAGGAAGAAAGGTTCAAAGTAGATAAGGGCGGTATATTGAGGTTTGAGGGTTGAGTATGGGTGCCAATCAGTAATCGAACCGAGAGAAAAATCTACACAAAGCACACAATAATATATTTCTCAGACATCCAGGAGGCACAAAAATGTACCGGATCTTGGCACCATTTTGGTGGCCTAAATTGAAAAGAGAGGTTGCGAGAATGTGTTAGCGGATGTCTTACTTATCAAAGAGTCAAAGCGAGAACACGGTAGACCAAGTGGACTACTTCAACCACGTGGAAATTCCGTAATGGAAATGGGAGCACATTACGATGGACTTCGTGGTTGGACTTAGGTTACATACGTAAGGGTTATGATGCCATTTGGGTTATTTTGGACCCACTAACAAAGACGACTCATTTTCTACCCATCAAGATTCGATTCAAATTGAACCAGTTAGCAAATTTGTATGTAAAGGAAATCGTATCACGACATGGAGTGCTTGTGTCGATTGTCTCCGATCGAGATCCGCGCTTTCACGTTTCGGAAAAGTTTGCGGAACTCAATTGAGATTAAATCGCTACCACCCTCAAACCGAAAAAGTGGAACTCACCATACAAACGAGGACATTAAGAGCTTCGGACTTCACCAAATTGGGATGGCATTTACTATTAGTAGAATTCGCCACAATAATAGCTATCATCGAACCATTGGTAGCGTTGGAGGACATACTTGGAGGAAGTGATGGACTTCCATTATGTTGGGATGAAGTGGAGAACGACCATTTTGGGACCATTAGTCCAAAGAATTAAACACAATAATAGCATCATGGGCAAATTGGTAGCAGCCTCTGGATCGCCAAAGAAGTCTTTACGGATCGCCAAAACCGAGACTTTAAAGCACCATTTTGTGTTTTTGGTATCTCCTTGGAAAGATGAGATTGGGAAGAAAGGAAAACCGTAGTCCGAGGTTCATAGTCCATTCGAGATATTGAAGTTAGGGGGGAAGTGGCATACAAAGTTGCTTTGCCACCCACTAATCGAACAGTAATTTTTATGATTTAATATTAATATTTATAAATAGAGCACATGATTATTTATTTTATAAATGCTTACATGGCGTGAGGTGAGTAACTTTCAATTGAATTAAATTAATTAAATTGCTTCCATAATAATTAAGTATTTACATGTTTATAATCCAAATAATAAATTGGGAGTCTAATAAATTAATTGATGGACTTTTGAGTTAGCCCAATAAACTTGGGTTATTTAAAATCGATTGAACCCAACATAATAGTTAGCGATGGTACAAGGTGTTGGTTTAATAAAATGTGGCGTGGGGCGATGGGCTGAACCAGCTAGCCCCTTGTCTATGTAAGAGATCTATTCTCTTGTCCCAAATTAAGGGTCACCAAGTACAAGGAACGATAGCCTAAACTCTCTTTACATGAAACTTTCAAGCCATAATCCTAGGCATGCGAGGGCTAGCTAAGTGGTATTTGGTATGGAGTGGTTAAATAACTCCTTAAGTAACCATTGTTCATTTCTATTGCACCATGAATCCCAACATTGGGTAAAACAAGTGTCTAGTCCATGCTTTTCTCTTTAAATACAAGCCACCATGGCGATCTGTTATAGTGATAAAAGTGTTGGAGAAATCGAGTAAAGAATTCTTAGTTGCTTAAGCATTACCAAATCGATGTGTGAGATATCAAGGTTAAAGCTCGAGAAGGTATAATTTCTACTTCGTTCTTAACTTGAGTCTTGTTTGATTCTCGGTTTTCCTAAATTAATAGGTCAAGTATGATGAATTAGCATGATATAGGGTGTTTAGAAAGTTTACTTTTAGATGCATGAATCGTTAATAATTATGCGGAATCAAGTTGTGGCTACTCTTTCTGCAAAAGCGAGCATGTTCACCGCTACGAACTCCATGGGGTGCAATTTACTGCGTGCTTAGGAACCACGGTGATGGGTTGGGTCGTGTTAGACCATGTATTAAGAAATTCCCTTAGGTTGTATGCATATAGTAAAGTCTTAATGAAATTAACCCAACAAACTTAGACTTTGTCGAAATAGTGTAGACAGAAGTCTCTGAAAGAGATGACTTGAGATGTCTTCGGACAAAGCGTGTTGTCTTGGACAAATCGTGATGTCTTGGGACAAAGCGTGTTGTCTTGGATAAATCGTGATGTCTTGGACAAAGCGTGTTGTCTTGGACAAGTCGTAATATCTTGGACATGGCGAGGACGTCTTAGGCTTGGACATGGCGGATGTCTTGACTTGGGACATGGCGAGATGTCACAGGACTCGAGACGACATCATAACTTGATATAAGGATGGATTAATAATATTCTTATACTGCTATAAACTATTATTACACAAACGAGTTCTAAGTAGAGAATTATACTAACTTTGGGAAAATAAATCTAATGCCTACAAACATGCGTAGAAAAGGGTCGGTGGAATTGATAGATGTTATGGTCTACTTAAAGCAATGAACCTCTTGGAACTACGAAGAAGAAAGATTATGAATAAACTAGCGGTGGTCAAAAGTATGAGCATGTTAGTGTATGCGACTATGAGTTACGATGGAGTGCGGCGGTATATCATAGATAGAAAGAAAAATGTGTTATGTGTACATGTTGTTTATATATGTAAATCAAGTGTGTTTGGCTAATGAATACCTATACTTACATAAATAGGACAAACATAGTTCATTGAGGTGATTTTAAGCTACAAGTAGTAATCAACGCTAAAAAGCAAGTTCCCTAACCTCACTCAAATTTACATTGAGCAAGTATCCAGAACACTATTATTATTGTTGTTTGCAAGTTCCTTACTTCTTACTTTGTATACATTGAATTATCGTCTCAAGCAAATATCTGTTTCTATTCAGAAAATCATTTATATACCTTAACGTTGTTGCAAACATTGGATTTATTGTTCTTAAATGCATGATAAAAATTATCTAAGCCTTTGATTAAACTAGACTATTATTATGCTATCCAAACCAACTGACTTGAGTGCGGACTATAAATAAATCTCTTGAGATGAACAACCCTCATTGAAGGGAAATTATATATTGTCGAGGGGATGAGCGTGCGCTACGTAGTATGATTAAATGTTATGCATAATTAGGGTACTTTAAGTGATCACTGTTGTACTCGTTTACATTGGATTACAATGTAATCTTTGTTAATTCTAGTAAGAGTTCTTAGTCCTTAGTATTTGCTTTCGTACTCATTCATGTTGAACCTCGAAATGAATGAATCACGAAATTTTGTTGATATCCTTGATCTATAGCGACACCTATTGAATACTCTTGATATTTCTTGATATCCTTGAACTACCAATTATTATTATACCCTTGAAAGGTTTAAATGCTATAATTGCTTGTTCTTACGGCTATATTACTTCTTTGGGCAAACTCGTTGCTCATTCTTGCTTCCTAAAACATTACGATTAAAAGCGAAAGCAAAGCGGTACTTGAGACGACGAGACAAGGAAAGGGCAAAATGACGAATAACTTAGTCCTTAAGACTAGAAGTATTATTATTATTGTTATGCTTGTTATGATGTATTCAAGAATGATTAAGTTATGTTTAAGTTAATCAACGAATTATCGTAGTAATAGTTCACGGTACCTTGGGATGCAAATATTTATATTATATCAATGTAAATTATTCTAGTATTTCCGTTGTTGATTTTAGTAAGATATTAAGTGGTTATGCGTGATGCACCGAATTCGAGATATGGGTGTCCAAATTTTGGGGGCGTCACGGGTTAATATCAAAGCCATAGTTATAAACCTTAGGAGAAGAGCCCTTAGATTATAACTTAGGAGAACTTGGAAGATAGAAAGGGATGAAACTTCATATAGAGTTTTCATAGAGATGGACTTAGCGTGTTCTGAAATATAACTTCATTCTATCTGATGAACTTATGTTAATTAACATTCTAATGGAGTTGTTGTTTGTTTTGTCTTGTGTTGGTGATTGTGGGATGGTGACATGGGAGGACCTAATGAGTGGTAGAAGAGGAGCCGCGTGACATACACGTGGTATATGAGGCACCATTGATAGCGGAGCCTATATTAACTATAGTCCTATCAATGATGATGATGAGGAAGAGGAGATGGAGCCAATGCAGGGAGTTTGATCCGGAGGAGGAGCTATGGAGGGCGTATGGTGGACAAGCCCATGGGGGACTCAAGCGAGGCTACTTTTGAGGATAGGATGTTGGGGGAGTATGAGGAGCGATTTTAGAGTTAGGGTGCGAGTTGAGGAGTTAGAGGTGAGGCTGAGGCTAGGGAGAGTCCAAATTCCAAAAGTGAGGGCGAAGACCACGAGAGAAAGTTAGTGATCACGGGAGATGGAGGTAGAGATTGCTCACCGTAAAGGAGATAAGAAATCCGGATGGGGCTTTGTTTCACAGGCGATTGGCTAGGAATGTAGAAGCTGGCGGGGAAGTTGGAAGAGATGGAAGCGAGAGGAGTTGAGCGAGAGGACAGAGAAGGAAGCTATCCGTACTCAGTTAGGGATGGAGGTAATGGATAGGATCCATTTCGAAGAGAAGTGGGAAGGGGCCAAGGATAGGGCTAACGATCTAGAAGATGAAGTGAGGTGCAAAAGGAGGAAGATGAATAGGATGGGCTATGTGCGGTCTTGCGACCATGGAGAGGCCCGATTGATGGGGTAAATCACTACCCGTGAGGAGGCGAGGACGGACCACGACACACCATAAGCCAAGATTTGGTGGTGCACATTACTCGGAGGGAGTACTAGAGCATTGTGGGTCGGAATGATAGATTAAGTCTAGGCGTTAAAAGTTATTAGTTGTAGTTCGTTATGTAGTGTATTATCTGTTGTTGTAAATTCAGTCTTTTATGTAGAATGTGAGATAGTTGTAAGCCCCAAACTTTTGAGTTATATTAGAGGGGTAGTATGTTAATGGTTGTCCCCATCTTTTGTGATATTAGGGGATAAGTTGTATCGTTTATAGAAGTATGCTAGAGATAAACATGTAATGTAACAATTTGGCATATGAATATAAATGATCTTGTTCTGAAATGTATTCTGAAATCTTATTCCTTTTATGGAGAATTAATATAATTAGATAATAAAAATGGAAGTTTTGTGATGCGAAAAATGCACCTTGAGACGTAGATTAAGCTTTGCATAGGAAGAGTTCGGTTAATGATGAGAGAGGACAAGTAGATCCCATTCGGAGGCTTGTAGATTTGTTAGGGGAGGCTCTTAGGGAAGAAATGAACAAGTACCACCCATTCCCCAAGTAGCTCGATCATGAACTTCAGGACTTTAAGAGTGTGGGACCTCCAAATTCATGGGTACTCTGGATCCTATCATAAGCATGAAAGCGTGGATCGAGGAAATGGAGAAAGCCTTACGCCATTGCTCGTGTGGGTGAAGACCGAGAAAATCGTGTTAAGCTACATATATGATGAGGGTGAAGCAAACTCTTTGGTGGGAAGCAAATCAGCGAGAGGCGGGAGAAGGGACTATAACACAGGAAAGGTTTAAGACTTTGTTCTTGAGAATTACTTCGAAGAGCATGAAGAATAGGATGGAGGTAAAGTTTCTAGAACTAAAACAAGGGAGATGGCGGTGGCACGATATGCGGCCAAGTTCAATGAACTTCATACGATTCATGACACATCAAGTAACACTTTGAAGAAAGGAAATCTCGACGCTTGAACTTGGACTAAAACCTTGGTTGTTCAACAAGGTGTCGGTCCTTCAAATCGACTTCGTTCACCACATTATTGGAGAAAGCGATAATTGCTTTGAGGGAGGTAGCGAGGCATTGAGCCAATCTGACAAGGAGAAGAAGAACAAGAATGTTGGGGAGAAACTTCGTGGAGGGAGTAGCGGTGGTGGAAGTTATCTAGGAAAGAGGAAATGGGATAACCGCATGACAACAACAACAACAACAACAACAACACCAACCAAAAACATCAACCGATCGAAGAAAGTTATCAAGGAGGGTTTAAGAAAAGAAGTGAAGCTTGCCCAAATGTGGGAAGAACCATCAAGGGAATCTTTGGAAGAGCGCGACGTCTGCTGCTATATGCTGACGAAGGGCACATTTCACCCAACGCCCAAAGCGAAAAAAGATCGAGGATGTTTAGCGTGTGGCTCAATGAGCATCAAATCAAGGATTGCCCAAAGAAGAAGCAACGGAGGAAGCGGCCAACAAGGAGGGGCGACAAGGCGATGATCGGCGGACAGCCATGATCAATGCAAATAAACTGCCCAACCTTTAACATGACTATCGAAGGCGCATGATGGCTACAAGGGGCGTGGTGTCGGGTATTCTCCCAATCAATAATATAAATGCTATATATATTATTTGATTAGGTGCTACCTATTCCTTTATTAATACGAAGAAGAATTTGCTAATCGACTAAACATACCTCCACGAACATTTAGAAAATTCATTGAGCGTAGAGATTGCGAATAAGGAAGTAATTCCCATAGAGTTTGTTTACCAAAACTGTTGTGCAAAACATTAGAGGTCACGAACTAAGCGTAGACTTAATTAGATTAAAGCTGGGAGAGTTTGATGTGATATTAGGAATGGATTGGTTGTCCGGCCCATGCTGCGATAATCGATTGTCAAAGAAAAGAGTGTGAACCTTGGACCTCAAATCGGTCTAAGGTAGTGTTTCTGATGGCTAAATCGCTCAAGCAATCGTGTTGCCTTCACGATGATCTGAGCTAAGAAATTGTTAAGGAAAGGATGTGTAGGTTATTTAGCCTATATAGTGGACACTCGGCAAAGGGAATAGAAATGAAAGATATATCGGTGGTCGAGATTTCGAGGCGTGTTTCGAGACGAATTGCACGGTCTTCCGCAGAACGAAATCAATTCATAATAGACTTAGCATGCGGAAACCGCACCAATTTTGAAAGCCCATATCGTATGGCGCCGGTGAAATGAAGGAATTGATGATTCAATTGCAAGAGTTACTAGATAAGGGTTACATTCGACCAAGTGTGTCTCCTTGGGGAGCACCGGTGTTGTTTGTAAAGAAAAGGATGGATCGATGAGGCTTTGTATCGATTATCGGGAGTTGAGCAAGTGACAATTAAGAATAGATATCCATTGCCAAGGATAAGCGACCTTTTCGATCAAGCTGAAGGGAGCAAAGTGTTTTTCAAGATAGATTTGCGAGCGGGTTATCATCGATTGAAAGTGCGAGAGGAGGACATACAAAAAGACGGCGTTTCGAACTCGCTACGGACATTCTGAATTTTTAGTGATGTCATTTGGGTTAACGAATGCTCGGCGCACATTCATGGACTTGATGAGCAACGAGTTTTCGAGCCATACTTAGATAAGTTAAGTAGTAGTATTTATCGATGACATTTTGATTTATTCAAAGACGAAGGAAGAACACATAGAACACACGAAGATGGTATTGGAAGCATTGAGAGGGGAAAGGTGTCGCTAAATTTTCAAAATGTGAATTTTGGATGGAAAGGGTTCAATTTCTAGGACATGTGATAGATCAAAATGGAATTTCCGTGGATCCTGCAAAAGTGGAAGCGGTAAATGGCAGGAGCAGTAGAAGGCGTGACGAAGTTAGGAGTTTCTTAGGTTTAGCGGGTACTTATCGAAGATTTATCCAAGATTTTCTAAGATAGCAACCCGTTGACCAATCTAACGAGGAAGACGAGAGAAGTTAGTATGGACGGACAAATGCGAGGAGAGTTTCCAAGAATTGAAGAGGAGGTTGAGTGAAAGCGCTGTATTATCATTACCGGATGATACGGGAGGATTTGTAGTGTATAGTGATGCATCACATAGAGGACTTGGTTGTGTGCTAATGCAACATGCACGGTCATTGCATATGCCTCCTGACAGTTGAAAGATTTCAAAAAAGCGATACCTACCCATGACTTGGAGTTAGCGGTAGTCTTTGCATTGAAGATTTGGAGGCACTATTTGTATGGAGAAAAATGTGAGATATATCACGGATCACAAGAGTCTGCAATATATCTTCACACGAAGGAGTTGAACATGCGACAAAGAAGGTGGTTGGAACTAATCAAGGATTCTGTTGTGAAATTCTTTATCACCGGGAAAAGCAAATGCGTTGTGGCCAAGCGCTTTGAAGCGAAAAAGGAAGGAGAAGTTATTCAAATTGACAACTCGAGAGGAATTAATAAGAGAAATGGAAAAGTTGGAAATAGAGGTGGAGGAACCAAAAGAAGCGGAAGGAAAATTACTCATGATGAGAGCTCACTAAGCGTTATTGGATAAAATAAAGGAAGCCTGAGAAAGATGAAGAATGTGAGAAGATAAAGAAGAGAATAGTAGAAGATAAGGAAGAAAGGTTCAAAGTAGATAAGGGCGGTATATTGAGGTTTGAGGTTGAGTATGGGTGCCATTTGTAATCGAGGCGAGAGAGAAATCTACACGAAGCACCACAATCTGACGTATTCAGCCCATCCGGGAGGCACAAAAATGTACGGGATCTTGGCACCATTTTGGTGGCCTAATTTGAAAAGAGAGGTTGCGAGAATGTGTTAGCGGATGTCTTACTTGTCAAAGTCAAAGCGAACACGAGACCAAGTGGACTACTTCAACCATTTGGAAATTCGAGAATGGAAATGGGAGCACATTACGATGGACTTATGGTTGGACTTAGGTTACGAAAGGGTTATGATGCCATTTGGGTTATTGTGGACCATTAACAAAGGCGACTCATTTTTTCTACCCATCAAGATTGATTCAATTTGAACCAGTTAGCAAATTTGTATGTAAAGGAAATCGTATATCGCGACATGGAGTCTTGGGTGTCGATTGTCTCCGTCGAGATCCGCGTTTCACGTCAAAATTGCAGAAAAGTTTGCGAGGAGCGAATGGGAACTCAATTGAGATTAAATCTTGCTTATCACCCTCAAAGCGGGCGAGGCGAGTGAGCGAACCATACAAGCGTTGGAGGACATGCTTAGAAACTTGCGTGATGGACTTGAGGAAATTGGGATGACCATTTACCATTAGTAGAATTAAACACACAATAATAGCTATCATGCGAGTATCGGTATCTTGCCATATGAAGCTCTTTACGGGAGAAAGTGTAGAACACCATTATGTTGGGATGAAGTCGGAGAAACGACGACTTTTGGGACGAAATTAGTCCGATGAAGCGGTAGATGTGGTAGTAACAATAATAAGGGCAAATTGGTAGCGACTCAAGATCGCCAAAAGAAGTATCTTGAGCTTGCATCGTCGAACAAGAGACTTTGAAGTCGGTAGTTTTGTGTTTTGAAGGTATCTCCTTGGAAGGAAAAGATCGAGATTAGGAAAGAAAGGAAAATTGAGTCAGGGGTTCATAGGGCCATTCGAGATATTGAAGCGAGTGGTGCGAGTGGCATACTGAAAGTTGCTTTGCCACCGACTGGAACACATCCTGGCGTGTTTCACATTTAAATCTACGTCCGTACAAGTCGACTATAAACACGTGATTTCCTATGAGCCCATTCAAGTAGAGAAGAATCGGCATATGAAGAAATTCTGATCGGATAATAGATAAAAAGAACAAATGCTAAGAAACAAAGTTATATCTTACGTAAAGGTTGTTTGGCGAAACCACGATGTCGAGGAGGCCACATGGGAATTAGAAGATAGGATGAGGAGAGACTATCCCCATCTTTTTGTGTAACCTTGTATCAATTCAGGGCATGAAATTTTTATAAGGGGAGAGGATGTAATACCCAAGTAAATTTTATGATTTAATATTAATATTTATAAATAGAGCACATGATTATTTATTTTATAAATGCTTACATGGCATGAGGTGAGTAACTTCAATTGAATTAAATTAATTAAATTGCTTTGCCATAATAATTAAGTATTTACATGTTTATAATCCAAATAATAAATTGGGAGTCTAGCCCGATAAATTAATTGATGGACTTTTGAGTTAGCCCAATAAACTTGGGTTATTTAAAATCGATTCGGAACCCAACATAATAGTTAGCGATGGTACAAGGTGTTGGTTTAATAAAATGTGGCGTGAAATGATGGGCTGACCAAGCTAGCCCTTATCATGTATAGATCTATTCTCTTGTCCCAAATTAAGGGTCACCAAGTACAAGGAGCGGTAGCCTAAACTCTCTTTATGCAAACTTTCAAGCCGCTAATCCTAGGCATGCAGGGCTAGCTAAGTGGCTGGTATGGAGTGGTTAAACAACTCCTTAAGTAACCATTGTTCATTTCTATTGCACCATGAATCCCAACATTGGGTAAAGCAAGTGTCTAGTCCATGCTTTTCTCTTTAAATACAAGCCACCATGGCAGTCTGTTATAGTGATAAAAGTGTTGGAGAAATCTGAGTAAAGAATTCTTAGTTGCTAAGCATTACCAAATCAGTGTGTGAGATATCAAGGTTAAAGCTCGAGAAGGTATAATTTCTACTTCGTTCTTAACTTGAGTCTTGTTTGATTCTCGGTTTTCCTAAATTAATAGGTCAAGTATGATGAATTAGCATGATATAGGGTGTTTAGAAAGTTTACTTTACGTGCGTGAATCGTTAATAATTATGCGGAATCAAGTTGTGGCTACTCTGCAAAAAGCAGAGCATGTTCACTGCTTCTGAACTCCATGGGGTGCAGCTGCAGCTGCACCGTACTTAGGAACCAGCTGATGGGTTCGGTCGTGTTAGACCATGTATTAAGAAATTCCCTTAGGTTGTATGCATATAGTAAAGTCTTAATGAAATTAACCCAACAAACTTAGACTTTGTCGAAATAGTGTAGACCGAAGTCTCTGAAAGAGCTGACTTCGGAGATGTCTTCGGACAAAGCGTGTTGTCTTGGACAAATCGTGATGTCTTGGGACAAAGCGTGTTGTCTTGGACAAGTCGTAATGTCTTGGGACAAAGCGTGTTGTCTTGGACAAATCGTAATATCTTGGACATGGCCGTGACGTCTTGGAAGGCTTGGACATGGCGGATGTCTTGACTTGGACATGGCGAGATGTCACAGGACTTCGGAGACGACATCATAACTTGATATAAGGATGGATTAATAATATTCCTATCTTTTTATAAACTATTATTACGAGCGAGTTCTAAGTAGAAATTTTACTAACTTTGGGAAATAAATCTAATGCACCGTAAACATGCGTAGAAAAGGGTCGGTGGAATTGATAGATGTTATGGTCTACTTAAAGCAATGAACCTCTTGGAACTACGAAGAAGAAAGATTATGAATAAACTAGCAGTGGTCAAAAGTATGAGCATGTTAGTGTACAGCTATGAGTTCTGATGGGTGCAACAGTATACATAGATAGAAAGAAAAATGTGTTATGTATACGTGTTGTTTATATATGTAAATCAAGTCTGTTTGGCTAATGAATACCTATACTTATATAAATAGGACAAACATAGTTCATTGAGGTGATTTTAAGCTACAAGTAGTAATCAACGCTAAAAGCGAGTTTCTAACCTCACTCAAATTTACATTGAGCAAGTATCCAAGAACACTATTATTATTGTGTTGCAAGTTCCTTACTTCTTACACTGTATACATTCGAATTGTCGTCTCAAGCAAATATCTGTTTCTATTCGAAAATCATTTATATACCTTGACGTTGTTGCAAACATTGGATTTATTGTTCTTAAATGCATGATAAAAATTGTCTAAGCCTTTGATTCGACTAGACTATTATTATGCTATCCAAACCAATGACTTGAGTGCGGACTATAAATAAATCTCTTGAGATGAACAACCCTCATTGAAGGAAATTATATATTGTCGGGGGCCAAGCGTGCTTACGTGAGTATGATTAAATGTTATGCATAGCGTAGGGTACTTTAAGTGATCACTGTTGTACTCGTTTACATTGGATTACGATTGTAATCTTTATTAATTCTAGTAAGAGTTCTTAGTCATAGTAGTATTTTCGATTACTCATTCATGTTGAACCTCGAAATGAATGAATCCTACGAAATTTTGTTGATATCCTTGATCTATAGCGACACCTATTGAATACTCTTGATATTTCTTGATATCCTTGAACTACCAATTATTATTATACCCTTGAAAGGTTTAAATGCTATAACTTCTTGTTCTTACGGCTATATTACTTCTTTGGGCAAACTTCGTTGCTCATTCTTGCTTCCTAAAACATTACGATTAAAGCGAGAGCGAAGGCGGTGCCGGAGACGGAGACAAGGGAAAGGGCAAAGCGACAAAATAACTTAGTCCTTAAGACTAGAAGTATTATTATTATTGTTATGCTTGTTATGATGTATTCAAGAATGATTAAGTTATGTTTAAGTTAATCAACTTTGAATTGTCGTAGTAATGGTTCACGGTACCTTGGGACGCAAATATTTATATTATATCGATGTAAATTATTCTAGTATTCTAGTTGTTGATTTTAGTAAGATATTTAGTAGTTGTTGATTTTAGTAAGATATTAAGTAGTTATGCGTGATATCTCGCCGAATTTATAAACGAGATATGGGTTTGAGAAAGACTTAACATATGAAGAAGTTTTGGTTTCATACTTCGCGTCTTATTTTTTCTCCTAAGACTGAAGAGTAGAGTTGAGAGAGAGAGAGAGAGCTTGGAAGAAGAGAGAAACAAAAATACAAAGAGAATTGCTCGGAGATTGAGGGTTTTGTTGTGGAAGGAATTGAAGCCACTACATATCAATTGCTTCAATAAACAAGGATTAAGGTATATTATAGTTCTAATTTTTATGTTTTGAGCTCTCTGTGAAAAGTTTCTGTAAATTATTAAGTCTCGGTGGATGATTGTATATATGTGTACATATAGTTTGATAGAATCTGTTAGTCACCATATTTGAGTTTTATTGGAATAACCAAACACGTAAAATTGGGTTTGAAGAAGGAATTGAAATAACATTGTTTATATTCATATAATATGGCTTAGAAAGTACAAAATTTTATGCCTTATATATGTTGTAATCTGCGAATTGAAGTTGAATTGTGATAATATGTTAAGAAACGAAAGCGGCGTAGTTCGAATCGTGTCAAATGATTAAGAAACGAATTCGTGGTGATCAAATTCGTTAAAAGTATAAGGTGTTGTAATACAAAGTGTAAAAGAGTTTTAGGTGATTGTTAATTGAGTTTTATAATGAAACTAAAAGTGATGTTTTCAAAAGTTAAATATAAATGATAAGGTTTATAGTGTGATTTCAGAATCGTTAAGGTGTTAACCAACGTGGTTAGGTGCTAGGATAGGGTTATGACCTAAATGATGGTTTAAACCCCTAAAGCTAATGTTCATACAACTAATTGTTGTTGCAATTTTTAATGATGTATGTAGGGTAATTGGAGATTATATTACATTTGTGTAGCTTATAAACAAGGCAAGTTCTCTAACTCTACTTTCATAATTGTGCAAGTTCTCTAACTCTACTTTCATAATTGTGCAAGTTTCTAAACTTTAACTCTTTACATTGAGCAAGCTTTCAAACTTCATTCTTTTATTAATAAATGCAAGTTCCTAAAATCTATTGAGCAATATTATTGATTCTATTCTTATATACGGTTGATTAAGCTCTTGTAACCTAATTCGTTATATCGAGCAAGTTTCACTTTTTTAATTATTATACAAAGCATATATTGTTCTAATACGTCGATTCAAATGAAATTGTTCTAATTCTTTTGAACATAGTACTTTGCATGTGTATTATGTTTATTCAGTTATATATTGTTAATATCCGATCTTTGACTTTGATAGCCTTGTTTAGTTATACATTCTTGTATTAAACCTTTATTGACGGAAATTTAATAAGTGTTCTAAAATTCTAGAAACACTGATAAGCTAGTTCCAAATTAAACTTTCTTTAGTGCGGAAATTCTAAATTCAAACTGAGACGAACAACCCTAACATAGGGGATTTTATACGTGTAATGTTTAGATGTTTGTTCACAATACATGGTACAAAGGGTTGATCCCCCTGAGTACGTTAAGAAGAGTCGGTACAATCTAATGACTGTTAAGGTTAAGGTAATAATACCTAAACACTGTGGACATAGTTCGTGGTCTTAAGACCCTCAGATAATTAAAGTTTGAACTCGTTTTCTATTTTGATTCGTAGAACAAGTTCTTTATTATTCAGTATTCTTTGTTCACTCTCATGTTGTTATTATACTATCTTTATGTCAGTGAGAAATTATTTGCTAAAGTCGAAAGAGGTGATGAGCCATCTACTAGCAAGGGAAAGGGCAAGATGTCCAAGTGTTGAAGAATTAATTAAAGTTTATTTAAATGCATGAAGTTATAAGACTTATTTTATTTTATAATGTATTCCGCAAACTGATGTAATAATTTAAGGTTAGATTACCTGGGATTGTTTAATAGATGATGTAACCCTTTAATGTGAAAGATTATTGTTTAAGTTATTTAATGTTTTATCCTTTATCATGGGTAGTTAGATGTAATTATTTTAATAGTTAGCACCAAATTCGATGGAAATTAAGTACCCGGATTTGGGGGTGTCACAATACTGCTTTGTGGAGTAAAATTCAAGAATAATATTTTATCAAAAATGATTTAGACAGAAAAGAAATCAATTTTTGTCATGAATCATACCCCGGTTGAATAGTACCCGAGTGAATAGTACTTCATAAATAGTACCTGTACGTATAAATAGTATCGTACATATGAATAGTGTCGTACGTATGAATAGTTCCGTATAAATGAATAGTACTCATGAATAGTACTATGGCATGAAAAACTTAAAAATGAACAAGAATGTTCAGAAAATTATCCTTGTGAAACGATACTAGATGAAGCACAGATTTCAAGGATATTCTACTAATTTCAAAGAGTATAAAAGCAATACTTAAAAAATGAGTGTAGAATTCGAATCTGAAATGAAATAATAATACTTACATACTACAGAGTATGGAAGAAAATATTATTTCTTACAAATATTGAACAAATATAACATCCCTTACAACTGTTGAAAGAAAATAATATTCCTTACGAATATTGAATGAAGATAATATTCCATATGAATATTAAACGAAGATAATATTTCTTGCGAATATTGAACGAAATAAAATTTCTTACGAATACGAAAAATAATATCGTAAGCGAATATGAAATAAATAATACCCCTTACCTCAAAGAGAAAGCAATTCTGACTAGTATAGCGGATATATTCTTGAAGAAAACTTTTACTATTTTCTACAC
This sequence comes from Panax quinquefolius, assembly GCA_020205615.1. NCBI lineage: Eukaryota > Viridiplantae > Streptophyta > Magnoliopsida > Apiales > Araliaceae > Panax > Panax quinquefolius. Next base: position 133,607,632 of record CM035169.1, read on the forward strand.
TCAAAGCTTCCTTAAACTCTAAAGAAAAACGCTCAATATTATAGAAGAAGAATTCTCTGATTCTGGTGTGATTTTCTTTTCAAAACTGAGCATCCTATTTATAGGAGAAGGGAATGATACTATTTAGAAATTTTAATCACGGACGCACAGTAGAATTTGAACGAATTCTTCACCGACGAATTCTGAAAATTTTGATTTTTTATGCAGTCACTATGCAAACACTATACATAATAAAATATAATATATTTTATTTTTCATAAAAAACAAAAAACTATTATAATATATATATATATATATATATATATATATTAATATACTTCCACCCGTGATCCTGCAAACTCCCCCTCATTTCATTTTTCTTCCACGCGTGGACCCTACATGTGGTCCCCACCTTTATTATATATATATATATATATATACTGAATAATTTTCTACCGATTATTTTGAAAAAACGGGTAAGTGGTGGTCTATATAATAAGCAAAATTTACAACAAATACTTCATAAAAATTCCCTCAATATTTTTAACAACATTTATTCATCATTATTATAACTCGCAATATTAACAATCAGATCGTTCTCAATAAAGAGGGGGCTTTCTGATAAGGATTTCTCCCTATTGGGGCGCAATTAGGTGACCAAACCCCTTTCCTCGACATAACATTCTAGACATTGTTAATTATGCAAATAATAATATGAATAACTTGTCATCTCAATTATTGATTTAATAATATAAAATATTGACAATAATTGAATCAAATATCGTGAGATACTATGCAGCAATTACTGTAGCAATAATTGAGTACAACTGAGTGACTTCTCATGTAAGCATCAATAATCAATATCGTGAGCTACTATGCAACCACGCATATTACAATACTTTTACCACCGGGTAGTTCAATAGTTAACGGTAAAACTTTCTTCGTTATTTTCATAAAAATATATTTATGTCGTTTTCTCATTCCGACAGTAATTTCGTTGTGGGGTCCACCAATGATTGCATCGTCGTACGAATATTTTTTGATAAAACGAATATTTCCCGACCAATCGATCATTTTATAACAACTTGCTTACTTTGCAAAATTTATAAATATTACCCATAACTATAATATTATATCAAATCCACACCATAATATTCAAAAATATATTTCGAGAAAATTAATCTTTATTCATAAAATTTGGGGTCTTACAACCTCCCATTGTTATGAAATTTCGTCATCGAAATTCACGTACGTACATGGTATGTCGAAGATGTGAGGATACCTCGTCAGATTCTAACTCTTGAGATATAACTTTTGAGCGTAGAATATGTTCCTTCTTATCCAAGATTTTAACAAGTACCTCTTTATACGTTAAATCTTCCGCTATCTCGTCTAGTTCTAATTCAATAATGTAGTTCAGGTCGTCCACATATTTACGTAACATCGATACGTAAAAAATGCTATGAACACGCGACATACTTGGCGGTAAAGCGAGTCTATAGGCCACAATTCCTACTCGATCGAGGATTTCAAATAGACCAATAAAATCGAGAGTTTAGATTTCCTCTCTTCGTCGATTCTTGCTTCTAGAATAATGCCTTCTTGCACCTTCTTCTTCATATTCATCAGCTCCGGGTGTGTAGCTTAAACGACTTTAACTTTATCGATCAAAGTCGATTCTACTCGTATATTTGTTATCATTATGTGGGTCCCTAGATTCTGTAACTCTATTTCCATCATTTGTAAGTTATACGAAATGGGTCTTTGTGTTAACGACGTTGCACTCGTAACCGCATACGATCTTCTACTCAATGTGTCAGCTACGACGTTCGCTTTTTCCACGATGGTATTGAATGGTATTATCGTAATCTTTCAACAGCTCAAGCCAACGTCTTTGGCGCATGTTACGTTTATTTTAGGTTAAAAAATATTTGAGGGTTTTGTATTGGGTTCAAGGTCGATAAAAAATTCGATTTCACGCTCTGGGGGTAGTCTAGGAAATTCTTCAGGGAATACATCAGGAAATTTATTAACGATAGAAATATTATTCAAAACTGTAACTCTCATCCAAGACTTGGATAACACGTCACATTGATACCTATCAACTTACCACCGTTATTCATGTTATCCCGTACGGAGAGTCTGGCTTCGGTGCATTCCAAGACTTGGAAGTCACCAACGAAAGGCTCGGGACTCTTTACTTATGGCTTAATATGCTAGTGATTGACTTTAAGGGTTTGGTTGTTTGAATTCGCATAACAGGTTGGTTAGGAAGTCTAACAACCGTACAAAAATAATTAATTTTAGCACGATGAGTAGTTAACCAGTCGATTCCTAAAATCACATCAAAGGCAAGTATTTTTAAAGAGATAAGATCGACAGGTAACGTGAGGGTGCTGATTTGAATCAAATAAGATTTATAAATAGTGGATGTAACGAAGGTTTCTCATAATGGAGTTTCAACAGATAAGTCAAAGTCTAATTTCTCTGGAGTCAAATTTAAATGTTGAGCGCAAGTAGGAAAAATAAAAGAGTGGGTAGAACCGGTATCGAATAAGGTATAGACTTCTTAAGAGTTTATGATTAACTTACCCGTGATAACATCGTTCGGGTTCCTCGTCACGAAAAACGTTCTCCCTTAAACTACCGAGTTTGACTTGTCTGGGACGGCCTTTGGTGTCACCATCCTAGCTGAACTTGTGACACCCCCAAATCTGGGTACTTCATTCCCACAGAATTTGGTGCTCACTATCAATTTAATTACATCTAACTACCCGTAATAAAGGATAAAACATTAAATAACTTAAACAATAATCTTTCCCATTAAAGGGTTACATCATCTCAACAACAATCTCAGGTAATCTAACCTTAAATTATTACATCAGTTTGCGGAATACATCATAAAATAAAACAAGTCTTATAACATAATTCATATAAATAAATTCTCATAAATCTTCAACACTTGGACATCTTGCCCTTTCCTTTGCTAGTAGGTGGCTCATTAGCTCTTTCAACTTTAGTTGCAGTGTTAATTGTAAGAGTGAGCAAACAATTGCTCACTGATATAAAGAGTAGTAATAATAACAACATGAGAATGAACAACGAATGCTGAACAATAATGAACTTGTTCTAAGAATCAAAATAGAAAACAAGTCCAAACTTCCATGTCTGAGTGTCTTAAGACCACGAACTATGTCCACGGTGATTAGGTATTACTACCCCAACCTTAACAGTCATTTAGACTATACAAACCCTTCTTAACTTACTCAGGCGGATCAGCTCTTTGTACCATGTATTGTGCACAAACATCTAAACGTTACACGTAAAAAATTTCCTATGTTAGGGTTATTCGTCTTAGTTTGAATTTAGAATTTCCGCACTAAAGAGAGTTTAGCTCGGAACTAACTTATCAATGGTTCTAGAATTTTAAAACACTTATTCATAATAGAATAGAGTTTGCTTAGCTTAGAGTCCCACGCGCCCGCGCCAAGAGGCAGAGCGCCCATGCCAACAGGCAACGCGCCCACGCTCAGCACCAGAAACAGTTTTGCAAAAACTCGAAATCAGACTCTGCTCTAGGCCAAAAATCCCAATTCCACAAAAATTCATGAAACCAAGCAACTAAAACTTTGTAATAACATCACTAAACATGTTATTTACCATTCCAACTACATAAACATTATATATATTCAAATTTGAAGAATCAAAACCACAATTTTCCAAATTTCTTCAATTTTTACACTTTTAGCGAATTCGATCTCCACGAATTTGTTTCTTAATCAATTGACACGATTCAAACTACTAACATAATCCAACATCAATTTATAGATTATCCTGCATATTAAACATGAAACTTCGTACTTTCTAAAGCCATATCATATAAACATATCACTATTATTTACTTTTCTTCCTACAAACCCATTTACATGAATTTTAATCATCAAACAACACTCACATGTTGTGACGCCCCCAAAATTAGGTATACATCACCCATCTTGGGTCGCCAGATACATGGTACAGAATTCAAATACAACTTACTAATACCACTGTCGTGTACAATACGACAAAACAAAAACTGTGAGTTTGAATACAAATATTATCTACTAGAGATTATACAAACTCAAAAGGAGTCCTCATTACAATTATTATCACACTATTTCACGTAATAGTGAGGACTACTAATGCTATCCTCTCGGACCATCACTCCGGTTCCCAGACTCGTCCTCGCTATATTCTCATTTCCTGAAGATAACAGTGAAGAAAGGGTGAGCTCAACTAGCCCAGTAAGAAATATTATGACTAAGATAATGCAGAATAAATTTTCATTAGCCTCCAACAATGTTAAACTGATAAAATACAATACACATCAAGTTTAACTGCAGCGGAACAAGCAATCCATTAAAAGAGTCAAGTAGAGAATAGAATCTACTATCTTTTATGATTTAAAAGTTTTTCATCACTTTTATCACGAGACTCATTTCAATAAATAATTCACATCATTAAATCATCCTCGCACTATAGGCCAAGGATATTCTTTAAGATCACGACCACAAATTATCCATGCACTACGGGCCAAAGATAATCATGTTTTCATCAACGGTCCCGATCATGCCATAAAACAATTCATCTTTGCTCCCTTGGTCAAGAGAATCCATAGCCATAATCATACCAAAAACTGTCCATCAATGCACTACGGGCCAATGAGGACTTTTAATTTTCACATCATTTGTAACATTACGGTCATGATTATACCGAATAATCCTTGGTCATAATAATACCAAGTCCATCTATGCACTACAGGCCACATATGACTTTCAACATAACATAAACATGAGGATGATGACAATGATATAAGAATTCAATTAAACAAGTTCAAGAATTAATTTGTCCAAGAACAAATAACATCCAAATTGTCAACATGATACTTCTTTGTTGAATAAAATTCAAGAATGCTCAGAAGAATATTTCTATGAAAAATACTGGATGAAACGCAAATATCAAGGATATTCCACTAATTTCATGGAGTATAGAAGTCAAAATTTTAATCAACTGAGTATAATACCGAATGGAATAACAAAAGATATAACCATGCATGCGGTTGCCCATGTATGAGCGATTATTCCAATGTAATAATAATAACGGAACCGAATCGTGTCGTGAAATTCACACCGGCGGGATGTTCCAATGTAATAATAAATGCGAATAATAAATGTTGGAACCGAGTCCCGCGTATGCATGCGCGACAGGATATTCGGCAGAAATAATAAAGACGGAATAATAAAAAAATGGAACCGAATTCGGCGTATAGCAGCATGCATGATATTCGACGAATAAAAAAGACAAAATAATAGAAGAATGTCACCAAGTATAGGGTAGCCCGTGTATACAGGTTATTCCAACAGAACAATAAAGAGATGGAATAACATAAGTTCTCTTCTTGGATACAAAAGAATAATATCCCTTACTGTAAAATAATACTTGATATAAGAGTAGTGAAGTAGCAGAAAACTTTTCTTCTATCTCTTTATAGTCTCTCTCTATAGTTTCTCTCTCTAGAGTTCAGGGAATTCGTAAGAAAATAATGAAGGAATGAGCTTCTATTTATAGGAAAATGGAATGCGTAGTAACTAATACATGAACGGTCCAGATTGATTTACTTTAATCTGACGGTCCATATTTAAAGAAAAATCCTTTAAATAAAATATAATATATTCTATTTATATAAAAAGATTTTTACTATGCAAAAACACTATCTTGAGCACTATGCAAACACTATGCATAATAAAATATAATATATTCTATTTATAAAATAACTTTAATAAAGTAATCTATTTTATATAAAAAGATTTTACTATGCAAAACACTATGCATAATAGAATATAATATATTCTATTTATAGAATAACTTAATAAAGTATTCTGTTTTATATAAAAAGATGTTTCTATTTTATTACGTTAATAATATGAATAAAACAAAACTTCTAAATCAACAATAATTGAATCAAATAATGTGAGATACTATGCATCAACTATTGTAGCAATAATTGAACAAAACTGAGTGACTTCTCATATAAATATCAATAATCAATATCGTGTGCTACTATGCAACAACGCGTATTACTGTACTTTTACTACCAAGTAGTTCAATAGTATCAACGGTAAGACTTCCGCCGTTATTTTCAATAAAATATTTTTGTCGTTTTCTCAATCCAACAATAATTTCGTTGTGGGGTCCACAAATGATTGTCTTGGTCGTCTGAATATTTCTGTTTTAAAATGAATATTCCCCGACCAATCGAATATAATATGACAACTTGCATACTTTGCAAAATTTATAAATATTACCCACAACTATAACATTATCTCAAATTCACACCATAATATAAAAAAAATTATTTTGAGAAAATTAATTCTTTATTCATAAAATCTGGGGTTTCACAATCTCCCCTCCTTATGGAATTTTGCCCTCGAAATTTACGTACGTACCTGGTATGCCGAACAGGTGAGGATACCTTGACTTCATTTCAGATTCTAACTCTTGAGGTATAACCCTTGAGTGTTGGATACGATTCTTCTTATCCAAGATTTTAACACGAGATCTCATACGTTAAATCATCCGCTATCTCGTCCGATTCTAAATTAATAATGTGGTTCGGGCCATCCACATATTTACGTAACATTAATACGTTAAAAAAGTTATGAGCACGCGCCATACTTGGCGGTGAAACGAGTCTATAAGCCACAGTTCCTACTCAATCGAGGATTTCAAATGGGCCAATTAAATCGAGGGTTGAGATTTCCTCTCTTCAGTAACTCTTGCTTCTAGAATAATGCCCTCTTGAACCTTCTTCTTCACATTCATCAGATTCGGGTATGTAGCTTGAGCGTCTTTAACTTTATCGATTAAAGTCGATTTTACTCGTATATTTGTTATCTTCACGTGGGTCCCTAGAGTCTTTAACTCTATCTTCATCATTTGAAGGTTATACGAAATGAGTCTTTGTGTTAACAACATCGCACTTGTAAACGCATACGATCTTCTACTCAACACGTCAGCTACCACGTTCGCTCTTCCACGATGATATTGAATAGTACGAACGTAATCTTCAACAGCTCGAGTCAACGTCTTTGGTGCATGTTACGTTCATTTTAGTTGAAGAAATATTTTGAGGGTTTAAGAAATGGGTTTTGTACCGGGGTCAATACAAAATTCGATTTCATGCTCTAGGGGTAGGCTAAGAAGTCTTCAGGAATACGTCAAGAGATTTATTAATGATAAAAATATCATTCAAAACTGATACTCTCATCTAAGACTTGGATAGTACGTCACATTGATACCAACTATGACTTCTATCCCTTAACCTAGATAGCACCTCACAATGATACCTATCAACTTGTCATCGTCATTCACGACGTCGCCTACAAAAAGTCTGGCTTCGGTGCATTCCACACCAGGAAGTCATCAACAAAAGGATCGGGGCTCTTTACTTATGGCTTGAGATGACAATGATTGAATTTAGTGGCTTAGTTGCTTGAATTCGCATAATAGGTTGGTTAGGAATATGAAAGCTATCAACCTTACGAAAAACATGATGAGTAGTTAACCAATCGTTTCAAAAAAAAAACCACATCAAATGCAAGTATTTTCAAAGAGATAAGATCGACAGGTAACGTGAAAGTGTCGATTTGAATCAAACAAGATTTATAAACAGTGGAGGTAACGAAGGTTTCTCCCAATGGAGTTTCAATAGATAAATCAAAGATTAACTTCTCTGGAGTTAAGTACAAACATTGAACACAACTAGGTGAAATAAAAGAGTGAGTAGAACCGGTATCTAACACGGTATAAACTTCGTAAGAGCTTATGATTAACTTACCCGTGATAATTTTATTCAGGTTCCTCGTCACGAGAAAAAAAAATGCTCTCTCTTAAACTACCGGCTTTGGCTTGACTGGGACATCCTTTGGCATCACTATCCCAGTTGGACTTGACTTCACCATACGACAAAATTGAGCTAGGTGACCTTCTCTTCCGCAATTAAAACACGCTTTGGATTGTTTAGCGTCACAGTTTGACGGATGTGTCCCTCTTATCCGCATTTGAAACATACGACCGAGATGGGCGTTCTTCTTCCTTTGAAACGGTGTCTTTGGTGCAAGCGTCTTCACGTAATTGTTGAACCTTCTCTTCTTAAAATGTCCATTCTTATTATCTTGGCCATGATTACCACCGAAATGGTTACCATTCTTGGCATGATAATATCCCCCACGATGGTTATCGTTGTTCTGATGACCGTTTCCACCGGTATGATTATTATCATGTTGTTGGTCGTTGCCTTTTGGTTGTGCTGACTCATTATCGCGCACCAATAACTGAGCCCTATTCACAACATCTGAATATAAACAAAGTTTGAGAGAAATAAGGTATTGACGTATATCGGGTTTCATACCTCGCAAAAACATTCGCATCATTCGCTCCTCATTATCGACCAAATGGGATGCAAACCGGGATAACTCCGCAAACTTAGCCTCGTACTGCGACACGATCATATTGTTTTGCTCCAGCTTGATGAATTCTACCTCCTTCATGTGACGAATATTTTCGTGAAAGTACTTGTCGTTGAATAATTCTTGGAACTTCTCCCAAGACATCTTGAAAAGTCGCCGAGTGGGTAATGCGTTTACGATTCCCACCGATGATATGCCTCTTCACACAACATAAACGTGGCAAAGGAACCTTTGCTCCTCGGAGCATCCCAAGACATCAAATATCTTGGTGATCTACTTTAACCACGTCTCGCCTTAAGTGGTTCTCGCTTTCCCAAAAACTTCGGTGGTCCCGGTTTGTAATATTCATGAAACGCAATCAAATTGCATAAAAAGCATGAGCGTGTAAAATCGAGTTTAAAAATTTTACAAACCATATACCGGATCACCTTTTATGCACAATTATTAATTAAGCGAAAAGATAAAGAATAAAATCATACCCTTGAAGATCGAGCTTCCTCGGTACAAGTTCACCTCCAAATCCTTTTCGCGTTCAATCTTGAATCCATAGGTTTGGTTCCTTCCTTTGATCAACGTTAGCCACCCATGTGTTTGGCCTCTGAGGTGATCCACCAAGGAAGAATAAAATTCAAGAAGATGGGTGTTTGGCTAAACCCTAGTTTTCTATCTCTATAGAAAAGGTGTACTCTCCAACAATTGGAATTATTACGTATGTTGAAAAATCAACAACCCCCCCACCCATAATAAGACTCCTCTTATTTATAGATGTGGGCAACCCACCTTAACAATTAAGGAATTGGGTTTTTTAATTAATTAATTCTTTTAATTAATTAAGCTCCCTAATCTTATTAGGGATAATTAATTAAACTCCTTTAACTAATTTTCCTTCCTAATCCAATTAGGAATAAATGAAAGTACTTATATTAAATTAATTCCTAAACTCTTTTAGAAATTAAAATAATAATAATTGTAATAATATTAATAAGACTCCTCTTATTAATTTATATTTAATATTTCTAAAATATTAAATAATAAATATTAAGCTATTTAATTTATTCTATCACCATAGATTAAATTAAATATACTTAACTATATTATTACGATTATGCCATTAACTTCTTAAATAATTATTCTTCCTTTTATGGTGTGACCCTTTAGGTTCTCCATATTAAGCCGGTTGTGAATAAATCAATTAGAATAATTCTAATCTTATTTAAATAAATAAATTAAACAATTAATTTATTTAAATAAATAATATTTATTCTCTGATAGGGATAAGCCTCCCTAGCGATCAACGACTTTCCGATAATATAGATTTCAACATTAATCATTAAAGAACCTTTGAGTAAATAGTTCTTACCGTACAATTCAATCCTTCCACCATCTGATGTCCCAATTAAATATAAGACATGGAATTCTTTGTCAAGTCTTATTTTATTTAATTATATGTATTTAAATCTTAAATGCACAACTCAAATAATGCAAATTAGAAACTCCTTTCTAATTTCATTACGCCTTAACCAAGGACTCTTTGGTTTGTCATTTATCGAATCACATAGGACATTTCTCTTCTTTTATTAGAAGTGGTAGATTCTTTATTGATCATACATTATCTCCATGTACTGACTTATTATACCCAAGCATACCTTTTGATATACCTAAGGGTCTTAAGGAATAAGTCAAAGTATAACTCATCATACACGAGATACTATGATGATCTCAAGTCCAGGATTACTTGTACTACTATCACTCTGAAAATCCTATTGACGAGGCAAATAAAACTCCATTAGGTATTCCTTAGCGAGCCACGTTCGATGAACTTATTCTCTAATAAGCACCTACATACTTGCTTTAGTGTCTCCACACAAATGATCATGAGATCAATCATCCTCATCCAATGAAGCAAGCAACGTATGTACCAATCTATCCGGATTCACTAATCCCCAATTTAGTAATCCAATGATTGGGAACTATTTTAGTTTTAAGCTTTCTAAAATTTAGATCTCATTAGAATGATCATCATCATTATTCTAAAAGCATTGCTTAAAACTATGGGTTTATCACATATTATAAAAAAAGACATCATGTAGATAATTAAAAGCCTTTAATAAATTAATACTTTTTATTAATAAATGAATAAGATTGTTACAAAGTATATGCTTTATCATCAAACATGATTGGCTTGTGTGCATACTACTTTCAATCTCCCACTTGCACTAAAGCCCGATCGTCATGGTATCTTATACTCTTCTTCTCTAAGTGGCGATTATCCTGGCATTTGGATAAGCTTTAGTTAATGGATATGTAATGTTGTTCATGAGAGTCCACTATCTCTATAGTGATTTCCCATCTTTCAATGATTCTAATAATCAAATGAAAGTGCCACAACACATGTTTAGATCCAAGATGAGACTTAGGAACTATTCTAGTTACGTAATGAACTTTTAATCCAAACAATCAACTTGCGACTTCATTTATAGCTATATACTTTGTCTTTATCACTAAACCGGCAACTCTTTCTTTGTTTGGAACCTTTCAATTCATTGCACCTTTATTCGAGAGGTAACACTTTACCTTAAAGTGGATTTTTACGTCGTCTTGATGCATGCGAAAAACTTGAGTCTGTTAAGCCCTCTAGTTTTAATTTAGACCCACCATGAATATGATCACATCCTTAGTGCCGGGTTAAGCACTTTAAGATGTTTTTTTAGCGACTTCTAGTGATCTTCTCCATAATATGGTGATCGACATCGGTCTCGTACATTTCATTGCATACATGATTGTCACTCATGCGATCTCTCTTCTTTGAGAGTCTATGGGGACTATTAAGAGAGATACACTCCATAGCTCATCGACATGAGACATCTCTTGGAGTTTGCCATGCTAAGCGACTTTAGCATCAAATGAATATCGTTCCTTGGGTTAAGTCGAGCATCCTCTTAAATCTATCTATATAGATTTTATCCCCAATTAAGATACTCTTCCAAATCATTCATGGAGGAATGTTTAGAACAACTTTATCTTTCTTGATTGTAGCATTGGTATGTCATTCCTTATCAGTAGTATATCAACATATAATACTAGGAATGTCACGATGCTCCCATCGACCCTTTTGTACACACTAGGTTCATTCTTTTTTGATAAAATCAAACTCTTTTGATTGTCCTCATCAAAACGAATGTTCCATATTTGAGAAACTTGATCATTTCTCATCTCTTACCTCATGATGTAACCTCTTCTATCATCATCATCATCATGATGAATCCATACCTCCTAGGTATCTTTGGTACTATTCGATTCTGATTGGTTTTGTGGTATAATAGAGTCTATCTACTGGTTCCTCTTATTTGACTTATAGTGTTTTGTGGTTCTTGAACTCTTCAAGATCTATTATCCTCCACTAGCCCCTTCAATGATAAACACCTTTATCTTAGAAGCGGCGTGTTTCATAACAAACACCTTTTGCTAAGTAGGATTATAGAACATATACCTAAACTTACTTTAGGATGTCCCACAAATCGACACTTGTCAAATCTTGTCCCAAACTTATCCTTTGAAACCTTTTCACATAAGTTGGACAACCACTTATCTTAACATACTTAAGATTAGGAATCCTCCACATCCATAACTTTTATGGAGTCTTGGGGCGGATTTTGAGGTTACCTTTTTTAAATAGATGTCGACCATTTCTAGGACATTATCCCGGAAGGATCTTTGGAATGTCGGTAAAATCATTATGGACCGCACCATGTCCAACAAGGTATGATTTTTCCTTCGGATACATCAATCAATTATTATGTATCGGGAGGTGTCCATTATGAAAAAAACCATTTGAGATGATCTAGAAACTTATTGCACAAGTATTTATTCCTTGATCTAATCAAAGAATCTTAATACTTTGCCAATTTGTTTCACTTTTGAATTCTTTGAACCTTTCAAATAATTCACACTTGTATTTTCAACAAATACACACATTCAACTCTTTGAATGATCATCTCCTTTTCTTATACTAATTTGTTCAATATGCAAAATATATTTTCATGTAAATCAGTATACAAAATCCATTAAGTAATATTCGATTCTATACAAAACATTATTATTATAAATAGAACAACAATTGTTCTTAATTATAATACCAAAATTTCATTGTCCAACAATAAAATGGAAATAATATTTTAACAAAAGCTGGAATACAAATAACTTACTTATTGACTTAATAGATTTGCCGTAGGCATTGCTAAACTATAAGTTTCTATGGCTAATGTGGCAACCTTTGCTTCATTTCCCACACATAGGATTACTTATATTTGTTTAGCTTTCTACTTACCTTGGTCCTTCATAAATCTATATTTATGATAACCAAAATCGGTATCCAATACCCAAGTAGAACCTTGACTTAAAGAAAAATTTATTTCAATCATGAACAAAAAGCGTATTTATAACAGAAACTTCACTAAGCTTCTTTGGTTAGCCTCTGCAAGATGCTTCTTCTTGATTTCTTTTCCGATTGTCGGGCTTATTGCGGTGGAAGCAAACTCCTTTGCTATCAATATCGATTTTGTTCTTATTATCCTTTGTTTTTGCCTTTTATATTTACCTTCTTTGAATCGTTCTTCTTTTAGAGAGATCCTTTGGCCCCTACCGGTAAGACTTGGTCTTTCTTGGTTGGAAAGTGACTCTCAACATTTTTCAACATGTTAAGCAAATCGGCGAAGGCGATATCTAGCTTGTTCATATGAAAAATTCACAACAATTGTGAAAAGAAGTCAGGGAGTGAGTGCAAGATCAAATCTTGGCTCAACTCTCCATCCATGACAAAACCAGTTTGTCCTAATTGATCAATCAAATTGATTATGTTAAGAACTTTTTATGCATGCTATAGTGTGCATTGGCCATTCTAGATCGGAAGAGCTCCTTAGATGTCGATATCTATCGGTCCTACTTTCCTCACCATCAACTACTTGATGTGCGGGAATATAGTAGGAGCATCCATAGTTTCATCTTGTGGCTGAAGCTCGTTACTCGTGGATCTGAGCATGATGCGTTGAGCCAGCTGTGCATCATCTTGCCACTTTCTAAAAGTAGCAATCTCTTCCTCGGAGGCATTATGCGCAACCATTGCGAGGATAGGCGTATTAAGGACATAAGATAGCTTTTCGACTATGAGAACTATTCTCAAATTCCTTAACCAATCCATTTAATTGATTACGGTTAATTTAGCATCTAATATGCTTCGCGATGATAGTAATTTTAGACATTGTAAAATTACGTAAATGAATTTGTAATTAACAACATTTTAACATACATTCTTTTATTAATTACCAAAATAATTTAGGTCTTGTTTTAAATTGGTATCTCCCACTATTTTCTTCAAACTATATTACCCTCACTTATATAGTTAAGCAAAATCTAATTAAAGATTTGCTAGTGAGAATAAGGATCCCATTTCAAATGTATATAGCCTTGTGGTGACACAACAAACTATATATAAATAAATAGGTAGACAACTTTTGTCAATTACATCAACTATCTGACTCCTTGTATTTTGCCTCTTAGATTATTTTGATCAGTGGTGGCACATCCGAATCAAAATTATCCAAGTTAAATCCGACCTAGCACTCCATATATTCAAAAAGAAAAATATCATCCTTGTGGTGACACAACAAAACAATATTGTTCAATTTTCTTTATAAGCATCAAATGTGATAAATTAACATCTTAAATACTTAATACTTGCCTTGTGGTGACACAACAAACTCATATTAAATATTTAATACTCTATTAATTTTATCATGCTAGAAAGCGACGTTCGATATTCCAAATATCTTTGAGCGCTTAGGACTTAATATAAAAATTGAGGGGTTTGTTATTAATTTGTCTCATCTTGTTTAAGCGCATATTACATATATATATAAAATATATGCGTCGTATTAATTAACATCTGAAGCATGTTTGCATAATATATAATATATATATATATAATAAGCATGCACATATAGAATACTATATTCTACGGGATTGATTATGGACTTTTATTCTAGTTTGGTTCACTAGAGCCACCAAGTGAACCAAAAATTCAAACTCTAGGGTGCGAAAATAATATTTAAATATAACTATTACATTTAAACTTGGGCTCCATTACAAACGGGTCTTCAAGCGCTCCTTGCTCCTTGATCTCCAATTTTTCAAAATTAATTCTAACTATTCCTATTACAAAACTATTTAAAATAAATAGAAACCTTGATCGTGATCGAGGGAAATGCATAGGAGGAGATAGAATTTACATTAAGAAAAATTAGAGAAGGCGAAATGTGAGACCCCATTTAATAAAACCCATACATTCATGCATCCAACTAAAATAAAATCCAATCATATTGGTCGATAGTCCATAATCAATCCCATTTATTATCATACACATCATCATATGCATCGATAAATAACATTCATCTCATGAATAATAAACATTTAATATATATATTGATATCATTTAATGGGCAAAATTTAGTTAGTATAAAATCTATTTTTGAATCAAAATAAACTCCTTTATTTTAATCCAAATTTAAATCAAAATAAAACTATTTTATTTTAATTTATCCAATTTTGAATAAAATAAACTATTTTATTTTAATCAAAATCTTTAATCAAAATAAACTCCTTTATTTTAATTAATTATGGAATCGATTCCATATAAAAAAAAAACTTAATTAAAATAAAATTTATCTTTTATTTTAATTAATTATGAAATCAATTCCATGTAAAAAAAAAAAAATTTAAAGGAAACACGGATTTCTTTCCTATTCACAAATAAACTCCTTTATTTTGAATAATATGAAATCTTATTTCATATTTAAATAAACTCCTTTATTTAAGGAAATTATGGATTCTCTTTCCTATTCACAAATAAACTCTTTTATTTTGAATAATATGAAATCTTATTTCATATCTAAATAAACTCCTTTATTTAAGGAAAGATAAAATCCAATTTCAACTCCAATTAGTTATCATGGAATCCAATTCCAACTCTAATTAGTTAGCATTTTCAATTAATTTTTAAAATTAAAAAAATTTTTTATTTTAATATTAAAATAAACTTTTTATTTTAAATTAAAATAAACTTTTTTTTTTTAAAAATTAAAATAAAACTTTATATTTTAATATTAAAATAAACCTTTTATTTTAAAATTAAAATAAATTTTTATTTTAATTATAAAATAATTAAGAATATATATATATATATATATATATATATATATATATATATATATATATATATATATATATATATATATATATATATATATATATATATATATATATATTAATTTCATGCCTTTAATTTATATATATATTTATATATCATGTATATATATAATTTTTTTTTTTTTTAAAAATATAATATATATAATTCCTTGATTCTTATATATTCAAAATTAATGTAATAAAAAATATTATTTATATTCATTTCCATGTATATATATATTAAATTAAAATTTTTTATTTGCAATAATATAAATTCATTAACTTTAATTACCGAAAAAAAAATGAATCCTGATAATTTTTTTTTTTTTTATTTATTTTTTATTTTGCAATATTTTTTTTTAAAAAATTAGCGTGGTATGGTCTCCAATAAATCAAATGGCTGTGAAATCCGAAAAAAAAAAAAAAAATTTTTTTTTTTTTTTTTTTTTTTATTAAATTTTATCTGATAAAATTATGCCCAATTAAATTATTCTAAACACATATCAATATACATATCAAATTAAAACAATTAATAATTAGCATAAAGGTTTGGCTCACGATGCCCTTTATTAGGTTTGTAATATTCATAAAACCTTGATCAAATTGCATAAAAAGTGCGAGCGTGTAAAATCGAGTTTAAAAATTTACAAACCATATACGGATCATCCTTTATGCACAATTATTAATTAAGCGAAAAGATAAAGAATAAAATCATACCCTTGAAGATCGAGCTTCCTCGGTACAAGTTCACCTCCAAATCCTTTTCGCGTTCAATCTTGAATCCACAGGGTTTGGTTCCTTCCTTTGATCGGCGTTAGCCACCCAAATGTTTGGCCTCTGAGGGTGATCCACCAGGAAAGAATAAAATTCAAGAAGATGGGTTTATGCTAAACCCTAGTTTTTCTATCTCTATAGAAAAGGTGTACTCTCCAACAAATTGGAATTATTACGTATGTTGTTAAAAATCAACCACCCATACCACCCATAATAAGACTCCTCTTATTTATAGATGTGGGCAACCCACCTTAACAATTAAGGAATTGGGTTTTATTAATTAATTAAATTCTTTTAATTAATTAAGCTCCCCTAATCTTATTAGGGATAATTAATTAAACTCCTTTAACTAATTTTCCTTCCTAATCCAATTAGGAATAAATGAGAGTACTTATATTAAATTAATTCCTAAACTCTTTTAGAAATTAAAATAATAATAATTGTAATAATATTAATAAGACTCCTCTTATTAATTTATATTTAATATTTCTAAAATATTAAATAATAAATATTAAGCTATTTAATTTATTCTATCACCATAGATTAAATTAAATATACTTAACTATATTATTACGATTATGCCATTAACTTCTTAAATAATTATTCTTCCTTTTTTATGGTGTGACCCTTTAGGTTCTCCATATTAAGCCGGTTGTGAATAAATCAATTAGAACAATTCTAATCTTATTTAAATAAATAAATTAAACAATTAATTTATTTAAATAAATAATATTTATTCTCTGATAGGGATAAGCCTCCTAGCGATCAACGACTTTCCGGATAATATAGATTTCAACATTAATCATTAAAGAACCTTTGAGTAAATAGTTCTGTGCACATTCAATCCTTCCACCATCTGATGTCCCAATTAAATATAAGACATGGAATTCTTTGTCAAGTCTTATTTTATTTAATTATATGTATTTCGATCTTAAATGCACAACTCAAATAATAATGCAAATTAGAAACTCCTTTCTAATTTCATTACGCCTTAACCAAGGACTCTTTGGGTTGTCATTTATCGAATCACATAGGACATTTCTCTTCTTTTATTAAGTGGTAGATTCTTTATTGATCATACATTATCTCCATGTACAACTTATTATACCCAAGCATACCCTTTGATATACCTAAGGGTCTTAAGGAATAAGTCAAAGTATAACTCATCATACACAAATACTATGATGATCTCAAGTCCAAGGATTACTTGTACTACTATCACTACGAGAATTCCTATTGACGAATGCAAATAAAACTCCATTAGGTATTCCTTAGCGAGCCACGTTCAGTGAACTTATTCTCTAATAAGCACCTACATACTTGCTTTAGTGTCTCCACACAAATGATCATGAGATCAATCATCCTCATCGAATGAGCAAGCAACGTATGTACCAATCTATCCGGATTCACTAATCCCCAATTTAGTAATCCAATGATTGGGAACTATTTTAGTTTTAAGCTTTCTAAAATTTAGATCTCATTAGAATGATCATCATCATTATTCTAAAAGCATTGCTTAAAACTATGGGTTTATCACATATTATAAAAGCGACATCATGTAGATAATTAAAAGCCTTTAATAAATTAATACTTTTTATTAATAAATGAATAAGATTGTTACAAAGTATATGCTTTATCATCAACATGATTGGCTATGTAACATATTATCCCTATATTCTGACCGACCAATTAAATACCAAAAAAAACTTAGGTAGGTCATACTAGCGAAGGAATTCCCCGTCTCTCCCCTCCTAGTTCTATTCTCACATCTTAGTCAGGGATCATATCCCTAAGCTTTGATACCAACTATGACGCCCTCAAAATTAGGTATACATCACCCATCTTGGGTCGCCAGATACATGGTACAGAATTCAAATACAACTTACTAATACCACTGTCGTGTACAATATGACAAAACATAAACTATGAGTTTGAATACAAATATTATCTACTAGAGATTATACAAACTCAAAAGGAGTCCTCATTATAATTATTATCACACTATTTCACAGAATAGTGAGGATTACTAATGTTATCCTCTGGACCATCACTCCGTTCCCCGACTCGTCCCAACTATATTCTCATTTCCTGAAGAGAACAGTGAAGAAAGGGTGGGCTCAACTAGCCCAGTAAGAAATATTATGACTAAGATAATGCAGAATAAATTATCATTAGCCTCCAACAATGTTAAACTGATAAAATATAATAGACATCAAGTTTAATCTGCGGAACAAGCAATCCATTAAAAGAGTCAAGTAGAAATAGAATCTACTATCTTTTATGATTTAAAAAGTTTTTCATCACTTTTACCACGAGACTCAAACTTCAATAAATAATCCACATCATTAAATCATCCTTTTCTACGTGCCAAGGATATTCTTTAAGATCACGACCACAAATTATCCATGCACTACGGGTGCCAAAGATAATCGTGTTTTCATCAACGGTCCCGATCATGCCATAAAACAATTCATCTTTGCTCCTCGTCAAGAGAATCCATAGCCATAATCATACCAAAAGCGTCCCATCAATGCACTCACGGGCCAATGAGGACTTTTAATTTTCACATCATTTGTAACATTACGGTATGAATATACCGAATAATCCTTGGTCATAACCATACCAAGTCCATCTATGCACTACAGGCCACAGATGACTTTCAACATAACATAAACATGAGGATGATGACAATGATATAAGAATTCAATTAAACAAGTTCAAGAATTAATTTGTCCAGGAACCAATAACGTCCAAATTGCCAACATGATACTTCTTTGTAGAATAAAATTCAAGAATGCTTAGAAGAATATTTCCATGAAAAATACTGGATGAAGCGCAAATATCAAGGATATTCCACTAATTTCATGGAGTATAGAAGTCAAAATTTTAATCCACTGGTAAAATACCGAATGGAATAAAAAAAGATATCACCATGCGGTACTTCGCATAGACGGTTATTCCAACGTAGAATAATAATAACGGAACCAGTCGTGAAATTCACACCGAAGCGAGATGTTCCAATGTAATAATAAATGCGAATAATAAATGATGGAACCAGTCCTGGCAGATAGCAATCGACAAGATATTCCGGCGTAATAATAAAGACGAAATAATAAAAATGGAACCAGTCCTACAGATATAGCAGAGCATGGATATTCTCGGTAATAAAAAATGAAATAATAGAAGAATGTCACCAAGTATAGGTAGCTTTCGCATTACTGAGTTATTCAATGAAACAATAAAGAGATGGAATAACATAAGTTCTCTTCTTGAATACAAAAGAATAATAATATCCTCTTCGTAAAAATAATACTTGATATAAGAGTAGTGAAGTAGCAGAAAACTTTTCTTCTATCTCTTTATAGTCTCTATAGTTTCTCTCTCTAGAGTTCAGGGAATTTGTAAGAAAATAATGAAGGAATGAGCTTCTATTTATAGGAAAATGGAATGCATACTAACTAATCCATGAACGGTCCAGATTGATTTACTTTAATCTGACGGTCCATATTTAAAGAAAAATCTTTTAAATAAAATATAATATATTCTATTTATATAAAAAGATTTTTACTATGCAAACACTATGCAGGCACTATTCAAACACTATGCATAATAAAATATAATATATTCTATTTATAGAATAACTTTAATAAAGTATTCTATTTTATATAAAAAGATTTTACTATGCAAAAACACTATGCATAATAGAATATAATATATTCTATTTATAGAATAACTTTAATAAAGTATTACATTTTTTATATAAAAAAGATTTTACTATGCAAAACACTATGCATAATAGAATATAATATATTCTATTTATAGAATAACTTTAATAAAGTATTCTGTTTTATATAAAAAGATGTTTCTATTTTATTACGTTAATAATACGAATAAAACAAAACTTTTAAATCAACAATAATTGAATCAAATAATGTGAGATACTATGCAGCAACTATTGTAGCAATAATTGAACAAAACTGAGTGACTTCTCACATAAATATCAATAATCAATACCGGTATTGCTACTACGTGTAACAACGCCAGACATCGCATTTCTTTTACTACTTGAGTAGTTCAACAATATCAACGGTAAAACTTCCAGTTATTTTCAATAAAATATTTTTGTGCGTTTTCTCGATCCGATAATAATTCCGTTGTAGGGTCCACTTAATGATTGTGTCGTCGCATTTAATATTTTCTCATTTAAAACGAATATTCCCAATTAATTGAATATAATATGACAACTTGCATACTTTGCAAAATTTATAAATATTACCCACAACTATAACATTATCTCAAATTCACACCATAATATAAAAAAAATTATTTCGAGAAAATTAATTCTTTATTCATAAAATCTGGGGTTTCACACATGTGATGATTAACATATTATAAACCTTACATACATTTATATGTATGAATCCAACATAACTATCAATAGAAATTTCAAAAACACAAGTTAAAATTGGAGTAAGTTATACCTTGATTTAGCAAAACTATTAGCAACCCTTCTTTTTCTCTTGACAATCTCAGAACAATTTCTTTCTTCTCTATATTCTCTATGATTCCCTCTTCTCTCCCAACTCTCTGTCTTAGTTAGCCTTAGGAAAATAAGATGCGAAAGAAAAATAAACTGATATGGCCTCTTACCCACGTACTTATCAGTTAACAAAAATAAAAAGGCGTTAGTTAAATAAACCAAATGCCACAAGGCCTTGTTTAGCTACCACCTATTCCCCCAAACTAGATTATTTTAATAGTCTTATATTTTATAGTTTTCACTTGTCACACTTTAGTTAATTTAAATAACTTTAGTTTAGTTAATTTAAATAACTTATAATAATAATTATAATAATTTCTATTATAATTATATTTATGAATAATAAATAATTATATATCTAATTTAAATTAATAGATTAGACTTAAACATAACTTTATTTAATTTACTTATTTTCTTTAATATTAAACAATTCATTTAATTTAATTATTTTCATTAAATTAAATCCTCAAGTAATAAAATTACTATTCATTAATTTAGTTAGCATACAAACTCAACTAAATTATTACATCACAATTCATCAGATATTTATTTTCCCCAATAAATAAATTATTTAAAATATTTATTTAATCAATAAATATTTAAATTAAATTACAAATTTCTCAATCATTACAGGTCTTGACTTCACTACATAACAAAATCGAGCTAAGTGACCTTCTCTTCCGCAATTGAAACACGCTTTGGGTTGCTACGTACAGTTTGGACGGATGTGTCCCTCTTATCCGCATTTGAAACATACGACCGGTGGTCGTTCTCCTTCCTTGGCAACAGGTGTCGGTGCTGCTGCCGATGTCTTTCCGTCATTGTTGAATCTTCTCTTCTTAAAGTTGTTCCCACTTAGTTCACCTTTTCTACTTGGCCATGATTACCACCGAAGTGGTTACCATTTCTGGCATGATAATTTCCTCCACGATGGTTATCGTTGTTCCGATGGTCGTTGCCACCGGTATGATTATTATCGTGTTGTTGGTAGTTACCATTTGCTTGGACTGACTCATTATCTCGCTCCAATAACTGAGCGTTATTCACAACATCTAAATATAAACAAAGTTTATGAGAAATGAGGTATTGATGTATTTCAGATTTCAAACCTCTTAGAAATATTTGTGTCATACGCTCCTCATTATCTACCAAATGGGATGCAAACCAGGACAACTTGGCAAACTTAGCCTCGTACTACGACACAGTCATATTGTTTTACTCCAGCTTGATGAATTCCACCTCCTGAAAGTAGTATGCACACAAGCCAATCATGTTTGATGATAAAGCATATACTTTGTAACAATCTTATTCATTTATTAATAAAAAGTATTAATTTATTAAAGGCTTTTAATTATCTACATGATCTTTGTTTTTATAATATGTGATAAACCCATAGTTTTAAGCAATGCTTTTAGAATAATGATGATGATCATTCTAATGAGATCTAAATTCTTAAAAGCTTAAAACTAAAATAGTTCCCAATCGTTGGATTACTAAATTGGGGATTAGTGAATCCGGATAGATTGGTACATACGTTGCTTGCTCATTGGATGAGGATGATTGATCTCATGATCATTTGTGTGGAGACACTAAAGCAAGTATGTAGGTGCTTATTAGAGAATAAGTTCATTTGAACGTGGCTCGCTAAGGAATACCTAATGGAGTTTTATTTGCTGTCAATAGGAATTCTCAGTAGTGATAGTAAGTACAAGTAATCCTTGGACTTGAGATCATCATAGTATCTTGTGTATGATGAGTTATACTTTGACTTATTCCTTAAGACCCTTAGGGTATATCAAAGGGTATGCTTGGGTATAATAAGTTGTACATGGAGATAATGTATGATCAATAAAGAATCTACCACTTCTAATAAAAGAAGAGAAATGTCCTATGTGATTCGATAAATGACAACCCAAAGAGTCCTTGGCGGCGAAATGAAATTAGAAAGGAGTTTCTAATTTGCATTATTTGAGTTGTGCATTTAAGGATCGAAATACATATAATTAAATAAAATAAGACTTGACAATAATTCCATGTCTTATATTTAATTGGGACATTGTATGGTGGAAGGATTGAATTGTATTTAACTATTTACTCAAAGGTTCTTTAATGATTAATGTTGAAATCTATATTATCTGGAAAGTCGTTGATCGCTAGGGAGGCTTATCCCTATTGTAGAATAAATATTATTTAAATAAATTAATTGTTTAATTTATTTATTTAAATAAGATTAGAATTGTTCTAATTGATTTATTCACAACCGGTTTAATATGGAGAACCTAAAGGGTCACACCATAAAAGGAAGAATAATTATTTAAGAAGTTAATGGCATAATCGTAATAATATGTTAAGTATATTTAATTTAATCTATGGTGATAGAATAAATTAAATAGCTTAATATTTATTATTTAATATTTTAGAAATATTAAATATAAATTAATAAGAGGAGTCTTATTAATATTATTACAATTATTATTATTTTAATTTCTAAAAGAGTTTAGGAATTAATTTAATATAAGTACTCTCATTTATTCCTAATTGGATTAGGAAGGAAAATTAGTTAAAGGAGTTTAATTAATTATCCCTAATAAGATTAGGAGCTTAATTAATTAAAAGAATTAATTAATTAAAACCCAATTCCTTAATTGTTAAGGTGGGTTGCCCACATCTATAAATAAGAGGAGTCTTATTATGGGTGACATGGGTTGTTGACTTTAACAAAATGCGTAATAATTCCAAGTTGTTGGGAGTATGCCTTTTCTATAGAGATAGAAAACTAGGGTTAGCCATAACACCCATCTTCTTGAATTTTATTCTTCCTTGGTGGATCACCTCTGAGAGGCCAAACACATGGGTGGCTAACGTTGATCAAAGGAAGGAACCAAACCCGGTGGATTCAAGATTGAACGCGAAAGGATTTGGAGGTGAACTTGTACCTGAGGAAGCTCGATCTTCAAGGGTATGATTTATTCTTTATCTTTTCGTTTAATTAATAATTATGCATAAAGGATGATCCGGGTATATGGTTTGTAAATTTTTTAAACTCTGATTTTACACGCTTCCGCACTTTTTATGCAATTTGATTGCGATATGAATATTACAAACCCAACACCTCCTTCATGTGACGAATACTTTCGGAAAATTACTTTTCGTTGAAAAATTCTTGGAACTTCTCCCAAGACATCTTTAGTACGGAAGGTTGAGTACGTTTTACAGATTTCACAAGTAATCTGCTTTTTCACACAACATAAAGTTGGCGAAGGGAACCTTTTGATCCTCTGAGCATTCTAAGACATCAAATATCTTGGTGATCTACTTTATCCACGTCTCTGCCTTAAGTGGCTCTAGCTTTCCCAAAAACTCTGGTGGTCCCAGCTCCTTGAACTGCTTAGCGGTGACCAACCGTGAGTTGCCATTGACTCCACATGCATTATGAATAAGAGTCTCTCTCGTTTGGTTTTGCATAAATTCTAGAAAGTTCCTAAACATACCATCGTTCGTCATTTGGTCGGTGTTGTTGTTTACACGAGGATTATTGCCTTCCTGATGCACATTATGTGACGCCCCCAAAATAGGTCCAATCCACCAACCTATTCTGAGTCGCCAAATACATGGTACAGAAAATAACTACAAACTTCATTATTAAAATCGCCAAATACGACAACACATATGTCAACTGTGTCTCTCATCCCTTTACCTGGATAACACCTCACAATGGTACCTTACATAAAGGTACAATCAATAATTATTTTAGAAATTAAAATCTTTGGAAAATGCTCAAGGAAACCTTAATACATGGGAGGCCATGCATCTAAGTTATAATAGATATCATATGACTTGAGAATCATCCTTAGTTGACCCAATAGACCCCAAAGAAAAATGAGAAGATTACTATTATGTTCTTTCCAATGGTGAGTCTCCTCTTACCATATAATTATCTCTATTGTCTCCAATTGAGAATTATATTTCAACCAAACTCCAAGATTATATAGGTAGTGTGTGAGACCCCAGATTTTATGAATAAATATTTAATTTTCTCGAAATATTTTTTTGAATATTATGGTGTGGATTTGAGATAGTGTTATAGTTGTGGGTAGTATTTATAAATTTTGAAAAGTATGCAAGTTGTTGTATAATATTCGATTGGTCGAGGAATATTCTTTTTGTCGGGGAATATTTGTACGATGGTACAATCATTGGTGGACCCCACAACGGAATTATTGTCGGATTAAAAAAACGACAAAAATATTTTATGAAAATAACGACGAAAGTTTTACCGTTAATACTGTTGAACTACTCAGTAGTAAAAGTACAGTAATACACGTGGTTGCATATTAGCACACGGTATTGATTATTGATGCTTATGTGATAAGTCAATCAATTTTGTTTTATTAGTATTATTAATGTAATAAAACAGAAATGCTTTTTATATAAAACAGAATACTTTTATAAAGTTATGCGTTTTATTAGACTATAAATAGAATATATAATATTCTATTATGCATAGTGTTTTGCATAGTAATATCTTTTTATATAAAATGAATACTTTTATAAAGTTATTTATTTTATTAGACAATAATTAGAATACATTATATTTTATTATGCATAGTGTTATATAGTTATGCGTAGTGTTTTGCATAGTAAATTTTTTTATATAAAAAATGAATACTTTTATAAAGTTATTCGTTTTATTAGATTATAAATAGAATATATTATATTTTATTTAAAAGATTTTGTTTTAAATCTGACCGTCTGCTTAAAGTAAATCAATCGGACCGTTCATGAATTAGTTACTATACGTCCATTCTTCTATAAATAGAAGCTCATTCTTTTCATTATTTCTTACGAATTCACTTTGAAACTCTAGAGAGAAAACTATAGAGAGAAAGAAAAAAGTGTTCTCACTACTTCACTTACTCCTATATCCAAAGACTCTTCTTTCTAAGGTAAGGGATATTATTTGTTGTACTAAGTAAGGAGTATTATTTCTTTCAGATTCATTGAAGAGAACTTACATTATTCCATTATTTATTATTATGTTGGAATAACTTTTGTATGTCTGAAGTACCACATACATGGTGAAATTCTTCCATTATTTCATTCTTATTATTCTGTTGGAATAACTGCTTATTTAAGTACAATCGCATACATGGTGAAATTCTTCTAATATTTCGTTCTTTATTATTCTCGCTTAATATCCCATGTAAGGCGTTCGCTAGACACAGTTCCATTATTTATTATTCTCATCGAAATATCCTCACATGCATGCGTTTACTGTTGGACTGGTTCCATTATTTATTATTCTCCGGAATATCCTCGTCATGCATTTATACCACACCGTTCCATTATTTATTATTACATTGGGAATAACCTATGTGCGCGATCTATCGCATTGCATGGTGAATCCTTCATTATTCCATTCTTTATTATTCTATTGGAATAACATGTCTATGTGTATTATCACATGCATGGTGAATGATCCTTTGTATCAATTCCTTATTAAATTGTGGAAATGATCTGTCTAAGTGGATTACCACATTGCGGATGAAAATCCTTTTGCAGTTTTATATATTCTCTTATACTCAGTTGGTTAAAGCTTTGACTTCTATACTCCATGAAATTAGTGGAATATCCTTGATATTTGCGCTTCATCCAGTATCTTTTCATGGAAATATTCTTCTGAGCATTCTTGAATTTTTACTCCATAAAGCAGTATCATGTTGACAATTTGGACGTTATTAGTTCCTGGATAAATTAATTCTTGAACTTGTTTTATTGAATTATTATGTCATTGTCATCATCCTCATGTTTATATTATGTTGAAAGTCATCTGTGGCCTGTAGTGCATAGATGGACTTGGTATGATTATGACCAGGGATTATTCGGTGTAATCATGACCGTAATGTTACAAATGATGTGAAAAAAGTCCTCATTAGCCCGTAGTGCATTGATGGACAGTTTTTGGTATGATTATGGCTATGGATTCTCTTCGGCCAAGGGTACAAAGATGAATTATTTTATGGCATGATCAAGACCGTTGATGAAAACACGATTATCTTTGGCCCGTAGTGCATGAATTATTTGTGGTCGTGATACTAAAGAATATCCTTAGCATGTAGTGCAGGGATGATTTGATGATGTGGATTATTTATTAAGATGAGTCTCAACGATAAAAGTGATGAAAACCTTTTAAATCATAGAAGATAGTAGATTTTATTCTCTACTTGACTCTTCTAATGGATTGCTTGTTCCGCTTATAGTTAAACTTGATGTTTGTTATATTGTATCAGTTTAACACTGTTGAAGGCTAACGATAATTTATTCTGCATTATCGTAGTCATAATATTTCTTACTAGGCTAGTTGAGCTCACCCTTTCTTTCACTGTTCTCTTCAGGAAATGAGAACGTAGCTTGGACGAGTCGGGGATTGGAGTGATGGTCTAGGATAAATGACTTTAGTAGTCCTCACTATTCTATGAAATAGTGTGATAATAAATGTAATGAGGACTCCATTGAGTTTGGATATTGTCTAGATGACAATATTTGTATTAATACTCACAGCATATGTTTTGTCGTATTTTACACGACTGTTGTATAATTAGTTTGTATTTGTATTCTGTACCATGTATCTGGCGACTCAAGATGGGTGATGTATACCTATTTTGGGGGCGTCACATAGTACTCATAGATATAATCAGCAAGTGGATGTGCACAACTATGTCTTATGATAACACGAAGTCGTATATCATTAGATATCTTGTATGATAGTGGCAAAACACCCTTCCAAAGTTGGGTTCACCTCACCCTATTCGGTTCATCAAAATCAATGGTTAAATAACGTATAAAATACGACACACTTATCTAAAATTCTCAATAATATTATTTTCATAATATTTTAGGGGAAACCTCAACAGCTATAAACCATCGTTCTATTCCCCTGTTACCCCCGCTCGACCCAGCTACATTCTTATTACCTGAAAAGAATTGTGAAGCAAAAGGGTGAGAACAACTAGCCCAGTAAAGAATATCATGACTAAAGATAATTAAATTATCAATAACATTCGTCAGTAATAAATCAGAGATTTAGAACATATGGTAGATGATAAAACTTTTCAACCATAGTTGCAGCAGAATGAACAATTTATTAAAAGAGTTAAATAGACCATAAAGTCAATTATCTTCTCCATGTTAAAAGTCCACCAACAATGTTTTATCCGTGTAACATCAATCAACAGTTCCTATCCACAATCATGTGAATAACTCATAATCATAATTGTGGTTCTAAATTCCTCTTCGCACCCAGGACGAAGATAATTTTCATCACATGTCTCTACGTGAAACATCAAAGATCATGGTTATACCAAATCACAGTTCATGTTCATAATCATACTAATAAATTCATCTTTGCACTACGGGCCAAAGATATTCATCAAAAGTTCATCTTTGCACTACAGGCCAAAGATATTCAACAACAGGTCATCTTTGTACTACGGGCCAAAGATATTCAACAACAGGTCATCTTTGCACTACAGGCCAAAGATATTAATATCTCAAAGAAATATATAATCATTTCAGAATTTATATAAACAATAATTATAACAATGTTGATCAATTCACCTTTGCACTTAAGCTAAAGATATTCAATTGTAAATTCAATGGTCATGATCATACCAGTCAATAATTCATCTTTGCACTACTGGCCAAAGAGAACTCATAGTCACGATCATACCAATAATCTACCCATCTTTACACTCAAGTTAAAGAGAAATTTCATCACCAGGATTATAAAAATGTTATATATGATAATAAAAACAAGACTAAAAGACAATTTACACCCCAAACTTTACTTTCTATTTACTTTTGTACCCTAAACTTAAAAAGGTGTCTAAGTACACCCCAAACTTCATTATTCGTAATAAAACGCACACTTTCTTCACCTAACCGGTCAAAAATGATCGGCTAAGGCTGTAACACAAGTTTGGGGTGCAAATTCTCTTTTAGTCTTAAAAATTAACAAAAATAATTAATTTTAAAAATAAAAATAAAATAATTAATTTTAAAATAAAATAATTTAAATAATAAAATTAAAATAAATATTTTGAATTAATGATTAATAATTCATTATTAACTTGTAAAATGATTATTTTATTTTTATTTTAAAAGTAATTATTAAAATTTCTGTTAAAAAATCATTAACTTGTAAAAAATCATTTTTCCCACATAAAAAAAATTGTTTTTGTTCTTAAAAACAAAATTTTTAAAATAGATTTTTTTTTAATGAATTTTCAAAATGTAATTTTATTTTACAAGTTAAAATAAAATTACGCTTTTGTTTTTAAAAATGAATTTTTTTTTAAAAAAATTTACAAAAAAATCTGTAAAAAAGAAAATTAACTTGTAAAATAAAATTATGTTTTTAAAAATCTTGTTTTAACAAAAATATGTTTTTAAAAACAAAAAGCAGATTTTTTTTTGTAAAATAAAAGTCTTTTTTTTAAATTTTCTATTTTTAAAATTTTGTTTTTACAAAATTCTATTTTAAAAAACAAAAAGCAGAAGAAAAAAAAATTATGTGGCAAAAATGATTTTTTACAAGTTAATGATTTTTTAGCTTTAATGATTAATAATTAATTTTAAAAATAAAATAATCATTTTACAAGTTAATGAATAATTATTAATCATTAATTTTAAATTTTATTTTAATTATTTTATTTTAAAATTAATTATTTAAAATTATTTTATTTTATTTAAAATTATTTATTTTTGCCAATTTTTAAGACTAAAAGACAATTTGCACCCCAAAATTTGTGTTATGACCTTTTGGCTTTTCCACTTTTTGACCTAAGTGAAGAAGAAAGTGTGTGTTTTGTTACGTATAATAAAATTTGGGGTGTACTTAGACACCATTTTAAGTTTGGGGTGCAAATTTTCTTTTAGTCTAAAAACAATATGATTAAAACATGGATTTAATTTCAAGAATAAGATTCATAAATCAACGATAATTTGGTCAGAAAAAGAAACTAATTTGTATCGTGAATAGTATCTCATCAATAGTCTTTTGTGAATAGTAACCTCATATTGGTAAATAGTGCCGTATACGTAAATAGTGCCTTATACATGAATAGTGAAGGTATACGTGAATAGTACCGTATACATGAATAGTAATCCCGACATGAAAAAGATAAAGTTTTACAATAAAATTCATATCAATATTTCTGTATAATGATATTAAAAGAATAACATCATTTACTTAAAAAAATAACATCCCTTACCTCAAAAGAATAACACTTCTGACTGGAATATCGGATAGAATACTGAAAGAAAGTTGCACTGTATAGCAACACTCAAGATATCTAAATACTCACAAAAATACATTTGATATTATAGAGAGAAAATTTCTAATTCTGGTGTGATTTTCAATTCTAACCTAAGCACCTTATTTATAGGAAAATGCTTAAAACACCAAAACAGAAAATTTAATAAAATAATATTTTATATAAAAAAAATTCACGCCCACCCTTGAAAATCATATTTCAGCACACCAGTGGGGCCCACCAACATTTAAAAAACGTTTTTATTTGAAAAAATGTTTATAACTCCAAAAATTAATTATTCCTGAACTTCAATAATTCATAATAAATAGTCATTTTATCAGAAAATTTTGATTGTTGTGTCTATTCCATAGGAAATTTTATTTTCTACAACTTTGTAGAAGAAAGTTTTTTCAAATTCCGAACGGAAAATGACCGCAATCCATATACGGACGAACTTGCAAGCTATAATCAAATTTCAGTAAAAAATGGGGCCCACCAACATATTTAACATGATTTTTGTAACAAAAATACTCCGGACCCAATTTGCTCTCTTCCTCCTCATTTATTCATATATCGTTCATTCATTATAAAAATATCACCGTTATTATATTATTATATTATTACGTCACACACTTATAATGTAATATTACAATAATATATTACAATAATAATATATTCGAAATCAAATAAAATAATATTACTTACATACTACAGTATGAAAGAAAATATTATTTTATACAAATCTTGAACAAAAATAATATTCATTACCTCGAAAGAATAAGTACTTACATTTGAATATCGATATATAACGTTGAAAGAAACTTTGCATCAGATATAGCAACACTCAAAGTATCAAAATACTCACAAGAATACGCTTCGATAATATAGAGAGAAAACTTGAGCTTACGTGTGATTTTAAATTCTAACTTAAGCACCCTATTTATAGGAAAATGATTAGAACACCAAAGCGTAAAATTTAATAAAATATTAATATAATTAAAAAATTTATGCCCACCTTAGAAAAACTGATTTCAGCATGTTTACAACACCTGTGGGGCCCACCCAATTGCAAAAAAAAATTTATTAAAAAATAATAATTAAAAGTTCAAAAATCAATTATTCCGAAACTTCAATAATTCATAATAAATAGCTCTTTTATCAGAAAAATTTGAATCTTATGTCCTTCCATAGGAAATTCAATTCTCTACAACTCTGTAAGTTTAAGTTTTTCCAAATTCTAAGTAGAAATTGACCGAAATCCACCTACAGACGATTTTACAAGCTATAATCAAATTTCAGTCAAGAAATGGGGTCCACAAGCATGAAAAACATGTTTTAAATATTTTTAGTAACAAAAATACTCTTCCTTCGCATTTATTCATATATCCCACATTCATTATAAAAATATCACAATTATTATATTATTATAATATAATAATATATTTAAATAAATTATTTTATCAGAACAGATAAAATATCAATTTTCAACAATTGTCACTTTTCTAAAAATTCCTCCATTTATATCCGCATAAATACATATTTTCCTTATCATATAAATCAATAATTAATTATTCACAAATAATATTACGTAATCACAATCTTGTGATAATCGAAATCAGTTCCCGGAAAGAGGGGTTTTCAATAAGGATTTCTCCTCATCTTGGCGCCAATTAGGTGACCAAACATCTCCTCGATGAACTTTCTAGACATTGTCAATAATGCTATCTAATAATATTATTCAAATAATATGAATTATTGATCTGATAATGGGTAATACTGTGTAGTGACAATTATTGAAACAACAATAATATAAAATATCAACGCAGTAATTATTGAATTAATAAAATAAAATATTGAACAGTAATTACTGTAACCATTATTGAGTAGTGCCTTCTTCCGTAAGAATCTATAATTGGTGCAATATCGCATTATTCTGTGTAATATCACAGCGTCTCTTCGTGTTTTAACCACCGTATTCCAACGGTGTTAATTCGGAATAATTACGCCGTTATTTATAAAAACTCAAACTTGTCAGTTTCTTCATCCGATAGTTTTCCGTTATGGAGCCCACAAATGGCTGCGCCGTCGTACAAATATTCCCCGACAGAAAGAATATTCCACGACCAAACGAATATTCCCCAATAATATTAATATTTTATAACCACTTGCTTATTTTGCAAAATTTATAAATATTACCCACAACTATAACAGTATATCAAATTTACTCCTTAATATTCAAAAAAAAATTTCGAGAAAATTAAATCTTTATTAATAAAATTTGGGGCCTCACAGATTTGATAATGTAAAATATTGTGCAGTGACAATTATTGAAACAACAATAATATAAAATAATGTGCAATACAGGTATGCTATCTTTATGCAACAATCGTATTACTTTACTTTAAGCACTAGTATTTTAATAAAGTGTTAATTCAGAATAACTACGCCGTTATTTTTAGAAAACTCATTCTTGCCATTTTCTTCATCCGATAATTTTTCGTTACGGGGCCCACAAATGGTTGCACCGTCATACGAATATTCCCCAACAACAAGAATATTCCACGACCAAACGAATATTCCCCGACAACAATGAATATTTTATAACCATTTGTTTATTTTGAAAAATTTACATATATCACCCTTAACTTTAAACTTTTATCAATGTAACTATTTACTAAATAGAAAAATTGAATACTTTTATTTGCTTGTCTCAACATTTTCAGATGCCATTTTTAAACACTATCACAAAACAAGTGTTAGTTGACATGCCACATGTTATCCCTATATTCTGACCGACAAATTAAATAACAAATAAACTTAGGCAGGTCATACTAGTGAAGGATTTACCCGTCTCACCCCTCCTAGTTCTAGCATCACATCTCAACCAAGGATCATATCCTTAAGCTTTGATACCAACTATGACGCCATACAACTACAACTTAATTATACAACTGTAGTGTAAAATACGACAAAACATAGCTGAGAATTTTCACACGAATATTGTCTTCTAGACAATATCCAAACTCAAATTCAATCTCAATACAATTATTATCACACTATTTCACAAAATAGTGAGGACTGCTAAAGCCACCATCTCGACCGTCAATTCATTCCTCGACTAGTCCAAGCTATATTCTCATTTTTAAAGAGAACAGTGAAAGAAAAGGGTGAGCCCAACTAGCCCAATAAGAAATATTATGACTAAGATAATGCAGAATAAATTATCATTATCCTTTAACAGTATAAAAACTGATAGAATACAATAGACAACAAGTTTTAGATCAATAACTGCAACGGAATAACCAATCCATTAGAAGAGTCAAATAGAGCATGATATCTACTATCTTCTATGATTTAAAAGTTTATCATCAATTTTATCGCTGAGACTCATCTTAATAAATAATCCACATCACTGAATTATACATGCACTACGGGCCAAAGATATTCATTAGTATCACGACCACGAATTATCCATGCACTACGGGCCAATGATATTCGTGTTTTCACCAATGGTCATGATCATGCCAAACAACAATTCATCTTTGCACCTTTTGCCGAAGAGAACGCATGGTCATGATCACACCATCATCTGTCCATCAATGCACTACGGGCCAATGAGAACTTTTACCACATCACTTGTAACATTACAGGTCATGATTACACTGAATAATCCCTGGGCATAATCATACCAATCAACAATTTAACTTTGCACCCTTGGCCAAAGATGACTTTCATCACAATATAAGCATGAGGATGATGACAATGATATAAGAATTCAATTAAATGAAATCAAGGATAAATATTAAAGACTTTAAATTTATCCAAAGTTTAAAAATATTCAAATTGTTAGCATGATACTATTTTATGGAGTAAAATTCAAGAATAATATTTTTATCAAAAATGATTTGAACAGAAAAGAAATCAACTTTTGTCATGAATAGTACCCTGGGTGAATTGTACCTGAGTGAATAGTACCCCGTGAATAGTACATTGTGAATAGTACCTATACGTATAAATAGTGTCGTACGTATGAATAGTACCCATGAATAGTACTCCGGCATGAAAATCTTAAAAATGAACAAGAATGTTTAGAAAAATATCATTGTGAAACGATACTAGATGAAGCGCAAATTTCAAGGATATTCTACTAATTTCAAGGAGTATAAAAGCAATACTTAAAAAAATGATTATAGAATTCGGAATCTAAAATAAAATAATATTACTTATATACTACAGAGTATTGAAGAAAATATTATTTCTTACGAATATTGAACAAAAATAACATCCCTTACAACTGTTGAACGAAAATAATATTCCTTACGAATATTGAATGAAGATAATATTCCTTACGAATATTAAACGAAGATAATATTTCTTGCGAATATTGAACGAAATAAAATTTATTACGAATACGAAAAATAATATCGTAAGTGAATATGAAATAAATAATACCCCTTACCATAAAAAGAGAGCAATTCTGACTGGTATAGCGGATATATTCTTGAAGAAAACTTTCACTATTTTTTACACTCAAAGCTTTCTTAAACTCTAAAAAAATACGCTCAATATTATAGAAGAAGAATTCTCTAATTCTGGTGTGATTTTCTTTTCTAAACTGAGCATCTTATTTATAGGAGAAGGGAATGATACTATTTAAAAAATTTAATCACGGACGCACAGTAGAATTTGAATGAATTCTTCACGGATGAATTCTAAAAATTTTGATTTTACTATACAGTCACTATGCATAATAAAATATAATATATTCTATTTTTCATAAAAAAAAACAAAACTTATTATAATATATATATATTAATATACTTCCACCCGTGATCCTGAAACTCCCACCCATTTCATTTTTCTTCCGCACGTGGTTCCCACCTTTATTTAATATATATATATATATATATATATATATATATTGAATAATTTTCTACCGATTATTTTGAAAAAATGGGTAAGTGGGGTTCCATATAATAAGCCAAATTTACAACAAATACTTCATAAAAATCCCCTCAATATTTTTAACAATATTTATTCATCATTATTATAACTCACAATATTAATAACCAGATCGTTCTCAGGAAAGAGGGGGCTTTCCGATAAGGATTTCTTCCTATTGGCGCGCAATTACGTGACCAAACTCCTTTCCTCGACAGAACAATCTAGACATTGTTAATTATACAAATAATAATATGAATAACTTGTCATCTCAATTATAGATTTAATAATATAAATTATTGATAATAATTGAATCAAATAACGTGAGATACTATGCAGCAATTATTGTAGCAATAATTGAGTATAACTGAGTGACTTCTCACGTAAGCATCAATAATCAATCTGTATGTGTATATTATGCGTACCACGCCGTATTCTTTCTTTTACCACCGGGTATTTTAACAGTTAACGGTAAAACTTTCGCCGTTATTTTCATAACAAGATATTTCTATCGTTTTCTCATTCCAACAGTAATTTCGTTGTGGGGTCCACCAATGATTGCACCGTCGTACGAATATTTTCTGATAAAACGAATATTCCCCGACCAATCGAATATTTTTTAACAACTTGCTTACTTTGTAAAATTTATAAATATTACCCACAACTATAATATTATATCAAATTCACACCATAATATTCAAAAATATATTTCGAGAAAATTAATCTTTATTCATAAAATTTAGTGTCTTACACATAACTTATTCGTTATAACTCGGAACGAGGTCGTTCCAAAGCCATTCTCTTACTTATCTTACGCACTTCCACTTCCTTTAGACGAAACTTAATTCTAAATCTGTTAACATGTCATTCAATTGGCTTAATCTTCATCCTTTGTTTATTTTATGTTATTAACGTTCTTCATTCGTTCGTCTGTAATTCGGTCATCCGAACTCATAACTCATTTATTCTTGAGTGTACGACTACGTTCTCTTACATTTAGGACTGATCATTCGGTTATAATCGAATCGAATAGGCTATTCGGTTATAACCGAATATCGAAATAATTATAATTTTAATATCTGAAAAACTAACCAAATTTTGAAAATAACCTTATTATCGAATACCGAATTGGAAATTCGGTAATTCGGTTAATAACCGAACCAGCCAAAATTAAAACTGATTGAAAGAAAAATCAACAAATCAGCTGAATAAAAATCAATAAAATCTGCCCAATTCGAACTTACAATCAAAAATAGCAAACCCAAATGAGTAGAGCATGAACCATGAACCATGAACCCAGATTCACCACCATCACAGTGGATGACATCACGAACCCTCTATACAATAAGTGTGCCCATGACCACCACTGTCCAGTAAGGAATTTCCACCTACTCTTCCCTGGTGACCACATTTTGTGTCATAATCGAGGGAATTATCTTTAACTGACTCAGATTTTGACAACTTTATTGTATTTCGGCAAGACATGAAACCTCATTTTGGATCTTTATTGCTACCGATATGGTTAACCATCTGTGCTATTGGTTTTGCTTTTCTGGCTCGCATAGGCCATGACCTAGAACTGGAAACGGATCTCGTTCATACTCCTGCTTCGCCGCCACCACCTCTCGTCGTCCTCCTCTCCGCCTTCGTCTCCATCATCCGCGGCAGCCGTCTCCTCGATGCACAGAGCCCTTGCTGAGGGTTTGAAAATGGTTACCGAGGATGGGAGCAGTCGGTGCGCGTGGACCACTTCGTTTTTCTATGGAGTTAGGGGAAATGCCTTGTTTTGCTGGTCGTGGTTGCCGGTCGCCGGTGAAACCATTTCGCTTTTCTATGGATTAGCAAATGGATCTTTTCGCTATTTGGAAGATCTGCTGCCATTTTTGACAAATTAAAATTCTTATTTAATTATATTTATAAGTTAAAGAATTTATATTTTAAAGTTGTGGACCACTCACTACTCTTCTATCCAGAATTCTAGATGATTCTATATAGTTCGGTAATATAAATGGCAACAGATCACTATATATATATATATATATATATATATATATATATATATATGTTCTAGAAATTCAATATTCAACAATGTATTTTTTAAACCGAACCCAAACCAATAATTTAGTAATAAATTGGATATAACCGAAATTAGAAAAAAAATTGAAAAACCGAAATAATTCGGTTAAAAAATTTCAGTTGTGTTCGGTAATTCGATTTTATCTGTTTTTTGCTCAGTCCTACTTACATTCTTATGAAACCCTATACGTTCGGGTTCATTTACATAATTTCTACTTCTCGTTCATCTTTTACGAAATTTTCGTCATAACTTCGTTATAGCTAACTTTAATCCGTTCTTCATGAACATTTCTACCATTCCTAACCAAGCAGTAAGCAACTAACTTATACGCGATGGTTTTAAACTTGTCCATCAACAATAAGTTATATTACGATGGTTTTAAATTTGTCCATCAACAATGTTCTTCGTGTTCTTCGTGTGTTCTTCGTTCGTTCTTCATTTTTAATCGATATTTTGATTACGATTTCACTTTTTCTTGGAATTTAGTGTTAATAAAATACCATTCCTTACTAACTTCACCGAATCATTCACATGATTCATTCGGATCGTTTAAATTCATTACGAAACTTATACTTCCTTAAGAAATTTATAAACTAAACTTCTAATTCTTATATCTTCACTTTCTCATGATTTCAACCATATGAAATCATTTTTAACGTCTTTTACTTCTATTCTCATTAAGCTATGTTTTTAACATAGAAAACTTAAAAGAAAATTTACTTAGAGGTTAGGTTTTGGATTACCTTTTTTCTTTAATCTTCCTCCGTTAGACAAAGCTTGCACTCGGACTAGCTTTTCCTCTTCCTTTTCCTCTTCATCCGACTTCTCTCTCTCACTCAAGTGTTGGTGATTTTCAAAATCACCAACAAATCAGCTTAAGGCTCTCTTATATAGAAAACCAAGGCTAGGGGCAAAATAGTCATTTTGCCCCATAATTACTATTCCCACCTCCTTACTATTCACGAAGCTTCTCTTGGAAGCTTCGTGCTTCTGTCTTGCGGAATTCGTCCGACAGTTTGAAAATTTTCGATTCTCGGAATCCAAATATTTTTGGATATTTCGTCTTTCCTTTACAGATTAACTATTACGCATTCTTTGGAACTCTGAAAAACTGAAAAAACACTTTTTGATATTAAGCGTTTATCCTTTACATTTTCCCCTAATGTAGTTAAACGAATGAAAAATACATAATAGTACTTTACGTCATTTTTATTTTGTCCGATTTCTGCACGTTTTTTGAGAAAAACTTTTATCCGCTTACTTAACTTTTCACAGTATATTATCGTCAAATCTTTCGACGAAATATCATTTCGACATACCGAACTCTCAAAAAGGCTTAGGTTATTCAAATCCTAACCCTTAGGTTTTGTTGGGTGAATAGTGCCTATTTCGTCTTTTTCTCAAAAATATTTTTATTCCTCGAAAAATTTTGTTTTGAAAATTCTTACCCGTTCAGTCTAGCTCGTAGCCAGAATCATTCTAGGTTCTAGAACGATTAATAAACACATAGCACATAATATTATTAATAAAAATTCATTTTATTAATAACTAATTCTTTAAACTTAAATTCTGGACAATCCGATTTTCTGGGTTGTCATAGTTATCTCCAAGATTGAAAACTGGATCTCCCGAGGTTGTCTCCGGGGTTGAAACTGATTTGACTTCCAGGATTATCTCTGGAAGATGATTCTTCCCTCCTGCAGGGTTAGTAACAGGAACGCAAAATTTTGAGTGTCTACAATAGAATTTAGGGTTTTGATTTCTTATAGAATTAGGATTTCTTTCATTATTATAAATAAACTACATAACTGATGTAATAGATATACAACATCAGATTATTAATAAAATTCTTTAAAGATTATTCTCCTTTTGGTTCTTTGAGAACTCCTGAATTGTTTATAGTTTTTTTTTAGATTCATTATCGAATTATCATACAACAATACATAGTTGTGTGTGGCATCTTCTACCGCATCAATCGTCGATTGTACCGAGATAACCGCTTCAATATAAGCGATGTCATTGGTGTCCATTTAACGCATATTTCTGAACGCAAACAATTTTACCAAGATTAACTTCTACATATAGACTAGGGGTTAAGGTGTTGCAAGCAATTCACCCAACAACTGTGCTAAAAATGATCCGGGCGGTGACCACCTCACGCAAGTGTGCTGTGGAGTCCATCATTACCTCTTAAAAGGATACATTCACCGATATTATACTGGTCCTCCAAGCTTAAATTTATATGCTAGATGGATAAGTAAATGCTCCATCGAGTCCAAGAACTCT
Organism: Panax quinquefolius; assembly: GCA_020205615.1. Classification (NCBI taxonomy): domain Eukaryota; kingdom Viridiplantae; phylum Streptophyta; class Magnoliopsida; order Apiales; family Araliaceae; genus Panax; species Panax quinquefolius. The sequence goes on from CM035169.1 coordinate 133,647,289, forward strand.
AGAGGTAAGATCATTTCAAGCTTGCACATTGTCAGCAATATATTTTTCTCCATTTTCTCCATTTTCTCCACATCACTATACATTATAACCGTTGAGCAAAGATCCCAAAAAAAAATTTAAAATCTCACAAAATGTAATCAGCATCTACTTGTGCATTAATATATGGCAATCATGACTTTTGAACCTAGTACTTTTTAGCTGATCAACCTTATGTTAGAAGCATATCCATCTGAGAGCTGTAATGCACTTACACACTTGCAAATGTCTTTAACATGTTGCTTGGTAAGACAAAATGGAGCTTTAGGTTTTGAGTTGTTAGGTCGAAGCCACAATTCCCGCCTGGTGTTCATTGCCTCCAAATCTTTATGTGCTTTATCATAGTCTTTTGTTTTACCACTCACATCTAGCACGATGTAAAACAAGTTCTTGAATACATTCTTTTTTGTATGCATGACATCTATATTATGATGTACTGATAGTGTAACCCATTATGACAACTCAAACCACATGGGCGACTGTATCCAGTTATAAGTTTTCACGTACCCTATTGCTCTTAACTCACTATGCTACATCCTTGATAGTGGAAATGTCTGTTAATTCAGCCAACCCAAGACCTCGTTTCCTGAAAAGCGACCAACAACCCCATATTTCTCAATTTTTTTGTTTAACTGTGCAGACATCTTTTTATAAATGTGATCAATAGTCAAGAATCTGCGAACAGTTCCAAAGAAACTAGTTTTTCGGCCATATTGTAGTTGTGTGCCTTGCACCCCCATACAGACAGGACATGACAGCTTCCCGTGAGTTGACCAACCACTGATCATCCCAAGTGTTGGAAAGTCAATAATAGTCCAATACAAGGCTTCCTTCCTCATAAAGTTTTGTTTGACCTATTTATCATAAGTTTTAACACCTGTCTCCCATGTCCTCTTAAGTTTATCAACTAACTGCCTGAGGTACACATTTATGTCTTTTGTAGGACTCATATCCCCCGGTATGAGTAAATTCAATATTAGATATAGATCCCTCATGCACATTGGTGGTGGCATATTGTAAGTTATCATAATCACTGGCCAAACAGAGTTGGCTGGATAAAATTATTAAATGGGAAAAAGTCATCCATAGCCATGCCAAGCCTGACATTCCTAACTTCCTAAGCAAATTATGGAAAATTTTCATCAAACTTCTTCCATTCATGACGTTTGCAGGGTGAGTCAGCTGACCAGGCATGACGTCGCTTGTTATATGCCAACTCATATTCCCAGCAGTGTGCAATGACATGAATAGACGTTGCAGCCTCGGCACAAGAGAAAAGTACCGTAAGATCTTCTTAGGCACATGTTTCTCCTTCCCCCCCCCCCCCCACATTTTTTCATCTTTTACCGAGGCAAGTTGTAAATTGCACCTTATCTCTGTCCACCCCATAGTATAACATTCAATCCTGCTCATAAGCTTTGATCTTCTCATACCCTAAATTCAACCCCTTTACCATCTTCTTCACTTCAAAAGTAATTCGCAAGTATGATCCCTATGTAAGAACTCGTTGATAATGGCAAGAAAATCATTAAAACCTTCCTCACTGCAATCATGCTCATTGTTGAAGTGTAAGAGTTTCTTCACTGCAGATAGCCTGGTGTGCTTATCATTTCTAGGATATAATGGAACCCCCAATTAAGTTAACATCTTGAAAAAGGCAGCAGCTGTATGATTTGGCTCTTGTTGAGTACTACTTAATGAATGCTCATTTTCAACCTAGTCAATATTGGTAAAGCCATAAGCATAGACTAACATCTCCACGGGATCATAGTTATCGGCATATAAATCCTCGTGAACTGGTTGGTCTACACTGTCAGTTAGTTCCCTCGATGATTCCCCATGATGAATCCATATTGAATACCCATTCACAAACCCACGTGAAAATAAGTCAAATTTAATTTCGTCGGCTTTCTTCCAGATCATATTTTTACACTTTAGACACGGGCATCTCATCTTTCCTTTGGATCATCAGCATGTTCTATTGCTTTGTTCATAAAATTGCACACCCCATCATGGTATGCATCAACTAATTCCCTCCCTTCAACCTGTATCATACGGTACATCCAACTCCAAACGGCTGACAACTTTAATTGAACAAAATATACAATCAAAATAGAAAATATTAATGTATGTGGTCCATGCATGAATTCAATATAGCAGTATGCCCACTCTACATGGGTTAAGTTTCTGTCATGTTCCTGGATGCGTCTCCTTGCTAGTGTTAATACCTTGAGCATGTTTCTTCTGTTTCAAGAAAATTTCGACAGCACCTTCCCATGGTCTCCAAGTACACAAAATAGACTAAGATAACTTAATCTAAGTATGCACTCAAAGAACATGTAGAGATATCAATCGAAAAAATTTCAAAACAAAAAAACACGTACTCAAGTCATTGGCATCAGTCTAAGTAAGAGACATAGCATTCAGTAACAATCCCAAAATAGGAACTATTCGACATTCACTCGTAATAAGTGAATGTCAAACGAGTTTATATATTCCAAACTATACTACATGCACAGGTATATATTTAGTTTATTAAAGATTGTGGCAAACTAAGCAAGTGTTACTTAGTTTATTTTACCAACGGGAAATTAACTGAATGCTACTTAGTTTATGAGAACTATTATTTGAATTTAGGGACTACTATTCGACATTCACTCCTAATTATCAAACGGGTATCTAAGTTCCAAAGTATACTACATGCATAGACACTTATTTAGTTTATTTTAAATGTGGAAAATTAAGCAAATAATGCATAGTTTATTTCGATTATTTTACTTTAATTTATTTAGTTATAATTTAATTTATTTTATTATGCTTGTTTTATTTTATTTTATTATGCTTATTATATTTTCTTTTATTTTGTATTATATTATATTATATATTTTTTAATTTCTTTTATTTTGTTAAATTTCTTTTAATTGTTTTATTAAAATTAATTTATTTTATTCTAATTTATTATTTTTATTTTATTTTATTTTATTTTGTATTATATTATATCATTTTACTTAATATTATTTATTTTATTTATTTATTAGATATAATTTAAGTTATTTCATTTAGTTTTCTTTTCTTTAATTTATTTTGTATTGCATTATATTATATTATATTATTTATTTTCATGAAATTACTTTATTTTAATTAAATTAATTTATTTTAATTATCTTAATTTGTTTTGTTTTATATTATTTTATCTTAATTATCTTATCTTATGTTATTTGATTTTATTATCTTATATTATATTATGTAAATTTAGTTTATGTGATTATATTATTTTATTTTATTTAGTATTGGAAAAACTAAGTAAATGTTGTGTAGTTCATTTTATTTTTTAGTAAGAAAGTAAGTAAATGCTACTTAGTTTATTTTAATATTGGGAAACTAAATAATACATAATTACGTGCAGGGTCCATAAATTATACAATTGAATAATTCTGATAGAAATTTCATCAGGAATTCCTCCGAAAATAGCAGATATACCAAGTTAATGCAGTCCATATACATATCATGAATTATTAAGCAGGGTATTACAAGAAAAAACCCAAGTTTGATAAGGCAATCCCAAAATTAGTGGCAGGATCAATTAACATAAGTTTGATCAAATAAAATCAGTCTCAAAACACAAATTCAGTTCCCAATTGAGTCAATTAACATGCATTTGATCAATTAAAATCACTCAATATCATTCCCAAAATGATTTGCCAAAATCATATATAAGGCAGTCCCAATTCATAATAAATAACTTCTCATCAATTAACAGAAACGATAATGTGTTTATCAGAAATATATATATTAGGGGAATTGATAATGTGTTTATTAAAAACATTATTCCACAAAAAAAATTGATAATTACTGATAATTAGGACATAAAAATTATTGATAATTACTTATAATTACTGATAATTAGGGGAATTCAAAATTAGAGCAGAAAAATTTTAATTTACTAAATTAAGGCATATTGATCATTCACTAACCTTTAATTAAGATGTTATAGTAGTTGGTAATGGAGGAGGAACTAGTACCATAGCGCCACCACCAATTAACAACACTGTCATGGCCACATTAGTCGGATAAAGGAGGAGGAGGAAGAGGATAAGGGCACGCCAACGATGCGAGATTTAGAGAGGCTAAGAGGGTTGAGAGATTATAGAGAATTGAGAGATGAAATAAAATGAAAGCGGCAACTAGGAACTGATATGATTTTAGCTTTATAGCTATATTCGACGGAAATTCCTTCGAATATAAGTCATTCAAAATTATGATATTCTCGACGAAACATCCATCGGAATTATCTCTCATTCCGTCGAAAATATGTAGGCGTTGGCAGGAAGATTGGCGCCAAAGAATGGCTCATATCTCCGATGGAATTCCGTTGAGAGTATGACGTTTACTATAGAATTATCGTCGAAATTAAGCATTTTTCTTGTAGTGAAATATAGGGCATACCAGTTGGATGAGGGACCTGGGGAGCAGAGATGGCGCCGACGTGATGAGGGAAATGGTTGGAGGATATGGCGTTGGCAAGATGAGAGGAGACCAGAGTCCAAAGAGAGAGGTAGAGAGAGTGAATTTATTTTTCTTTCCTTCTTCGATACGACGCTACTGAGTTAGCGATTAGGTTTTAAGTATCTTTATTTCTGATGAAATTTATGTTAGGTTTGTAATATTCATGATAGCAATCAAATTGCATAAAATAAGCGAAAATGTGAAAAATCAGAGTTTTAAAATTTTACAAACCATATACCCGGATCATCCTTTATGCACAATTATTAATTAAACGTAAAGATAAAGAATTAGAATTATACCCTTGAAGATTCGAGCTTCCTCAGGTACAAGTTCACCTTCAAATTCTTTCGCGTTCAACTTGAATCCGCCGGGTTTGGTTCCTTCCTTTGATCAACGTTAGCCACCCAAGTGTTTGGCCTCTAGAGGTGATCCACCAAGGAAGAAGAAAGATTCAAGAAGATGGGTGTTTAGCAAAACCCTAGTTTTTCTATCTCTCATAGAAAAGGAGCGTACTCTCCAACAATTGGAATCACGTCTGTTGTGAAAAAGTCAGAAATAACTCTACACCCATAATAAGACTCCTCTTACTTATAGATGTGGGCAACCCTCCTTAACAATTAAGGAATTGGGTTTTATTTTAATTAATTAAACTCATTTAATTAATTATGCTCTCAATCTTATTAGGAATAATTAATTAAAATCTTTTAATTAATTAGCCTCCTAATCTTATTAGGATATATGAGAGTACTTTTATTAATTAATTTTCAAACACCTTTAGGAATTAAATAATAATAATAATAATAATAGTAATAATAATAATAAGACTCACTTATTAATTTATATTTAATATTTCCAAAATATTAAATAATAAATATTAAGCTATTTAATTTATTCTATCACCATAGATTAAATTAAATATACTTAACTTATTATTACGATTATACCATTAACTTCTTAAATAATTATTCTTCCTTTTATGGTGTGACCCTTTAGGTTCTCCATATTAAAAGCTGGTTATGAATAAATCAATTAGAAACAATTCTAATTTTATTTAAATAAATAAATTAAACTATTAATTTATTTAAATAAATAATATTTATTCTACAATAGAGATAAGCCTCCCTAGCGATCAACGACTTTCTAGATAATATAGATTTCAACATTAATCATAAAAGAACCTTTGAGTAAATAGTTACCATACTGATTTTATCCTTCCACCATACAATGTCCCAATTAAATATAAGGCATGAAATTAACATCAAGTCTTATTTTATTTAATTATATGTATTTCGACTCTTAAATGCACAACTCTAAATAATGCAAATTAGAAACTCTTTTCTAATTTCATTCTGCCTTGGCCAAGGACTATTGAGTTGTCATTTATCGAATCACATAGGACATTTCTTTTATTTTACTAGAAGTGGTAGATTCTTTATTGATCATACATTATCTCCATGTACAACTTATTATACCCAAGCATACCCTTTGATATACCCTAAGGGTCTTAAGGAATAAGTCAAAGTATAACTCATCATACACAAGATACTATAATGATCTCAAGTCCAAGGATCACTTGTCTTACTATCACTACTGAAATTCTATTGCCCGAGCAAGTAAAACTCCATTAGGTATTCCTTAGCGAGCCACGTTCAGTGAATTTATTCTCTAATAAGTACCTGCATGCTTGCTTTAGTGTCTCCACACAAATGATCATGAGATCAATCATCCTCATCCAATGATCAAGCAACGTATGTACCAATCTATCCGGATTCTGAAAGTAATACGCACACAAGCCAATCATGTTTGATGATAAAGCATATACTTTGTAACAATCTTATTCATTTATTAATAAAAAGTATTAATTTATTAAAGGCTTTTAATTATCTACATAATGCTGTTTTATAATATGTGATAAACCCATAGTTTTAAGCAATGCTTTTAGAATAATGATGATGATCATTCTAATGAGATCTAAATTCTTAGAAAGCTTAAAACTAAAATAGTTCCCAATCATTGGATTACTAAATTGGGGATTAGTGAATCCAGAATAGATTGGTACATACGTTGCTTGCTCATTGGATGAGGATGATAGATCTCATGATCATTTGTGTGGAGACACTAAAGCAAGTATGTAGGTGCTTATTAGAGAATAAGTTCACTGAACGTGGCTCGCTAAGGAATACCTAATGGAGTTTTACTTGCCTGTCAATAGGAATTCCTGTAGTGATAGTAGTACAAGTGATCCTTGGACTTGAGATCATCATAGTATCTTGTGTATGATGAGTTATACTTTGACTTATTCCTTAAGACCCTTAGGGTATATCAAAGGGTATGCTTGGGTATAATAAGTTGTACATGGAGATAATGTATGATCAATAAAGAATCTACCACTTATTTAAAGAAGAGAAATGTCCTATGTGATTCGATAAATGACAACCCAAAAAGAGTCCTTGGCAAGGCGTAATGAAATTAGAAAAGAGTTTCTAATTTGTATTATTTGAGTCAGTGCATTTAAGAGTCGAAATACATATAATTAAATAAAATAAGACTTGACAAAGAATTCCATGTCTTATATTTAATCGGGACATCAGATGGTGGAAGGATTGAATTGTATGATAACTATTTACTCAAAGGTTCTTTTATGATTAATGTTGAAATCTATATTATCCGGAAAGTCGTTGATCGCTAGGGAGGCTTATCCCTATCAGAGAATAAATATTATTTATTTAAATAAATTAATTATTTAATTTATTTATTTAAATAAGATTATAATTGTTCTAATTGATTTATTCACAACCTTAAATATGGAGAACCTAAAGGGTCACACCATAAAAGGAAGAATAATTATTTAAGAAGTTAATGGCATAATCGTAATAATATAAGTTATGTATATTTAATTTAATCTATGGTGATAGAATAAATTAAATAGCTTAATATTTATTATTTAATATTTTAGAAATATTAAATATAAATTAATAAGAGGAGTCTTATTAATATTATTACAATTATTATTATTTTTAATTTCTAAAAGAGTTAAGAAATTAATTTAATATAAATATCTCTCATTTATTCCTAATAGGATTAGGAGGAAAATTAGTTAAAGGAGTTTAATTAATTATCCCTAATAAGATTAGGGAGCCCCTTTAATTAAAAGGGTTTAATTAAATAATACCTTATTTTTAATAGGATTACTTGATATCTTTATAAGAGGAGTCTTATATCAGATATTAAGACTACGTGATATTTCCAATGGTTAGAGAATACGCTCCTTTTCTATAAAGATAGAAAAACTAGGGTTTAGCCAACCACCCATCTTCTTGAATCCTTCTTCTTCCTTGGTGGATCACCTCTAGAGGCCAAACACTTGGGTGGCTAACGTTGATCAAAGGAAGGAACCAAACCCGGTGGATTCAAGTTGAACGCGAAAAGAATTGGAGGTGAACTTGTACCTGAGGAAGCTCGGATCTTCAAGGGTATGATTCTTGTTCTTTAATTTTTCGTTTAATTAATAATTGTGCATAAAGGGTGATCCGGGTATATGGTTTGTAAAAATTTTAAACTCTGATTTTTACACGTTTCCGCTTATTTTTGCAATTTGATTGCGTTCTTGAATATTACAAACCTAACAGTGGCATCAGAGCCAAACCTTTAAGCAAATAATTAATTTTTTGATATCAATATATATATTGAATGTTTATTATTCATGAAATGAATGTTATTTATTGATGCATATGATGATGTGTATGATAATAATTGGGATTGATTATGGACTATTGACCAATGCGATTGGATTTTATTTTAGTTGGATGCATGAATGTATGGGTTTTATTAAATGGGGTCTGCGTACCTTGTCTTATCTAATTTTTCTTAATGTAAATTCTATTCCCCTCCTAAGTACTTCCCCTTGACTGCTGATCAAGGTTTCTATTTATTTTAAATAGTTTTGTAATAGGAATAGTTAGAATTAATTTTGAAGAATTGGAGATCAAGGAACAAGGAGCGCTTGAAGACCAAGTTGTAATGGAGCCCGGTTTAAATGTAATAGTTATATTTAAATATTAATTCTTGCACCCTAGATTTGACCTTTTGGTTCACTTGGTGGCTCTAGTGAACCAAACTAGAATAAAAGTCCATAATCAATCCGTAAAATATAGTATTCTATATGTGCATGCTTATACTATATATATTATATATTATGCAAACATGCTTCGCATGTTCATTAATATACGACGCGTATTTTATATATATATATGTATGTGCGCTAAACAAGATGAGACAAATTAATAACAAACCCTCAATTTTTATATTAAGTCCTAAGCGTTCAAAGATATTTGGAATATCGAACGTCGCCTTTCTAGCATGATAAAATTAATAGAGTATTAAATATTTAATATGAGTTTGTTGTGTCACCACAAGGCAAGTATTAAGTATTTAAGATGTTAATTTATCACATTTGATGCTTATAAAGAAAATTGAACAATATTGTTTTGTTGTGTCACCACAAGGATGATATTTTTCTTTTTGAATATATGGAGTGCTAGGTCGGACTTAACTTGGATATATTTGATTCTGATGTGCCACCACTTGATCAAAATAATCTAAGAGGCAAAAGAAAAGGAGTTGCGTAGTTGATGTAATTGACAAAAGTTGCCTACCTATTTATTTATATATAGTTTGTTGTGTCACCACAAGGCTATATACATTTGAAATGGGATCCTTATTCTCACTAGCAAATCTTTAATTAGATTTTGCGAACTATATAAGTGAGGTAATATAGTTTGAAGAAAATAGTGGGAGATACCAATTTAAAACAAGACCTAATTTATTTTGGTAATTAATAAAAGAATGTATGTTAAAATATTGTTAATTACAAATTTATTTACGAATTTTACAATGTCTAAAATTACTATCATCATGAAGCATATTAGATGCTAAATTAACTTGAGACCAAATTAAACGGATTGGTTAAGGAATTTGAGAATAGTTCTCATAAATGAAAAGCTATCTTATGTCCTTAATCGCCTATCCTCGCAATGGTTGCGAATAATGCCTCTGAGGAAGAGATTGCTACTTTTAGAAAGTGGCAAGATGATGCATGATTAGCTCAATGCATCATGCTCGCATCCATGAAAGTAACGAGCTTCTGCGTCGACTTGAAACTATGGATGCTCTTACTATACTCCCACACATCAAGTAGTTGATGGTGAGGAAAGTAGGGTGATAGATATCGAGATATCTAAGGAGCTCTTCCGATCTAGAATGGCCAATGACACTATAATACAGATAAAAAGTTCTTAACATAATCAATTTGATTGATCAATTAGGACAACCGGTTTTGTCATGGATGGAGAGTTGAGCCAAGATTTGATCTTGCACTCACTCTGGACTCCTTTCACAATTGTTGTGAATTTTTCATATAAACAAGCTAGATATCGACCTCATGATTCACTTAACATGTTGAAAATGTTGAGAGTGACTTTCCAACCAAGAAAACAAAGTCTTCTTGGTAGGGGCTAAAGGATCTTCCGAAAAAGAAGAACGATTCAAAGAAGGTAAATGAAAAGGCAAAAACAAAGGATAATAAGAACAAAAGCGATACGGATAGCAAAGGAGTTTGCTTCCACTACAATAAGCCCGACCTTCGGAAAGAAACTGCAAGAAGCATCTTGCGAGAGGCTAACCAAAGAAGCTTAGTGAAGTTTTGGTTACAAATACAAATTTGTTCATGATTTAAAATAATTTTTTTAAGTCAAGGTTCTACTTGGGTATTGGATACCGACTTTGGTTATCATAAATATAGATTTATGAGGGACAAAAGTAAGTAAAAGATAAACAAATATAAGTAATCCTATAATATGGGAAATGTAGCAAGGTTGCCATATTAGCCATAGAAACTTATAGTTTAGCAATGCCTACGGGCAAATTTATTAAGTCAATAAGTTGTTATTGTATTCCAGTTCTTGTTAGAAACATTATTTCTATTTTATTGTTGAACAATAAAATCTTTGGTATTATATTTAAGAACAATTGTTATTCTATTTATAATAATAATGTTTTGTGTAGAACTAGAATATTACTTAATAGATTTAGTATACTTGTATTACATGAAAATAATTTTGCATATTGAACAAATTAGTATAAGAAAAGGAGATGATCATTCAAAGAGTTGAATGTGTGTATTTGCTAAAATACAAGTGTGAATTATTTGAAAGGTTCAAAGAATTCGATGAAACAAATTGGCAAAGTATTAAGATTCTTTGATTAGATCAAGGAATAAATACTTGTGCAATAAGTTTCTAGATCATCTCAAATGGTTTTTCTCATAATGGACACCTCATGATACGTAATAATTGATAGATGTATCTCGAAAGGAAAAATCATACCTTGTTGAACATGGTACGGTCCAAAATGATTTTCTGAGACATTCCAAAGATCCTTCTAGGATCATGTCCTAGAAATGGTCAGATATCTACGAAAATGGTAACCTCAAAATCCATTTCAAGACTCCATAAAAGTTATGGACGGGGAGGATTCCTAATCTTAAGTATGTTAAGATAAGGGGTTGTCCAACTTATATGAAAAGGTTTCAAAGGATAAGCTTGGGACAAGATTTTATAAGTGTCGATTTGTGGGACATCCTAAAGTAAGTTTAGGGTATATGTTCTATAATTCTACTTAGCAAAAGGTGTTTGTTACGAAACACGCTTTTGCTTCTAAGATAAAGGTGTTTATCATTAAAAGGGGCTAGTGGGAGGATAATAGATCTTGAAGAGTTCAAGAACCACAAAATACTATGAATCAAATAAGAGGAACTCAGAGATGACCTATTATACCACAACCTAATCGTAATTCTAATAATAGTACAAGAAGATACACAGGAGGTATGGATTCATCATAGATGATGATGATGAGGTACACATCATGAAGATGATGATCCGATTACATACGATGAGGTAAGTGTTGTAGACACTCGAGAGAAATGGATTGAAGCAAGTTTCTCAAATATGGAACATTCGTTTTGATGAGGCAATCAAAAGAGTTTGATTTTCTCAAAAAAATAAGAATGAACCTAGTGTGTACAAAAGGTCGATTAGAGCATCGTGACATTCCTAGTACTATATGTTGATATACTACGGATAAGGAATGACATACCAATGCTACAATTAGTAAAGATAAAGTTGTCTAAACATTCCTCCATGAATGATTTGGAAGAGTATCTTAATTGGGGATATAAATCTATATAGATAGATTTAAGAGGATGCTCGACTTAACCCAAGGAACGATATTCATTTGATGCTAAAGTCGTTTAGCATGGCAAGCTCCAAGAGATGTTTCATGTTTATGAGCCATGGAGTATATCTCTCTTAATAGTCCCCACAAACTATTAAAAGAAGAGAGATCGCATGAGTGACAATCATGTATGCAATAAAATATACGAGACACGATGTTGATCGGTCCATATTATGGAGAAGTTCACTATGAGTCGGTGAAAAACATCTTAAAGTGCTTAACCCAAGCACTAAGGATGTGATCATATTCATGGTGGGTCTAAATTAAAACTAGAGGGCTTAACAGACTCAAGTTTTTCGAATGCACCAAGATGACGAGAAAAATCCACTTTAAGGTAAAGCGTTATCTTGAATAAAGATTAGTGCGATGAATTGAAAGGTTCCAAACAAAGAAAGAGTTCTTTGGTTTAGTGATAAAGACAAAGTAAATAGCTATAAATGAAGCCGCAAGTTGATTGTTTGGATTAAAAGTTCATTACGTAACTAGGAATAGTTCCTAAGTCTCATCTTGGATCTAAACATGTGTTGTGGCACTTTCATTTGATTATAAGAATCATTGAAAGATGGGAAATCACTATAGAGATGGTGGACTCTCAAGAACAACATTACATATCCATTAACTAAAGCTTATCCAATAAAGCGGGATAATCGTCACTTAGAGAAGAAGAGTATAAGATACAATGGCGATTGGCTTTAGTGCAAGTGGGAGATTGAAAGTAATATGCACACAAAGCCAATCATGTTTGATGATAAAGCATATACTTTGTAACAATCTTATTCATTTATTAATAAAAGTATTAATTTATTAAAGGTTTTTAATTATCTACATGATGCTATTTTATAATATGTGATAAACCCATAGTTTTAAGCAATGCTTTTAGAATAATGATGATGATCATTCTAATGAGATCTAAATTCTTAGAAAGCTTAAAACTAAAATAGTTCCCAATCATTGGATTACTAAATTGGGGATTAGTGAATTCGGATAGATTGGTACATACGTTGCTTCATCTTCATTAGATGAGGATGATTGATCTCATGATCATTTGTGTGGAGACACTAAAGCAAGTATGTAGGTGTTTATTAGAGAATAAGTTCACTGAACGTGGCTCGCTAAGGAATACCTAATGGAGTTTTACTTGCCTGTCAATAGGAATTCCTGTAGTGATAGTAGTACAAGTGATCCTTGGACTTGAGATCATCATAGTATCTTGTGTATGATGAGTTATACTTTGACTTATTCTTTAAGACCCTTAGGGTATATCAAAGGGTATGCTTGGGTATAATAAGTTGTACATGGAGATAATATAATATCAATAAAGAATCTACCACTTCTATTAAAAGAACAGAAATGTCCTATGTGATTCGATAAATGACAACCTAGTAGTCCTTGGCCAAGGCAAAATGAAATTAGAAAGAAGTTTCTAATTTGCATTATTTGGAGTTGTGCATTTAAGAGTCGAAATACATATAATTAAATAAAATAAGACTTGACAGTAATTCCATGTCTTATATTTAATTGGGACATTGTATGGTGGAAGGATTGAATTGTACTGTAACTATTTACTCAAAGGTTCTTTTATGATTAATGTTGAAATCTATATTATCTGGAAAGTCGTTGATCGCTAGGGAGGCTTATCCCTATTGTAGAATAAATATTATTTATTTAAATAAATTAATTGTTTAATTTATTTATTTAAATAAGATTAGAATTGTTCTAATTGATTTATTCACAACCTAGGTTTAATATGGAGAACCTAAAGGGTCACACCATAAAAGGAAGAATAATTATTTAAGAAGTTAATGGCATAATCGTAATAATATGTTATGTATATTTAATTTAATCTATGGTGATAGAATAAATTAAATAGCTTAATATTTATTATTTAATATTTTAGAAATATTAAATATAAATTAATAAGAGGAGTCTTATTAATATTATTACAATTATTATTATTATTTTAATTTCTAAAAGAGTTTAGAAATTAATTTAATATAAGTACTCTCATTTATTCCTAATAGGATTAGGAGGGAAAATTAGTTAAAGGAGTTTAATTAATTATCCCTAATAAGATTAGGGAGCCCCTTTAATTAAAAGGGTTTAATTAAATAATACCTTATTATTAATAGGGTTACTTGATATCTTTATAAGAGGAGTCTTATATCAGATATTAAGACTACGTGATATTTCCAATGGTTAGAGAGTACGCTCCTTTTCTATAGAGATAGAAAAACTAGGGTTTAGCCAACCACCCATCTTCTTGAATCCTTCTTCTTCCTTGGTGGATCACCTCTAGAGGCCAAACACTTGGGTGGCTAACGTTGATCAAAGGAAGGAACCAAACCCGGTGGATTCAAGTTGAACGCGAAAAGAATTGGAGGTGAACTTGCACTTGAGGAAGCTCGAATCTTCAAGGGTATAATTATTATTCTTTATCTTTTTGTTTAATTAATAATTGCGTATAAAGGATGATCCGGGTATATGGTTTTTAAAATTTTAAAAATCTAATTTTTCACGTTTCCGCTTATTTTATGCAATTTGATTGCGTTCATGATTATTACAAACCTAACAGATTCACTAATCCCCAATTTAGTAATCCAACGATTGGGACTATTTTAGTTTTAAGCTTTCTAAGAATTTAGATCTCATTAGAATGATCATCATCATTATTCTAAAAGCATTGCTTAAAACTATGGGTTTATCACATATTATAAAACAGCATCATGTAGATAATTAAAAGCCTTTAATTAATTAATACTTTTTATTAATAAATGAATAAGTTGTTACAAAGTATATGTTTTATCATCAAACATGATTGGCTTGTGTGCATACTACTTGCAATCTCCCACTTTCACTAAAGCCAATCGTCATGGTATCGCATACTCTTCTTCTCTAAGTGACGATTATCCTGCGGTTGGATAAGCTTCAGTAAATGGATATGTAATGTTGTTCGTGAGAGTCCACTATATCTATAATGAGTTCCCATCTTTCAATGATTCCTATAATCAAATGAAAGTGCCACAACACATGTTTAGATCCAAGATGAGACTTAGGAACTATTTATAGTTCTGTAATGAATGTTTCATCCAAACAATTAACTTGCAGCTTCATTTATACCTATATACTTTGTCTTTATCACTAAATCAGCAACTCTTTGCTATTTGAAACCTTCCAATTCACTGGACACCGTTCAAGGTAACGCTTTACCTTAAAATGGATTTACTATCGTCTTGGTCTTTCAAAAAAAACTTGAGTCTGTTAAGCCCTCTAGTTTTTAATTTAGACCCACCATGAATATAATCACATCCTTAGTGTCGGTTAAGTACTTTAAGATGTTTTTCACTGACTCATAATGAACTTCTCCAGAATATGATGATCAACATCAGGTCTTGTATATTTCATTGCATACATGATAGTTACTCATGCGATCTCTCTTTTATGAGTCTATGGGGACTATTAAGAGAGATACACTCCAGGGCTCATCAACATGAGACATCTCTTAGAGTTTGACATGCTAAACGACTTTAGCATCAAATGAATATACATTCATTGGGTTAAGTCGAGCATCCTCTTGAATCTATCTATATAGATTTGTATCCCCAATTATGATACTCTTCCCAAATCATTCATGGAGGAATGTTTAGACAACTTTATCTTTACTGATTGTAGCATTGGTATGTTATTCTTTTTCCGTAGTATATCAACATATAATACTAGAAATGTCACGACGCTCCTATTGACCCTTTTGTACACACTAGGTTCATTCTTGTTTTTGATAAAATCAAACCTTTTTTATTTTCCATCAGAACGAATGTTCCATATTTGAGAAGCTTGCTTCAATCCATTTCTCTGAGTGTCTACAACTCTTACCATATCGTATGTAACTGGATTATCATATTCTATGATGCGTACCTCATCATCATCATCATCTATGATGAATCCATACCTCCTGTATTTTCATCATTATTCCGTATTTATGATTCTTTGTGGTACAATAACAGTTCATCTACGTGTTCCTCTTATTTGACTTATAGTGTTTTGTGGTTCTTGAACTCTTCAAGATCTATTATCCTCCCACTAGCTCATTCAATGATAAACACCTTTATCTTAGAAGGTAGCGTGTGACGACCCCAAAATAGGTATACATCACCCAACCTATTCTGAGTCGCCAAATACATGGTATAGAAACAAATACAACTTCAGTAATACAATTATCGTGCAAAATACGACAACACATATACTGTGAGTTTGAATACAACTATTGTTTAATAGAAAGTATACAAACTCAAAAAGGAGTCCTCATTACAATTATTGATACACTATTTTACAAAATAGTGAGGACTACTAAAATATCTATCTTGAATCATTACTCCATACCCCGGCTAGTTATTGCTAAATTATCTCCTCCTGAGAAGAAAAATAGAACAAAAAGGAAAAGGGTGAGCCCAACTAGCCCAGTAAAGAATATTATGACTAAGATAATATACAACAAATTATCATTAGTCTTCAAGAGGGAAAAATCTGATAGAATATAATAGACAACAAGTTTTAGATCAACAACTGCAGCGGAAACAACAATTCATTAGAAGAGTTAAGTAGAGAAAGAATTCTACTATCTTCTAAGATTTAAAAGTTCATCATCAATATTTAATCCATGTAACATCAATCAATATACATCTTGAATCAAATATTCATCTTTGCACTATAGGCCAAAGATATTCATTTATATCACCAAATTGGTCATGTTCATCTCAACACTGCTCATCTTTTTCTGACGGGCCAAGATATTCATTAGGTAATCATTCATCTTTGTACTACTACGGGCAAAAGATATTCAAAGAATATCATCATTTAGGACCTGAGGATGATGAAAAATATTTTAAAGGAACGAATCCAGTGAAATAAAATAACAAATATTAGAGATTCGTATTACAGTTTATCCAAGATCAATAATACTCCATAATAACCAATTTTGAATCAAAATTCAAGAATAAAGATCAAAATATGGATACAATCAAAGATAGTAACCATAATAGACATCTTGGACAAAAAGGAGAAAATTTCATTTTTTGGTGAATAGTGTCGTATACCTGAATAGTAACCCCGACACAAAAAGGTAGAAATTCCACAATAAAATCCATACCAATATTTCGGTATAATGATATTGAAAGAATAACATCATTATAAAGAAAATAACATCCCTTACCTCAAAAGAACAATACTTCTGATCAGAATATCGGTATAAGGCTGAAGGAACTTGCACCGTATAGCAACACTCAAAGTATCAAAATACTCACAAGAATACGTTCGATAATATAGAAAGAAAGAAAACTTGTTTCTGGTGTGATTTTCAATTCTAACTTAGCCCTCTATTTATAGGAAAATGTTAGCACGCCGAAGCAGACTTGACCTGCAACCTGATGGCTTTACCTGCTACTATTGCCACCCACCACATTTGAAATTCAATTTGAGCACATTTCTTACCAACTAAAAGTGGGACCCACCAATTTTAGAATTTTCCACCAAAATGATAAATTCGGATACTTCAACAATTTCTGAACCAGTCACCTCTTAAAATTCATAACAAATCATACGTTCATTTTTAACGGTTCAAAATTTGTGGACATATACTCAACTTATATATGTATAACATATCCAAAAATTAAAACGATCCAACGGTCGGATCAAAAATTATAACTCACGCAATATATCTCAAAAACACTGGTTTGATATTTTAATACCTCTAATCCAACAAAATACTGATAAAACACCTCAACATTAATTCCTTTATTAACAACCACATAAAATAAATAAATCCATCATTTATATCCACATCAAATAAATATTTCCTTATCATATAAATCAATAACTAATTATTCACAAATAATATTACAGAATCACAATTATAACAACCAGGCAGTTCCCAGGAAAGAGGAGGCTTTCCAATAAGGATTTCTCCTTACTGGCGCGCAATTAGGTGACCAAACCTCTCCTTGACAGAACTTTCTAGACATTGTCAATAATGCTATCTAATAATATTATTCAAATAATATGAATTATTGATCTGATCATGGAAAATACTGTGCAGTGACAATTATTGAATTAACAATAATATAAAATATCAATGCAACAATTATTGCACCAATAAAATAAAATATTGAACAGTAATTACTGTAACAATTATTGAGTAGTGTCTTCTTACGTAAGAATCAATAATTCAAAAATACTGTGCAAAACCGTGTGCTCTTATGCAACCACGCCAGATTCAGTATTTTAACCAATCGGGTATTCCAACAAATGTTAATTGTGAATAACTACGCTGTAGTTATTCGTAAAAACTCAAATTTGTCGTTTTCTTCATTCAACCATTATCCGTTATGGTGCCCACAAATGATTGCGTCGTCTAATGGATAATCCCAACAAAAAGAATATTTCACGACTAAACGAATATTCCTCGACAACAATGAATATTTTATAACCACTTGCTTATTTTGTAAAATTTTCACATTTCACCCATAACCAAAATATTATATCAAATTAACACCTTATTATTTCAAAATAATAATTAGAGGAAAATTCAATTTTATTTATAAAAAACTGGGGTCTTATATAGCGTGCTTCGTAACAAACACTTTTTGCTAAGTAGGATTATAGAACATATACCCTAAACTTACTTTAGGATGTCCCACAAATCTGTAATTGTCAAATCTTGTTCCAAGCTTATCCTTTGAAACCTTTTCACATAAGTTGGACAACCCCTTATCTTAACATACTTAAGATTAGGAATCCACCATGTCCATAACTTTTATGGAGTCTTAGGGCCGGATTTTGAGGTTACCTTTTTCGTAGATATACTTCCATTTCTAGGACATTATCCCAGAAGGATACTGGAATGTCGGTAAAATTATTATGGACCGCACCATGTCCAACAAGGTAAGATTTATCCTTTCAGATACATCAATCAATTATTGCGTATCAGGAAGCGTCCATTGTGAGAAAACCATTTGAGATGAGGTAGAAACTCATTGCACAAGTATTACTTCCTTGATCCGATCAAAGAATCCTAATACTTTGCCAATTTGTTTCATTTCTGAATTCTTTGAACCTTTCAAATAATTCACAATTGTACTTCAGCAAATACACATATTCAACCTTTTGAACGATCATCTCCTTTTCTTATACTAGTTTGTTCAATTTGTAAAATAATGTTTATGTAAGTCAAGTACACAAAATCCATTAAGTAGTATTTCAGTTCTATACAAAATATTATTATTATTATAAATAGAACAACAATTGTTCTTTAAATATAATACCAAAGATTTCATTGTCCAACAATAAAATGGAAATAATGTTTCTAACGAGAACTGGAATACAATAACAACTTATTGACTTAATAGACTTGTCCGTAGGCTGTGCTAAACTATAAGTTCATATGGCTGATGCAACAACCTTTGCTTCATTTCTACACATGGGATTACTTATCTCTTGTTTAGCTTTCTACTTCTGCTTGGTCCCTTCATAAATCTATATTTATGATAACCAAAGCCGATATCCAATACCTAAGTAGAACCTTGACTTAAAGAAAAATTTATTTTAAATCATGAACAAAAATTATATTTGTAACCGAAGCTTCACTAAGCTTCTTCTGGTTAGCTCTGCAAGATACTTCTCACAGCTTGTTTTCCAGTGTCCAGGCTTATTGCAGTGGAAACAAACTCCTTTGCTATCCGTATCAGTTTTGTTCTTATTATCCTTTATTTTTGCCTTTTTAATTACCTTCTTTGAATCGCTCTTCTTTTCAGAAGATTCTTTGGCCCCTACTAGTAAGACATGGTCGTTGGAAAGTGACTCTCAATATTTTTCAACATGTTAAGCAAATCAGCTAGCTAGGCTGATATCTTATTTGTTCATATGAAAAATTCACAACAATTGTGAAAGGAGTCCGAGAGTGAGTGTACGATCAAATCTTGGCTCAACTCTTCATCCATGACAAAACCTGTTGTCCTAATTGATCAATCAAATTGATCATATTTAGGACATGTGTCTGCACTGTAGTGTCGTTGGTCATTCTAGATCGAAAGAGCTCCTTAGATATCTGATATATATTAGTCCTACTTTCCTCACCATCGAATACTTGACGTGCAGGAGTATCGTAGGAGCATCTATAGTTTCATGCTGACGCTGAAGCTCGTTACTTATGGATGCGAGAATGATGCATTGAGTCAACTTTGCATCATCTTGCCACTTTTTAAAAGTAGTAATCTCTTCCTCAGAGGCATTGTCTGCAACCATTGCAGGGATAGGTGTATTAAGGACATAAGATAGCTTTTCAGCCGTGAGAACTATTCTCAATTTTCTTAACCAATCCGTTTAATTCGGTCCGGTTAAATAGCATGTAATATTCTTCACAGTGATAGTAATTTAGACATAGTAAAATTCTGTAAATGAATTTGTAATTAACAACAATTTAGCATACATTCTTTTATTAATTACCAAAATAAATTAGGTAATTGGTATCTCCCACTATTTTCTTCAAACTATATTACCCTCAATATATATAGTTCGGCAATATCTAATTAAAGATTTTCTAGTGAGAATAAGGATCCCATTTCAAATGTATATAGCCTTGTGGTGACACAACAAACTATATATAAATAAATAGGTAGACAACTCTTGTCAGTTACATCAACTATGCAACTCCTTGTATTTTGCCTCTTAAATCATAATGGTCAAGTGTGTTCACATCCGAACTAAAATGATTTAAGTTAAGTCCAACCTAGCACTCCATATATTCAAAAAAGAAAAATATTGTCCTTGTGGTGACACAACAAAACAATATTGTTCAATTTTCTTTATAAGCATCAAATGTGATAAAATTAACATCTCAAAGAATTAAGATAAACCTTGTGGTGACACAACAAACTTATAATAATTAATTGATACTCTATTATTTTTATCATGCCGTAAAGCTGACGCTCGATATTCCAAATATCTTTGAACGCTTAGGACTTAATATAAAATATTTGAGGGTTTATTATTAATATGTCTCATCTTGTTTAGCGCCATATGCACATATATATATAAAATACGCGTCATATTAATTAACATGTGAAGCATGTTTGCATAATATATATATATATATATATATATATATATATATATATATATAGTATAAGCATGCACATATAGAATACTATATTCTACCCGGATTGATTATGGATTTTATTCTAGTTTGGTTCACTAGAGCCACCAAGTGAACCAAAAGGTTAAACCCTAGGAGTGCAAGAATTAATATTTAAATATAACTATTACATTTAAACTCGGGCTCCATTACAAACGGGTCTTCAAGCGCTACTTGCTCCTTGATCTCCAATTCTTCAAAATTAATTCTAACTATTCCTATTACAAAACTATTTAAAATAAATAGAAACTTTGATCAGCAGTCAAGGGGAAGTACATAGGAGGGAGATAGAATTTACATTAAGAAAATTTAGAGAAGACGAGGTACGCAAACCCTATTTAATAAAACCCATACATTCATGCATCCAACTAAAATAAAATCCAATCGCATTGGTCAATAGTCCATAATTAATCTCATTTATTATCATACACATCACCATATGCATCAATAAATAACATTCATCTCATGAATAATAAACATTCAATATATATATTGATATCATTTAATGGGCAAATTTAGTTAGCATAAAATCTAATTTTGAATCAAAATAAACTCCTTTATTTTAATCCAAATTTAAATCAAAATAAACCTCCTTTATTTAAATTTATCCAATTTTGAATAAAATAAACTATTTTATTTTAATCAAAATCTTTAATCAAAATAAACTACATTATTTTAATTAATTATGGAATCCAATTCAAGTAAAAAAAAACTTTTATTAAAGAAAACACGAATTCTCTTTTCTATTCACAAATAAACTCCTTTATTTTGAATAATATGAAATCTTATTTCATATTTAAATAAACACTTGTATTTAAGAAAATACTTGATTCTCTTTCCTATTCACAAATAAACTCATTTATTTTGAATAATATGAAATCTTATATTATATCTAAATAAACTCTTTTATTTAAGGAAATATGGAATCTAATTTCAACTCCAATTAGTTATCATGGAATCCAATTCCAACTCTAATTAGTTAGCATGAAATTTAATTTTAAAATTAAAATAAACTTTTTATTTTAAAATTAAAGTAAACTTTTTATTTTAAGATTAAAATAAACTTTTATTTTAATAATAAAATTATTAAGAATATTATATTATGTATATAATAACCGTACTATATATATAATATTAATAATAACCGTAGCCTTTTTAAAAAAAAACCTTCTCCAGATGACTTTAGAAAAGGATCAGGATTAACTTTTGTTTTTTATTAAAAAAAAACTTCACTTTATTCCTGCAAGTTTTCATTCACCTGGAAACATGTTATGTAATCATATATGATCACTAGATATATATAATCGCTGAGTCCGTGGAAATTCAAGGTTGCAGGATCAGAGATATTATATATTGAAATTCGCATGGACGCGAATCACATTAATCAGAATCACAGCACCGATTTTTTTTTATTATTATTAAATTTTATACAATAAATTATGCCCAATTAAATTATTTTAAACACATATCAATATACATATCAAATTTGAATAATTAATAATTTGCATAAAGGTTTGACTCTGATGCCACTGTTAGGTTTGTAATATTCATAAACGCAATCAAATTGCATAAAATAAGCGGAAACGTGAAAAATTAGATTTTTAAAATTTTAAAAACCATATACCCGGATCATCCTTTATGCGCAATTATTAATTAAACAAAAAGATAAAGAATAATAATTATACCCTTGAAGATTCGAGCTTCCTCAGGTACAAGTTCACCTCCAAATCCTTTCGCGTTCAACTTGAATCCGTCGGGTTTGGTTCCTTCCTTTGATCAACGTTAGCCACCCAAGTGTTTGGCCTCTAGAGGTGATCCACCAAGGAAGAAGAAAGATTCAAGAAGATGAGTGTTTAGCAAAACCCTAGTTTTTCTATCTCTCATAAAAAAGGAGCGTACTCTCCAACAATTGGAATCACGTCTGTTGTGAAAAAGTCAGCAACAACTCTACACCCATAATAAGATTCCTCTTACTTATAGATGTAGGCAACCCTCCTTAACAATTAAGGAATTGAGTTTTATATTAATTAATTAAACTCATTTAATTAATTATGCTCCCAATCTTATTAGGAATAATTAATTAAAATCTTTTAATTAATTAGCCTCCTAATCTTATTAGGATATATGAGAGTACTTTTATTAATTAATTTTCAAACTCCTTTAGGAATTAAATAATAATAATAGTAGTAATAATAATAAGACTCCACTTATTAATTTATATTTAATATTTCCAAAATATTAAATAATAAATATTAAGCTATTTAATTTATTCTATCACCATAGATTAAATTAAATATACTTCACTTATTATTACGATTATGCCATTAACTTCTTAAATAATTATTCTTCCTTTTATGGTGTGACCCTTTAGGTTCTCCATATTAAACTGGTTGTGAATAAATCAATAAGAACAATTCTAATCTTATTTAAATAAATAAATTAAACTATTAATTTATTTAAATAAATAATATTTATTCTACAATAGGAATAAGCCTCCCTAGTGATCAACGACTTTCCAGATAATATAGATTTCAACATTAATCATAAAAGAACCTTTGAGTAAATAGTTACTGTGATAATTCAATCCTTCCATCGTCATAATGTCCCAATTAAATATAAGACATGGAATTACCACAAGTCTTATTTTATTTAATTATATGTATTTCGACTCTTAAATGCACAACTCCAAATAATGCAAATTAGAAACTCTTTTCTAATTTCATTCTGCCTTGGCCAAGGACTATTGAGTTGTCATTTATCGAATCACATAGGACATTTTTTTTCTTTTACTAGAAGTGGTAGATTATTTATTGATCATACATTATCTCCATGTACAACTTATTATACCTAAGCATATTCTTTGATATACCCTAAGGGTCTTAAGGAATAAGTCAAAGTATAACTCATCATACACAAGATACTATGATGATCTCTAGTCCAAGGATCACTTGTACTACTATCACTACAGGAATTTCTATTGACAGGCAAGTAAAACTCCATTAGGTATTCTTTAGCGAGCCACGTTCAGTGAACTTATTATCTAATAAGCACCTACATACTTGCTTTAGTGTCTCCACACAAATGATCATGAGATCAATCATCCTCATCCAATGAGCAAGCAACGTATGTACCAATCTATCCGAATTCACTAATCCCCAATTTCGTAATCCAACGATTGGGAACTATTTTAGTTTTAAGCTTTCTAAGAATTTAGATCTCATTAGAATGATCATCATCATTATTCTAAAAGCATTGCTTAAAACTATGGGTTTATCACATATTATAAAACAGCATCATGTAGATAATTAAAAGCCTTTAATTAATTAATACTTTTTATTAATAAATGAATAAGATTGTTATAAAGTATATGCTTTATCATTAAACATGATTGGCTTGTGTGCATACTACTTTCAATTTCGTCAAACTTAATTCTGACAATTTTGATTTCTTTCTGACATATGTTTAGTCGAAATTAATATGTATCCTACTAAGTTTAGTACGCGCGCTGGAGGGAAAATATGGCGCTAAGGTTTGTGTCTAGTTCTAACAAAATTCTATCGAGATTATACTAATTTTTACTTATGCCGGACGAAAGTTTCTGTCGGAATTAAACGAATATCAACAAAATACATTCCCTTGGAATTAATTCCGTCAAAATTAAGCCAATTTCTTGTAGTGCAACTCAAGCTTATTGTAATTTTTAATTTTCTTGATGTTCGACTTTGTCTCATCGACATGGTTCTTCTCAATGGGAGGATCTAACTCAAACTTGACAAATTTTTACTTACCAAATTCTTTCACAACCGCTTTGTATCCTAATTGCAAGCTATCATTTTCTTTCTTCACTTTTGGTACCCATTTAAAATGTAGAGCTTTCTTTTTGTGGTTCTCTTATAAGGCTTTTTTCCCATAATCTTTAACACCTCTCACATGCGTCTGTATCTTGTAAAAAGTGTCTACCTTCTTACCTCTAGACACCACTAAAGACCGTGAGCTTCCACTGACTTTCACAAAAGAAATAATTATAATCATTTTCATCAAGTATACCAGTAGAAATCAAATCAAGGTAGATATCCGGAATATGTCTAACTTCTCTAAGCATCAACTTGCAACTACTGTTAGTGTCCATACAAATATCTCCAATGTTGATAACCTTAGATACTTTCATTTCCCATGTATACATAGCCAAAATTAAATACCACTAGTATAGGATGTGAAGATCTCACCACGCGAAGTTATATGGAATGAAACAACTGAATAAATAACCCAATCATTAACATAACACTTGGGTTTACCCTCATAAATAATGGTTGCATAAATGTCGAATAGATACACAATAGAGTCATTATCCTCATCTTTTTCCTAAGACTTTTCATCTTCAAAAATCTACACTCTCACCTTATGTGACCTAGTTTATAGCAGTGAAAACAAATTACTTCTTTAATATCTCTTGACCTTCCCTTGATTTTATCATCTTCAAGAGAGCTTGTTAGTTCCCAGAGGTAGGACTTAGCAAAAAACGGATAAAACTGAATTACCGAACACAACCGAAATTTTTTAACCGAATTATTTCAGTTTTCAATTTTTTTTTCTAATTTCGGTTATATTCAATTTATTACTCGGTATTCGGTTTTGGGTTCGATTTTGAAAAATCCATTATTCGGATATCCGAATTAAGGAACATATATATATATATATATATATATATATATATATAGTGATCTGATGCCATTTATATTACTGAACTATATAGAATCATCTAGAATTCTGGATAGAAGAGTAGTGGTCCACAACTTTAAAATATAAATTCTTTAACTTATAAATATAATTAAATAAGTATTTTAATTTGTCAAAAATGGCAGCAGATCTTCCAAATAGCAAAAAGATCCATTTGATAATCCATAGAAAAGCGAAATGGTTTCACTGACGACCGGCAAAACAAGGCGTTTCCCCTGACTCCATAGAAAAGCAAAGTGGTCCACGCGCACCGACCGCTCCTATCCCTGGTAACCATTTTCAAACCCTCGGCAAGGGCTCTGCGCTTCGAGGAGACGACTGCCGCGGATGATGGAGACGGAGGCAGAGAGGAGGACGGCGAGAGGCGGTGGCAGCGAAGCAGGAGTATGAACCAAGTCCGTTTCCAGTTCTTGGTCATGGCCTATGCGAGACAGAAAAGCAAAATTAGAAAGCAAAACCAACAGCACAGATGGTTAACCATATTGGTAGCAATAAAGATCCAAAATGAGGTTTTATGCCCTGCCGGAATACAATAAAATCGCCGAAATCTGAGTCAACAAAAGATAATTGCCTCTAATATGACTCAAAATGTGGTCGCTGGAGAAGAGCATGTGGAAATTCCTTACTGGACAGTGGTGGTCATGGGCACACTTATTGTATAGAGGGTTCGTGATGTCATCCACTATGATGGTGGTGAATCTGGGTTCATGGTTCATGCTCTACTCATTTGGGTTTGATGTTTTTGATTGTAAGTTCGAATTTGGAAGATTTTATTGATTTTTATTCAGCTGATTTGGTGATTTTTCTTGCAATCAGTTTTAATTTTGGCTGGTTCGGTTATTAATCGAATTATCGAATTTCCAATTCGGTAATTCGGTATTCAGTAATTTGGTTATTTTTAAAATTTGATTAGTTTTTCGGATATTAAAATTATGATTATTTTGGTATTCGGTTATAACCGAATAGCCTATTCGGTTCGGTTATAACCGAATGATCAGTCCTACCAAAGGCACAATAGTTTTCTATAATGGGGGGTTGAATAGATATTTTAAAATTTCCTTTTACAAAATACTTTTTAGATTTGTTAATGATTTAATCATAGTGGAATTTGAGATTTGTTTATTTCCCTTTAAAATAAACCAAGTTAATAGGTGATAAGCAGTTATGACAGATATAGCAGTTATAGCAAGAATATAAAAGACACAGTATTTTTAAGTGGTTCAGAGCACTTAAGGCTCTTAGTGCACTCTTTTACTCATTGAGTAGGAAATCCACTAAGGATGTCTTTACAATCTTCGAATCACTTAAATTCCTTCAAGACCAGCAGTCTTGGAACTTCTTAGTTCACTTAGAACTCTTCAAGTCTAACAGACTTAGAACTTCTTTCTTCACTTAATGAGAGTTGAGTTCTTGAGTTGTGCTACTCAGTTGCCGTTAAGCATGTGTTCTAAAGAACTGAGTAGCTGAGCAAGCTTTCTTTACAAATCGTAGAGTTTGGCGTTTGAGTGTTCTTCAGCTTTTTGTTGTGTACTTGCTTGTTTTCTCTACATCTGCATCTAATTTGTATATATAAGGTGCCTTTGTAATATGTCCGTTTGAAGGCATCCATTGAAGCATTAATTGTATTTGACATTTCTGAGCACTGATGGTGACTTCCTGGAAATCTTCTGTCCAGTCGTCTGGCCCACTAACAAAGCAGACTGTTATCTCACCTAACACCTGAAAAGGTGTTTTCAGTTGACATGTAGGACTTTCCTTAGCTCTTTCAAAATATTTCTTTGTTATATACTAAGGATGAGTGTTGAGTCATTGGGATTCCTGAGAGTCTCAACGTCTATAATCCATTCCACATTTGTTGTAATTTATTCTTTAATAAATGGACAAAGCTCGATGCTTGATGCAGACACCATTCGTGCTTGATCCGACCGATAGAGGAGAACACTATCATTTCTCTTAAGCACTGGTAGACTTTGATCTCTGCATGCTTGATTTTTGACAGACTCTACGCTTCCGAGAACAGATTACGATTCTTGATTTGGCTCGGCAGGCATTTGGACCAACTCTACGATTCTGAGTGAGGCCCTCCAAAGAAGACTACAATTTTATAGAAACTTTCTTGATACTCTACGATTTTTCCTTAGCTTCTACAATCCCTCGGCTGGCTCGACAGATTACGATTCTATTGATGTCTATTAATTACATCTCAAAATAGATCATCCTAACAGCTTTGATCGTTTTTTCTATACATTCATCTATAGAATGATAAACATAAAGCGCAGATCAACCTAACAATTTTGATCTATCATCTAAGTCCTTGTGCATATGTTCTTTGAAGGACTTTACATATAAGCATGATTATTTACTTTCAACATCAAATTTAAATATGCAATACCCAACAATCTCCCCCTATTTGATGTTGACATAACCAAGGAGATTTGTATCATAATCATCAATTTCTAGATGCAGTTGCTAGAAAGTAAATATGACTTAGTGTTTCAGTGAGCCGCTGAAATCTCTAGAGAATAAGCATGAATTTATTGATGTTTGAAAAGACAGATATTACAATGAAGCATAGTTACATCAATAAGAAATAAATTTCAACTTATCTCTATATCTTCTGCCTTTTGACTTCTTGGAGGATTGGCATGCTCTGCAGCTCTCCTTCTTCTGCTAGCTTTATCTCTCCATGCAATGTCTTCCATCTCGCTTTGAATTAGCCATTCTCCATGATCATTTCTGTTCATAAATACAGGATCTCCAACAGGCATGTTTAGGACAGTAGTTATTACTCCTTGTGAGCTAGGAGATGGCCCTCGACTCCTTAGCGGTTGCGCCATTAAAATTGGTTGGTGCTGCTGCTGTTCGGATCGTGGAGTCTGATGGCGAGGTTTTCTTGTGGGTGGACTCCTTGAGGATTGAACAATTTGTTTTCCTCTTCCTTTGCCTTTCTCTCCTTCCCCTTTATTCTACCCCTTTATATCAGCATCAAGGGTTCTAATGTCGTCTGACAGGCAATTCATGCCTTGGACAAGCTCGTGGAGCTAATTCCTGGATTGAGTAATGTCTTCACGATTTTCTTTAACCACCGAGTCAGTTTAAGAGTTATGCTTTTGTAGAATGGCCAACACAGTGTATGTTTGTTGTATCTGATTCATAGAGTAATCTTTGAATTCTTTAATGGAAGATCGTAGACTTGAGAAACTTTTCATAACAAGTTTGTTTTGAGTTTCCTAAGTCTTCTACATGAGGATAACTACTTCCATGTGCTTCCGGGCAGACTGAAAGTGAATTTGATTCATTTCATTAATATTGTGAATCATTTCCTTGATGATCTCCCTAAGATTATTTGTGAGCTCAGAACTCAGATTGTGAGGAAGAGTGTTGGCAACATCGATCAAGTGGTTCAACCTTATATGAACAAGCAGAGAGTGAGTTTCAAGATCTTCTTGAATATCCTTAGTCACTTTCTGTGATGCATTTGTCAGCTCAAATATGGTATGAAGATCTGAGAGAAGCTCAAAAATTTGTTGAGTGTTTTGAGGAGAGGCTTTTGTATTTTGATTTTGTAGATTGTAGAGAGCAAGATCAAGATCAAAATAATTATTGGTTGAGGAGGAAGGAATATCCGAAGGAGGTGCAGGTATCAGGGTTTGGTTTGTGGGAGGAGAGGCTGTTGGTGCTAGTTGAGTGGGTGACTCTACGATTTGAGTAGGATCGATATTCGTAGAGTGAGAAATGGTGGGAGATTGTATCAATATAAAGTTAGGTATATTTGGTTCATCAGTTTAAAGAATCACTTCCAACCATCTTGGCAATTCATATAATTGGTTTAGTGGGTGAAGAATCACTTCCAACCATCTTGGCAATTCATAGAATTGGTTGAAATTTGATGGAGGACAGTGATTAACTCTGAAAGAGATGGGAATTAATTGTACCTCTCGCCCAGTTTTTAAAGAAGGATGGTTAGTGATTAGCTTCTGAGCAAACGTGAGGTTGCCTGGGAATCCATGAGCTAGCACTGAGATTGTTGGATAGGCTTTGATCGTCCAGAACATGTGATCCCAGGAGTTGAGAATTTGGGCTCTGTGATAGGGCATCATTGGTAAGTAGGAGAACAGCTGATTGTAGTTTGCTCTTTTATATCCATCCCAACCCACTGCTATAATCTAAACTTCATCATCCTCTTCTTCTTCCCGATCTTCGTTTTCTTCATTTAAAATTTCCACCACTTCAAACATGTCCTCATTTCTTGTCTGATCTTTAGCCCTTTCTCCCTCCACAGCTTTTACACCTTCGATTTCTATATCTTCTTGTATCTCCCCCTCAGCTATAGCACTTTCTGTAACGGGGACTTCGAGAGTTTCCCCCTCAATCTGATCATTCATTTGTTCTTCAGGTAGTTCCCCCTTAGCTGGAGCACTCACTAGTGCAGGAATTTCAGGAAGCTCCTTATCTGCAGCTATTTTTCTTTCTTCTTCCTTTAAAGCTTTCTCATTTTCAAGTACATATTTCTTGACAAGCTTTCTCCTTGTCTTTCTGGGTTGAGCTTCAACCTCGGTGCTCTTTTCAGCTTCAGCTCTAACAGTTGGTTCAGGTTGTGATAGTACTGCAGTATCCACTTCTGGAGTGATGGTAAGTCTAGACTCTACGATCGGTAATGAATCTACGATCGAAGAGAGTGAAGACTTCTTTGTTTTGTGGCTGCTTTTTCCCTTCTTAAGCAGCTGAGAGATGGTGGCTCTGTCTTCTTCCTCTTCAGACTGCTGCTCCTTCCTCTTCATTTCTTTTAGAATTTTAGTGCCTGAACTCTCTTGGGGCGCATCAGTTGTTGAGCCTTGAACCTCTTCTGTTGCTTGAATTTTCATTTTCCTCTTACCCTTGCTTTTTCTAATCAAGGAAATAGGTTCTTCTTGATTAATTTATTCTTCTTCATCAGCTTCCTTCACAACCGACATGTTTCCTGGCAATTCAGATACCTTTGCTTCACCAGCTCTTCCACTGGATTTAGACATCATTCTTACATTTTCTGCAGGGTTTCTTTTCTAGTTTTGAAACAGTTGCTGGGTCATTTTTTGTTGGGGTTGATGGGTTCCCCTTCCTTGTCCCCAATTTTGTCACCCAACGTAGATTGCAGGATTATGCTTATGTACCTCCCATAGAGCATTTTCCCAGAGCTCTTTGTTTTCTTTAAGCTGAGTATCCACTTCCTGATCCAGTCTATTAGCAAAGCCCCATATTTGAGTTGAATTCTGAAGTAGATTGTTGTCATGAGCTTAAGTTGAACTTCATTTACAGAGTCGTGGCTAGAGCTCTTACAGCATATGCACTTCCTAACAATGTTAGCTAGAAATTCATACTTCTAGGGAAACTATTTCTTCTTTTACCCCTTGACGTTCTGAAACTTCATGTGGTGCATCTTCTTCAGACCTTCATGGAAGTCGATGACATCCATAGATACGAATCCCTTTGATTTGAAACCTAGGGCTAGATTTATATCTTCAGCTTTGAGTTTAATTTGTTCCCCCTTGACCCTTGTAGTGATAATGGCATCCTCAAAGACTCCTTTGTTGTAGAACTCTTTCACCAGCTTCGGGTAGATCCATGTGTTGGTGCTCAGAGCTTCTTCAAGACCAGCTTTCTTCATAAGAGATAGAATCTTGTGGAACTGAGGGTCAGCTGAAGTGAATTCGTCGAAGCAGAGTTGGTAACTAGATATAACATTGGAATCAGCCATTGATTTTCTTGAACAGAGGTTGGTTGATCTTTCTGAAAGCCAGGTTTTCTTTTGAGAGAAAGAGATAGAGAAATGAGCTTTTGAAATTCTGAGGTGAATTTTCAAAAACATTTTAAATCTGTATTTGTAACTTCCCTCCTCATGATATACATAGTGGGGGCACGTGTCGAGTTCTGCCGGGCTCCACAATTTTAAATAATATAGAAAATATTAATTTGCTTTTAGCTCCCGCTAAGCTAGTGTATCCTTTGGGAAGACTACGATCGTCGAGGCTGCTTTACGATTGCTGAAATCACTGCTGATTATACTCTACGATCATTGTCTGTCCTGGTCCCTGTGATGAGTTCTGACTTAGCATTCCATCCGGGTTAAGGTAGCTCAGGAAGGGCCAACCTCTTAGACTAAACTAAGGGTCAGGTTTGTCCCTAAGGCGCTTATCAGAAGGGTTGCTTGGATTTGATAGGAATGTTGTCATCATAGGATGTTTCTCTGTCATGTCGAGACTGCTCTACGATCGTGGTTTCTCTTTAGTCATCTCTACGATTTCAACATAGCCTTTTTATCTGCATAGTTAGCACAAACTAGAGCATAGAGTTTATGGTTTTAGATTTAGCATACCTAACTCACTTATCAATTTATTAAATATGGATTCATCTAAAGGTTTTGTAAAGACATCAGCAAGTTAATTTTCAGTAGGGATGTATTATAAAGATATAGTTCTATTTTGGACATGATTCCTAATAAAATGATATTTTATCTCTATATGCTTAGTCCTAGAATGCATGACAGGATTATGTTTTATTTCTTTGGCACTTGTGTTATCACAATGAATAAGTATAGATTTGAAATCAAACCCATAATCTGCTAGCTGATTTTTCATCCATAAGATTTGAGCACAGCAAATGCCAACAGCAATATATTCAGCTTCTGCTATTGAGGTAGATACTGAGTTTTGCTTCTTGCTAAACTAGGACACAAGTCTGTTTCCTAGCAACTGACAAGTGCTGCTGGTACTTTTTCTATCAATCTTGCAGCCTACAAAATCAGCATCTGTATATCCTGTCAGTTCAAATGAGGACTCTTTGGGATACCAAAGTCCCAAGTGAGGTGTGCCTTTGAGATACCTGAAAATTCTCTTTACAGCGGTTAAGTGTGATTCCTTAAGATTAGCTTAAAATCTAGCACATATGAATGTTGCAAACATTATGTCTGGTCTACTAGCAGTTAGATATAGAAAAGAGCCTATCATACCTATGTATTGAGTAACGTCAATACTTTTACCTTTCTCATCTTTGTCAAGCTTAGTTGTTGGAGCAATTGGTGTTTTCATGGGAGAGGCTGATTTCATGTCATATTTCTTAAGTAAGTCTTTAATGTATTTGGCTTGGTTAATGAAGATACCTTCATTAGTCTACTTTACTTGTAGTCCAAGGAAGAAATTCAGCTCACCCATCATACTCATTTCGAACTTGCTTTGCATAAGCTTGGCAAATCTCTTGCATAGTTTTTCATCAGTAGAACCAAAGATAATGTCATCTACATATATCTAAACTAATAAGACTTTATTTTTTTGCTTCCTAAGAAATAATGTAGTATCTACTCTACCTCTAATGAAGCCAATTTCAACAAGAAAGTTAGTTAGTATTTCATACCATGCTTTAGGTGCTTGTTTAAGTCCATATAGGCTTTGTCTAATCTATAGACATAATTGGAGAGAGTTGGATTGATGAAACCTGGAGGTAGCTCCAGATATACTTCTCCTAAAGTTCACCATTCATAAATTCACTTTTAACATCCATTTGAAAGACTTTGAACTTCATATGGGCAACAAAAGCAAGGAATATCCTGATGGCTTCTAATCTGGCAACAGGTGCGAAGGTCTCGTCATAGTCGATGCCTTCTTCTTGGGAATAACCTTTGGCTACTAGTCTTTCTTTGTTCCTTGTTATTACCCCATCTTCATCCATCTTGTTTCTAAATACCCACTTGGTGCCAATAATTGGATGACTTCTTGGTCTTGGAACTAATCTTCATAATCCACTTCTTTAAAACTGATTTAGTTCCTCTTGCATGGCTTCTATCCAACTTGAGTCTTCCATAGCATCTTCTATCTTCCTGGGTTCCATTTGTGAGAGAAAGCTTAGATAGAAACACTCATTCTTGGTGGCAAATTTTGTCTTGACTCTTGCATTTGGGTCTCCAATGATCAGGTCTTGAGTGTGATCTCTTGCCCATCTGTTCCCTGGTGGAACATCAGTTCTAGTGCCTTCTTGATGGAATTCTTCAAGATTAACATCTGTCTCTTATTGTAGAGGTTTGTCGTCTAGTGTAGCTCTCTCTACGATCTCTTCTTCATTCTCGAAGATTTCATCTTCTGGGGCGACGATCGTGGTGTCGAGCTCAACCACCTTGTTCGTAGTGTCTGAGTTGTCGATCGTAGTGTCTTGAGGCACAGTTTTGTCTAAGTCTGTTTCATCGAAGATGATGTGAATTGAGACCTCAACACTTAGTGTCTTCTTGTTGAATACTCAATAAGCCTTACTGTCTGTGGCATATCTGAGAAAGATTCCTTCGTCTGACTTGGGTTGAAACTTAGTCAGATACTGTTTTCCATTGTTGAGAATATAACATGCACAACCGAACACATACATGAAAGTAGCTGACATTTGGTTTTCTTCCTCTCCATAGCTCGTAGGGAGTCTTCTTTAACGTAGAGTGCATAAGAGACCTTTTCTGAGTGTAGCACGCAGTGTTGATAGCTTATGCCCAGAAGTATTCAGGTAGACGAGCTGCTGCTAGTAGAGTTCTTCCAGCTTCAATCAACGTTCTGTTCTTTCTTTCAGCTACTCCGTTTTGCTGTGGAGTTCATGGAGCTGAGAAGTTATGACCGATGCCATTGTCTGTGCAAAATTGATCCATCTTAGAGAAGTCAAATTCTCTACCATGATCACTCCTTATAGCCTTGATTTTCTCTCCTTTTTTATTCATTACTAGTTTGAACATTTTGATGAGTTAGGAGCTTGTTCCATCTTTAGAGTTCAGAAAGAACACTCATGTAAATCTGGTGTAGTCATCCACTACGACCAATGAGTATATCTTCCCTACAAGGCTTGTTGTTAAAATTAGCCCAAAGAGATCCATGTGAAATAACTGTAAGGGCTTATCAATTGAGTTGATCGTTTTGCCTTTGAAGGAGCTTCTAGTCTGCTTTCCAAGTTGGCAGTCGTTACATGGCCTTTCTTTGACAAAAATGAGCTTTGGTAATCCTGCTACTAGATCTTTGGAGGCTAGTTTTGACATACTCTTGAAGTTGAGATCAGATAACCTTCTATGCCATAGCCAGCTCATTTCTTCAAAGGCTTTAGCCAGAAAGCATATTGTCTCGTCAGAACTCAGTTGACCAAGATTAACAGTGTAGACATTTCCTTCTCTTGTTCCGATCAGCTTTATAGAAGAGGTCTTCAGATCTCTGACTTGACACTGATTGTTAAGGAAGGTAACTTGATGACCCTTGTCGCAGAGCTAGCTTATGCTCAGAAGATTGTGCTTTAGTCCTTCAACATAGGCTACTCTGCTGAAGGACATTGCACCATTCCCAGCTGAGTCATAACCTATTGTCTTGCCAGAGCAATTATCTCCAAAGATGACTGTTGGACCTTCCTTCTCCATGAAGTTGGACAGAAGGGCTTTGTTCCCGGTCATGTGTCGTGAGCATCCAATGTCCAGATATCAAGTTGTTATCGTGGAGCTTTGTTCCTGCAGTGAGGTTTAAGCTCACATTTTGGTACCCATACTTGCATGGGTCCTATCTTGTTAGTACCCTTGGGGACCCAAATCTGTTTGATTTTAGGTTCAATGTGCAAAGGATTATTGTAACATACTTCAGTCTTATGACCAATTTTATCACATACAAAACATCTAGCATGATGCATGCTTGTGTGTGTGTGTGGATTTTTCTCCATATGGACTTATGGGGGTTTTTGGTAGTCCTTCCTTTATACTGATTCTTCTTTTTCCATGTATCCTTGTGATTCATGATTTGTGAATAGTGAAACTTAACTCTACTATATTTCCTACCTGGTTGGTTCGTGAAGTTAATTTTGCTCGACTCTACGATCCTTCCAGGTTGGAGAGTAGTGACTAAGTTACTCTTCTCTTTTTTGAACCCTAGGCCAACATGAGATTCATTATGCCTTGGAGTATAGATTGGATCAGAAGAGCAGGGATGGACTGATTCTTCCTTCTGTGAGGATTTCACAAATGCAATGCTTCTATGGAGGTTTGAAACACTACTGATGTTAGTTTCCTTTGACTTTTTGACATATAGTTCTGAGGTGGATTCCCAAAAATCTAAACGTGTTCTGTCAGATGCACTTCTCTGACTGGAGATCAGGGAGTCCATGGATGAAGAGGATCTATTCCATATTGAGATTATCTTTTCTAGTTCCTCAATCTTAGAGGTTAGATTTGACTCTCTTTGTGAATTAAATTCATTGTTCTGTTTTAAGAGTTTATTCTCAGCTTCAACTTTAGAGAGAGAGAGAGAGTTAGCACTTAGAAGGGTTGTTTCCAGTTCTTCTTGAACTTTCTCATTCTCTTTTTGAAGAAGAGAATAATGCGATGCCCCCAAAATAGGTATACATCACCCATCTTGAGTTGCCAGAAAATACACTACTGACAACTCCATTTATACAACTGTCATGCAGAAAACGACCACAGTTAAACTGTGAGTTTTAATATATTATATATAACTCTCGTGGTGTCTTGACCACAAGACCTTATAATGGTACCTTACATAAAGGTACAGTTCAATCCAATTTACCAATTTTTCAACTTCACATAACATATTTAATTCATATGTTCGTAACTAAACCATTTTCATGAAAAATAACAAAATAGTCCCAAAAAGTTTTCTTTTCTGGGATTTAGCAGAATATAATCTCAAATTGAACATATATTTTTCTCGGAATTTTGAAAATTCATTTACTATTTTTCATATGGCCAAAACTGCCGAATATTTAGACATTTATCATAAACTGTACTTTTGTCCAAAAATTCCGGAATTTACAGGGTATACTCCTGTTATATACATGTAATTCCAATAAAAATTTCATCAATTTTGGAGTTAACCACAAGGAGTTATAAGGGTTTACTTTTAAAATAGTCTTTTTCCATAAAATTCATAACTCCTAATCTATACATCTAAAAATCGCCATTTTTTGACACAATCTAAAAAACTCAACAAATTATCATTTCCAATTTTTCCAGAATTTTTGAAGGTCGAAAAAATTACGAAACTGCAAATGGATTTTCACCCGCCACGCGGTAATCCACGTAGACAGATCATTTCCACAATTTAATAAGGAATAAATATGAAGGATCATTCGCCATGCATGCGGTAGTCCACATAGACAGGTTATTCCAACAGAATAATAAAGAATGGAATAACAAAAGAATTCACCATGCATGCGGTAGCCCGCGTAGACAAGTTATTCCAACAGAATAATAAAGAATGGAATAACAAAAGAATTCACCAGGCATGCGATAAACCGCATAGACAGGTTATTCCAACAGAATAATAAAGAATGGAATAACAGAAGAATTCACCAGGCATGCAATAGACCGCACAGACAGGTTATTCCAACAGAATAATAAAGAATGGAATAACAACCCTTTGAAAGAAAGTAACTCTCTTCATGAATACGAAAGAAATAATACCCCTTAACTTAAAAGAAAACTGGATACTGGAATAGTGAGGTAGCAGACTTCTCTTCTTCTTTCTATAATTTCTCTCTATAATAATTGCCCTTGTGAGACTTAGTGAATTGGTGAGAAATGAAGGAAGAATGAGCTTCTATTTATAGGAAAATATAGATTCAATAATTGCACATTTTGGGGCTCGAAATATTACAGTATAATACCTTCCTCTTTTTCTTCATTTTTAATTTAGTCCTGCAAGTATTATCAAACTTGCACCACTTCCCCTAATAGTAAATCATGTGAATCAATAGTTCATTTATGTGACATAATAGTATAATCATGTGAAAAAACTAATTATAGTATAGTACCTTCATCTATACCTCCATTTTTAATTTAGTCATGCATGTATTATCAATCTTGCACCAATTCCCCTAATAGTAAATCATGTGAATCAATAGTACACACATGTGAACACATAGTTATAAGCATGTGAATTAATAGCAATTAATTGCTCATTTATCCGATTAATTACCCGATTGGTCAATATAACTTCCAGACATCAATTACTATCGAAATAAATATCGATTTCCACTAACACTAATAATCCCAACATAATGGAAATATCAATTTCATCTTTAATCAACAAGAACTTATTCATCATTAATATTATAACTCACAATATTTAACAACCAGATCATTCCCAGGAAAAAGGGGGCCTTTCGATAAGGATTTCTCCTTATTGCCATTAATTAGGTGACCAAACCTCTCCTCGATGAACTTCTAGACATTATCAATATTACAAATAATAATATGAATAACTTTGTCGCCTCAATTATTGATTTAATAATATAACATATTATACGATGATAATCTTGTGACAATAATTGAATCAATAATATAAGAGATATGATGCGTGCACAATTCTTTGTAGCAATAATTGAGTATAACTAAGTGACTTCTTACGTAAGCATCAATAATCAATACTATGTGCTACTATGCAACCACGCGTATTACTGTACTTTTACTACCGAGTAGTTCAACAATTTTAACGGTAAAACTTTCGCCGTTATTTTTATAAAAAGATAATTCTGCCATTTTCTAACTACGACAATACTTCCATTATGGGGTCCACCAATGATTGTGTCGTCGTACGGACATTCCCCGACAAAAAGAATATTCCCCGAACCAAACGAATATTTTATAACAACTTGCTTACTTTGTAAAAAAAAATTCACATATCACCCTTAACTTTAACATTTTATCAATTTAACCATTTATGAAATAAAATAATAATTATAAGAAAATTGAATACTTTCACTTCATAAAATTTAGGGTCTTACAATCTCCCCTCCTTATGAAATTTCGCCCTCGAAATTTACGTACGTACTTGGTATTCGAAGAGATGAGAATACCTTGCTTTCTTTTCAGATTGTACCTTCCTGGTTATATCCTCTGTATCATGATTTTTTTCCATTGCTCATCTCCTGTATTTCAGATATCATCCTAGAATATATCTTCAAAACAAAGGTCAATTGACATATCACAAATTGTCAACTTATCAAGTAAAAGTTTTGGCTTAGGTAAGTCACACACTAACGAAGTATATTACTCGTCTCTTCCCTCCTAGTTCTAGACTCATATCTCCGCCAGTGACCATATTCCTAAGCTCTAATACCAAATGTGACGCCCCCAAAATAGGTATACATCACCCATCTTGAGTCGCCAGAAAATATACTACTGACAACTCCATTTATACAACTATCATGCAGAAAATGACCACAGTTAAACTGTGAGTTTTAATATAAATATATATAACTCTCGTGGTGTCTTGACCACAAGACCTTACAATGGTACCTTACATAAAGTTACAGTCAATAACTGTTTTAGAAATTAAAATCTTTGGAAAATACTCAAGGAAACATTCGCACATGGGAGGCCATGCGTCAAGGTTATGATAGATATCATATGTCCACAGAATTATCCTTGGTTGACCCAATAGTCCCCAAAGAAAAACAAGAAGATTGCTATCATCTTCTCTCCAATGGTGAGTCTTCTCTTGACATATAATTATCTCCATTGTCTCCAATTTAGAATTATACTTCAAGCAAACTTTAAGATTATATAGGTAGTGCTCGTAGATATACTCAGTAAGTGGATGTGCACAACCCTGTCTTATGATAACACGAAGTCGTCTGTCATTAGACATCTTGTATAATAGTGGCAAAAATGTCCTTCCAAAGTTGGGTTCACCTCACCCTATTTGGTTCACCAAAATCAACAGTTAAAAATGACGTATAAAATACGACAGACTTATCTATAATTCTCACTAAAATTATTTCCATACTATTTTAAGGGAAACCTCAACAGCTATAGTCCACCGTTCTAATTCCCTGTTATCCTCGCTCGACACAGCTACACTCTTAATACCTGAAAGGAATTGTGAAGCAAAAGGGTGAGCACAACTAGCCCAGTAAAGAATATCATGACTAAAGATAAATAAATTATCAATAGACTTCGTCAGTGATAAATCAGAGATTTAGAACATATGGTAGATTATAAAACTTTTCAACCATAGTTGCAGCGGAACGAGCAATCCATTAGAAGAGTCAAATAAACCATAAAGTCTATTATCTTCTCCACGTTAAAAATCTACCAATAATGTTTTATCCTTGTAACATCAGTCAACAATTCATGTCCACAATCAGGTGAATAACTCATAATCATAATTGTGGTTCTAAATTCCTCTTCGCACCCAGGACGAAGATAATTTTCATCACTTGTCTTTACCTGAAACATCAAAGACCATGGTTATACCAAATCATAATTCTTGTCCATAATCATACTAATAAATTCATCCTTCCACTACGGGCCAAAGATATTCATTAACAGTTCATCTTTCCACTCCAGGCCAAAGACATGCAACTGTATTTTAGAAGAGTAAAGTAGAGCATGATATCTACTATCTTCTACGAATTAAAAGTTTTTCATCAACTTTATCGCTGAGACTCAGCTTAATAAATAAACCACATCATCGAATCATCCCTGCACTACAGGCCAAGGATATTCATTCGTATCACGACCACGAATTATCCATGCACTACGGGCCAAGGATAATCATGTTTTCATCAACGGTCATGATCATGCCATAAAATAATTCCTTTTTGCACCCTTGGCCGAAGAGAACCCATGGGCATGATCATACCGAAAACTGTCCATCAATGCACTACGGGCCAATGAGGACTTTTATCACATCATTTATAACATTACGGTCATGATTATACGGAATAATTCCTTGTCATAATCATACCAAGTCCATCTATGCACGTAAGCCACAAATGACTTTCATCACAATATAAGCATGAGGATGATGACAATAATATAAGCATTAATCAAACGAAACAAAGGATAAATATTAAAGACTTTAAATCTATCCAAATATTATCAATCACTTAATAAACTCATAATCTAATATTATTAATATTATAACAATATTTTAATCACTTATTAAACTCATAA
Source organism: Panax quinquefolius (assembly GCA_020205615.1). Lineage (NCBI taxonomy): Eukaryota > Viridiplantae > Streptophyta > Magnoliopsida > Apiales > Araliaceae > Panax > Panax quinquefolius. The sequence continues at coordinate 133,687,989 of CM035169.1, forward strand.
ATAATTTATTTTAATTGTTTACACTTTACCAAATAATGCATTTAATCATTCAAAATGTCTTACTAATAAGATTTCATCACCAATGATCAAATCCTCATCAAAATCAGATATACCTTATATAGGATTTCCAAGCCATAAAATCCTATTTACCAATTTTTCAACTTCACATAACATATTTAATTCATATGTTCGTAACAAAACTATTTTCATGAAAAATTACAAATCAGTCCCAAAAGGTTTTCTTTTCTGGGATTTAGCAGAATATAGTCTCATATTGAACATATATTTTTCTCGGAATTTTAAAATTTATTTACTATTTTTATACGGCCAAACTCTATAATATTTAGACATTTATCATAAATCGTACTTTTAACCAAAAATTCAAAATTTACAGGGTATACTCCTCATTATATACATGTACTTCCAATAAAAATTTCATCAATTTTGGAGTTAACCACGTGGAGTTATAAGGGTTTACTTTTAAAATAGTCTTTTTCCATAAAATTCATAACTCCTAATCTATACATCCAAAATCGCCATTTTGGACACAATCTAGAAAACTCAATAAATTAACATTTCCATTTTTTCCGCAATTTTTGAGGGTCGAAAAAATTACGAAACTGCAAATGGATTTTCACCTCGCCATGCGAAATCCACGAGATGCATCATTTCCACAATTTAATAAGGAATGAATACGAAGGATCATTCACCATGCATGCGGTAGTCCACATAGACAAGTTATTCCAACAGAATAATAAAGAATGGAATAACAGAAGAATTCATCATGCATGCGGTAGCCCGCGTAGATAGATTATTCTAACATAATAATAAAGAATGGAATAACAGAAGAATTCTCCATGCATGCGATAGATCGCACAGACAGGTTATTTCAATAGAATAATAAAAATGGAATAATAGAAGAATTCACCAGGCATACGATAGACCGCACAGACAGGTTATTCCAACAGAATAATAAAGAATAGAATAACAAAAGAATTCACCAGACATGCGATAGACCGCACAGACATGTTATTCCAACAGAATAATAAAGAATGGAATAACAACTCTTTGAAAGAAAATAACTCTCTTCATGAATACGAAAGAAATAATACCCCTTACCTTAGAAGAAAACTGGATACTGGAATAGTGAGGTAGCAGACTTCTCTTCTTCTTTCTATAATTTCTCTCTATAATAATTGCTCTTGTGAGACTTAGTGAATTGGTGAGAAATGAATGAAGAATGAGCTAATATTTATAGGAAAATATAGTTTTTAAATAATTGCACATTTTGGGGCTCGAAATATTACAGTATAATACCTTCCTCTTTTTCTTCTTTTTTAATTTAGTCCTGCAAGTATTATCAAACTTGCACCACCTTCCCTAATAGTAAATCATGTGAATCAATAGTTCATTCATGTGACTTAATAGTATAATCATGTAAAAAAACTAATTACCGTATAGTACCTTCATCTATACCTCAATTTTTAATTTAGTCATGCAAGTATTATCAATCTTGCACCAATTCCCCTAATAGTAAACCATGTGAATCAATAGTACACACATGTGAACACATAGTTATAAGCATGTGAATTAATAGCAATTAATTACTCATTTATCCGATTAATTACCCGATTGCTCAATATAACTTCCAGACATCAATTATTATCGAAATAAATGTCGATTTCCATTAACACTATTAATCCCAACATAATGGAAATATCAATTTCATCTTTAATCAACACGAACTTATTCATCATTAATATTATAACTCATAATATTTAACAACCAGATCATTTCCAGAAAAGAGGGGGCTTTTCGATAAGGATTTCTCCTTATTGGCTCGTAATTAGGTGACCAAACCTCTTCTTAACAGAACTTCTAGACATTATGAATATTGCAAATAATAATATGAATAACTTTATCGTCTCAATTATTGATTAAATAATATAACATATTATACAGATGTTAATGTGACAATAATTGAATCAATAATATGAGAGATATGATGCAGCAATTACTGTAGCAATAATTGAGTATAACTGAGTGACTTCTTACGTAAGAATCAATAATCAATACCGTGTGCTACTATGCAACCACGCGTATTACTGTACTTTTACTACATGGTAGTTCAACAGTTTTAACGGTAAAATTTTCGCCGTTATTTTAATAAAAAGATAATTCTGTCATTTTCTAACTACGACAATACTTCCGTTGTGGGGTCCACCAATCACTACAAGAAAAAGGGCCATCTGCGACCAATGATATCAGCGACCGCCCTATCTGGTCGCTGATAATAGTAGTAGCGACCACTATCTGCGACCGAAAAGAAATCTAGTCGCTAGTGGATATCAAATGACCGCGTCGCGGTCATTGATCGATCATTGAGAAGAATTTACCCAAAAAATTTGGTGCGAAACTTTGGCACAAGAACTAATCTATATCAACGACGCTTAGCGGTCGCTAATATGTCCACATCATTAAAACTAGCGACCGCGATCGCGATCGGCCGATGGCTGTGTCATTGATTCTTATAACTTTGATCGATTCAGGCATTCGTTCGAACCAGTCGACAAACATTCGGCCGAGAAACTCAGACGAGAAACCACCAACATTCGGCCACCAACACCAACATTCACCAACATTCACCAACAACATTCGGCCACCAACAACACTCATAATTTACTCACCAACACCTTCACCATCAACATTCACCATAATACAACATTCGGCCGACGCCTTCACCAACACCAACATTCGACCGACGCCTTCACCATCACCGTACCACCGTCGGTAACCCCTTTAATCTTCCTTTCATAATTTATTGTATATTACAATCTTCCTTTCACAATTTTTTACTTTCTTTGTTCCAAAATTATAGGTAATCGATATGAAGACCGATTTACTTTATTGTATGTTATGGGTATATTCGCTCCAAAATTATGGGTATATTATGGGTAGCTCATATTTTGTTGGAGACCCATTTTGTTGGAGAGTTCATATTTCCTTATGAATAGGAAGAAATTCATATTTTGTTAATAATTCGACTTTGGGTAGGTGATATGAAGAAATTCTTATTTTGATAATAATCGATTTTGTTGGAGAAGTTCATATATACTTCCAATTAAGTTTGCTTTTGAGTATACTAGTTTAATTTGCATTATTATATTGGGAATTTGTATATTTCTCTTGGTTTGTGTCTTGGGTGCCTAGAAATGAATTTATATACATCTTTGTCGTCGTGCATGTGGCTAGTCCATATTATAGGGAGACTCGGCGAATTTTTTTTATTAGTCGGGTATTAAGAACATTTATACTATTAACGAGCCTATTGTTGATCCACTAGAGCCTATTAAGGGGCTATTGGAGTTGATCCACTTAGCTAAGCCTCACGGGCCAAGCCAAGCTTTGTTATCATTAGTATGGTAAGCTATTGGGGTGTTAAGCCAAAATAAGCGATCTTTAGGGGAACTGTTAGTGCAACAGAGAAGGTAACTAGACACACATGGTCAATAAAGAGACTGTTTATCTTTTTAACAAGGGTATTTAACACTTATGTATATAAGAATAAAGCTACAAAATGTTATAGAAGCTATAAATTGCTCAACCAAGTTATGCATGCTTACAAGTATGCTCAAGTCATATGGTTACAAGTATGCTCAAGTCATATGTTAATTAACATTTATAATGTTGTCTGTAGTAGGTACCGTGGAATCATGGACCTCTATTCAGACCGTAGTTGGATGGCACGACGAAAGTCAAGTGCCCATATAGGTGCTACAGTTGAATTTAGAGCTGGTTGCCAAGTGTTTTTGGAGTATGCGTATAGTCACCCAGAATGTATGAATGGTAAGTCGCAGATACGATGTCCATGTTTAAAGTGTAAGAATGTAAATTATATGGACAGAGACATGGTAAACTATCATTTACTTGTTTCTGGGTTCATGAGAAATTAAGAAGAATCTTTGGTGGGCACATGGGCGAGAGAGAGATGGTGGCATCACACAAGTACACAATTCGGGCAAAGAGTACTCATCGTATGAATGAAATGGTCCATGATATTGCAGGGCCAGATTTTGATTGGGAGCAAGGCAGAGAGCAACCTATGAATTCTGATGCCAAAGACTTCTTTAAGTTGTTAGACGAGGGTAGCAAGCCATTGTGGCATGGTTGCACCAAACACACTACATTATCTGCAGTGGCGACATTACTTAACATCAAGGTTGATCACAACATGAGCCATGAGTGTTTTGAGTCACTCTTGAAGGCAATTAAGAGTATGTTGCCTGACGGTGAGAAATTACCTGGTAACTATTACTTTTGTAAGAAAATGGTGAAGAAGTTGGGTCTTGGATACCAAAAGATCGATGCATGTCCCAACGATTGCATGTTGTTTTATAAGGAAAATGAACAGTTGACAAGGTGCACGTTTTGCAATCATGATCGGTTTAGGCCTAATAAAGAGGGTGTGACTACAAAAAAATCAAGTATACCGTTTAAGATTCTAAGGTATTTTCCAATAACACATCGACTAAAAAGATTGTACATGTCTTCAAGATCGGATGAACATATGAGTTGGCATGCAAAATCTCCGACTAAAGATGGAGAACTAAATCATCCATGAGATGGGCGTGCTTGGAAAGATTTCAACTTAGCACATCCCGAATTTGCATTGGAACCTAGAATGTGAGGCTTGGATTGTCCACCGATGGTTTCAATCCGTTTGGCCACTCAAATTGCTCAGACTCATGTTGGCTTCTGTGATTGTTACTCCGTACAACTTGCCTCCTTGGATGTGTATGAAACAGCCATACTTATTTCTTTCACTCATGATTCCTGGTCCTAAGAGTCCTGGAAAGAACTTAGATGTTTACTTGAGACCTCTTATAGACGAGTTAAAGGTATTGTGGGAGGATGGAGTACTGACTTTGGGATGTTGCAACGAAAACAAATTTCAACCTTAGGGCGTGGTTATGTGGACTATAAGTGACTTCCCAAACTTATGGTATGTTAGTGGATGGAGTACACACGAAGTTGGCTTGTCCAGTATTGTATGGAGCATACAAAGTCGTTTAATCTATCAAAAGGTCGAAAGCCTTGTTGGTTTGATTTATCATCGCTTGCCTTCTTAGGTAGATCACCCGTTCCGAAGAAATAGAGAACACTTCAGGAAAGGGAAAGTAGATAATGATATGCCTGCACCGCGATTGTCGGGAACGGAGATGCGAGATCGTGTGATGAGATTGCCGGTTATCCCATTTGGTAAGGTTGATGCGACAAACATAATCAATGGGTTTGGTGAATCTCATAACTGGGTTCGGAGAAGCATCTTTTGGGAATTGCCTTATTGGTCTACAAATTTGATTCGTCATAATCTAGATGTGATGCATATTGAGAAGAATGTGTTTGACAATGTGTTTAACACTGTGATGAATGTTACGGGGAAAATAAAAGATAACAATAAGGCACGTTTGAACATGAAAGATATTTGTAAGCGTCCTGGATTAGAACTTTATGAATCTCCTAATGGTAAGATTGTCAAACCGCATGCAAGGTACATTGTTGTCAAAAGCAAGTTGAAGATGTGTGCACATGGGTTAAGTCTCCGAAACTACCAGATGGATATCGTCGAAACATTGCAAGGTGTGTTACGGGTGGGAAATTGCAAGGGATGAAGAGTCATGACCGTATATGTGTTCATGGAGAGACTCATGCCTATAAAGATTTCGGGATCTCGCTTGATAAACCAATATGGGATGCTTTGACGGATCTTATTCGTTTCTTCAAAGACTTGTGTTCAAAATCATTGAATGAGAAGGACATGTTTGTACTTGAGAAGAACATCATAGAGATCACGTGTAAACCGGAAAAAATATTCCCACCGGTTTTTTGACTCCACGGAGCATTTGCAAATCCATCTTCCCTATGAAGCTCGTGTTGGGGGTCCAGCTTCAATATAGATGGATGTACCCTTTCGAGAGGGTGATGGGAAACCTTAAGAGGAAGGTGAAGAATAGAGCTTATGTCGAGGGGTCGATATCACGAGGCATACTGATTTTGATGAGATATCTACGTTTGTCTCGGATCATTTTCCTGGACGAAGTCTTGACAAGCCAATCGAGTATCGAGACATGATGATGGGGAAATGTTGAACTAAATGGTGGCTCTCTCGTATTTGGTCTATCGGGCCGCGCTTTATGGAAAAGGGAAGCGCGTATTCCTCTCTCGAGCAAGAAATTACATGCCGCATATACTTACATTCTTCTCAATTGTGAGGAGATTGGCGAATTTGTGAGGTACACATGTAAACTTGATATTTTATCTTTTAAGTTGAAAATTTATTCTAATATGTTAATGTTTATAACATGGTATAGATTGTACGATGACGAGTTAAAAGTGAAGCATGCCGACATAACTGATAAAGATATTCAAATCAATCGGGATAAAAACTTTGCACTTTGGCTAAAGGACAAAGTAAGTTCAATTTTTAAGCACGTAGTGTATATATATATAATATATATACTCCATATGTTAACTATGACTTCATTTAATAAGATGGAGTTTTTGTAGGCTTTGACTGAGGGATCAACGATTCCGGCTAGTGTACAAGTCCTAGCTATGGGACCAGACAAGGATCAAGTCAGCCGCAATGGTTACAAAATAAATGGTTGTGAATTTCACACAAAGGCATATGGGCGCGGTAAAAGAACAACGAACTCTGGAGTGTGTGTCCAAGGAGATTGTTACAATGAGCTTGGTCGTGCCTTTTATGGGGAGTTGGAGGAAATCGTAGAGTTGTCGTACAAGGGCACGTACGGGGGTCATATTCACTTGTTCAAGTGCCGTTGGTTTGATTCAGAAAAAGGATACGTGTTGTGCGCACATGGAATCGTCGATATTGACCTCCATAGAGTCTGCGTACTCCAACGAACCATTTGTTTTACCAACTCAAACAATCTGACAAGTATACTACACTCCTAGTCCCGTTAGGAAAAGGGATAGACCGCCACTGATTGGCAAGTTGTAATTTGTACTCCAGGCGTAGTCGTGTAGAATTAGTTGATGGGGAGATTTACCAAGAGAAGATGCTTCATAGTCGGGACTATAATAAATGTGGAGGACGACAATGAAGTAATCCAGCTTAGATGGTGGAGATGAACCACATGAATTAGATCCCGAGTCAATATTTGTGTCGGATGACATTGATCTTTGAGGAGGAAGAGTTATTGGTTGAATCGACACGTAATCTGAAGCGGATGATGGTTATGAATCTGCAACACGATACAAGATGATTACGAATCGGACATTGACACTTGAACTCATGAAATGTATGTTTAGCAATACATGTTTTTTATATCATTGTCATGTTTATGTACTAAACTATTTAAATGCAACTTTTGTTTATTGTCATTTTATATTCATATATATACATGTTTATATCAACATGTCATGTTTATGTACTAAACTATTTTATTAATTTGTTAATTACTGGGGTGATCAAGGAGGGGATGACGCTTGACATAACCTTGTACTTGTATATTCATTATTTGGATGTTTGTATATATGTTACTTAAACAAGTTTTGAAATGTTATTATATTTATTCAAATCATATTGGTTTTTAAAGGTTTATATACTAGTTTGGTGTATGTGTTGGTGGACGATGGATGTTTATATTGTTTTGTATGTTGTTTATCTTGGTGTGTATGTGTGTTGGGATAAAGCAGGTAGAAAGCAGTGCGAGTTTTTGGGAATTCATAAACAAAAAAATCTGGTCAGTATTTTTTTTCATATCGTGATCGCATTCGATTCATTTGAAAGTTATTAACGACGGCATAGTATCGTGATCGGCGCGTCGTCGTTGATAATGGTCGCTGACACGTGGACCACGTCAGCTTTGGCCCTGGACCATGCTGACTCAGCTCAGCGACCGCATTTGTCATTTCGGTCGCTCATAGCGGTCGCAGATATAGCGGTCGCTAATAGTGGTCGCTGATGTGCATCCCAGCGACCAGATTTTATGCGACGATTATCGGTACCGCTTTTCGATCATAGAATAATATCTGCTGATCGAGTGCGATCACCGATAGCTCGATCATTGATAGGCCTTTTTGTTGTAGTGAATGATTGTGCCGTCGTACGGATATTCCCCGACAAAAAGAATATTCTCCGACCAAATGAATATTTTATAACAACTTGCTTACTTTGCAAAAAAAAATTCACATATCACCCTTAACTTTAACCTTTTATCAATTTAACCATTTACGAAATAAAATAATAATTATAAGAAAATTAAATACTTTCATTTCATAAAATTTGGGGTCTTACAAATAATGTTTAGATAGAACTCTGAACCATTTCATGTATTGATGTAGATCAGATGTTATATCATGTAGTGCAGTTCTTAAATCATCAATATATACATCAGGAGAGTTAAAGTCAAATACCTCATCGATACTTACTTCATGATGGTCAGTGTTTTTCTTATCTTTTGTATTTTTGGCCATTAGACACTGTAACATTCCAGATTTTTAAATGTAAGTTATAAATATTTATTGATTTATATAAATATTTATTGGATGTGTTTATTATTGAATAAGTAATTTTTTTAATTTGATTGAGTTGATTTAGTTAATTATTTATTTTCTAAATAATTAATGTGATTAGTTAATTATTTATTTGTTAAATAATTAATGTGTTATGTGGATTGAGTTATGCGATTAAGTAATTTATTTAATAAATTATTATTAAATAAAGTGTGACAAATAACTATATTATAAGAGTTATTAAAATAAATTAAAGTAATATTAATTTAGTTTTTGCCAAACAAGGTGTAAGTATATTAATCCTTTAACTTTTAAATGGGTTGCCAAACAATGCCTATGACTTTTGGATTTCTTTTTAATTTAAATTGTTAAATAAATAAAATGATAATACGTAAATATATATAAGTTATGTAACTGATAATTTAATACAAATCATTAGTGAGCGTCAGTTTTTTTTAAACAATTGAAAAGACGTACGTTGGTTTTTTTTATTTTAGTATACCTATACTGTGAATTGGAGTGTTTATCATTTTACGCTTTGAGTTAACTGATTAACTGAGAGAAGAAAAAGAAAGGAAGTTCAGAGAGTTTGAGAGGAAGGAAGCCAAGTGTGTGATTGTCCAAAACAAGTTCTGTTAACAAGTATCTTCTTAAGCAACAAAAAGGTATTTTTCCTATAATCTTAATACTATATAACTATATATGTGTTACATTATATAGTTCATGAATTAGTATATCTCTGTGTTTTTGAATTTCACAGTAGAATAAGTTTTACAAGATTTTCTGTAAACTAAGTTTTATAATTTATGATGATAATATGTGTAATTATAATTGTTATAGCTAGCATGTATATATAGGTGTGTATGTGTTGTATGCTAAATTACCATTGAGAAAGAGAACTCGGTTTTTACAGTGGAAAATATATATATACGAACATATGATTTCATGATAATAAAATTGTGAACTAATACGCGAATTGAACTTTGTATATGTTAATTGGAATATATGTTGGTATGCTAGTTTTCCAAAGGTAATAATTTGGTTATAAGCATGGAATACCGTTCACTGTAATTTATATTTATCAACAATGCAGTTTTGTTTTAATAACAGTGTTTCAAAGAATTAGTCTATGATATTGTTAATTAGTGGTTGGTAATTGGTATATGGATGATTGTTAACAAGTATGTGTAATTTATATTAGTTATACAGGTTGTTTGGGACAAATTGTTGTTACAAATTTAAGACAGTAGCTGTGGCTCTGTTCTTCGTTTTGGTTCTGTGAGTTTCGGCTCCCCAGCGTCAAAATTCACGCTCCAGCGTCAAGTTTTGCGCCTTAGCGCCAAAAGTCGCGCCCCATCCAGACTTCGCATGCTTGATAATAAATTTTAAGATATAACCTTAGCTTAATATTGTTCAAAGCAAGGTATGATAGATTATTTAATTGTTATGCTATTAGAATTATTCCTAAAGCATGAACTCAGAACGAAATGTCTATTCAGTCAGGATTATTCAATAACATAGTGTTATTATCTTTTATTCAACTAATCCTTAGTTGATGTCCGTTGAATTCCAAATTGCCTTGAAGTGTATCCAAACCAAACTATCTTTGGGGCGGACTTGTACTCAAAATACTGAGATGAACAACCCTATTTATAGGGGTTACGCTTAGTTTTGTACTTTCATACCGAAATGTTTGTATACAATACATGTACGAAGGGTTGATCCCCTAAGTACCTTAAAGTCATTATGGTCGTATTATGACCGTAAAAGTTTAAGTTGAAAGATTACTTATAACTGTGGACAAGGTTCGTGGTCATTAGACACTCAGTGAATGTTTAAAATATTAATAGAACTCATTGTTCAGTTCTATTGAGCCCTTGAATGGGCAAGGAATGTTAAGATGTTAATAGGACTTATTATTTAGTTCTATTGAGCCCCTGAATGGGCAAGGAATGTTAAAGATGTTAATAGAACATATTGTTCAGTTCTATTGAGCCCCTGAATGGGCAGAGAATGTAAAAGTTATTCATTGTTATTTCAAGTGAGCCTTGTTTGCTCACTCTTGCCTGTAAAATCCTTACGGATAAAGATGGAAAGGATGACGTACCTAGCACCAGTAAAGGAAAGGGAAAGATGAACAAGTACAGAAGACTTGTAATAGTTTTAATAGTTTTATTATCAGACTTTGGTTTAAAGATTGTAATGAAGTTTATTTAAATTTTTCGCATGAATGATTGTTTGTAAAGGTTAGATAACCTGGGAGATATTATTTAATGTAATTCTGTATAAGGCGGGTTTTTATTATTTAATTTTATTTATGATTGGGTAGTTATAACTGAATGTTTGATTACGTGAACACCAAATCTTGAGGTAATGAAGTACCGAGATTTGGGGGTGTCACATACATAGATTTGCTATTTGAGGATCTTCATCATCTTCAGACTCAGGAGTTGTGTCGTTGTCTGAGTCACTTCATGATCCTCCAGCCACAAGACCTTTGTCTTTCTTCTGGAGCCTCTTGTTGCCTTTGAACTCTTTCTTTGGATTTATTTTTCTCTTCAGTTCTTCTCTAAGAGGTTTGTTGTAGTTTGCAATGAAGTGTCCAAGCTTCTTGCAGTTGTAGCATAAGTTATTGATTTGATCATGGCTGTTATTATTGTTGAATCTCTTAGGTTTTCTGCTTCTGCCTTTACGCATAAACCTCTTGAATCTTCTTACCAGCATTACAATGTCCTCGTCATCATCTTCCTCAGAGTCAGAGTCATTCTCAGTATGAGCTTTGGACATGGCCTATGTTGCTTTGAGAGCAACTCATTTGTCCTTCTTTCTTCTTTCAGATAGAGTCTTTGCTCGTTGAGTCAGCTCCAGTTCGTAGGTGAGAAGGTTATCATAGAGTTGTTGATCAGTCATTTCATGGAGATTCTTTGATTCTCTTATGGCAGTGGTCTTGGCATCCCACTTGCTTGATAAGGCACTCATGAATTTTATGATCAAATTTTTGTTTGGATAGATCTTTCCAAAGGCTCGAAGAGAGTTAAGCAGAATATTGAATCTTTCATAAGTGGAAGTGACGTTTTCTCCTGGAACATGGGCAAATATATCATATTGTTGAGTCAGAAGAGATTGCTTATTTTCTCTGACTTCTTCAGTTCCTTCATGCATAATGAGCAATGCTTCCCAGACTTCCTTGGCAGTTTTGTTGTTGACCACATTTTCGAACAGATTATCTTCTAAGGACTGGAATGAAATGTTATTGACCTTTTTGTCGAGTTGGATAGCTTTCTTCTCATTTTCAGTCCATTCTGTTTTAACCTTGATTTGAATTCTGTTTGGAACATCTAGAGTTGGTGCAAGATTTGTTAGAATGTAGGGCCCATTCATAATAGGTTCATATAACTCTTCATCTATTGAGTCCATGTAGGCTTGCAAACGAACTTTCTAGTTTGCAAATTTGTCTTTGTTGGACATTGGTGGCTTGTTGCCTCCTCCAGTCTTGGATTCGCTTATCAGATATGCCATTGGATCTACTCAAGCTTTGTAGGCAGATTGAGAGAACCTACTTTGATACCAATTATAAGACCCCAAATTATTAATAAATGAAATTTAAATTCCTCTATTTATTATTTTGAAATAGTAAGGGTTGATTTGATTAATGTGGTTAGTTATGGGTAAAATACGCAAATATTTTAAATAAGCAAGTGGTTATAAAATATTCATTTTTATCGAAGAATATTCGTTTGGTCGTGGAATATTCTTACTGTCGGAGAATATTTGTTTGGTCGTGATATTTTATATTACTGTTGTTTCAATAATTGTCACTACACAGTATTTTCCATTATCGGAGCAATAATTCACATTATCTTAATAATATTATTAGATAACATTATTGGCAATGTCTAGAAAGTTACGCTCTAAGGAGAGGTTTGGTCATCTAAATTGCGTTAAGAATGAGAGAAATCCTTATTGGAAAGCCCCTCTTTCTGAGAACTATGCAGTTTATCGATAATGTGATTCATAATATTATTTATGAATAATTAATTATTGATTTTTTATGATGAGGAAAATATTCATTTTATGTGGATATAGATGGAGAAAATTTTTAATGTGACAATTGTTGAAAATTAATATTTTATCTTTTTCTAATAATATAATATATTATTATATTTTAATAATATAATAATGGTGATATTTTTACAATGAATGTGGGATATATAAGTATATGAGGAGGAAGTGTATTTTTGTTGTATTAAATGATTAACACATGTTTTGTGTGTCGGTGGACCCCATTTCTTGACTGAAATTTGATTATAGCTTGTAAAATCGCCCGTTTGTGGATTTCGATCAATTTTTGCTTGGAATTTGGAAAAACTTTCTTCTGCAAAGTTGTAGAGAATGGAATTTCATATGGAAAGGGCATGAGGTTCGAATTTTTTTGACAAAAAGGCTATTTATTATGAATTATTGAAGTTTTGGATTAATTGATTAACATTTTTTTGGAGTTTTAAGTGACTTTTGCATGAAAAAACGTTTTTGTTACTTTAATTGAGTGGGTGGCTGACATCTTGATTCAATTAATGTGCGTAGTAGGTTTTAGAAAAATAATAATATTATTTATTAAATTTTCTGCTTTGGTGTTCTAAGCATTTTTCTATAAATAGGGTGCTTAGGTTAGAATTGAAAATTACACCAGAAACTAAGGTTTTCTCTCTCTTTCTCTCTCGATATATTGAGTGTATTCTTGTGAGTATTTTGATACTTTGAGTGTTGTTATACTGATTGCAAGTTCCTTGAAGACTATATTCAATTATTTCAAATGAAAAGTACTATTCTTTCGAGGTAAGGGATGTTATTTTCTTCTTAAATGATATTATTTTCTTCAATATAATTATGCCGAAATATTGGTTTGAAATTTTTAACAAATTTGGAACTTTTTGTGTCTGGGTTACTATTCACGATACAAAGACTATTCACATATACGTGCCTTATTCACGAATCTGACACTATTCAATTAAAAAATAAAATTTTCTTCTTTTTGTCCAAGATGTCTATTATGGTTACTATCTTTGATTGTATCCATGTTTTAATCTTTATTTTTGAATTCTGCTTCAAAATTGGTTATTATGGAGTATTATTGAACTTGGATAAAACTGAAATACGAATCCCTAATATTTGTTCTTTTGCTTCACTGGATTAGTTTTTTTTAAAATATTTTTCATCATCCTCAGTCCTAAATGATGATATTACTGAATATCTTTGGCCTGTAGTGCAAAGATGAATGATTTCTGATGAATATCTTTGGCTCAGAGTGCCGTGATGAACATGTGTTTAGATGAACATGACCAACTGATGAATATCTTTGGCCTGCAGTGCAAAGATGAATATTTGATTCCAGATATATGTTGATTGATGTTACAGGGATAAAATATTGACGATGAACTTTTAAATTCATATATAGAAGATAGTAGATTTTATTTTCTATTTAACTCTTCAAATGAATTATTATTTCTGCTGCGAATATTGATTTAAAACTTATTGTCTATTGTATTCTATTAGATTTTTTCCTGTTGAGGACTAACGATAATTTGTTCAATATTATCTTAGTCATAATGTTCTTTACTGGGCTAGTTGAGCTCACCCTGTTCCTTTTTGTTCCATTTTTCTTCTCAGGAGGCGAGAATGTAGTGAGTACTAGTCGGGTTGTGGAATGATTGTTCTAGAAGTTGTTTTAGTAGTCCTCACTATTTTGTAAAATAATGTATCAATAATTGTAATGAGGACTTATTTGAGTGTGGATATTCTCTAGATGACAATATTTGTATTTTAAACTCACAGTTTTTATGTTGTATTATTAAAGTTGTAGTTGCTTCTGTACCATGTATTTTGACGACTCAGAATGGGTGTTGTATACCTATTTTGGGGGCGTCACAATTAATATCGAGCTTAGGGATATGATCTCCAGGCGGAGATCGGGGAATAGAACTAGGAGGAGAGACGAGTAAATCCTTCACTAGTGTGTCCTACCTAAGCTTATTTGTTGGTCGATCATAATATAGGGGTATTGTGTGATTTGTTAATTTGTTTAATTAACCCTTGTTTTATGGCAGTATTTAAGAATGGCAACTGAGAATGTTAACATTGGAGTAAATGAAACCATGGAGACGCCTGTACTCACCAACGAGGAGAACGTGCAACAGGCTGGCAATGTTCCTCCTGTGAACAACACCACTAAACAGATGATGAACGATGGGATGTTTAGAAGCTTTTTGTAGTTCATGCAAAATCAGACGAGGGAGACTCGTGTTCAAAATACAGGAGGAAATGATAGCAATTCACGGTTTGTCACAACCAAGGCGATTCGAGGAGTTGGGACCACGAGTGCAGGGAAAGCGAGATCCGATTAAAGGCGAGACGTGGGTCAAACAAATTACCAAGATATTCGATGTCTTGGGATGCACGGGGGAACAGAAGGTTCCATTCGCCACCTTTATGTTCCGTAATGAGGCATATTACTGGTGGGAATCTGTGAAGCGTACCCATCCATCCGCACTTAGCATGTCTTGGGAAACGTTTCAAAAATTGTTCAATGACAAGTACTTTCCTGAAAGTATTCGTCATATGAAGGAGGTAGAGTTTTTTAGACTAGATCAGAATAACATGACGGTGTCCCAGTACGAGGCGAAGTTTGCAGAGTTGTCTAGGTTTGCACCTCATTTGGTGGAGAATGAGGAACATATGACGCTGATGTTTCTGAGAGGTTTGAAACTCGGCATACGTCAATATCTCATTTCACATAAATTTTCTCACTATTCAGATGTTGTCAACAAGGATCAATTATTAGAGCGAGATAACGAGTACGTTCAACTGAGGAACCACAACCAGGATCATACCGGTGACAGCAGTCATCAGAACAACGATAACCAGCGGAGAAAGAAAAATACGGACAAGAGCGGCAACCACTCTGGTGGTAATCATGGCCATGAGAATAGAAGAAGTGAGTCAGGAGGATATTTTAAAAATAGGAGATTCAACAATGACAATACGAAGACGTCAGCACCAGTAGCAACTGGTTCCAAGGGAGGAGAACGACCACCCATTCGTATACTTATAAGTCTGCGAAAAAGAAGGACATATCGGCCCAAACTGCCCACAACAGTTTAAGGTATGTTATAACTGTGGAAAGGAAGGACATATCACTCGAGATTGTACTATAGCGAAATCAAGTCCAGCGGGGATGGTAACTCAAAAGGCTGTCCCAGAAAAGTCAAAATTAACAGTTCCTGGAAGAGCGTTTGTCGTGATTGGTCAACATGCAAGGAACCCAAACGAGGTGATCATGGATAAGCTAATCATAAATTCATGCGAAGTTTATACCTTACTAGATATCGGTGCTACCCATTCATTTATTTCTCCTGCTTGTGCTCAACTTTTAAACTTGACACTTGAGAAATTGGACTTTGACTTATATGTTGAAACTCCGTTAGGAGAAACTTTCATCACATCCACTGTTTATAAATCTTGTTTGATCCAAGTTGGCACCATCACATTACCTGTTGACCTTATCTCTTTAAAGATACTTGTTTTCGATGTGATTTTAGGGATTGATTGGTTAACTACTCATCATGCCAAAATTGATTATTTTCGTAAGATTGTTAGTTTTTATATTCCTAACCAACCTGTTGTACGAATTCAAGCAACTAAACCACTAAAATCAATCACTGTCATATCAAGTCATAAAGCTATTCGTTTATTAAAAAACGGATGTCAAGCTTTCTTAGCCCATGTTATGGATTTGAATAAAGATACGTCATATTTGAATAATATTCCTATTGTTATTGATTTTTCTGACGTATTTCCTGAAGAACTTCTGGTCTACCCCCAGAACGTGAAGTTGAATTCTTTATTGATCTTGAACTAGGTACAAAGCCCATTTCTAAAACACCATATCAAATGGCTCCTATTGAACTTCAGAAGTTAAAGGTCCAACTACAGGAGTTGTTGGACATCGGTTTCATTCGTCCTAGTACATCTCCTTAGGGTGCTCCTGTTTTATTCGTAAAGAAGAAAGACTGGAGTATGCGACTTTGTATCGACTACCGGGAATTAAACCATGTCACTATCAAGAATAAGTATCCGCTACCTCGTATTGATGACATGTTTGACCAATTACAAGGAGCACAATTCTTTTCAAAAATCGATCTTCGATCTGGATATCATCAGCTAAAGATTAGAACTGAGGATATTCCAAAGACTGCCTTTAGAACTCGGAACGGGCATTATGAATTCTTAGTCATGTCTTTTGGATTGACTAATGCTCCTGCGGCTTTCATGGATATAATGAACCGAGTATTCAAGGAATATTTGGATCAGTTCGTTGTTGTTTTTATTGATGACATCCTCATATATTCCAAAAGTCGTGAAGATCATGAGCACCATTTGAAGCTGGTACTCCAAAGGCTTCATGAAAACAAGTTATATGCCAAGTTGAAGAAATGCGAGTTCTGGCTTGAGGAAGTAGCATTCCTTGGGCACGTGGTGTCAAAACATGGAGTATCTGTTGACCCGGCGAAGATTGAAGCAATACAAAGTTGGGAAAAACCAAAAGTCGGTGGATCAAGTACGTAGCTTTACGGGCTTAGTTGGTTATTATCGAGAGATTCGTGGAAGGATTTTCTCGAATCGCTACTCCATTAACTCACCGACTTTGGAAAGATATAAAATTAAGTATGGAGCGACGAATGCGAGGAGAGTTTCCAAGAGCTTAAGAGAGACTCATTTCAAAGCACCGATTCTCGACAATACCATCTAGTTCGGATGGATTTGTTATCTCTGATGATGCTTCGGAAAAGGGTTAAGATGTGTTCTCATGCAACGTGGGAAAGTCATAGCCTATGCCTCATGACAACTTAAAGAATATGAGAGGAATTATCCTACTCATGATATAGAGTTAAAGCGGCGATAAGTTTTCGCTAAAGATCTGGAGGCACTATATATATTGGGAGAAAGTGGAGATATATTCGGACCATAAAAGCCTCAAATATTTCTTCACTCAAAAAGAACTCAACATGCGGCAACGACGTTGGCTCGAGCTGTTGAAAGACTACGACCATACCATTCAATACCATCCTGGAAAAGCGAACGTGGTAGTCGATGCATTGAGTAGAAGATTATACGCGGGAACGAGTACGATGTTGTCAACACAAAGGCCCATTTTGTGTGATTTACAAAAGATGAAGATAGAATTCAAGACTCCGGGGACCCATGCAATGATGTCAAGTATTCGTATAGAACCAACTTTAATGGAAAAAGTTAAAGTTGCTCAAGTCACAGACCCGGAGCTGATGCGTATGAAGAAGAAAGTACAAGAAGGTGTTATTCCAGAGGCAAGAATCGATGAAGAAGGAATACTTCGAGCCCACTCCAGACTTTGTGTTCCTAACGATTCTGATTTAAAGTACAAGATCATGATGGAGGCACACAATACACCATTTGCAATCCATCCTGGAAGTACCAAAATGTATCGTGATCTTTGACATACATTTTGGTGGAATAATATGAAGAGAGAGATTGCAAAGTTTATTTCGATGTGTTTAACTTGTCAACGTGTAAAGGCGGAGCATCAAGTGCCAAAGGGTCCATTGCAACCACTTGAGATTCCAAAATGGAAGTGGGAACATATTACCATGGATTTCATAGATTCTGGGTCTTCCCACGGTTTCTCAAGGCATAAATGCTATTTGGGTTATTGTTGATAGATTAACCAAGTCTGCTCATTTCTTGCCGATACGGGAGACTTATTCCCTTGAACGTCTTGCTCATATGTATGTAAATGAGATTTTGAGATTGCATGGCATGCCAATATCCATAGTTTCAGATCGTGACCCAAGATTCACTTCACGATTTTGGGTTAGCTTGCAAAAGCTATGATGTACGCATTTCTGATTGATTCGCATACCATCCTCAAGCGGACGGACAATCGAGAGGACTATTCAAACTCTTGAAGATTTATTAAGACTTTGTGTCCTAGATTTCAAAGGGAGTTGGGATAAGTATTTACCATTGGTGAAATTCTTCTACAACAACAGTTATCAGGCAAGTATAGGTGTGGCTCCATTCGAAGTATTGTATGGACGAAAGTGTCGCTCTCCAATATGTTGGGATGAGGTGGGTGAAGAAACATTGTTGGGACCCGAGTTGGTACGTATGACTACAGAAAAGATCCAAATGATTCGACAACGTATACAAACGGCACAAGATCGACAAAAGAGTTATGCCGATCTTCATCGAAAGGACGTGGAATTTAGTATTGGGGATCATGTATTGTTGCATGTTGCTCCATGGAAGGGAGTTACAAGATTTGGGAAGAGAGGAAAGCTCAATCCACGATTTATTGGTCCATTTAAGATTCTTGACCGAGTAGGAAATGTGGCCTATAGACTCGCGTTACCTCCAAGTATGTCTCGTGTTCATAATATTTTTCATATATCTGTGCTTCGTAAATATGTGAATACCCGAACCACGTTATTGAGTTAGAACCGAACGAGATAGCCGAAGACTTAACATACGAAGAGGTACCTGTCAAGATCTTGGATCGGAAGGAGCATGTCCTACGCACGAAGGTCATACCATAAGTTAAAGTTTTGTGGAGGAACCATGCTATTGAGGAAATGACCTGGGAGTTGGAAATGGAAATGAAAGCGAGGTATCCTCATCTTTTCGAAACACTAGGTATGTACGTCAATTTCTAGGACGAAATTTCATAAGGAGGGGAGGTTGTAAGAGCCCAAATTATTAATAAATGAAATTTAAATTCTTTTATTTATTATTTTGAAATAGTAAGAGTTGATTTGAATAATGTGGTTAGTTATGGGTAAAATGCGCAAATATTTTAAATAAGCAAGTGGTTATAAAATATTCATTTTTATCAGAGAATATTCGTTTGGTCGTGGAATATTCTTACTGTCGGGGAATATTCGTACGACGGCGCAGCCTTGTGTGGGCCCTATAACGGAAAGCGATTGGATGAAGAAAACGACAAGTATAAGTTGTTTATGTGACAACCCCAAAAAAAGTCCATTCCATCCAACCCATTCTGAGTCGCCAAATACATGGTACAGAAAACAACTACAACTTTATTACAACAAATGTCGTGCAAAATATACAACAACATAAATACTGTGAGTTTTGATACAAATATATACCAACTGTGAATCATGTCCCAACCTTGGATAGCATGTCACAATGACACCTTACATAAAGGTACAGTCAAAAACTGTTTTAGAAATTAGAATCTTTGGAAAGTGCTCAAGGAAACCTTCGTACATGGGAGGCCATGCGTCTAGGTTATGATAGATATCATATGCCCACAAGATTATCCTCGGTTGACCCAATAGACCCCAAAGAAAAACGAGAAGATTACTATCATATTCCAATGGTGAATCTTCTCTTGACATATAATTATCTCTACTGTCTCTAATTGAGAATTATACTTCAAATAAACTCCAAGATCATATAGGTTGTGCTCGTAGATATACTCAGCAAGTGGATGTGCACAACCCTGTCTTATGATAACACGAGTTTGTATGTCATTAGACATCTTGTATGATAGTGGCAAAACACCCTTCCAACGTTGGGTTCGCTTCATCCTATTTGATTCACCAAATATAACTACTAAATGATGTATAAAATACAACACACTTTTCTATACAATTTAGGGAGAACCTTCGCAGCTAGAGACCACCGTTCTATTCCCTTGTTATCCCCCGTTCGACCCAGCTACACTTTTATTACCTAAAAGGAATTGTGAAGCAAAAGGGTGAGCACAACTAGCTCAATAAAGAATATCATGACTAAAGATAATTAAATTATCAATAGCCTTCATCAGCAATAAATCAGAGATTTAGAACATATAGTAGATGATAAAAATTTCAACCATAGTTGCAGCGGAACGAGCAATCCATTAGAAGAGTCAAATAAACCATAAAGTCTATTATCTTCTCCATATGAAAAATCCACCAACATTATTTTATCCCTGTAACATCAATCAACAGTTCCTTTCCACAATTATATGAATAACTCATAATCATAATTGTAATTCTAAATTCCTCTTCGCATCCG
Source organism: Panax quinquefolius (assembly GCA_020205615.1). Lineage (NCBI taxonomy): Eukaryota > Viridiplantae > Streptophyta > Magnoliopsida > Apiales > Araliaceae > Panax > Panax quinquefolius. The sequence continues at coordinate 133,708,644 of CM035169.1, forward strand.
GGATGAAGATAATTTTCATCACATGTCTTTACCCAAACATCAAAGATCATGGTTATACCAAATCACGAGCCTCATTTTATAATCATACTAACAATTTCATCTCTGCACTACGGCCAAAGATATTCATCAACAGACCATCTTTGCATTACAAGCCAAAGATATTCAACAACAGGTCATATTTGCACTACAGGCCAAAGATATTCATCAACAATTCATCTTTGCACTACAGGTCAAAGATATTCCTCAACAGTTCATATTTGCACTACAGGCCAAATATATTCATCAACAGTTCATATTTGCACTAAAGGCCAAATATATTAATATCTCAAAGAAATATATAATCATTTCAGAATTTATATAAACAATAATTATAACCATGTTGATCATTTTACCTTTGCACTTAAGCTAAAGATATTCAATTATAAATTCAATGGTCATGATCATACTAGTCAACAATTCAACATTACACTACTGACCAAAGAGAACCCATAGTCATGATCATACCAAAAATCTACCCATCTTTACACTCAAGTCAAACAGAAATTTAACATCAGGGTTATAAAAATGTTATATATGATAATAAAAACAATATGATCAACAACTGCATTTATTTTCAAGAGCAACAATCATAAATCAACGATAATTTGGTCAGAAAAAGAAACCAATTTTTGTCATGAATAGTACCCATGAATAGTAACTCGTGAAAAGTAACTTGTGAATAGTAACTCATGAATAGTAACTCGTGAATAGTAACCCATGAATAGTAACTCGTGAATAGTACTCCGTATTCGTACATAGTACCGTATACGTAAATAATGTTATATATGTAAATAGTGCCATATACATGAATAAATAATATACGTGAATAATTGTCGATATCGTGAATAGTAACCCCGACTCAAAAAGGTAGAAATTCTAAAATAAGATCCATACCAATATGTCCGTATAATGATATTGAAAGAATAACATCATTATGAAGAATATAACATCCCTTACTATCCCTTACTATCCCTTACTTCAAAAGAGCAGCACTTCTGACTGGATATCGGATATGACGCTGAAGGAAACTTGCACTGATGAATAGCAACTCACCAAGTATCTAGATACTCACAAAATACACTCGATAATCTAGCGAGAACAAGAGAGAAAACTTATGAATTCTGGTGTGATTTTCAATTCTAACTTAGCCCTCTATTTATAGGAAAATGTTAGCACGCCGAAGCAGACTTAACCTGCAACCTGATGGTTTTACCTGCTACTATTCCCACCCACCATATTTTAAATTCAATTGAGCACATTTCTCACCAACCAAAAGTGGGGTCCACTCAATTCTAGAATTTTCCACCAAAATGATTTATAACCTAATTTTCGAATCAGTCACCTCTTAAAATTCATAAAAACTCATACGCTCATTTTTAACGGTTCAAAATATGTGGACATATACTCAACTTATATATGTATAACATATCCAAAAATTACAACGATCCAACGGTCTGATTAAATATTATAACTCAACAATAAAGTCAGTAAGAACAGATTTGATCTTTTAATACCTCCAATCCGACAAAATACTGATAAAGCACCTCAACATTAACTCCTTCATTTATAACCACATAAATAAACCCATCATTTATATCCACATCAAATAAATATTTCCTTATCATATAAATCAATAATTAATTATTCACAAATAATATTACGTAATCACAATAATGACAACTGGATAGCTTCCCAAAAAGAGGGCTTTTCGATAAGGATTTCTCCTTCTTGTGCCGCAATTAGGTGACCAAACCTCTCCTTGACGAACTTTCTAGACATTGCCAATAATGCTATCTAATAATATTATTCAAATAATATGAATTATTGATCCGATAATGGAAATATCGTAGTGACAATTATTGAAACAACAATAATATAAAATATCAACGTAGCAATTATTGAACTAATAAAATAAAATATTGAACAATAATTACATGTAATAATTATTGAGTAGTGCCTTCACGTAAGGATCAATAATTCAACAATCTTTGTGCAATATCTGCGTGTCTATCAGGCAACCACGCCAGACATCAGTATTTTAACCACCGGGTATTCCAACAAAGGTTAATGGAAATAACTACTACCGTTATTCAATTTTGTCATTTTCTTCTTTTGACAGTTATCCGTTATGGGGCCCATAAATAGCCGCTGCCGTCATTTAATATTCCCTAAGCGTAAAGAATATTCCACGACCAAACGAATATTCCCCAACAACAATAAGTATTTTATAGCCACTTGCTTATTTTGAAAAAAATTCATATATCACCCTTAACTTTAATTTTTTATCAATTTAACCATTTACTAAATAGGAAAATTGAATACTTTTATTTCATAAAATTCGGGGTCTTACAATCTCCCCTCCTTATGAAATTTCGTCCCCGAAATTTACGTACCTAGTATTTCAAAGAGTTGAGAATACCTTGCTTCCATTCCAGATTCCATCTTCCCTGTCATCATGATTTCTCCATTGCTCATCTCCTGTATTTCAGACATCATTCTAGAATACAGCTTCAAAACAAAGGTTAATTGACATATCACAATTTGTCAACTTAAGTAAGAAAATTCAGCTTAGGTAGGACACACACTAGTGAAGGATATTTCTCGTCTCTCCCTTCCAAGTTCTAATCTGGGATCTCCGCCAGAGATCATATCCCTAAGCTCTGATACCAAATGTGACTCATGTCCCAACCGTGGACAACACCTCACAGTGGTACCTATCGGTTTACCCCATGAGCAGGCGTCCCCCTACAGAGAGTCTGGCTTTGGTGCATCCCCCATCAACAGGAAGTCATCAGCAAGAGGCTCGGGGCTCTTTACTTATAGCTCTAATACAAAATGTGACAACCCCAAAAAAGGTCCATTCCATCCAACCCATTCTGAGTCGCCAAATACATGGTACAGAAAACAACTACAACTTTATTACAACAATTATCGTGCAAAATACAACAACATAAATGCTGTGAGTTTTGATACAAATATATACCAACTGTGACTCATGTCCCAACCTTGGATAGCACGTCACAATGACACCTTAAATAAAGGTACAGTCAAAAACTGTTTTAGAAATTAGAATCTTTGGAAAGTTCTCAAGGAAACCTTCGTACATGGGAGGTCATACGTCTAGGTTATGATAGATATCATATGCCCACATAATTATCCTCGGTTGACCCAATAGACCCCAAAGAAAAATGAGAAGATTACTATCATATTCTTTCCGATGGTGAGTCTTCTCTTGACATATAATTATCTCTACCGTCTCTAATTGAGAATTATACTTCAAATAAACTCCAAGATCATATAGGTTGTGCTCGTAGATATACTCAGCAAGTGGATGTGCACAACCCTGTCTTATGATAACACGAGTTTGTATGTCATTAGACATCTTGTATGATAGTGGCAAAACACCCTTCCAACATTGGGTTCGCTTCATCCTATTTGATTCACCAAATATAACTACTAAATGATGTATAAAATACAACACACTTTTTTATACAGTTTAGGAGAACCTTCACAGCTAGAGACCACCGTTCTATTCCCCTGTTATCCCCCACTCCACCCAGCTACACTTTTATTACCTGAAAGAAATTGTGAAGCAAAAGGGTGAGCACAACTAGCTCAGTAAAGAATATCATGACTGAAGATAATTAAATTATCAATAGCGTTCATCAATAATAAATCAGAGATTTAGAACATATGGGAGATGATAAAAATTTCAACCATAGTTGCAGCGGAACGAGCAATCCATTAGAAGAGTCAAATAAACCATAAAGTCTATTATCTTCTCCATGTTAAAAATCCACCAACATTGTTTTATCCCTGTAACATCAATCAACAGTTCCTTTCCATAATTATATGAATAACTCATAATCATAATTGTAATTCTAAATTCCTCTTCGCATCCAGGACGAAGATAATTTTCATCACATATCTTTACCTGAAACATCAAAGATCATGGTTATACCAAATGATAGTTCCTGTTTATAATCATACTAACAATTTCATCTTTGTGCTACGGCCAAAGATATTCATCAACAGACCATTTTTGCATTATAGGCCAAAGATATTCAACAACAGGTCATCTTTGCACAACGGGCCAAAGATATTCATCAACAATTCATCTTTTTGCACTACAGCCAAAGATATTCCTCAACAGCTCATATTTATACTACAGCCAAATATATTCATCAAAGTTGAGTTCATATTTGCACTACAGGCCAAATATATTAATATCTCAAAGAAATATATAATCATTTCAGAATTTATATAAACAATAATTATAACCATGTTGATCATTTCACCTTTGCACTTAAGCTAAAGATATTCAATTATAAATTCAATGGTCATGATCATACCAGTCAACAATTCAACTTTGCACTACTGGCCAAAGAGAACCCATAGTCATGATCATACCAAAAATCTACCCATCTTTACACTCAAGTCAAAGAGAAATTCAACATCAGGGTTATAAAAATGTTATATATGATAATAAAAACAATATGATCAACAACTGCATTTATTTTCAAGAGCAACAATCATAAATCAACGATAATTTGGTCAGAAAAAGAAACCAATTTTTGTCGTGAATAGTACCCGTGAATAGTAACTCGTGAATAGTAACTCGTGAATAGTAACTCGTAAATAGTAACTCGTGAATAGTATTCAGTATTTGTAGATAAGATTATCGTAAATAATGTCATATACGTAAATAATGCCATATACATGAATAGTGTCGTATCGTGAATAGTCTTAAGTATCGTGAATAGTAACCCCAAACTTAAAAAATGTAGAAATTCTAAAATAAGATCCATACCAATATGTCCGTATAATGATATTGAAAGAATAACATCATCATGAAGAATATAACATCCCTTACTATCCCTTACTTCAAAAAAGAGCAAGACTTACATTGGATATCGAGATATGACAACAAGGAAACTTGCACCGATGAATAAGCAACTCACCAAGTATCTAAATACTCACAAAATACACTCGATAATCTAGAGAGAAAAAGAGAGAAAACTTATGAATTCTGGTGTGATTTTCAATTCTAACTTAGCCCTCTATTTATAGGAAAATGTTAGCACGCCGAAGCAGACTTAACCTGCAACCTGATGGCTTTACCTGCTACTATTCCCACCCACCACATTTGAAATTCAATTGAGCACATTTCTCACCAACCAAAAGTGGGGTCCACTCAATTCTAGAATTTTCCACCAAAATGATTTATAACCTAATTTCCGAATCAGTCACCTCTTAAAATTCATAACAAATCATACGCTCATTTTTAACGGTTCAAAATTTGTGGACATATACTCAACTTATATATGTATAACATATCCAAAAATTACAACGATCCAACGGTAGGATTAAATATTATAACTCACACAATAAAGCTGAAAGAACACCGATTTGATCTTTTAATACCTCCAATCCGACAAAATACTGATAAAACACCTCAACATTAACTCTTTCATTTATAACCACATAAATAAACCCATCATTTATATCCACATCAAATAAATATTTCATTATCATATAAATTAATAATTAATTATTCATAAATAATATTACAGAATCACAATAATGGCAACCAGGCAGTTCCCAAGAAAGAGGGGGCTTTCCGATAAGGATTTCTCCTTACTGGCGCGCAATTAAGTGACCAAACCTCTCCTTGACAGAACTTTCTAGACATTGCCAATAATGCTATCTAATAATATTATTCAAATAATATGAATTATTGATCTGATAATGGGAAATACTGTGCAGTGACAATTATTGAAACAACAATAATATAAAAATATCAACGTAGTAATTATTGAACCAATAAAATAAAATATTGAACAGTAATTACTGTAACAATTATTGAGTAGTGCCTTCTTACGTAAGGATCAATAATTCAACAATACTTTATGCAATATCGTGCTATCTTTATGCAACCACGCCATTATTTGTATTTTAACCACCGGGTATTCCAACAATGTTAACGGAAACAACTACGCCGTTATTCAATTTTGTCATTTTCTTCTTTTGACAGTTATCCGTTATGGGGCCCACAAATATCAACTGGCATTAAATATTTAATATTCCCCGACGTAAAGAATATTCCACGACCAAACGTAATATTCCCAAACAATGATAAGTATTTTATAACTACTTGCTTATTTTGAAAAAAAAATCATATATCACCCTTAACTTTAACTTTTTATCAATTTAACCATTTACTAAATAGGAAAATTGAATACTTTTATTTCATAAAATTCGGGGTCTTACAGTTTATAAATAACAACGTAGTTGTTATTTATAATACTGTTAGAATACCCGGTGGTTAAAACACAGTAATATGCGTTGTTGCACAGTAGCACACGGTATTGCACCAATTATTGATTCTTACGTAAGAAGGCACTACTCAATAATTGTTACGAAATTACTATTCAAAGATTTTATTTTATTGATTCAATAATTGTCATATTGATATTTTATATTACTTGTTGTTTCAATAATTATATCTACATAGTATTTTCCATTATCGATAATAATTCATATTATCCTGAATAATATTATTAGAAAACATTATTGGAAATGTCTAGAAAGTTCTGTCTAAGGAGGGGTTTGGTCATCTAATTACGCGCAAGAAGGAGAAATCCATATTAAAAGCCCCCTTTCTTCGAACCCGCCTTTGTCATTGTTAGTAATGTGATTCGTAATATTATTTATGAATAATTAATTATTGATTTTTATGATGAGGAAAATATTCATTTTATTTGGATATAAATGGAGAAAATTTTTAATGTGACAATTGTTGAAAATTAATATTTTATCTTTTTCTGATAAAATAATATATTATTATATTTTAATAATATAATAATGGTGATATTTTTACAATGAATGTGGGATATATGAGTATATGAGGAGGAAGTGTATTTTTGTTGTATTAAATGATTAACACATGTTTTGTGTGTCGGTGGACCCTATTTCTTGACTGAAATTTGATTATAGCCTGTAAAATCGCCCGTTTGTGGATTTTGGTAAATTTTTGCTTGGAATTTGGAAAAACTTTCTTCTGCAAAGTTGTAGAGAATGGAATTTCCTATGGAAATGACATAAGTTTTGAATTTTTCTAACAAAAGGGATATTTATTATGAATTATTGAAGTTCCGAATTAATTGATTAACATTTTTTTGGAGTTTTAAGTGACTTTTGCATGAAAAACGTTTTTGTTACTTTAACTGAGTGGGTGGCTGATCTCTTGATTCAATTAGTGTGTGTAGTAGGTTTTAGAAAAATAATAATATTATTTATTAATTTTTTTGCTTTGGTGTTCTAAGCATTTTTCTATAAATAGGGTGCTTAGGTTAGAATTGAAAATCACACCAGAAACTAAAGTTTTCTCTCTCTCTCTCTCGATATAATCGAGCGTATTCTTGTGAGTATTTTGATACTTTGAGTGTTGTTATATCTGGTGCAGTTCCTTCAAAGACTATATTCAAAGATTCCAAATGTAAGTCTTACTATTCTTTCGAGGTAAGGGATGTTATTTTCATCTTAAATGATATTATTTTCTTCAATATCATTATCTTAAAATATTGGTTTAAACTTTTTATCAAATTTGGAACTTTTTGTGTCTGGGTTACTATTATTCACGATACTCGACTTATTCAATAGAAAAATAAAATTTTCTTCTTTTTGTCCAAGATGTCTATTATGGTTACTATCTTTGATTGTATCCATGTTTTGATCTTTATTTTTGAATTTTGCTTCAAAATTGGTTATTATGGAGTATTATTGAACTTAGATAAAACTGTAATACGAATCCCTAATATTTGTTCTTTTGCTTCACTGGATTCATTTTCTTTAAAATATTTTTCATCATCCTCAGTCCTAAATGATGATATTACTGAATATCTTTGGCCTATAGTGCTAAGATGAATGATTTCTGATGAATATCTTTGGCCCGTAGTGCAAAGATGAACAGGTGTTTAGATGAACATGGCCAACTGATGAATATCTTTGGCTTGCAGTGCAAAGATGAATATTTGATTCCAGATATATGTTGATTGATGTTACAGGGATAAAATATTGACGATGGACTTTTAAATTCATATATAGAAGATAGTAGATTTTATTCTCTATTTAACTCTTCTAATGAATTATTATTTCCGCTGCGAATATTGATTTAAAACTTGTTGTCTATTGTATTCTATTAGATTTTTCCCTGTTGAGGACTAACGATAACTTGTTCTATATTATCTTAGTCATAATGTTCTTTACTGGGCTAGTTGAGCTCACCCTATTCCTTTGTTTGTTCCATTTTCTTCTCGTGAGGCGAGAATGTAATGCAGTACTAGTTCGGGGTGTGGAATGATGGTTCTAGAAGTTATTTTGGTAGTCCTAACTATTTTGTAAAATAGTGTATCAATAATTGTAATGAGGACTTATTTGAGTGTGGATATTGTCTAGATGACAATATTTGTATTTTAAACTCACAGTTTTTATGTTGTATTATTAAAGTTGTAGTTATTTCTGTACCATGTATTTTGACGACTTAGAATGGGTGTTGTATACCTATTTTGGGGGCGTCACACCAATTGTTAGTTCCTAGAGGCACAATAGTTATCTAGAATGGGGGGGTTGAATAGATATTTTAAAATTTTCTTTTATAAAATACTTGTCAGATTTGTTAATGATTTAATCACAGCGGAATTTGAGATTTTTTTGTTTCTCTTTAAGATAAACCAAGTTAATAGGTGATAAGCAGTTATGACAGATATAGCAGTTATAACAAGAATATAAAAGACATGGTGTTTTTAAGTGGTTCAGAGCACTCAAAGCTCCTAGTCCACTCTTCTACTCCTTAAGTAGGAAATTCACTAAGGATGTCTTTACAATCTTTGATTCACTTAGATTCCTTCAAGAATAGCAGTCTTGGAACTTCTTAGTTCACTTAGAACTCTTCAAGTCCAACAGACTTGGAACTTCTTTCTTCACTTAATGAGAGTTGAGTTCTTGAGTTGTGTTACTCAGTTGCCGTTAAGCATGTGTTCTAAAGAACTGAGTAGCTGAGCAAGCTTTCTTTACAAATCGTAGAGTTTGGCATTTGAGTGTTCTTTAGCATTTCGTTGTGTACTTGCTTGTTTTCTCTACATCTGCATCTGATTTGTATATATAAGGTGCCTTTGTAATATGTCTATTTGAAGGCATCCGTTGAAGCATTAATTGTATTTGACATTTCTAAGCACTGATTGTGACTTCCTGGAAATCTTCTCTTACAACCGTCTTCATTGCAATCGACACAATGATTATTTTTCTCACCTAACACCTGAAAAGGTGTTTTCAGCTGACATGTAGTACTTTCCTTAGCTTCTTCAATACGTTTCTTTGTTATATAATAAGATAAGTGTTGAGTCATTGGGATTCCTAAGAGTCTCAACGTCTATAATTCATTCCACATTTGTTGTAATTTATTCTTCACAAATGGACAAAGCTCGATGCTTTTGATGCAGACAGATGATGCACTACGATCATGATCGTGGTGTCTTGCCACATTCGTGCTTGATCCAGACTGATAGAGGAGAACACTACGATTTCTCTTAAGCACTGGTAGACTACGATCTTTGCTTGCTTGATTTTGCAGACTCTACGCTTCCGAGAACAGACTATGATTCTTGATTTGTCTCGGCAGGCGTTTGGACCAACTCTACGATTCTGAGTGAGGCCCTCCAAAGCATACTACGATTTTGTAGTAACTTTCTTGATACTCTACGATTCTGACTTGGCTTGTGCAATCCCTCGACTAGCTCGACAGACTACGATTTTATTGATGCCTATATATTACATCTCAAAATAGATCCTAACAGCCTTGATCTTTTCTTCTATACATTCATTTACAGAATGATAAACAAAAAGCACAGATCAACCTAACAATTTTGATCTATCATCTAAGTCCTTGTACATATGTTCTTTGAAGGACTTTACATATAAGCATGATTATTTACTTTCAACATCAAATTTAAATATGTAATACCCAACAGAGCTTCTCCCTCTAATTTTTTCCTTACTCTACGCGAAAAAAATTTGTGACTCAACACTAGTCACTACGGTATCTCTTCGCCTCTGTCATTGGACAAACTATCATTGACTATATCCATAGTCAGCATATTATTGGGAGTGGAGTTACTCATCGATACAACCCGTGTTTCCCAACTATCAGGCAAAGAGCTCAATAGCAATAAAGTATGCATCTCATCGTCAATGATCATCTTCATCATACTCAACTGATTTATCAAACTATGGAAATCACGCAAATCTGAAACGAAGTTTCCATCCTTGAACTTAGAATTCACAAGCTTCTTAATCAACAAAGTTTTATTCTGTGTCGTCTTACTTTCGTACATGGACTCTAATTTCTGCCAGAGTACATGGGCTTTAGTTTTTGTGGCAACATGATGAAACATACTTTAATCAATTCACAATCTAATCAATCTAATAATCTTCCTATACATCTTGTTCCACTGCGTGTCACTCATGTACATCGTTCCCAAGTGGTTCGTTCAAATCCTTGCAATAAAGTAAATCCTCCATTCTTGGCTTATTCCAAATTGCATAATTTGAAGTCTTGAGTTTAATCATGCAACTTGTTATACAATCCTCCATTTAATTCACACAAGGAAACCATAAAAATATCCAAGCTCTTGATACTACTGTTGGGAAAAGTACGCATAAAATAATCTCAATCATAGGAATTACTTTTTTCTCTTTGGACAATTAAATAGAAAATCAACAAGCCCAATATTGAGAATAAAAATAATAAATAATCATCCACAAGCAAGACACAATATTTAACGTGGAAAACTCTTAAAGGGAAAAGTCATTGGTCGAACTCTGAATCTCCACTATATCAGTAATAATGGGCTTACAATAATCCTTCAAAGTTTTACGCCTTAAAACTTGAGATTACACAATAAATTGAGATAATACAAATTTATCTTTAATTAGGTTAAGAAAATTAATTAACTTCACCACTCAAAAATACTCCAAGCAATGAAGTTTTCAAGCTTTCAATTGAACAGAGACTCCCACGAGCAACAAATTATAATACTCTCAATTTATTCTTTCGGTATTTTCTTGTTACCGAAATTCACTCATGTTAATAAGACTTCTGTAAGACCCCAAATTATTAATAAATGAAATTTAAATTCTTCTATTTATTATTTTGAAATAGTAAGGGTTGATTTGATTAATGTGGTTAGTTATGGGTAAAATATGCAAATATTTCAAATAAGCAAGTGGTTATAAAATATTCATTGTTCTCGGGAAATATTCGTTTGGTCGTGGAATATTCTTACTGTCGGGGAATATTAAATGCGACGGTGCAAAACCTTAATGTGGGCCCCATAATGTAAAGCGATTGGATGAAGAAAACGATAAAATAAGTTGTTTATAAATAACTTGGCGTTGTTATTATTACAGATTATCTTTGTTGAAATACTAAATTGGTTAAAACACAGTAACACACGGTATTGCACAAATTATTGATTCTTACGTAAGAAGGCACTACTCAATAATTGTCACAGTAATTACTATTTAATATTTTATTTTATTGATTCAATAATTGCTACGTTGATATTTTATATTACTCTTGTTTCAATAATTGTCACTACACAAAGATTTTCCATTATCCAGAGCAATAATTCATATTATCCTGAATAATATTATTAGATAACATTATTGGCAATGTCTAGAAAGTTCTTTCTAAGGAGAGGTTTGGTCACCTAATCATGCGCCAAGATGAGAGAAATCCTTATTGAAAGCCCCTCTTTCTGGGAAAGGCCCGGTTGTCGATGTTGTGATTACAGTAATATTATTTATGAATAATTAATTATTGATTTATATGATGAGAAAAATATTGATTTTATGTGGATATAGATAGAGAAAATTTTTAATGTGACAATTGTTGAAAATTAATATTTTATCTTTTTCTGATAAAATAATTCATTTAATTATATTATTATATTTTAATAATATAATAATGGTGATATTTTTACAATGAATGTGGGATATATGAGTATATGAGGAGGAAGAGTATTTTTGTTGCATTCAATTATTAACACATGTTTTGTGTGTCGGTGGACCCCATTTCTTGACTGAAATTTGATTATAGCTTGTAAAATTGTCCGTTTGTGGATTTCGGTCAATTTCTGTTTGGAATTTGGAAAAACTTTCTTCTGCAAAGTTGTAGATAATGGAATTTCCTATAAAAAAGTCATCAGGTTCAAATTTGTCTGACAAAAGGGCTATTTATTATGAATTATTGAAGTTTCGAAGTTCCAGAATATTTGATTTTTGAAGTTTTAATTATTTTTAATAAGAAAAACGTTTTTTGTAAGTTTTGTAAGGTGGGTTACTTGTGTGGCTGAAGTTTGAACAAAAAAGTGGGCGTAGGAATTCAAATTAATTATATTAATAATTTATTAAATTTTCTGCTTTGGTGTTCTAAGCATTTTCCTATAAATAGGGTGCTTAGGTTAGAATTAAAAATCACACCAGAAACTAAAGTTTTCCCTCCCTTTCTCTCTCGATATATTGAGCGTATTCTTGTGAGTATTTTGATACTTTGAGTGTTGTTATACGGTGCAAGTTCCCTTCAGCACTATATTCAGTATTCCAGCCAGAAGTACTATTCTTTCGAGGTAAGGTGTGACGCCCCCAAAAATAGGTATACATCACCTATTCTGAGTCGCCAGATACATGGTACAGAATTCAAATACAGCTTAATAATACAACTGTCGTGTATAATACGACAAAACATAAACTGTGAGTTTGAATACAAATATTGTCTACTAGAGATTATACAAACTCAAAAGGAGTCCTCATTATAATTATTATCACACTATTTCACGTAATAGTGAGGACTACTAATGCACTTAAATCTAAGACCATCACTGCTCCCGACTAGTCCCAGTCCCACGCGTTCTCATTTCACGAAGAGAACAAAGAAAGAAAGGGTGAGCTCAACTAGCCCAAAGAAGAAATATTAAGACTAAGATAATGCGTAATAATTTATCGTTAGCCTTCAACAAATGTTAAACCGATAAAATATAACAAACGCCAAGTTTAATCAGTATGAACAAGCAATCCATTAGAAGAGTCAAGTAGGAATAAAATCTACTATCTTCTATGATTTAAAAGGTTTTTCATCACTTTTATCATTTGGGACTCACTTAATAAATAAACCACATCATCGAATCACCCCTCGCACTACAACCAAGGATATTCTTTAAGTATCACGACCACAATTAATTATCCATGCACTACTACTACTTAAGATAATCATATTTTCATCAACTACGTGTGATCACGCCATAAAACAATTCATCTTTGCACTACGGCCAAAGAGAATCCATAGCCATAATCATACCAAAAACTGTCCATCAATGCACTACGGGCCAATGAGGACTTTTTCATATCATTTGTAACATTACAGTTATGATTATACCGAATAATCCCTGGTCATAATCATACCAAGTCCATCTATGCACTACAGGCCACAGATGACTTTCAACATAATATAAACATGAGGATGATGACAATGATATAAGAATTCAATAGAACAAGTTCAAGAATTAGTTTATCCAGGAACTGATAACGTTTAAATTGTCAACATGATACTGCTTTGTAGAGTAAAATTCAGGAATGCTCAGAAGAATATTTCCATGAAAAGATACTAGATGAAGCGCAAATATCAAGGATATTCCACTAATTTCATGGAGTATAGAAATCAAAACTTTAACCATCTGAGTATAATAACGAATGGAATAACAAAAGAAATCACCATGCATGCGGTACTTCACATAGGATGTGTTATTCTAACGAGAATAATAAGTAATTGAACGGTCAGTGCGTAAATTAATTACCGGCTGTGATGTTCCAATGTAATAATAAAGACGGAACAGTGTCCTGCATAAACGCATAGATGTGGGATATTCCAAATGTAACAATAATAAAGATGGAACCAGTGTCCAAGCGTAACGCATAGAGAGAGATATTCCAACAAAATAATAAAGACGGAATCGGTCCGTGTAAAATGCAACAGGACAGGATATTCCAACGAATAATAAAGACAGAATAATAGAAGAATGTCACCAAGTATAGGGTAGCTCACAGATATCTGAGTTATTCCAATAGAATAATAAAGAATGGAATAACAGTAGTTCTCTTCTTAAATACAAAAGAAATAACACCCCTTACCGTAAAAGAAACTGGATATAGGAGTAGTGAAGTAGCAGACTTCTCTTCTTCTATAGATTTTCTCTCTATAGTTTCTCTCTATAATTTCTCTCTATAATAAGTGCTCTATAGCTTTAGTGAATTGGTGAGAAATGAAGGAAGAATGAGCTTCTATTTATAGAAAAATATAGTTTCGATAATTGCACATTTTGGGGCTCGAAAAATTACAGAACGAATCAATAGTAAATCATGTGAATCAATAGTTTTAGACATGTGAAAATACGAATTACAGTATAGTACCTCCATCTATACCTCTATTTTTAACTTAGTCATGTAAGTATTATCAATCTTGCATCAACTCCCCTAATAGTAACAAGAATGTGAACAAATAGTTATAATCATGTGAAATAATAGCAATCAATTGCTCATTTATCCAGTTAAATATCGGATTGGTCAAAATAACCTCCAGACATCAATTTTTATCGAAATAAATGTCGATTTTCACTAACACAAATAATTCCAACATAATGAAACTATTTTTATCAAAAATATAAATTTTGAAATTTCAAAGTTTGACTTTTCCCGAAAAAGTCAACTGTTGACTTTTTGACCAAATAGTAAAAGCGGTAAATTTTGTGTTTATAGTCTATTTTTACTAATTTCATCGTTTCGGACTCAAATATCATGTCCGCGTCTCCAAATTCAACTCCGAGCACAACTTCAATATTAATAACATTCATCATTAATATTATAACTCATAATATTTATCAATCGTGTCGTTCCTCGAAAGAGGGGTTTCCAATAAGGATTTCTCCTATCATGGCCGCGCAATTAGGTGACCAAACCTCTCCTCGATTTTAACTTCTAGATATTGTAAATATTATAATTTAATAATATGAATAACTTTGTCATCTCAATTATTGACTTAATAATATATCATATAATGCAGATGATATTGTGACAATAATCGAATCAATAATATGATAGATATGATGCAACAATTACTATAGCAATAATTGAGTATAACCGAGTGACTTCTCACGTAAACATCAATAATCAATACCTGTACTCTTACTATGCAACCACGCCAGACATCGTACTTTTTACTACCGAGTAGTTCAACAAAGATTAATTCAGTGAAACTTCCGCCGTAGTTATTTTCAATAAAATACTTTTGTCGTTTTTTTCAATCCGATAATAATTCCGCCAGGGGTCCACCAATGATTATGCCATCGCATTTGGATATTCCCCGACAAAAAGAATATTTTCCCACCAATCGAATATTATATAACAACTTACATACTTTGCAAAATTTATAAATACTACCCACAACTATAATATTATCTCAAATTCACACCATAATATTAAAAAATATTTCGAGAAAATTAAATCTTTATTCAGAAAAATTTGGGATTTTACAATCTCCCTCCTTATGAAATTTCGCCTCAAAATTTACGTCACGTACTCGGTATGCTTAATGTGATGAGTACACTTCACCGATTCTAACTCTTGAGGTATAACCTTTAAGCTAGAATATATTCCGAGATTTTAACAGTACATCTTCATACGTTAAATTATCCGCTATCTCGTCCGGTTTCTAAATCAATAATGTGGTTCGGTCGTCCACATATTTACGTAACATCGATACGTGACAAACGTTATAAACACGCAACATATTTGGCGGTAAACGAGTCTATAAGCCATAGTTCCTACTCGATCGAGGATTTCAAATGGGCCAATTAAATCGAGGGTTGAGATTTCCTCTCTTCATCAATTCTTGCTTCTAGATTAACGCCCTCTTAAACATTCTTCTTCCCATTCATCATTTCAGGTATGTAGTTTGAGCGGCTTTAACTTTATCGATTAAAGTCAATGTTAATCGTATATTTGTTATCTTGATGTGGGTCCTGTAGTCTTCTAACTCTATCTTCATTATTTGTAAGTTATAATGAAATGAGTCTTTGTGTTAACAACATCGCACTTCAGAACGCATACGATCTTTTACTCAACACGTCATTACCACGTTCGCTTCTTCCACGATGATATTGAATGAATACGATCGTAATCTTTAACAACTCGAGCCAACGTCTTTGGGCGCATGTTACGTTCATTTTAGTTGAAGAAATATTTGAGGGTTTAAGAAATAGGTTTTGTCTTCGGGGTCAATACAAAAATTTGATTTCACGCTCTAGGGTAGGCTACGAAGTCTTCAAGAATACGTCAGAAATCTATTAACAATAGAAATGTCATTCAAAATCGTGACTCTCATCCAAGACTTGGATAGTACGTCACATTGATACCTATCAACTTGCCATCGTCATTCACGACATCGCCTACAAAAAGTCTGGCTTCGGTGCATTCCACACAAGGAAGTCAACAACGAAAGGCTCGAGGCTCTTTACTTATGGCTTGATATGACAGTGATTGACTTTAGTGGTTTGGTTACTTAAAAAGTTAGGAATATGAAAGTTAACAACCTTACGAAAAACATGATGAGTAGTTAACTAATCGATTCCAAAAATTACATCCATGCAAATATTTTCAAAGAGATAAGATCGACAAGTAACGTGAAAGTGTTGATTTGAATCAAACAAGATTTATAAATAGTAGAGGTAACGAAGGTTTCTCCCAACTGAGTTTCAACAGATAAATCAAAGTCTAACTTCTTCGGAGTTAAATTCAAACATTGAACACAACTAGGTGAAATAAAAGAGTGAGTAGAACCGGTATCTAACACGGTATAGACTTCGCAAAAGTTTATGATTAACTTACCCATAATAATTTTATTCATGTTCCTCGTTACGAAAAAAACGCTCTCTCTTAAACTACCGGTTTGGGCTTGTCTTCTGGGACATCCTTTGGTATCACTATCCCAAATTGGACTTGACTTCACCATACGACAAAATCGAAGCTAGGTGACCTTCTCTTCCGCAATTGAAACACGCTTTGGATTGTTATGTATAATTTGAATGGATGTGTCCCTCCCGTCCGCATTTGAAACATACTGACCGATGATCGTTCTTCTTCCTTTGAAACGGGTCTTTGGTCTTGTCTTTGCCTTTCCATCATTATTGAACCTTCTCTTCTTGAAATTTCCACTTCTATTATTTTGGCCATGATTACCACCGAAGTGGTTATCATTCTTGGCATGATAATTTCTCCCACAACAAAAAATATTATTTTATATAACAAAAGTGTCGTTATAGACGACGATTTTCACCGTCGCTATACATCTACAATGATATTTTTATTTTAAAAATAATAAAAAATATTATAAATTTAACAATTTTCGTAATTTATACTTATCTGGCGGTGCAATGTACCGTTGGTTGGATTCCCCAATAAAATTATGTAGTTTAGTACTCACAATCTTCAAGTTACGGGTGTTTGGTCGAAATGCGTTACGTACGTACCGTGGATTGGACTTTAAGGCATTACATCCCTAATCGTTGCTATGTTGTCTACAAATGCCTTTTGACCAGTGGTTGAAACGCTATGTCCAGCCTTCTGTCTATGAGTCATTAACCCAACCCATGATACCCTATCGCCTAACAGCACCCGACCCATGATACCCTATCACACAAAACTACTTTTCTTGTGTCATTGTACAAATCAAGAAGAGCCGAGTAGGGGTCAAATATATATATATATATATATATATATATATATATATATATATATATATATATATATATACTAATCAATAAAAAATAATCCTAGATATTAAAATAGGCAGTAGAATTTATCCCAAATTTTGAACAAATCAGATAATTTATTAAGATAAACGAAAAATTTAAAATCAATTGTATTATGTTAGATAGATATATATAATCTTATATTAATAATTTTTTAAATTCCCACACCATTTTTTTGGCAGGTCAAGTATCAAACTTTCAATCTCATAATTATCATAAGTTGAGTCATACATACTACAGAGCCAAAGGTCACTACGTGGGTCAAATATTTGTATATACAAGCAAATTTCTCATATTTAGAAATAGTGGGGCACCATGACCTAGCTCCTACAAGAATGATTATGATTCATGAATTAATGGGCTAGTGTAAGGGGACAATTACAGTTCATGTATCCAAGCCACCTAGCAGCAAGTGAGGTGGAAAGTGATACGACAA
Organism: Panax quinquefolius; assembly: GCA_020205615.1. Taxonomy (NCBI): domain Eukaryota; kingdom Viridiplantae; phylum Streptophyta; class Magnoliopsida; order Apiales; family Araliaceae; genus Panax; species Panax quinquefolius. Next base: position 133,727,037 of record CM035169.1, read on the forward strand.
ACCCTTCTATTCTAGTCTTTCTTTTCTTTCCTTTTCAATTTTTAACATTTTAAAACTAAAATCATATTGTAAGACATTAAATTTTAATATTCATAAATTTCTATAAATCAAACCTTTCAGTCACCGACTTTTAATACTCCCTGTGTTCCTAAAAGATTGTCGTTTAAGGTTAATGCACACAATTAAGGAATATAATTAATACCTAGTGAAAATACTATACTACCCTTATTAATTGTCGCAACCAATTATTCTCTTCCCAATGTTTCTTATTCAAGTCAAACAATTACTTCTTATTCAACCAATTACTACTTGGATTATAGCATTAAATTGAATAAGAATTATTGGGAAGTGAAGAAAACTTTAAATAGGAGAAAGCTTTAAATAAGGGTAAAGTAGGAAAAAAATAGCTAATGTGTATTGATAAACTCAAAACGATAATCTTTTTGGAATAAAAATTACTTCCTAAAACGACAATCTTTTAAGAACGGAAGGAGTAATGGACTAGAGTGAGACATGCACTGAGTATATTTTAGATAATTTCACTCTTAAATATTTTTAGAAAAAATAATTGAGACAATATAAACTATATATATCCTTATTAAGAGACTAAATTGTCATTTCATTTCAGTAACCTGACTTAATTAATCCGACAAGAAATGCTAATCCAGTGGCTAGTAAATTTTATTTATAAAAATTTAAGAACATTAAATTCAATGTCTTAAAATAAAATAATTCAAGTTTTAAAATGCGAAAAAAAAAACATAAAGCTTTATGTTGTATTTGAGCCCTATTTTTGCTTACGTGCCTTTTTAGTGATTATGGGTCTGCGCTAAGCTGAATTTTTAGGCATGTGGGACAGAGCACTGCCAAAAGTCAACTTACAGATGACGGAAAGATGGTGCCATGGAGATGCCGGATAAAATTATAAAAACTAGGCAGAACCCACTTGTGTTTTTGTCTAAGAATCCCCATATAATTTAGTCTTTGCCTTTGTGAAGAGAGACTAGAGCTATATATATTTAGGGTTATCTTTTGTTTTTCAAAATATATAGTGTAGATATATTCTTTTGTCAACCAAAGTTCAAGCAAATTAATATAGTGATGGATGGAGAAGGGACAAGAAATAATTTCAAAAGGGAATCAGTGCCTGCAGGATGTGGGGAGGAGATCTCTGTTGATTGGAGAGGCAAACCCTCCAAGCCTAACAACCATGGTGGAATGGCTGCTGCTGTATTTGTTCTTGGTCTCTCTCTTTTTTTTCTCTCTTTCTAAACAACTGAATTGGATCCTGATTTCAAGTAGTTCATAATGGACAGTTTTATAAAAATGATGAGTTGCACTCGTATAGCAAAAAATTGTATATCAGATGTCCTTTGTTATACAAGTATATATTATATACATGCAACTCTCTGCTATACACATACAACTTGTTGCTATAAGACTGTCCAAGTGGACTATCTAATTTAAACTGCATGTAATTCAAATCCAGTCTATTTTATGAGCAAACAGATTGGTTGTGCAAATTTATTTAGTTAGCACTATCCTTAAATTTAGTAACTATATATTATATAATATATAGAAGGTACCAATGGAGTTTGCATTCATTTGATAGTGGGTGCTCATTCATTTCTTGAACTATATCGTATATATTAAATTTATATCATATTAGTGTTGTTGGTGGATGATTCAGGCCTTCAGGCATTTGAGATGATGGCAATTGCTGCTGTTGGGAACAACCTCATAACTTATGTGTTCAATGACATGCACTATCCTTTGTCAAAGGCAGCCAACGTTGTAACAAACTTTGTTGGTACTGTTTTCCTCCTCTCCCTCCTTGGTGGCTTCCTTTCTGATTCTTATCTTGGGAGCTTTGCTACAATGCTCATCTTCGGATTCGTTGAGCTCTCTGTAATTCTTCCTCTCTCTATGATGTTTTTATCTTATTACTCTCTCTGTTCTTTTTTAGAGTAAAATCTGTCTTTTTATTTATCGTTTGTATATTAAAAAAGAATTAATATTGGCTTAGTTTTCCATATTATTCGTAAATTAAATATTAATTTATTTCTCAGTCATCTTTAGAAGGGTACTATTAAGTTTTTAATCCAATTTAATCGATGAGACACAATATTAATTACATTTCTTATTTTTATGTTTTCTTTAGAAACGTCAATTAAAAAGAAACATATGAAATAATTATTATAGTGGGTGACATGAAATATAATGCATCTCCCACCCTGAGACACGAGAAATACCGGTCATTCCAACCTAAGAGATGATCTGATACCACTTGAGTTAAAACTCCTTACTTCTCATTATAATTTTTCCTTTGTAGGGTTTTATACTACTATCCATCCAAGCCCATTTCCCCCGACTAAAGCCACCTAAGTGCAACATGGTATCAAGTGCAGGACAATGTTCCGAAGCAAAGGGCTACAAGGCTTTGATATTCTTTGTAGCCCTGTACTTGGTAGCTCTAGGAAGTGGATGTCTGAAGCCAAACATAATCTCTCTTGGAGCTGATCAATTTAGAAAGGATGACACCAAGCAATCCAAAAAGCTCTCTACTTACTTCAATTGTGCCTATTTCGCCTTCTCCACCGGCGAGCTTGTTGCCCTAACCGTTCTCGTTTGGGTGCAAACTCATTCCGGCATGGACGTTGGTTTTGGAGTTTCTGCGGCTGCCATGACTGTGGGATTAATCAGCTTAATATCAGGAACTTTTCTTTATAGGAACAAGCGGCCTCGAGGAAGTATTTTCACACCAATTGCACAAGTATGTAATTATTTCGATATCTTTCTCCTTTACAAGGACCTTTTTTTGTTGGAGGAACCATCAGCCACCATATGGTACTGGCTTTATAATATAGCAAACTGTTACTTTTTTTCGGAGGAACCATCATCACCTTTTTGTCGATGTGAACTACAACTCCCATCTCCAAAACGCCTTTAAAGTTTATCACTTTGTAAAGATATAATACCAAACTGTAAAATAACAAATTGTTACCTAGCTCGTGGTTAGTCTATGTAGTGCAAATTTAATTTTTTTTGGATTACTTTTGCATGGCTAATTATCCTTAAAAGGTATATTTTTTGTACTTATAATTCTACTTTTGAGGAGAGATTAGCTAATTAGTAAATTCAATGGTTGAAAACATCATAACACATGGAAAAGTTTTGCATTTCTCTCTCTATATAAAAGTAGGGAGTGGTTAGCATGAAGTTCATTTTTAGGTAAATTGGTCGATTAATGTAATAGAATCTTGACACACGTGCGCACTACATGTGTGTCAAAGATTTTATTAATGGAATTAATGGAATTTATCCAAAAATTAACTTCATACTAACCGGATCCATAAAAATATGATATGAACTTTTTTCTCTGGACTCGTGCCTATTATGGTCACGTCAATAGGGTAAAGTGAAATATAGGTTTATTTAATATATTCCACACATAACAAATATAAAATTTTGTAAATTTTTTGGGTTCCGTATATTTTCTTGTACAAGTTTCAGTTTTTAAAGGATCATGTATGAACTTTATACTAATTTTTACATATTTCATTTCCTTCTCTTAAAGGTGTTTGTAGCTGCAATTACAAAGAGAAAGCAAGTCTGTCCTTCAAACTCAAATATGCTTCATGGAAGCCAAACCATTATGCTCGAACGCGGTTCTGCCACGTCATCCACCGTCAGCACTCTTCTCCATACAGAAAAATTCAGGTGGTGTATGCTTTAAACTGAAAAATGTTTTGGTAAACCACATAATTAAAGAACAAAGCTTTTTTCTTTTCTTTTAGTGTTTCATGACTTTGCATGTGAGTGACAAACATGTATTTATCAAAACATAATGATAGGATGAATAGTAAATGGTTCATAATATTTTTGTAAGTTTAAATACACTTTAAAATTTTAAAATTTTAGAACTTTAATATTTTAATTTTAAAGCATTGAACCTTAATGTTTAATCTGAATTACTATAAATAAAATTTTTTGGCCACCTGATTGTATTTTTTTTGTAGGAATCAGGTCACGTGAGTCAAAATTAATAAAAAAAAATGAAGTCTTTTAAGGGTATATTGTTTATATTGACTCTATTTTTTCTTATTTTTTTTCTTGGTCAGACACTCACGTGACTACAATATTTATATTTTCGAAGATATTTGGGATAAATCATTACTTCTATCAATTATTACATCCTGGTGGCGAAAAAAAATTTATTTATAAAAAATTAGGGACACTAGTTCAATGTCTTAAAATTAGATTCTAAAATACAACATCATTACATGTTTAAAGTGTATTTAAGCCTAATATTTTTTTAAACATAACATTTCTTAAAAATTGTAGGTTCCTCGACAAGGCCTGCATAAAAATCCAAGAAGAAAATGGTCAAACAAACGAAACTCCATGGAGATTATGCACAGTATCTCAAGTTGAACAAGTGAAGATCCTAATCTCAGTTGTTCCTATATTTGCCTGCACTATAATCTTCAACACCATTTTAGCTCAGCTCCAAACATTCTCAGTCCAACAAGGAACTACCATGAACACAAACCTCACAAAAACCTTCCAAATCCCTCCTGCATCTCTCCAAGCAATCCCATACATTATGCTGATATTTCTTGTCCCACTTTATGAGACATTTTTCGTCCCAATGGTCCGAAAAATCACCAAAAGAGATTCGGGTATCTCTCCTCTCCAAAGGGTTGGGATAGGGCTTTTTATTGCGACTTTCTCAATGGTTGCAGCTGCACTAGTGGAACACAAGAGAAGGAACTCGGCCTTAAAGTTACAAGAAAAACTATCAATTTTTTGGATTGCTCCACAGTTTCTTATTTTCGGGCTATCAGAAATGTTCACAGCAGTAGGGCTAATTGAGTTTTTTTACAAACAGTCATTAGAAGGAATGCAATCCTTTTTAACAGCTATGACTTATTGCTCGTACTCATTCGGGTTTTTTTTTAGCTCTCTTTTGGTGTCTTTGGTGAATAAAACTACGTCGTCAAGCTCTTCTGGTGGTGGCTGGCTAAGTTATAATGACCTTAACAAAGATAGGTTAGACCTTTTTTACTGGTTGTTAGCTGCTCTTAGCCTTGTAAACTTCTTCAACTATTTGTTCTGGTCCCGTTGGTACTCTTACAATCCATCCTTGTCCCTTTCCATTGCGCCGCATGATCAGCCCTATGATTTACAGGAATCTGATGATCATAGTTTGGAAAATTCATCAGCAAAGCACAATAGTACTGAAGCTATGAGCGTTAATATACCTTGAGAAAAAAAAGGCTGAATTACATACAGTAACTCCTTAATTACCAAATTAAGTGATTACTTGGATCCTTATAGCTGAAACATATTATCAATTTTATTTCCTGGTTTGGTGTTTCCTCAACTTCAGGTCATGCGGTAGTTATGTATTACTTTATTTTTTGTAGTACCTCTTTTCTCTTGGTTTTGTAGTGATTAACTTTTGTAAGGTGGACTTTATAAGGGTCCCTTAGCTTATTGTTGATGTTATTTGATTTCGGGATCTATAAATTTATATTCAAGAAAGTTAGGTTTAATTTCATGAACTGTGTATAAGATTCAATGCATTCTATAGTCATGCATGGACTTTTTTTTTTATATAAAAAAATCTCTTTTGTGGTGGAAAGAAGGAAAATGTAAGTGGTGGGGTTCTTTTCCCTTTATGCTTTTTAGTACTCGACTTAAATGGAAATCTTAATCTTTTTGGATGTGATTTGAAGGACAAAATGTTCCCTCAAATCTTCGTATGTTACAATCATATTTACCTTCAACAGCAAACATGTATGAGACATGTTTTCTTGTAGTGCTAAATCTTTTTTTACCATGTCTTTTATCATTTGTTGTTTTCTCTTTATTAGCATTGCTTGTGGGACTGTTATTTTTCATGATATATAATTTCCATTACATGTTTATAAAGTTATGTTTCTATGTAAAAATGATGGATTAGATAGGATTATTTGTACTAATTTATTATCACTTTAAATTATATATTGTATTCTATGATTAGTTCGTTAGTTAATCTCATGGACTATGTTTGATCATTTATAAGGACATTTGACGAGTAATTATAATCTCAAGTGAAAATGTAATATTATGATATCAAATAACCTTTAAAATAATCAAAAATAATTTAGGAATTAAGTAACAGACTAAATATGAAATAAAATTCTAGTAATTCAAAGTAATAATAAATCAATATAAATAATTTTATCACATTCATCATTTTTACAAACAAACATAAAGACTTCAAGTGTCCCTACCAATAATTGCCTTATCCAACCAAATGGTCCCATATTGTTCCATCGATACTTAGAAATCAAGGGTTTATAATGGTCGGAGCACTAAGTGGTTGCTTGAAACTTGATACCATAATGGATTTTTTTTTTAATTGGCAAAAGAAACTTTGTTATTAATAACGAGTAATACTACAGACACAAATTATTTTATAAATATTTTATAAATTGCTGATGTGGCATACTTCACCTCAACATATTGATCAATAAATTACTTCAATGTAATCTTTGACCCCACACAATATGCTAAGATGAAGTATATCACATAAGTAGTTTATAAAATATTTATAGAATAATTTGTGTCTCTAATATTATTCATTAAAAACTAAGAGTCAATAGGTAGGTTTGAGACTCAGAAATTTGATGGAAGCAAAATATAAAATTTTATGAAGTTTCTTAATCATTTATATTACATTTTAATACATATAAGCAATTACAATTATACCCCGGAGTCCGTAGATCAACTGACAAATGACAATTATACCCCGGAGTCCGTAGATCAACTAACTAAATGAATCAGCAGACATTACAGATTGAAGGGACCTAGCTTTCCTTTTGGACTTTTCCCGAAGTTTCTCACTAGATTCTAACAAAGTTTCAACCACTTTTATTGTAACACCTCAATGTGAACACTTAAAAAAATTTAAAAAAACTGGATATTTGATATCACAAAAATACTCCCATTTAACAAACAAAGAACTAGATAAGTGAGTTATAATTAGATAATTGAGTAATTGACAAGAGACTAAGATACATTTTAATGACCAAGATTATCTCAAATCAATTACAATTATAAGAGTTTTTATAATGATTTTTATTTAGAATCATCAAGGTCACTAAATCAATCATCAAAGGTTTCTTCTTTTTTTTTCTTTTTCTTTTTTCTTTAAGAAATAGTTCAAATGACTAAATTTATTAAAACTGAAATATGTTACAATGATTAAAAAAAAATTACAATGGTAGAAAGACCACAAATAAAAATCTTTTTAAAGAAATACTCCCTCCATCCCATTATATCTGACGTTTTAGTGTATTTTTTTCTTCTCAAAATATTTGACGTTTTACCATTCCAAGAATATTTTGACATTTGTTTTCCCTCTCTACCCTTCCTTCTCCACCACTGCCTATTTTCTCTAGAACAGAGTATCAGATTAAGGAGGAAAATAATTCTTATGCTCTCATCCTAAATACCGCGTACGACTTAAGCTGCTTTCTTTTTCTGAATGTTGCATATGATTTTGCTTGAAACTAATTTTCTTATATAGTGGTTGTGATTAATGGACATTTGTTTCTGGTATAACAGCCTTGGGAGTATGGTTGCATTCTTCCGCTATTCACCTATTGATATTCTCTCTGTTTATTTGCCCCCGTCAGTGCTTGAGTTCATTCCCCATGCTCAACAGGATTGGCTAAAGAAAGAGGTGGCAGAGGTGATATACAGAATCCAAATATATGTGATATAATTGGAGGAAAATAATTTTATCAGATCAGATCTATCAGATCAGGAGCACGAGATGGTGAATCCGTTGAGTACCTGAAGATCGAGGTCAAATCTATTCGTTTGACGATGGTTGTTGATGTCACCGGACCTGAAGAGGGTCCACTTCAAGGCAGCACCCGTGGCGGCGGCAGAGGTCGCGGTGAGGGTTATAACGGTGGCGGTGGAGGGGGTTATAACTGTGGTGGTAGGAGTGCCGGTCGTGGTGGCAGCAGGGGAGGTGGATGAAGAGATGAAGACAGAGAGAGCAGCTGAAGAGATGAAGAAGAAGATAGAAAGCAGTATTAATTAAGGGTAAAATAGTAAAATTATATCTATTCTTAATCTATGTGAAAATTTGTAGAACGTCGGATATAATGAGATGGAGGGAGTAACATATATTAAAACGAAAAGTGGGTTAATCGTCGCAAATAGTAAAAGTCCGTGATCACCCACGTTTACCAAAAATATGTAAAATTGTATTAAGAATGTATTCCAAATTCCAATTATATATAGAAAATTAAAAAATAAACAATTTACGGGTGGGGTGTTGAGACAAAATAGACCAACAAGAGACTTTCAAACTTCTCTACTTAAAATCCCAATGTTTTGTTTCTTGAAATGTCAAAAGATAACAACTTGGTTTCTAGCCCATTCCCCCTTTTCTCCCTCAAAAATAATACAGATTTAGTATTTTAGCATTATCATATTCCTAAAATTGTCCTTATCTGGTCCGGGGGATGCCTTGCCAATGACTTGGGATCTGGATAACGATTCTTGGGATCCATGATTGCCTTGTAAATAAGTTCATAAGCTTCAGCCAGCAATCTGGCCAACTGAACACAAGCTTGGGATCGCAGCTTTGGAACCTGCATCTGCTCAAATTCTGGTAGCGAACTTTCACTTCCCAAAACAAGCCCGAAGAAAGCTTTCAAGCACTCTGAAAGAGAGGCAGGAGATGTCTCCTCTATCTCTGCTAACGGCAGTGACTCACTGTTTAACAAATTATTGAAGTGTGGCATCTTGTCTGACAAACCGCATCTTCTTAAAACGGCATCAACTTCTTTTACCACAAGACCATGCAAGTGAGTATCTATCATCACCCCAAGCTTCATCACATATTTGGATGCAACCTCATGTGCCAACAATGGTTGTTGGATTGCAGATAAGCAGTTGATGAGAAAAATCTTGGAGGGGGTTTCAGAAGTCTGCAGGAATTCCCGTACCAAATGTTATATTCTGGTTATAATCGTCACATCATTATCTTTGGACATATAGAAATAACACAATATGGAGAATTGGATATGAAAACAAAAGCACCATATAAATTATCAACCACACACTTGTTCCATAAGCATCAACCACACGGTTAGGAGGATAAAACCCACCAAAAAATTATTGAAACTAAATTTCAAGTTTAAATGATCATGAGATGTTCAAAAAATTTATGCTGGACTTGGAATACTTGAACGAGACCAGTAGGAGAAACATTGTCTACAGAATAAATCAAAAGTAGGTCATAGAAGTGATTTCCTTCCTTTGAAAAAACCCCAAAGTTTTTACTTCATGTAAGGATTAGCGGAAAATACAAAATCATGTCATCAACACCCATATTTAAACCTTGTTAAAATAAAATGAAATTCATATAGTTTAAGACTCTTTCGAGATTTGATGAGTTTTCCTGAGACGTTTCTGATAATTCAATCTATAATTTTCATAGGATAGTGCTAATGCATGGCCATGGCACTCTATACATAATGCACAAGTAAATGTTGTTTTGTTACACTGTCCCAATAGAAATTGCAAAAAGAATCAATGAAACTTAAGATAAGCACTGAAAGATTTCGATATTAAAAAGTGGAAGTATTTATAAAAAGGCAACGCAAAGCATGCAGAAACATACCTGAGATGCATGGGAGGACCTGCTATGTGCCAACATAGCATCAACAGATGATTTACTGAATTGGCTTGGGTCAGAACTCGTTCTACTTCTTCTTGATGACTGAATGGATCCCTTTGACTTGTGCGCCTCGGCCGCTTGCTCGCACATCTACGGTAGATAAATAAATAATAAGATTGTATAAACAGATTATTTTTCTTACTAAGATGCCACTATACTATTTAAGCAATCTGGTCTTCAGATAAATTATAACCAACTTTAACAATCCAAAGGTCACATTTCACAGCAAAATTAGTGAAACAAACATATAGCCAAGTTAAAAGCATCCCAACCCAAATGCAAAACTCAAGTGAAAATGTTGTATGTAAAATTTTCAGAAACATCTGTGTTATTGTTGTTATCCCCCCCCACACACACCCCTCTCCCCCCTCTCAAAAACACCATTCACTGTTCTTGTACTTTTAGATTATTTACTCAGGCACACACTCACTCACACACATGCGCACACACACGAATGCACAGACACACACACACACACGTGTGTAAAATTTCGACTTATTGGCCATTCATTTTGCAGAAACATCAAGTATTTCGTGTTAGTAAACATCAGGTCAAGAAAAGTATGTCCATCAACTATAACTAGGTGAAATTATCAAATATCTAGTACAACAAACCTGAATAATAGGATCTAGTAAAGCAGATATAACTGGACCGAAGTCGGGTTTTTTTCCTGATGCAGGAACCATTATGCTGTCATGAATCTCGATTATTTCAAGCAAAACAGAGACCCCTTCCCTCACTGCAGGTGGTGGGGAAAGATCAACAGCAACCAGGGGAGGATATCGTAAAAGTTTCTCTCCTCGAGTTTTTAGAATGTCAAAATATGTTTTCTGAGCAGCATCCTTGAGTGCCCAAAGTGTATTACAAAGAGCCGTCTCTCTCCCTAACAGATCTGATATCTGTAAGAAAAATAAAGGTCAAGACAAAGAGAAACTCCTAAAAGACATTAAAATGACGACTCTGATGATTATGGTTCAACTCACAGTGTGGCTGTAGAACTCCAGGGTATTACTAAGTTTATATGAAATTATAAGATTTGTTTGAGACTGCAGAACTTGTTCAACTCTCACTTTAAATGGCCGACAAACTCCTTCAAATATCCTGTCTAGAACGAATGTCAAGTCAGAGTCTGCCTTTCCTGAATCAGTACTCTTTGAAAATCGGCGTGCAGTTGGTCCTGTATCTACCACTGCATCTGGATCAAGCAATACAAAGACAAGTTCTCTTTCTGATGCCAACGCCTGCATTGAGAGCAAAAAAGAATAATCTACATTTAAATATATTCTTTCACAAACATTCAGATGGTACTGTAACATCAGAACATCATAAGAGTGGAAGTAGAAGCCAAACTAGTTTGCATCACACCTGATGGAGCCAGCCAAGCATGTCACCTACGTAACGTAAGGGATCATGAGCATGCACTTCAATTGGCCTGGGCATTCCACCAGGTCCTCCACGTGTAAGCGCACTTATAAACCTTCTGAACAATGCATTATGTCTCATATTTGCCACCTAAAGATTAGAACTATGTGTGAATACAAATTGAGAAAAATCAATAACCTTTGTTATTTGAGGTTCTAGATTTCACATTGTAACTACCTCTTCTGCACAGTACTTGAAAAGTACAGGCCTCTCTTTAAGGCAGCGAACTGCTGTTTTTAAAAGTTCACCAACTTCAGGATTGTCAGTGTCACCCAATCTTCGACATTCAGCCTGAACCCACCTGGATGAAGATACCAAAATTTTAATTAAAAAAATAACTAAATGGCCCTGGTTGTTGCGGAACATAAGTATAAATAAATAACTTGCAGCTGAATGTTGATAGAAAACTTTTATTTTAATATTTTCCTTCGGTAGATGGGAAAGAGTTTCACATAGCAAGTACCAATCTTCAGAATACTCTTTTGTAGAGGGATTAGTAAATGGAAGGAAAAGAAATTTCTGTTTGTAGGAAAGGGAAGCCATCTTTCTCTCATTTTATGTTGACTCGCTGAGCACGACAGCCAGAAAGGAAAATAAGGGTGATGCCCTTTTTTTACTGTTCAACAAATATTTCATGGTTAGAGTTCTTTCAATTTTACACTCTAATTCCGTAGCTTGCTGTTTAATGTGCAAGAGAGTTCTCATATTAATTATTTATCAAAGTAGAAACTAATCTTTATGTCTTCCCAACTATCATCTTCTCTCCATCCACTTCTCAACCCATTTTGGGCAGATATTTTAGATGGCAAAAGGAAATTGTCATCCCTCCACTTCCCTTTATAGGACACCAACTACAGAAAGTTGCTCCTTGACTTTATTCCTGCCCTTGCATTCCTTCACTTTTCCACTGACAAACTTCCCATTACACACAACCTACTGAAAGTAAAGTAAGTTCCTAAAAAGCTATTGAGATCGGAAGCTAATGGGATCATAATCATCAAAATAACTGAAGGAACTAAAAGTTTAAAGTAAGTTCGACACACACTTTTGGAAGATATTCCCTAGGTGATGGTTATGGGTTTAGAGATCAAGACATAGCACCAGGAAAATACATGCTAATACCAACGAACAAGAAAGGGAAACTTCAATTTGTTCAAGTATGTGTTGATTTTAGTAAACTTACCTGCACAGGCGCTCATAGGCTCCTTCTTGGTACACAGCCATCATATCCATGAGCTCCAAACCTGCACGCTGTCAAGGACCTTATAGTGAGTTGCAACATATAAAGACTAATAAATTTGAAATCAATAAATTATTAAAAGTGAGAGGAAAAGACTGTGAACTAAGAGTTAAAGAATGGGAGCCAAATACAACACAAGTGGAATCATCAAAGCCTTGTCCCGCTTATATTAAAAATATTAATCAAGCAAGCAAATCTGAGGGATAAATGTTTTTTTGGTCACTGTACTTTAGACCAATTTACAAATGAGTTACTAAACTTTTTTTTCTTACAGTCAACTCACTGAACTTTAATTTTCTTACAAACCGTTAAGTCCTTTGACTTTTAACGGAATTTGACACATAGGAGAGAAAAAGCTAACATGGAATTTTTATGCATGAGTTTAACGCTTATGTGGAAATGAACAAATTTTATGGAGAAAATAAAAGAAAATCATTTAAAATAAAATATAAAAAAAAAAACTTAGTAAAAAAATATAAAATACAATAACATAAATGAAAAATATATATTTAATTATTTTTATAATTAATATCAAATGAGTTTTTATGTAATTATTAGAAAATATAATTAAAGAAATTATAAACCATAAAAATTATAAATATTATTATTATTATTATTATCGGTATTATTATTATTATTATATATATTATTATTATTATTATTATTATTATTATTATCGAAATTATTATTATTATCGAAATTATTTTCAAAATTATTATTATTATTATCGAAATTATTTTCAGAATTATTATTATTATTATTATTATTATAGAAATTATTATTATTATCGGAATTATTATTATTATTATATTCCACGTTGGATTATTATTGCCACATCAGCGTCGTTTTTTTTACAACTCAGCATTATATTGGTCAAACCGTTAAAAGTTAACAGGACTAAACGATTTTTGTAACAATTTGTAAGAAAACTAAAGTTCATTGAGTTGACTGTAAGAAAAAAAAGTTAAGTGACTCATTTGTAAGTTGGCATAAAGTACAGTGACCAAAAAAGTATTTATCTCGCAAAACTGATGTTCAACTAAAAAACCAGCTAAAAAGATTGTAACCTCAAGAACCTTTGATAAGAACGTCCTAGTTTTATTCAAATTATCCATACACCAATAAATCGAAAACATCATTGCAGAAGGCTTACTCAAGACAAAACTTCAAGGCACAGTCTATTGCAAATAAATTTGCATCTAGGGATGGCAATTTGAACCGCAACTGATCCGAAACCAATCAAACCACATCGAACCGACCAATTTTTATCCAAACCGTTAGCCTTGCCGATGCAGTTTTGGTGCAAAAAAAATTAAACCGGAGTGGTGGTGTTGTGATATTTGCCTCTAAACATATATTTAAATTATTTTTATACTTTCACACATCAAAAGTTAATTTATAAATATTTTTACATATAGTTGATATGTATTAAAATTATAATAATGTTAAAATTATAACAATGTTATCAAAATTTTAATTAAACATACATTCTTATATTACTTATTAATATTTCTTGAGTTATTTTAATAAATGTTATTATAATGTGTTGTTAAAATATTAAACTAATTTAATAAATATTAAATCAAAAATATTAATAATTTTGACTGGTGCAAGTTGATGCGATGCGGTTCAAAATATAAATCGACCAATGCAGTTTTGGTATATAAAAATCTTGAACCACTATCGATGCAATGGAATTCTGGTTCAAGATTGCAGTTCCAAATCACTGAAAAACCAAACCTGCACCGCATAATTGTCATCCCTGTTCACATAGTCTCAATTCCTGTTTTTAACACATAGCAACACATTATTTTGGTCCCTAAAAGAAAAATATGGGTTCCTCAAATATAGCCTTTAGTTTCTAAAGAAAGACCCAGCTTCTTGCAACATAAAAATCACAAAATGTGATGTTTTGAATTTTCAAAGTATATTAAAATAAGAATTTAAATTAATAAAATTCTTATTATGTGATATTGGACTGCATAAGTAAATTTGTGTTGTGCAATATGTAATTTTGTGAATAAATAAATATATTATTATTATATATTTATTTTATGTAAGAAAATTGTTGAAAACAACTTATAAAGGGGAAAAAGAAAATGGCGAAAATATTATTATATATTTGTTATGTATAAATAAGTTATTAAAACAATTTATAAAAGGAAGGAGATGATTAAATTTAATGATGCAAAAATTATTGTATTCATTAAATAAGTAAATTAAAAATAATTTATAATATTAAATTATTTTAATATGGTAAAATTATTGCCTTATTTAATTTTATAAGCTTCATTTTATTGGAGATATTAAATAATCCATTATTAATAAAATGTATTATATATGCGTATTAAGTAGTGTATGTATTTTGTGGGCTGCAAGGCATGAGAAACTGAGTTATAAGGAAATAACATGAGCTGAAAGGCTCAGTACTCAGCAAGCCTAAATCGTATTGATCAAGGCAATACTTATGGGCCACGAATTAGGAGTGAGGGGAAAGATTTCGTGCAGAGCAAAGCAAGGGAGTGCTGAGCAAGTATAGAATCTTTATAAAATCCAAGCCAAGTCTTCAGCTCTCAATTTTAGTTTGATCAACAAGGAAACTCTCAAGTTTCTATAAATCTATCAAATTCAATTAGAAGGTGGAACTAGGAAGAATGAAGAAGAATATAATTAGAATCTGATTAGAGAAAGAATTGAATCAATTCAAGCAAGAAATAGCAATCAAAAGGTAATTTGCATCTTTTGTTACGTAATAAGAATTCATTTGATGTTTGTGTACTTGTGATGATTTCTAAATGAAATCTGGAATTAAATCATACTTGAAACTATATATAGTCTGAGTATTAAATCTATGCCCACAAGTAGACTGTTAAAATGCTCAAGTAAAGGAGTTTCTCTAAGATTATGAAAATTAAGAAAATTGGTGGCTGTAAATGATGTTGTGAATCATGATTTAGAATTAGAAACTTGTCTCTGGTGGCCTGAACTTGTAATATGGAAGTTAGGAAGCAAAAGGATAAGAACCATAATGCTTGATTTTGGGTTCTGCATATAGCAGACCAAAACAGAGCCTGTGCGCCACTTCCAAGAATAAAACCTGTGCGCGGCCGCGCTGGTCTGCAGGAATTGAAAATGAATTGCTTTTGTGAAATTGTTGTGGTCCATGTATTTAGAGACCAATCATGTTGACATGACCCCAAATCATGGGTATAATAAGGTAGTTTTGTTTTGGAATGAACCTAGCATGTTAAGGGTTGAACATAGCAAGAAATAGCTCAGTTCAGAGCCTCAGCAGGAGTAGCGCGGCCGCGCCACTCCTGGGCTAAATTGCAGTGCGGCCACACCGTGCTGCAGAGCTTCCAAGAGGTTGTATTTGCTATCTGAACCCTGGGAGCATGTGTAATTAAGTCTTTTATGAAGGAATGCACGAGTCCTATGATATTTGATTGATCAAAGAATGTTTTGACTACATCAAGTTAAGTGGATAAGAGTTTTTACAAAAAGACTAATGTTATAAAAGACGAGCAGAGTTTATTTTGCGAAAAAGATATTGGAGTATATATTTTAGCCCTACTGCTATATACCTAAAATATATAGTGGCCAGCGTTATCCAAGCAAGAAAGGACTAAATCAATTGAGATTTGGTAAGTGAAATAAGCAATATGAAGAACAAAACTAAGAATGTAGGTGAATTAAGTATCTTCATGATGTATATGACTTGTTTAAAGCAAAGACTACTAAGGGATTAGCAAGATAAATGAAATAAATATTAGAAAAGTGCAAGACTAAGAGTAGACTAAGTAACTGCACTAAGTTAATATAATTTGGGTATAAACATTAAAGAATGTATGACTGATATGGCATGTATGTATACTTAATTTGTGTAGGACACTGAGGTGATGTTAAACTATAAGTTGTAATCAACTCGCGAGGCAAGTCTTTCAATTCGTTTGTGTTATATGAACTTGATATTGTGTAAGATCTTCGTAAGTATGTTAAATTACATGCTATGCATTTTGAATTGTGAAAGTCAAATTATGACCAAGGTTGATTGAGTTATGGAACTCAATCTATATGTGATATTTGATATGCGTAGTAGAAAAATTATAAGATATGAAATGAGCATGAAATTATGTGCTATGTGAAACATGAAAACTGTTAGATTTGTTGGGTCGTCGTGCTCATTCTTGCAATAATTTGCAGATTACAATTGCGATGAAAACTCTAGTTGTTCAGATGATAAAGTTTAGAGGAGCGTTTAAAGAAAGAAATATTTCTTTTGAATAAGATTGTATTAACTTGTGATGACAATTCACAATGTGTGTAAAGTGCTATTATGTAAAGTTTGAAATATTTAATAAATAAAGAATGATTGTTTTGAGATGAGAATGTATCGTAGTGATTACTTTGTAATGTAAAATAATATAGTGATAATACTATATAAGAAAGAATTTGTATGGAAGAATGAGTTGTATACACACATAGTTACTCTGATGAAATAAAATCATAAAAATAAATATGATTTGGAAACAAGAAGAATCATAAAGGTTGTCATTCAGGGAATAGAAGAAAGATAGAAAAAGTTTTAATTATCCGACATTTTAAGCTGTTATTATATCTAATTATGATGTAAAGCTGAATCAAGATAGAATCTAACGCAAAATCGGGAATTGAGATAGTCTCAATTTTGGGGGCTTTACATGCCAAGATCCTTTGGAGGAGTTCTTGTTTTGCCAATTTGTGGGGCATATTCACCGAAAGAAATGCTACAATATTCAATGATACTTGTCTACCTATTTCTCTTCTTTGGGATAGGGTTTCATTTCTAGCATTGATATGGGCTTCGGCAATTGGAGCCTTGTTCATTGAGATTGGCGAGCAGTGCTTCACTAGATTTTCTTTATTTTTTAAGTTTTTTTTCTTATGAGGACTCTTGTCTTCCTTTTTTGTAATTCCTCTTCTTTCTAATGAAAATCTATTCTTTACCCAAAGGAAAAAAAATTATTATGTTACAAAGGAATTTAGTATAAGCATAAAATGACATACTACAAACAAAATAACATACACAAACAAATGCATACAAACTCTTCTATCCTTTAATCTGAGGACTTCTTTTGTTCCCCTCTTTTTTAATAAATTTCTTTCTTGTTAACAAAAAAAATAATAATAAAAGAAAAAAAATTCTTCTAAATTGGCACTGTATTATATGTTAAACCAAAAAATAATAATTTCTGATTCATATGCATTTTTAGAGATGATAAAAGGAAGACTACTTCTCCCAACTAAATCCAAAATTTTCCATATAATTTGTCAGACTAGTTTAAATTAATATATTGATAGGTATACATTGTAGTATACCTTTCTACACCTCCCATCCTCATTGTACCTCTTTTTTCAACCTTTTTTTTTCTTTATGGTAACAAGCACTCGTTCTGTTTAATAGAAAATTTTGAGAAACCACCTTATTCTTCTGCTGCATTTCAACAACTTACCATTATGTTACAGTTACTATGGATTTAATATTCAGAGACTTAATCCTAGGAACCAAGTCCAATCTCTATTAAGACAGGATCAAACATTTAACAGAATCCTACATTTAACAATATTCTTTTTGTGATAAGTAGAAACGTAAATGACAAGATCTCAAGCATATCAAAATGCAAAGGAATTGTCTCACAGGGGATGTGTAATGGAAGAAGCACAAACTTACACACGCAACAGACACAAATAGAGAGAGACAGCCACACACACACACACACACACACACAGAGAGACACAGATAAACACACACACACACACACACACAGAGAGAGAGTACCTGGTGATGTGTTCTGAGGAGTACTTTGCAGTTGGCATGGATCTCATGAACATGAGAAAGTGCCTTAAAAAAATTCTCATTCAAGTCTTCTTCTCTAAGTGCATTTATCTATAGAAGGAACAACCTCCACCAATTAATATATCGAGTACAACCTGAGCATACTTTCAAGTCTATGTTTGAGCGCTACATGACATTTAGGGATCACACTATCACCTCATCATTGGAAAGCTGATAATCACGTAGGAAGCATGACACTATCTCTTGCCTCTGTGTAGTGATTTCAAGATCATGCTTGAGCCTTTCTGTGGTACTGATAATATCACCAGTGGTAGAACTGCAACTGCTTAAAGCCTTCGCGATTCTGAAAGGTAAAATCTAAGTCCCAATACATGGTTTTAAGAGAAATTTCCTATATAAACCAACAAGTCAAATTTAACATTATGCAAAATTCAGCTCAGGTAACTCTATTCAAAACCTAATGGAGTAAGTTTGTAAGTTGGAAAAAACAAAAACACCAGGCAGAACCCTCAAACAAGATAATTCAAGGTTTTCTCCCACAAGTCTAAATTAAGTAGCCGCGTCAACTTTATGTAATAAGCAAAATAACAAATAATAACTTTACTTTGAGCATATTTTGGTTAACAGAACAATTATATCATGAATTTAGATGCCCAATCTAAAATGAAAAATTTAGGAGCCCCATGTTCCAAAGAATCTAATTATATATTACATTGAGCTATTGAGAGTGGAACATGAATCAACCCCACATTCATTTGGGACCAAGGTGGTTGACCTTCAGCTTTAAAAAATCAAATAATTTGGGGAGTAGATGTGGTGAAATATATATGGAGCCCTAAATTAGTGATTATTAACCTTTATTTGGTACTAACAGGACCCATTTACAAAACTATCTCCCACTTCAACATGTGGCATTCCCTTTAAAGAAATTTATCCGCTGGTACACGCCTACGCAAAGCATGATTCCTACACACCCTTTTCCTTCTCCCTGCAAAATTTGCACCAACTTCTGAACATTACAACAAGTGCAGTCACTCTTCAGACAAAGCAAACCCTTATCCTTACTACCACTCAAATCATGGTGTCATATTTCAGATGAATCTGCACCCATCTGACCTAAAAGCAACCTGTTCAACTTCAATGTTACTTAAAACTCAACATTTTTGGTTCACACAATGTGATGTAGTACACCATCACCATGTGATCTAGGATTTTGTATGTTGAGGTACCTAACTTTCATGAGATTTATAGTTAAAAGAGTTTCTAAACATAGACATGGTTTTTCATTAAAGAAATAACTAAAATAAATAGAATACCCAAAGTGCTGTATATATAATCTTTTCAGTTTCTTATATAGAAAAGCAGAAAGAAGAAGCTGGGAAATAATAGCATCCTATCATACCCTAATCTAGATCTACAGATGCATGCTGCTGTTGTTCAATCTTTTACTTACACAACTGTCTTTTTGGCTTTTCATTTTCTTTGTTATGTATATTTCATCTTGTAAAAGATAAAAATAGAGAGAAAAGGGCGAAAGTGCTCAGAGTGCCAATTTTAGGGTTAAATACATTTTTCCCCACTTTACTCGACCTCGGTTTACAAATGCATCATTGAACTGAATTTTTTTACGGTCAACTCATTGAACTATATTTTTTTTACAAAAATTAAAATTTCCGTCTAAAAGTGTTAAAAGTTAACGGAAAGTCTACATGGCAATGCTTACGTGTAATATAAGAGCCACCGTGGATTTTTTTTTAATAATAATAACAAAATAACTTTAGTTTAAACTTTTTTGATTTTCAAACTTGAATTCTCTCTTTTTTTAAATAACAAATAATTAAATTAATAAAAAAATATATTAATTAATAAAAAATATATTAATATATAATTTTTACAAATGTATTTATATAAAATTAATGAATACATACTAATTTTTTTAATTTTAAATATTTGAAGTTAACTTTAAATATACAAAATTATCTAAAATATAATTCATCATCTTCTCCTATACAAATCTCCTATACAAATCCAAATCAATTCATCATCTTCTTCATCACAAATCCAAATTCAAATTTAATTCATCATCTTCTTCCCCACAAATTCAAATAAAAATAATTTAAAATCAAAATCAAAACTACTCCATCATCTTCTTCTTCACCACAATCCGGATCCAAAATTCAAAATAATTCGAAATCAAATCAATCCAGATCCGTAGTCGAAATTGTTGGTGAAATACAAATCAACTTCATCATCTTCATTACCACAATCCAGATCCGTCCATTGATGAGCGTGATTGCTTGAACACCATTAGGGGTGATCATTCGGTTATAACCGAACCGAATAGGCTATTCGGTTATAACCGAAAATCGAAATTTGTTAATTTTTGATATCCGAACAAGTAGCCGAATTACCCATTAACCGAATTACCGAATTTACAATTCGGTTGTTCGGGTAATAACCAAAATTAAGAAATATAAGGCTCGTCCATTCAGCATTTTCTGATATACATTGTGCTTGGGCTAAATTGAGTATAGTATAATTATTAAGATGTCTCTCACTTCAAAATTGCCAAAATGAAACACAAAATCAAACGAAATTGAGATCAAACGAAATTGCCCCAAATGACAGAATTCATAAACACAAAAACACACAACAAAAATTAAATCAAACGAAAATTCATCACAAAATCAAACGAAATTGCCCCAAATGCAAAACGAAATTCGTCTCCCCCAAATGGCCAAATATCAATCCTGCACAAAGGTACGTAAATGACGTAATCCAGAAACACAAAATCAAACGAAATTATCTGATCTGAAAATTTTAAATTTAATTCAAGATATATTAAAATTCAAAACTAATATACATTAATTTCTTGGCAATCAAAGAGAATAATAAGGCCACTGACTCACTGAGAGTCTGAGACATAAAATACCCATTTCAAAAGAAAGGAGGACAACAGAAGCAGAATCTCCTCCATAGAAGGAAAGGACTCAATTTCAAAAACAAGAAATGAAAATAACAGATCTAATAATTGAAACCTCTCGACAGTCTCCATATCAACAAAAACAGAATCGCTTAACTGTCATGGACTCATGGTCGTCGGTTCGTGCTGAGGTTTGTCGAGGAGGAGACCAGGAAGATGAGCGGCGCGCCGACAGCGATAGGGTTGTCGAGGTTTTCTCCAACGAGAGACGAGAGATCGAAAGCGAAGGAGAGTTGAAAGTCTCATATCTGAAATTCGGATTTCTCAATGACTAATGAGTTATGAGTCACACCTTTAATTTTTAAACACTTATTTGTTTATTTGTATTTCGGGTATTCGGTTAACCGAATAACCCAAAATTGAAAAGTGAAAATAAAATCGGATATAACCGAATTACAAAAAATACCCGAATAACCGAAAAAAATTCGGTTAAAAAATTCGGTTCGGTTCGGTTCGGTAATTCGGTTTTATCCATTTTTTGCTCACTCCTAAACACCATTGATGAACACGATTACTTTGAAGAATGGATTTTAGAAGAATGGTTTGAAAAACGGATGAGGGAGAGCCTTTTTTTTTCAGATCTAGATCTGAACTATTGATTTCCACGTCCTATTTTTACGTGCTTCCGATTTCTCCACCAGCATCCAGATCAGATCTTGATTGTTTTTCTCCTTTGTTTTGAAGAACGTGGCTTTGCTATGAGAGACTGGAGGGAATATGAAAGGAATTTCATCTTGTTGAAAACACGGCGCATGTGTCTGGAGCAGCAGGATCGACTTATGAGCTAGCCACCATCTTTTCTTCATTGAACTCGGTTTAATGGCTGTTTAATGGTTGTATAATTTGTTGTAAGATGTACTTGTTATAGCTTGTGTATGATTTTCCTTATTATCAACGTGAAATTAGAGTTTTGATAATTGAATAAAAATTTAAAAAATATGAATTTATTAATTTTATATAAATATATTTGTAAAAATTACATACTAATATATTTTATTATTAATTACTTTAATTAATATATTTTATTTAATTACTTTAATTATTTGTTAATATATTTTTAATTAATTTAAATATTTGTTAATATATTTAATATTTATTTAATGATTTCATAATATAAATAATAATTATATTAGTTTTCAAAAATAAAATAATAATTAATTTTCAAAATTTTAGTTCTATTTTTGAAGTTTGAATTTATTTTTATAAATTTTAATTTTTAATTTGTGCTTATTATAAAATACTTATGAATAATGTTAAAGACATTACTCAAATTCAAAATTTACCCAAAATTTTCTTATTTAAATAATATATGTAATATATCTTAATACAATAACATTTCGAGACATTAATATGTTATATTACTAATTTTAGTTTTATCTCAAGAGAGAGTTAATTAAATTAATGAATTTAATGAGTTGTTTAAATTAAAATAAAATTATATAATTATATGTAATTTATATAATTTATTTAAAATTGTACAAATATTAATTGATTAAAATAAAATTTTAAAAATATAAGTAGGATTAATCTTAATGACTTTTACATTAAGAAATAAGATTAATGATTTTTAATGATTTTTACATTAAGATAAAATCATTAAGATTAATCCTACTTCTATTTTTAAAATAAATTTTAAATTCTTCAAAAACTAGACAGAATTTTAAAAACTAGACAGAATTTGACATGTAGGATTTTTATTTTGAATGCATTATTTTAAACTAGACCGAATTTTAAAAAATATTAATGGATTTTAGAAGAATGATTGTTTTTCCATCTAGGCATGCCACAAACAAAAATACATGACATGTAGGATTTCTCTCTTACGTGGCACCTCGTGTACTTTTTTCGTTTAAAGTCAAAAACTTTAACAGAATTTGTAACGGTTTGTAAAAAAATTGTAGTTCAGTGAGTCGAATGAAAAAAAAAAATCAGTTCAATGATTCATTTGTAAACCGAGGTCGAGTAGAGTGGGGAAAAATGTATTTAACCCGCCAATTTTATGTTCGAAAGAGGAAGTGTACCATGTTTTAAAATGTGCAAACCAAAACCCAATTCACTACTAGCATGCTAGTGAATTCTGGTATCATTTCATTTAAGATGTTAAACCAAAACCCCATTCACTACTAGCATACTAGTGAATTCTGGTATCACTAAACATGTTATACATCCACCGTAACATAATCACAATAGCACTCTTCCATGGCTTGAAAAAACTCTTCGCTCCACCAGTTCGCAAACAGGTAAAACGCATGAATCAAGAATAATTAGGGTTTCTTCCTTTTCTAATTTCAATATTGTTGGCAAAAGCCTCCCACCAACGCAATGGACAATGGTCCAACAAAAAGGCTTCAGCATCAAAAACTTGTTCGCACCCATTCATGTGCTGCACATTAACACCTTTCTCTAGATGTAAGCAATTATGAATGCTGCCCTAGCAGCTTCCCTAACCAAATAAAGGCACCCACCGTAGGAAGCCAAAACTTGATTTAGTTGGATAGCATATTTTAGATATTGAGAATTCCATGTTGTAGCCGTGGAGATTTGGGCTCGATTTGAATCCTAGCAGCAACGAGTTATCTTTTTGAAGGTTGTGCTTGGCACCATGGTCAAGTCCTCACTTGTTGAATGCTTGGTCACGGGCTAAAGTTCAATGCAACAGCCTCTCAGTAATTGAGGTACAGCTGCATACCTCAAAATTCTGAATTTTCCAAGACCCAGCTTTTTACAAGAGCCTTAGCCCCGGGTACAATCATTTTAGCATATTGTAGAAATATTTATAAGTCCCTGTCAGCCATCCAAATTCCAAACCATCATATCAACCCCCTCTCCATGCCAATGCATAAAGCCTCTTGAAGAAAGCAGTTGCAGCCTAACTCCTAATAATTAAAACCACTTATAAAGAGACAATTCCAACAATAACACCCTCATCCCAAAAGAGAAAAACAAAACAAAAGAACAAAAATAGGAAAGAAAGAAAAAGATAGACAGCGAAATCCCCAAGGCCCAAATCACAAATATTTTAGAAAGCCTTGGGAAGAGCACTATACAAGGGTTTTCCTCCACAGTCCACCACACCATTCATCAAACCAAAAATGAATCCTCCACTTCCTTATGCTTCATGGTTGACAATCCTGTTTATTCTTCATAGATGATCCCAAATCCCTAGGTAGCTCAGATACTTTTGATACTCTCAGTGTGTTCATACTTAGAAAAAAATTTATTCCTATTGGACAATTATTCGGTACTTCTTAGAGAGTCCAACAAATCTTAATGTCTAGATATGTCATTTCTTTCATTTGTGTAAAAGAATTATCTTTGTAAGAAAGAACAGAAAAAGATATTCATATCCATCTTCCCTTTTAATAAGAAAATTTCATGTACAGCCTATAGGAATATCTTTATTATGTCCTTCCAACATATTGTACTATATAATTAAATAATTATATATGCATTTCTTAGCTAAATCTTAGCTCCATAATTCTAGCCCTTTCTACCAATTTGATCTTCAAACTTGCACAAGAATCCTGATGATGCTCTATCCTTCGAGGTCGGGGAAAAGATGATCTATCTTTCCCAATCGACATTGTAAGAAAACTAGCCCGATGATGCTCTATCCTTCGAGTAATCGTCTCTAGCTGAACCCCGGGTCTACTAGGTCAGCACAACACGTTTTCGCGGTGGTTAACGGCTTTGGACCGCTGTGAAACGTCTCCAATGTAGATATTAGTAAGTGGAGAAGCAAGTAGAAAATTAATATAGGATATCAAGTGTAAACAGCGTGTAATCTTACCAATGTTGTGGAAGAGTTCCTTTATAGGCATAGATAGTGAAATATGTCCCTTCGGTATGTCTCATCAATGGGTTGGTGGGATCAACCCATGTGGGCGGTGCAGAAAAGTTTCATCCAAGGACAACTGGTGTGGTGCTCGGGGCTGTGACTTCAGCGCCCAGTTCCCCGATATTAGGCAAGTCCATCGGATCGTAGACTTTGGACCTCCACTTTTGGGCCTAATGTGTGGGCTTTCAGCCCATACCATTGGAGATTCGAGATCATTGGGGGTCCACAAATCGAGGTAAAGAAGCCACTTCACCAGCCCTGATGAAGACCAAGTTATCGTGCCATCCCTTGTTACTCAAAGGGGTGATCACCAAGTCGAGGTCCCCATCCTAACAGAGCAGTTGATAAAACCATTTCGTCTAGCTTCTTGGAACTTGAACATGTAAAAGAAGATGCGAGAAGTGGGCTTCAAATCCCCCTCCTTACAATGAGCTATAAACGTGTTTGAGGAAGATAGAATTCGGCACTAATTGCCCGATGCTACATTTAAAAAAGTCCCGAAGAAGATCTCAAATGAAAAAATGGAGGGGAAACCTTAGGTCGTAAAGAAAATGTATGACAAGAATCCCAACCCATCGACCTTCGAGGCGGTCCCTCCTCTCTTTGATGTTGGCATCCTAAGGCTATACTAGGGGGGCTAACTAAATGGCAGCCCGAAGGGCGTCTAAGGACCTAGCGTCAAATCTACACGCCTGCGTTTCGTGGATGAAGGGGGGCGGTTCTAAGGACTTCAGTAATTTGTTTAGTCAAGGAAGCATCTCCCATTACCTCTCCCAATCCTCTACATCGAACGTCCTAGGGGTCAAAGTACTCTCCCTTACAAAAGTGGGAAGTTCATTCCTACCATCTGGCTCGAACATCACTGGGATCTTTCATTCTCCATACTTTCATTATCCCAAAAGGCATGATTAGGTCTAGGCCTTTTGCCGGTGGGAAAACTGCCCCTACCTAAGGAACGAGGAATCCCAACTGTTTTAGCCATTTAAGACGGAAAGTACGATGAACAAAATCTAAACAAGTCTAGCTAGGCCTAGATCAATGCAAAGAAACCAACAAAAATAAAGAGGAAAATGCACAAAGTGAAAAACTAGCCAGTTTAGAGAACTTGCTTGAGCAAAGTGACCGGAAAAAGACAAACTTGATAGGAAACTCAAGTTCTAGGAGGGATTCTAGTGAGATCTTAAGCGAAAGAAAAGGCAGAGTAAAAGGCAAAAGTAAAGTGTGATACCACTTCACTATTTATAAACGTCCTCAACAGCTGAGATCAAACCATCGTTTTTGAAATAAACAGTTGAGATTAATTTGACATTAACTCGTGTCGGGCATACAAAACGCCACATACAGCGCAATCATGTCCACAAAGCCCAACAAACGGCACATTAAACGCGTGTATTAAACACATGTTCTCCTTGTAATGTGTTTATAACCGCCGAATACGAACCATCTTTGAACGAGACCCCGAAAACACTTAGCACATAAATATTGTCCAGATAGCGCACCTCAACCGAAGGATTGCCGAAAGACTACCAAAGAACTTTATACAAAGGGAGTGGGGGAAATGTTAGGGTATGGGATGAAAGCCCACGCATTAGGCTCAAAAGTGGAGCTCCAAAGTTTACGACCCGTCGGATCTACCTAATATCGAAAAATGTGCGCCGAAATCACATCCCCGGGCCCCATAAGACGTTGACACCAATTTTCCTTGGATGGGACTTGTCTGCACCACTCACATGAGTTGGTCCCAACAACCCATTGATGGGACGCACCAAAGGGACAGATTCCACTACCTACACCTATAAAAAGAACTCCCACAATATACATTGATAAAATTACACTCTTTACACTTGAAAACATAGATTGGTATTCTATCTTTCTTCCCCCACTTACTAATATCTAATATCTGTTAAGGTACTGCGTGATAGTAAAGTCACACATCAGAACACAGTTGAAAATTCAATGACATATATACTCTAATGGACCATAGACTTAATAGGTTAACATTTTGAGTCAAGATATGGTTTCAAATAAGCATATATGGGTTGGATATTCCCAACAACTAGTATCAAAGTCATGGTAATGGGCTTGAGCCATGGATATGGTATGAACTGCGCATAATGGACGAAAAATAATTCATTGAACAAGTAGTTGACTCTTCTCTGAGGCTCTTGGTTGGCTCTTGACAAGAGATATTGAAGAGTGGGCTCGTCATTAGGTAGTGACGTGATGGGTTAGGCTCAATGAGTTATAGATGTTGCTAGGTGGATAATGTACTCTTTGAGCAAGGGGTGGACCATCTGAGAGGCTCTTTGGTGGACAAGAGATATTGAGAAATAAGCTTGTCAGACAGAGAGACTTGATGGGCTTGACAGAGACTCTTGGTGAATCAAACAAGAGATAATGAAAGGGGTGGCTCGTCAACTAGAAAAAATGATGGGGCTAATGATCAAAAGAGTATGGTTAAAATTCAAGGGGGAGCTTTGGTGTCGATGTGGATAGAGAGATCACGCGTTAAGGGGAAGATTGTTGAGGTACCGCGTGATAGTAAAGTCCCACATCGGAAAACTAGTAGAAAGATTGAGAACATATATGCTCTAATGGACCATAGACCTAATATATTAACCTTTTGAGTCAACATGTGGTTTCAAAATAAGCATATATGGGCTGGATATTCCCAACAATATCTACACTGGAGACGTTTCATTGCGGCCCAAAGTCCCAAAGCCATTAACCACCCTTGGGTTGGAGTTCAATTACCCGAAGGATAGAGCATCATCAAATCCTAAAGTAAATTTTGATGTCCAAACATCCTACAATTCAAATCCACTACAAGTCATATATCGTTACTCTCCCTAGACAAACCCAAATTACGAGCTCGGACTCAGCTGATTTCAACAGAACATGAACTGCTGTAGGATTATACATCAATTGCTTACTCCATTTTTTTTACCAAATTGTTTCAACTGAAACAACAAAACAATCCTATTAATAAAACAACAAAATCATGAACGTACTTGTCACAGCAATCAGTAAGCGCATTAATCTCTTCCTCGACCCGATCCAAGGCCTTTCAAAAACGAACATCAAAAGCAATCAATCTCAGTTCTGTACAGAGAGAAAAGAGCAGTGTAGAGAGAGAAAGAAAAATGTGAAATTGAACCTGCTGGGCGGTATCAGATGCAAGAAGGAATTCCTGGTTGATGGACAAAGCTCGCTTCTCGATGGTTGATCGGAGGTTTCTCCGAGCCACAGGGGTATTTTCAGTATAAAAAGTGGAGACGGTGTTAAGTGACGCCAGCAGATCTGGACTGTCGGTACGAGTCTCCAGCACCTTCTTCAGCTTCCGTGATAATCCCGGTGCCAACGCCGTTGTCGTTCCCATTTTCGTATATATATGAATATATGTATATGTATATATATGAATTTAACAATTCTCTGTCTTCATTGCGTCTCTGTGTGGATCTTCATAGAGCTTCAAACTGCAAGACTGTATAACACAACAAAACAGAGACGAAGGCAATTCTGTCAGAATCGGGTTTTGAATTTAAGGATATAAAAGTAGGATTGTGCAACAGTAAATTACCTTAGGAAAATCACTCCAAAATGGATACGGGTGTCACCGATTTTACCAAAACTTGTACCTGTTGTTCTTTTAAGGTTATAAAAATAAAAAAATATAAAAAATGATGAGTGTTCAAAATTCACAGCTCAAAAATCAATCTCCTGGTCCAGAATTAAAGTACACAATATTAATACAACCGTGCTATACAACAACATTAAAATACAATCAATACATACAGCCATACATCAATACAAGCTATACTGCAAATACAAATATTAAGCTTCCTGCCTACTGCCTACTGCTTCCACCAAATTTAAAATGGGTAAAACATTAAACTGAAATATCATGTTAATCTAAAATGGGTAAAACACATTGGAAAATCAAAATTATATTTTCAATTCAGGGACAGAATAAACAAGCAATAAATTAACCCATTTCAATTTTTAAGAAAAAATTGTTTTACAAACAACCCTAGAAATCAAAACAACTCCAATTAAAGAAATTTTTATACAAGAGTCGATGAGAGAATCAAGATGAAAGATTATTACCTGAGAAAGATGGAGCAGAAGGCAGCCGTGGCCCGTTAGCAGCAGAAGGCAACTAGAGGGAGATGAGTCGGCCGAGAGATCGGAGAGGGAAAGACCAGATTCGTGAATTAATGAGCAAGTGAAAGTATTTAGGCCCCCACTAAATTTTACACAGCGCAATATAAAAAAATGGACAGAAAAGAAAAGAAATGGATATAAAATTTAAGTTTTCTTTACAATTCTTATGTTTATGAGTTTTTTAATAAAGGAAAAAAAATAAATGGATAAAAAACTTGACCATTTTTTTGCCAAAATTTTCCTTCCAAAATTGGCATGATTTGGACGGAAAAAAAAATTAGAATAAATAATATTTTTATAATTCTCATATTATCCTCAACTTTTAATATAATAAATTTTAAATTACAACTCATATTACCGATTTTAAATTTTCTATCCTTTTCCATTAAAAACTCGTAAACAACACAAAAAAAAAACTTTTAGTTTTCTATTTTTTTTTCATTTCTAATTTAAGTTTTCTATTCTTTTTAACTACATTGGCTCGGAAACAGAGTGTAAAGGGCAAATGAAACCTCTGATTTGTTTGCACAAATAATGTATCTGGAGATGTATAATAATAATATAAAAAAAAAGGTTGGAACACTTTACAAAAACATGATAATATGTCTTAAATAATTTTTGATAATGAATAAGACAAGCAAAAAATTCGACATTACTACCATTACCTTTTCAATTATTAGTCTACTAGTACTTTTTCATGGCCCGGATATAACGAAAAATTAAATTAAAATTCAAAAAACATTATATTACCTAAAAACTCTTTGCAACTTAAAATAATTTACAATCAAACATAACAATTATCAAAATTTATCATACCACTACAATAATTAATACATACTCAATTATTAACACATATTCAACCACCAAAAATTTTGAGAGAGTTTCCTTTAAAAATAGATAACCAAAAAAATCTAAATTTGTCTACAAAACATACAATCATCAATACATATCCAAACCACCAAAACAATCATCATTCCATACCCAAAATCATCATAACCATGTATAATTAGTTAACTTTACAAAAGGCAAAACACAAAAAATACACACATGCAGAAAATAGAGAAACAACTTCGTATTCATTATAACTTACACCAAGTATCCTTCAATGCCTGAAAATATTTGAAATATAAAAATTATCGAAATATGTGAGTTAAAATAAAACAATTGTAAATCTGAAACATAAGACTCCTTACTTTTTTGTTTAGTTGGATTCAATATAATAATTACATTACCCTGAATTGTCAAAAAAATAAATGAGCACACACATTTGTATGTAGTGGGGGTGGGGGGAATGATTTAGATTAATATAAGTAAGAACTTAGAGAGATTGTAACAAATTATCAATTTATTTAGGAAAAGATATTGATGAATGTAGACTTGCAATCAAATAAGGTTTTCTTAGTACAATTTCAATAAACGGTTCATTTGTTTAATGATTTAAATCATAAATCTGTATTGGTGGCAGTATAATGGTGTGTGAGTTTGATTTGCGAGTATTTAATTGGTTACAGTTATGTGTGTGTTTGTGCATGTTTTATGTGTGTTGTGTGTCTGTATGAGAAGTAGAGAAATATAGAGTCTTAGTAAGAGAGACTTTCACACCTAAACAATTGTTTGGTCAGTGGTGGGTTAGTCATCGTCAAAGGTGGACATGTCGATACTGGATTGCATATCATTTAACTCTCTTAAATGTCTTCTTCATCCCTTTAAATATTCTCTTCATCACTATCCTTAATTTCCTCGTATTAATAGGAACACACTTTGCCCAATGAGGAGAATGCACAACCACCTAAATTATTCACATAAACAATAAAATTAACACTATTTATATTGTAGGAATAATAAAGTTATTTTGATGCAGTGACATAAAAGTAGATTTACCTGATTACGTCGACCCCATCAACAAAGGTCCATTGTATATACTCTATCGTTCTCGTTGACAAATTCACTCCAATCCTACAACGAATGAACCTCATTGTAAAATTAAAAGTTGAAATGTTGAAAAGAGTACATAATTCAGTAGAAATAAATTGTTTAAATTAGATCATTTACTTGTTGTAAGAATATTATAACAAAACTTCTGGGTAAACAAAATTTATGGTGCAATTCGACCCATCTTCCGAAAGGAGGAAAATAATATGATCCAAAGATGTGCATTTAGATAGTGCCACATAAAGGTGTCCATGACTAAAAACCGGTGTCCGCAAATCAATCCCAATGAACTTGACAGATTGGCCTTGGGCTTTATTGATTGTCATAACCTAAGTTAATCGGACATGAAACTGACGTCTAGTCATTCGAAAAGGCAAGTCCAAAGATGTTGGTGTCAATGATATTCTCGGAATGAAGACTAAATTGTCAATTTTATCTCCATTTAATATTCGAGCTTCGATTACCTTTGAGGAACATCTAACAACCATCAATCGCGTGCCATTACAAAGTCCATCTTTTGGTGCAATATTTCGTACCAACATTATTGAGCATCCAAATTTCAACTCCAATTTAAACGGTGGCAACCTTGAAGGATTCAACGAGTTTAAGTTATCATTAGGATATCGATTCCTAATGGTACGATCAAGCTCATCACATTCAGACATTTTATCTGCAACTAAAAAAGTAATTGTTTCTCCTGGAGTAATATTCAGTGCTGCATCATTTATATCACTGACGTCGTCATTGCGAGCAGATAG
The DNA here is from genome assembly GCA_020205615.1 of Panax quinquefolius. Lineage (NCBI taxonomy): Eukaryota > Viridiplantae > Streptophyta > Magnoliopsida > Apiales > Araliaceae > Panax > Panax quinquefolius. The sequence continues at coordinate 133,758,961 of CM035169.1, forward strand.
AATTGTGCATTCAGTGAGAAAGGTTGGAGTCACTATACCAACCACATCCAATTGTGGATAGATTCTAAATATCAATTCATTTAGATTATGACATCGATTTGTTATTGATGAAAGTTGCACAATTTCTTGTGGATTGGTCCCAATCTAAAAAATGAAAGTATAATTAGTCACAAAGTGAGATTTAATTCAAAGCATCATGTTATAAAATTCAATTCAAGGTTGAATGATATATTACCTCCATCAAGAATTGAGCAAAATTAGTATTTCGAACGTCTGTGCAAGTTAATCGCATGTTTAAACCCTTAGTTAAAACACATATATCATTCCATAGTAAAGACCGTCTCAATGATGCACCCACGATTTGCTCACGAACGCCTTTAAGAATAACATGAAATATTTGTCGAAAGTTTCTGTTAGAGTTTATGCCCTAGAGACCAATTATTTGATATAATTGATTAACATTTTGATATTATATTTGATTGAATAAATGAATAATTTTATTATGGTTTTATTTACTGTGTTATATAAATGTTAACATAAAAAAATTCCCTTAGAATAATGATACAAATTATATAGTTTCAAGTATGTGACTTGAACATGAGATTATATAATTACAATTAGTATCATTACTCTTAAATGTTCCTAGTCGAGTATCATTGTTGATAGGACATCAATGATGCATTGAGACTAGTATGTGGATTGACTGATGACCAAATCTCATTGGTCATAAATATATGAGATATTAAGTTAATGCATAGGTATGTGTTAGAGAACGATGTACTGGACAGACCCACCATGAGAATTCTATGTGGAGCATCGAAGGGTCATTAGCGATTCTCATAGTGACAATGCTGTAATGGTCCTCCGACCTGAAATCACTGTATTACTACACGAGAATTATGTACTTTGATATCATCAAAGGTCACCTTTAATAGGATGGACTATAAAGGTGATTATTGAGTACATCATGAATCGTGTGAGAAATATGAGTGATCTAGATGGAATTTAACCCTCCTATTTATTAGGGGTGATATCCATAGGCCTCTTGATTGAGTAGGACTATGAAATGCATGACCATGCTCAAATAGTGATTTGTTTCACATAGTCTACTCATTGATCAAGAAAACTCAGATTAAATTATGAAGAGTATGACATATTCCATGACTCGAGTTTAATCTAAGATGTTAAGGTTAAAAGGATTAAATTACATTGAAACATTGGTCACGGAAAGGTTGTATCGAATCATCGATTTTATTATTACTTGGGTAGCAGTGATGCATTACTAGATGGCGCTCACTGTTTATAATTTTATAATATGATTTTAAAATTATTGCCAACTTAATAATAGCCTATAGGGTCACACACATAGAACGTAATTAAAAAGGCAATTAATTTAAATTGTAAAGATTTAAATATGTCAATATGATTGATAGTATTTAAATTACGAATTTAAATTAATAGGATAATTTATATATAAATATATTAATTAAGTAAGACTTATATATATATAAATAAATTCGGATTTTAAAAGGGTTTTGATTAATCACTTTTAACCGTTATATATATGATATATAGCAGTCATTTTAGGGTTAACGAATCATAACCTAAAAACCCTAGCCGCTCTTAGAGAGAGACTAGAGAGAAATTTCAAAAATCCATTCCTTTGATGGCTAGTACTGCAGCGCCCTTTTTTCTGCAGATCGTACGACGATTCGCAGGGCGTTCGTGTGGATACCGTAGAGACGCAATTCGTTTGGATTGTGTTGGATATTCGACCGCATCAAAGCCTTTCATAATCGGTATAATCTCTTAAACACTGAATTAATGTCTATTTTCGCATGGATCCTGTTTTTGGGTTTCAGATTTGGCTTTATAATTTATATTTTTTCCGCTGCATTTTTATGCCAAAATCCCTACAGTTTCCACCTAGGACAACAGTGATACCCCCAAAAGATCTTTTATAGTATCTGATATCTTGAAGGGTGCGATCGACTGCCTCAACAATATCGATGTTGCATAGAAACTTCATCCCATATTATCAGCTTTGTTTTTCTAAACAATTCAACATGCATTGATTTTTTAGTGAACCCACATATTGAATTATCTAGGATTTCAAAAGAATACAAAATATAGAATGTGCAGTGCACCCCCTACCAATAACAACGATGCAATACCAGATGAAGCCACAGTAACAACAACATGTCCATAGCTACACAATTTGGTTGCAATGGTATTGTACAAAAACGTTTTCCCCATCCTAGCACCTCCACTCAAAAAGAAAGTAGTTGCTATGTTTTCACATATTGACGTTGTGACAGTAGTATAAGCAGCAATTTGTGCATCATTAAGGCCGTCAACCTTAATTTGTGCATCAGACTGTTGTGCTTCATTCTCAAGTTATTGGTGCTCAAACAATAATCTATTTCCAACTATTGCATTCCAATTTCCAGTTGGTTGTGGCATGGGTGGAAAGTCAACTAAACTCTTCCCCGACTCATGGAGCAATTGATTCATCAAATATAAGCAATAATATTCAATATGATCATTAGTTGAATTCAAAATACCAAACATAGTACGAATCATGTGTGACACCCCCAAATCCGAGTTACCTGACTCCCGAGTTTGGTGTTCACGATCCACAATATAATAACATCTAACTACCCATTTAAATATAAATAGGAATACATAACTCATTAACATAAGTTGTTAATACATAAGTCCCAGGTCCACTAACCTTAACATTACAGAAATACCCCTTAGATATATACAAAAGGGTTTACAATACAATACAAAGATATAATAATATTGTTCATCATAACTAATTTATAACTATGCCTTTTCCTTTGTTCTTCTTCGCACACCTTACTCGCAACTTCGCTCCTAGTTGAAAAGTTTTATTTATAGCAAGGTGGGTTAAGAGCAACAATGTTTGCCCAAGAAGTTAAGACATACAATAAAGATATAGAAATCAATATTAAGTCTTCTAACATTCTCCAGCAACAATAATCGATAATGAAAGAGTACAACGCTTTCAAGGTTTTTACGATATTCAATGAATAATCAAGAATTAATTCTATGAAATAAAGCAAGTGGAATGTTTTCCAGATTTATCTTTGAAAGCGATCCATTGGATCTAGAACTTCTACTTTCTCGGGTATCTATCAAAGATTTACTTTGATACATACGCAGGAGTATCAGATAACCATAAAGATTAATTCATACCCCTCTGCAAGTACTTAGAGCCGGCCAACTCCTTGTACCCGATATTATGCATAATACTTAGTCGTCATGTAAATGGTCGATATATACAACTTAAAAATTTTGTTCCCTTTATATAAAAGGTTGTTCTTCTCAGTCTCAGAATCAAGATTTTGATTTAACAACGAAATACTGTGATTTCAAATTCTATTTACTTATCGATCTAGCCGAAAAAATTGGCATCGATCTATCAATAACAATTGAATTCTCTTCTCGAATTTATCAAGTTCTAACAAATGTGCGTCTAGCCAGAATAATTAGCTAAGACATTTCTCAACATAATTTGACAATAAACAAGAATTATCTCATCTTCATCAATTCTATCTTCTACGAATATGAATATCCAACAACAATTATTCTACAATTGTATATTCTCCGAATCAGTAATTCAATTTGAATTATTAACCATGCACTAACTGCGAATAATCAATAATAAATTTCCTGGACATGGTATAATTAGCAATAATTAACCATTATAATAATTGAATGAATATAACTCAAGGTTGAGTTAGGAAACTTGCCTTCCGTGTTGATTACAGCTACACAATATAATTAACTGCGTTCATAAGACCTATATTCAACAATGTCGGCCTCTCACAATTAGCACAATCATTTATAACACGTAACACTGTATTTTACAGTCAAACTTCTCCTAGACACATTACCACGTAGCCACATTAGTGTTTATAACCTATATAAACACTTAACAAGTCTAACTAGTTCGATGCAGTTTGGACTTCTATCCATTCTCGGTTCTACGGTCACCCTATCCGATAATTAACACATTGATTGTCAATTAAACTTGGTCTCTAAGCTTCATATTATTATTTTAGATAAGTCAAATATCGTTTATAATATTTTTCTAAAGCTTTTAATAATTTATAAACAATTATTATAATTTTAATAATTTTTCAAACACTTAAATCATTTTTAAATGATTTAATTATCAAATAATCTTATCATTATTAATATTTAATAATATAAAAATATTAATAACATACTTGTCAAAATATTAAAGTTATTATTAATAACTTAAAATATTTTAAATCATCAATATTCTACTTAAATGATTTTTTAAAATAATTAAAATCATTTTAAATCATCATCAATAATATTTAAATATTAATGTAATTATTATCAAAATATTAAAAGTCATTAATTATAACTTAAAATATTTTTAAAACATTTTTCTCATTTTTAAATGATTTTTAAATCAATAAAATCATTTTAATTCATTTATTTATTTAATATCATTATCATTAATATTAATTAATGAATGAATTCTCCAAAATATTGAAAATTATATTTTATAATTCAAAATATTTTCTAACACTTTATTCTTATTTAAAATGATTTTTAAATCAATTTTTAACTTATTTATTTAATTTAATAATTAAATAAATCTAATATCATTAATATTAATTATTAATGAAAATTCTCTAAAAATATTAAAGTCACATTTTATAACTCAAAATATTTTTAAATACATTAATCTTATTTAAAATGATTTTCATAATATTAAATCATTTTTCTTTAATTTATTTAATATACTAATTAAATAAATTAAATATCATTAATATTCAAATAATTATAAATATTAATGAAAAATATCCCAAATAATCGAAATTATTTTTCATAATTTAAAATAATTTTAAAAATAATTTTAATAATTTTAATAATTTATTTCTAATTTTAATTATTTTCCTAAAAAAAGTAAAATAGAAAAATAAATAAACCGTCATTGTAGGTCTTTAGCGACAAAAAAAGCGTCATGTTTGTGTTCTTGAGCTCTCAAGAACACCGACAACTTCGTTATATCAAGTCGCCTGTTTGATTCCAACTTAAATCCTTAGTTTAAAATCGTTTTGGCGATTAAGGTTCAAAATCGTAGTACACATATAATACTACCATGAATAATCATCAATCTGGTTAAATCATAACGTAACATGAAGCTCGAGCAGTTTAAACTCGTTGTCGAGACGTCACCAGGTTTTCTAAGAAACTCAGAGATTCGAAAGTGGCTTCCTTGGAGCCAAATTTTCTAATCGCTTACGGTAATTTTCTTGTAATATAATTGTTTTAGGTTGTAGTCCTTATATCAAGGAACAACACCAAAGCAATAAATCTGTCCAAAAACTAGTCAATCACAATCTACAAAGTGGTCAAACCATGTCAGATCATGTGTTCATCCGTTTCTGGGTTTTTCCCAGAAACACTGGCCGCGCCTGCCGATGTGGCCTCTTTTGACCATCCCACCGTGCTGCTCGATTTAAGGATGTTTTGGAGGGTCTAAATACATGGATCTAAATCCCATATTACAAACTACCAAATGGTTACAACAACAACACCAAAAACTAAAACTACTCGACGGATCAAGAGGCTTAAAAAAGTTGTCGACGACATCAATTCAATTTACGGCTTGCCTTAGATTTTGTCCGTCATCAACGTCGGTCAACGGTTTTTGACCTTAAATAACTTTAATTCCGCAGACATCAAATAGCTATTCTACCACTTTGCAGATTAAAGCCCATATACCAAGCTACAAATTAAAACTTGAAAACAACAAAAATTCATATATCGAGCAAAGGATTGGTGGCCACCGACATTTGGTTGTCGCACCACTTTTCAAGCTCGAAACAGTTTTTTAAAACTTGCATTTTACTCACTTTGATGCTATGGATCCATCATGGATCAACATATAACAACTAAAACATATTATAACATAAGATTAAACACTAAAACACAAAAATTTTCTAAGCAACAAAGATCAAAATTTAAAATTTGATTTATACCTTTAGCTTTCAATTCTTGATCTAAACTCTCCAATATGTTATTGATTGATCAAGGGGCTGAAATTAGGACTGATCTAACTTAGAATTTCGGAGCTTTGGTGAGAGAGAGTTGGTGAGAGCAAAGTTGCAAAATAGCTAGCTTTTATGAACTTTCTCTCTCTAATTCTCTTATATACTCTCTAGATGCAATGTATGATATGCTAGCTATCCATTAGAGGTTGATTTGTTGGTAAGTTAAGTCACCTTGGTCAAAATAGTTGGTGAACAACTAAAGTTTTAGCCAATTTTACAAGTTAGCTCATTTAAAATGTAAAAAGGGTATTTTAGTAACTTGCAAAATGAATTTAATGGCAATCTTGACAAATGCACAAATCCTTAGGGTTTAGGGTTTGGGTTAGGATTTAGAGTTTGAACCCTTTAGAGTTTAGGGTTTAAACCCTTTAGGTTAGCAATTTAATTTCCAAGATATTTGACTTTCAGTTTTCAAAATAGAAATTTAATAATCCTAAATTATAATTAGGATTCGATAATTATATTAATATTTCCTAATCATAAAATTCAATCTTGCTAATTAGGATTAATATTCCTAATTAAAATTGCTTAAATTAGCAATTAGGGTGAAAATGGTCATTAGGGTTTATAACCCACGAATTAGGGTTTTAATTAGAAAAATAAATTTTCTAAATTACAATTAGGGTTTGTAAAATAGAAAATTAAAATAACTAAAATATAATTAGGGTTTTCTAATCATATTAAAGTTTAATAACACATTAGGCTTGCCAATTAGGATTAGGGTTTCCTAATTTAGGGTTTAAGATTCCCGAATATGAAATTAGGGTTTCCCGGCATACGATTAGGGTTTCTAATGGTACGTTAGGGTTTCTAATCCTAAGATTAGGGTTTCTAATCTCTTATTAGGGTTTATAAATTTTAAACCTTATCCGATCAATCATTGATCAAGAAATCTCTTCGGTACAAACACATACTCAATAATATAATTATTTTAATTATAATTTCTAACGAATCCCTATCCAGAAATTAGGGTTAGGATTTCTAATCTTGTTAAGCACAACTCTACTTTAAATTTATTAGTCAATACACAAATTGACCTTCTCGATACACGTATCACAGATACTTGTCACAAAAATAATAATTAATATTAATATTAATTTAAAAAAAATTTATTCATAAATTTTGATTATTCGAAATCTTAGGTTATCACATTCACCCCTCCTTAAAAGGATTTCGTCCTCGGAATCACTGCTTTCTTATTCTCTACAATCTTTTAAAGTTGTATCATCAATTCATTTTTATTAACACAATATTAAATTGTGTCTCAAATTCTAACCTGTGACTTGAATCTATAACAGAAACAATCCACAACAATATCTAACTCATATTACTCGCGTAATTAAATTTCTAAACGAAATCATTACCGCCGCCACCTCCCGAAAGTCGCCATCGATCCTCATACATGCGTCATGTTGAATGTACGGGTATTGGTCTTCTGGTCTTCATGCAGTCCCTCGAATTGCCAAGGTTCCGCCATCGGGTCCCTTGTTGCCACTTTCTTTCTCGTATTCCTCTTCGATACGATTCAAATCAAATGATCCGTCGATCCGCACGCAAAGCAACCTTGTATCTTCTTCGGACTGGGACAATTGGGTGACATGTGTCCCTCTTGCCCGTAGTTATAACAGACTCCTTTCTTCTTCAGGCAAACTCCTGCATGGTTCTTCCCACAATTTGCACATGGCTCCCTTCTTTTCCTATTCTCCTCTGTTTTACCACCTGATTGGGTATTCTCACTCCATTTCCTCTTATTAGGGTTACTACCACACTGCTTCCACCATCATTTATCTTCTTCTTCTTATCTTGATGAAATCGAGATGCAGCTTCGCTCCCTCCTTCAGCAATTAATGCTTTCTCCATCAAAGCCGCGAACGTATTGATCTGCAATACCGCTACCTTGTTGAATATTCCCGGCTTCAGTCCGTTCTCAAATCTTCTCGCCTTTCTCGCCTCTGTGTCCACCTGATGAGGTGCAAATCTAGCCAACTCGTTGAATTTGGCAGCGTATTCTGTTACCGACATGTTCTCCTACTTAAGTTCTAAAAATTTGACTTCCATCCTGGATTGCATACTCGGTGAGAAGTAGTTCTCAAAGAACAACTCCTTGAATCTTGTCCACAACACCACCTCTGTACCAGCTCTCACTTGGTTTGTCTCCCACCAGTAATTAGCTTCTCCCTTCATCAGATAAGTTGCAAAAGCCGTCTTTTGCTCTTCTGCCACACGTGCAATGATGAATGCTTTCTCCATCTCCTTTACCCAAGTTTGGGCTTCAATCGGATCTGTGGTCCCTTTGAATTCTGGCGGTCCCACTGCTTTAAAGTCCTTGAAGTTAGCCAGTCTATCAGCTGGCTGATTTCTCACTCTTCCTCTTGCTGGAGCCCTATTTTCCATAGCTTCGGCTATCATATCTGCAAAATTCTGCATTGGGTCAGCTTGACCTCCTTCATTATTCACTGACTGTTCTTCTCGTTGGTTTCAATTTTGTCGTCTAGGCGGCATGATCTGATTTAAATAAAAATCTTACATTACTTCTCTTTCTATACACAAATTCTTAACACAATAAGAATTCAACATATAATTCTCATATATAAACGAATATTTATTCAAATAGTTCATAGCACATTTAGTACTTAACACATATTACTATCCCTTTTTAAAATCATATCAGGATTATTAACACAACTTTACACAAAAAGTTGCAATTCTCCATTCACACATAATTATTACCAGTTCGTCAAACTTACCACACTTATGAGTTCAGGAACTTGCCACAATTATATGAGTGTATGAACTTATCCTAGTCAGACCTTTGGCGTCCATTCGCTGAGGGGTTCAGAACATTTCATATAATTATGAGTCATTAACTTACCACAAGTATGAGTTTTAAGAACACACAAATTAATCTTAAACTTATATTCATATAGAACATAAAGATTTCATTCATAAAACACACACACACATATATATATATATATATTTACACATGCTTAAACATCATTCTCGATATTACAACACTTAATATCATAAACTTCTACCCAAAAGATACTATCACATATATCTAAGTTGTCTACCGACCACTCCCTTCACCAGTCTTCTTCTTGATGGGACACTTATTAAATCCGTGACCCGTCTGCCCACATGAAAAACACTTCCTCAAATTTGGCTTAGGAAAATGCAGAGAAATATGTCCTTCCTGCTTATAATTGAAGCACACATTTTTCCACATCATGCATTCTCTTGCGTGAGTCTTTCCACACTTACTACAGGCTTACTTCTTCTTCGGGCTTGACTTTTCAGAATTAGGGCTGTCGTTGTCCCTCTTTCTCTTCTTCTTGTCCTTCTTGCTGGTCCCTTCAGATGGTCCACCACCTTCCGCCTTCATCCTTTCTATCTGCGCCTTGAACTCGTTCCTTTCTTCAGTCATTTCGCGTAACGCTCGCTCCGTCTTCCACAACTCCTCCAATAGAAACACTTTACTCCGGAGTTCTTGAACTTCTGTCGATAGTTGATCTTGTTCTTCAACTTTAGTCTTCTTCTTTAACTCTACATTAGCTTGCTCAGATCCTACCTCCTCATCTCCACTCAGATACATCTCGGGATAATCGTCATGATCGCTCCCCAGATTAACCATAGGTTCATCTTCTCCCACCTTCTCCACTGATTCACTCTGTGCTGGCACCTCGGCTACTGGCACTGGTGCAACAGCCGCTAGCATCTCCGCACTCTTTTCACCTTCTCCAGACATCCTACAATCAGTTTAAACAACTTGATTAGTACTCCACCAGTACAAACTTCTCACACTATGTGTACACTTATCTCACTATTGATTCACTTTGGTAATCCTTCACTTAGAACTCTAAATGAGTTTTCTCTATCTCACGTATGGTTATAATCCTAGGGTTTTTCCCCCACCCCACTTAAGGTTTATAACCTATGGCTCTTCTACTAACTGGTGACACCTTGGTCACTACAGCTTTGATACCAACCTGTGACACCCCCAAATCCGAGTTACCTGACTCCCGAGTTTGGTGTTCACGATCCACAATATAATAACATCTAACTACCCATTTAAATATAAATAGGAATACATAACTCATTAACATAAGTTGTTAATACATAAGTCCCAGGTCCACTAACCTTAACATTACAGAAATACCCCTTAGATATACAAAAAGGGTTTACAATACAATACAGCATAATAATATTGTTCATCATAACTAATTTATAACTATGCCTTTTCCTTTGTTCTTCTTCGCAAAGACTTTTCTACGCAACTTCATCCCTAATTAAAAAGTTTTATTTATAGCAAGGGTGAGCAATAAGTTTGCCCATGCAAGTTAAGACATACAATAAAGATATAGAAATCAATATCAAGTCTTCTAACATTCTCCGCAAATTAAATCAATAACAAGTCTTCTAGATAATGAAAGAGTACAACGCTTTCAAGGTTTTCTACGATATTCAATGAATAATCAAGAATTAATTCTACGAAATAACAAAGTGGAATGTTTTCCAGATTTATCTTTGAGCGATCTATTGATCTAGAACTTCTTTTTTCTCGTATCTATCAAGGATTTACTTTGATACATACGCAGAGTATCGATAACCATAAAGATTAAATCATACCCCTCTGCAAGTACTTAGAGTCGGCCAACTCCTTGTACCCGATATTATGCATAATACTTAGGTCGCGCGCAATGGTCGATATACGACTTAAAAATTTTGTTCCCTTTATATAAAAGGTTGTTCTTCTCAGTCTCAGAATCAAGATTTTGATTTAACAACGAAATACTGTGATTTCAAATTCTATTTACTTATCGATCTAGCCGAAAAAATTGGCATCGATCTATCAATAACAATTGAATTCTCTTCTCGAATTTATCAAGTTCTAACAAATGTGCGTCTAGCCAAAATAATTAGCTAAGACATTTCTCAACATAATTTGACAATAAACAAGAATTATCTGTATTGTTAATTCTAGCTTCTACGAATATGAATATCCAACAACAATTATTCTACAATTGTATATTCTCCGAATCAGTAATTCAATTTGAATTATTAACCATGCACTAACTGCGAATAATCAACAATAAATTCCCTGGACATGGTATAATTAGCAATAATTAACCATTATAATAATTGAATGAATATAACTCAAGGTTGAGTTAGGAAACTTGCCTTCCGTGTTGATTACAGCTACACAATATAATTAATCGCGTCAGAAGACCTATATTCAACAATGCTTGGTCTCACAATTAGCACAATCATTTAAAACACGTAATAATGTATTTTACAAATAAACTTCTCTGAGACACATTACCATCGTAGCCACATTAGTGTTTATAACCTATATAAACACTTAACAAGTCTAACTAGTTCAGTCTGGTTGGACTTCGGTCCATTCTCGGTGTTCTGGTCACCCTACCCGATAATTAACACATTGATTGTCAATTAAACTTGGTCTCTAAGCTTCAATATTATTTTAGATAAGTCAAATATCGCTTATAATATTTTTCTAAAGCTTTTAATAATTTTTAAACAATTATTATAATTTTAATAATTTTTCAAACACTTAAATCATTTTAAATGATTTAATTATCAAATAATCTTATCATTATTAATATTTAATAATATAAAAATATTAATAACATACTTGTCAAAATATTAAAGTTATTATTAATAACTTAAAATATTTTTAAATCATCAATATTCTACTTAAATAATTTTTAAAATAATTAAAATCATTTTAAATCATCACCATTAATATTTAAATATTAATTTAATTATTCTCAAAATATTAAAAGTCATTAATTATAACTTAAAATACCTTTTAAACATTTTTCTCATTTTAAATGATTTTAAATCAATAAAATCATTTTAATTCATTTATTTAATATCATAATTAAATAAATCTAATATCATTAATATTAATTTATTAATGAGAATTCTCCAAAAATATTGAAAATTATATTTTATAATTCAAAATATTTTCTAACACTTTATTCTTATTTAAAATGATTTTAAATCAATAAAATCAATTTTAACTTATTTATTTAATTTAATAATTAAATAAATCTAATATCATTAATATTAATTATTAATGAAAATTCTCTAAAAATATTAAAAGCCACATTTTATAACTCAAAATATTTTTAAATACATTAATCTTATTTAAAATGATTTTTCATAATATTAAATCATTTTTCTTTAATTTATTTAATATACTAATTAAATAAATTAAATATCATTAATATTCAAATAATTATAAATATTAATGAAAAATATCCCAAATAATCGAAAATTATATTTCATAATTTAAAATAATTTTAAAACCATTTTTAATAATTTTAATAATTTATTTCTAATTTTTAATTATTTTCCTAAAAATGAAAAAATAGAAAATAAATAAACCGTCATTTGAGGGTCTTTAGCGATGAAAAAGTCATTGCTTTGTGTTCTTGAGCTCAACAACACCGACACTTCGTTATTAAGTCGCCTGCCTGTTTATTAACTTAAATCCTTAGTTTAAAATCGTTTCTGGGCGATTAAGGTTCAAAATCGTAGTATACATATAATACTACCAAAGAATAATCATCAATCTGGTTAAATCACAACGTAACATGAAGCTCCGCGCCTAAACTCGTTGTCGACGCGTCACCGGGTTTGTAAGAAACTCAGTAGTTCGAGTGGCTTCCTTGGAGCCAAATTTTCTAATCGTTCTGGTAATTTTTCTTGTAATATAATTGTTTTAGGTTGTAGTCCTTATGTCAAGGAACAACACCAAAGCAATAAATCTGTCCAAAAATAAGTCAATCACAATCTACAAAGCGGTCAAACCATGTCAGAACATGTGTTCATCCGCTTCGGGTTTTCGAAACACAAATCGCGCGGTGGGCTCTTTCGACCGGCCCACCGTGCTTCAATTTAAGGATGTTTTGGAGGGTCTAAATACATGGATCTAAATCCCATATTACAAACTACCAAATGGTTACAACAACAACACCAAAAACTAAAACTACTGACAGATCAAGAGGCTTAAAAGGTTGTCGACGCCGAATTCAATTTACGGGCTTGCCTGATTTTGTCCGATCAACGCTCGATCAACCGGTGTTTCGACCTTAAATAACTTTAATTCCGGACATCAAATAACTATTCTACCACTTGCGATTAAAGCCCATATACCAAAGCTACAAATTAAAACTTGAAAACAACAAAATTCATATATGAGCAAGGATTGGTGGCCACCGACATTTGGGTTGTCGGACCACTTTTCAAAGCTCAAGAATGATTTTTAAAACTTGCATTTTGCTCACTTTGATGCTTTGGATCCATCATGGATCAACATATAACAACTAAAAACATATTATAACATAAGATTAACAAGAAAAACACAAAAATTTTCTAAGCATACAAAGATCAAAATTCAAAATTTGATTTATACCTTTAGCTTTCAATTCTTGATCTAAACTCTCCATATATGTTATTGATTGATCAAGTAATCAAAATTAGGACCCATCTAACTTAGAATTTTGAGCTTTGGTGAGAGAGAGAGTTGGTGAGAGCAAAGTTGCAAAATAGCTAGCTTTTTATGAACTTTCTCTCTCTTAATTTCTCTTATATACTCTCTGATGCAATGTGATGATATGCTAGTTGGTGAACAAATTAAGTCAATGTAGTTGGTCAAAGTTTTAGCCAATTTTACAAGTTAGCTCATTTAAAATGTAAAAAGGGTATTTTAGTAACTTGCAAAATGAATTTAATGGCAATCTTGACAAATGCACAAACCCTTAGGGTTTAGGGTTTGGGTTAGGATTTAGGGTTTGAACCCTTTAGAGTTTAGGGTTTAAACCCTTTAGGTTAGCAATTTAATTTCCAAGATTTTTGAATTTTGGTTTTCAAAATAGAAATTTAATAATCCTAAATTATAATTAGGATTCAATAATTATATTAATATTTCCTAATCATAAAATTCAATCTTGCTAATTAGGATTAATATTCCTAATTAAAATTGCTTAAATTAGCAATTAGGGTGAAAATGGTCATTAGGGTTTATAACCCACGAATTAGGGTTTGAATTAGAAAAATAAATTTTCTAAATATTATGACTAAGATACGACTAAACATTTGATGTGAGTTTTAATACAAATATTGTCATCTAGACAATATATAAACTCAATGGGGTCCTCATTACATTTATTGTCACACTATTTAACAGAATAGTGAGGACTACTAATACTATCATCTGGTCCATCACTCCGTTCCCCAACTCGTCCCAGCTATATTCTCATTTCTTGAAGAGAACAGTGAAAGAAAGGGTGAGCTCAACTAACCCAGTAAGAAATATTATGACTAAGATAATGCAGAATAAATTATCATTAGCCTTAAACAGTGTTAAACTAATACAATATAAAAAACATCAAGTTTAACTACAGCGGAACAAGCAATCCATTAGAAGAGTCAAGTAGAGAATAAAATCTACTATCTTCTATAAGTCATTCCTAATAAGTTAGTTTGACCCATATTAATGTAATATCAATTTTATCCCTATTTTATTTAATTTTTTTAAAAAACACGAATTTATAAAAAAAAGAGTAAGATGCAACGTCACTTTAATTGGCGTTAGAATTTTTATTTTTATTTTTTTATAGTTGAAGTCTTATATACTCCTTCATTTCCAACGCCGATGACAGAGAATAAAAAGAAAAAAATATTGATGTTTGTAAACAAGAACAAGAGATCAAAGAAAAAAAAAAGATTCCAACGTCAGTTAAAGTGATGTTACATCTTACTCTTCTTTTTTATAAATTTGCTTTATAAAAAATTTAAAAAAAGTTACAATGTCGATTAGTTTGGCATTGGATCACAATTTTTTTTTCAAATTTCTTTTAAAAAATAAAATTGTTTTAAAAAAAATTAAGATAATTTTTTTTTAAAAAATATTTTTTAAAGTGGCGTTAGTTGCCTTTCTGATTTTTAGCCAAAAAATTCCAAAAATTCAAGCGTTCAGTAGTTTTTCTCAAATTAGTTATGAGAGCATTTACTCCCAACGGTAGTCGTTGAAGTTTTTTATTTTTAAAAAAATATTCGTTTAAAAATAAAATCTTTTTTTTAAAAAATTAAAGCTTTTTTTTAAAAAAATAAAGTTTTTATTTATTTATAAAAATTGTTCTTAAATTACATAATTTGGTTAAAAGAAGAGTATATTGCAAGAAAATTTGAAAAAAAAGATATAATTGAGAAAGTTAAATATATAATTTAGGCAATTCTCCTAATATACATTTCCAAGTCCAGGTTGACAAAAAATTTGGGGATCGACTTTAGAAACCTAAAATTTAATCCACCACCACGACCACTCCATGGGAGTTCGCATGCGGCGAGGATTAGTGTCAATAATTGCTAAGCGGCCAAGCCCTCGTGGTGGCGTCGAGAGTTTGACAGTGATAACTCGGTGTATTTTCACAAGATATCGTCAAGTTGTTGGAGAATCTGGCAAAAGCCCGAAGCTAACGTTTGAACAACAACAAGAGAGAAGTGGTGAGCCATAATGAGCTTCGTTTCCAAGTATCTTTCGCTCGACTACGATGTCGAGGAGCGAGAATCTCTCTTGTTAAGGGCTCGTTTGACCTTGATCCTAGTTTTCACATCGTAGCCACTCGCGATGTCAAGGTCTCTCTCTCTATAATTATATAATATGTATGCACATATGTGTTGTGTATTTATATGTTAATTTACATTTTATAAGAAAAGAAAATCTGCTTAACCAATTTTCTAGGGAATATTTCGATTTTCCATTTGGATTAGCTTTCAATTCTATTCATTTTGAATTTATTTGTAAATGGTGTCTAAAGATTTGATCTTTGGGAATTACGGGTTTGTTGATTTCTATGAAAGCAAGTTCTGCGATTTATGTTACGATTTTAAAAGTTTGAATGGATACTTTTATTCTAGCAAATTGAATTTGAAACCTAATCAGATTGTGAGGAGATTAAAAGTAG
Source organism: Panax quinquefolius (assembly GCA_020205615.1). NCBI lineage: Eukaryota > Viridiplantae > Streptophyta > Magnoliopsida > Apiales > Araliaceae > Panax > Panax quinquefolius. The sequence continues at coordinate 133,775,081 of CM035169.1, forward strand.
TTGAATCCCACAAAAGTGCAAATGGTCCTCGGTTATTATCTAGAATGAAATGGGTGGTACTTTTACAGGGGTTATAATGGCTTTGGTAATGTTGGGAATGTAAATCTTCACAATGTCTTTGCTTTAGGTGTGTGAGGACTCATTTGTATTTTTCACCGACATCTTTGTAGGAGTGTAATAATTTCTTACATAGGGGAAGCTTATAAAATTGATTTAGGTGCTTTATTGGGTTATTGTCCTTGCTATTCTTCTTTGGATATGTTACACGACTTCACACTTCTAGTCAAAGAATGCTTTATGGAGATTCTGCAGACATACAAGTGCTTTTGTAGAATCTTTTATCCTTTTACTTTTGGGGATAAACATTATCTTTGAGTGATGTATGAAAGTGTGTTATTAATTACATCCTTTTTATGCGATTTTTCCTTTAATGTTTGGAGTTTCTATGATTCATAACTTTGAATGATTTCAAAGTATATTGATCATGTGCATTTGCATTACCTCCAAGGACATGAATGTTGATTTAAATGGCATGATAACTAGTTTGTGATGTGACGCCCCCAAGATTAGGTATACATCACCCATCTTAGGTCGCCAGATACATGGTACAGAATTCAAATACAACTTACTAATACAACTGTCGTGTACAATACGACAAAACATAAACTATGAGTTTGAATACAAATATTATCTACTAGAGATTATACAAACTCAAAAGGAGTCCTCATTACAATTATTATCACATTATTTCACAGAATAGTGAGGACTACTAATGCTATTCTCTAGACCATTACTCCGTTCCCCGACTCGTCCCAGCTATATTCTTATTTCCTGAAGAGAACAGTGAAAGGAAGGGTGAGCTCAACTAGCTCAGTAAGAAATATTATGACTAAGATAATGCGTACTAAATTATCATTAGTCTCCAACAATGTTAAACCGATAAAATATAATAGACATCAAGTTTAAGCTGCAGTGAACAAGCAATCCATTAAAAGAGTCAGTAGAAAATAAAATCTACTATCTTTTATGATTAAAAGGTTTTTCATCACTATTATCGGCCGAGACTCGACAATAAATATTCCACATCATCGAATCACCCTGCACTCTACTACCAAGGATATTCTTTAGTATCACGACCATAATTATCCATACACTTACTGGCCAAGAATATTTGTGTATTCATTAATGATCATGATCATGCCAACAATCGTCCATCAATGCACTACGCCAATGAGAACTTTTACCACTTCATTTGTAACATTACGGTCATGATTACAATCGAATAATCCACAATCATAATCATACCAAGTCCATCTATGCACTTCAGACCCATGAGATGACTTTCAACAAAATATAAACATGAGGATGATGACAATGATATAAGAATTCAATAAAACAAGTTCAAGAATTATTTTATCCGGGAATTATTAACGTCCAAATTATCAACATGATCTTTGTTTTGTAGAGTAAAATTCAAGAATGATCGGAAGAATATTTCCATGAAAAGATCTTTGGATGAAGCGCAAATATCGAGGATATTCTACTAATTTCATGGAGTATAGAAGTCAAAACTTTAACCAACCGAGTATAATAAAGAATGGAATAACAAAAGAAATCACCATGCATGCGGTACTTGATAGATGAAAGTTATTCCAACAGAATAATAATAATGAGAACCATATCGAGGCAAAATTTGCAACCGGGATGTTCCAATGAGAATAATAAAAATTTTAACCGGTCCTCTGTAAAACACACAGACGCATGGATGTTCAATGAATAATAATAAAAAGAATGAACCGGTCCTGTAAAACACACGATGAGGATGTTCTAACAGATTAATAGAAGAATGTCACCAAGTATAGGGTAGACCGCGTATACAGGTTATTCCAACATAATAATAAGAAATGGCATAACAACAGTTCTCTTCATGAATAAGAAAGAATAACACTCCTTATGAGTACAACAAATAATATTCCCTACCTTAAGAAGAAGAGTACTGGATATATAAGTAGTGAAGTAACGAATACTTTTTTCTTTCTCTCTATAGTTTATCCCTCTGAGTTTTAGTGAATTAAATAAGAAAATAATGAATGAATGAGCTTATTTATAGAAAAATAGAATGCATAAGTAACTAACTCATGAATCAGTCGAGATTGATTTACTTTAATCGATGGTCCATAATTAAAGCAAAATCTTTTAAATAAAATATAATATATTCTATTTATAATCTAATAAAACGAATAACTTTATAAAAGATTTTACTATACAAACACTATGCGCATATAACATATATCTACTATGCATAATAGAATATAATATATTCTATTTATAGAATAACTTTATAAAAGTATTACATTTTATATAAAAATTTTTTACGTATTATTACATTAATAATACCAACAAAACCGAGTGACTTATCACTTAAGCATCAATAATTAATCTGTAGTACTACTCTTATGCTACCACGCGTACAGCGTATTATTATTAACACCGATTGTTTCAACAGTTAACGGTAAAACTTCCATTTATTATTTTCATAAAGTATTTTAAATACGTTTTCTCGATCCGACAATAATTCCGTTGTGGGGTCCACTAATGATTGTGCCGTTGAACGAATATTCCCTGTTAAAACGAATATTCCCCGACCAATCGAATATCATATAACAACTTGTGTACTTTGAAAAATTTATAAATATTACCCACAACTATTATATCAATTTCACTCCATAATATTCAAAAATAATATTTATAGAAAATTCATCATTATTCAAAAAGTTGGGGTTTTACAATATCCCCTTCTTATGAAATTTTGCCCTCGAAATTAGGGTACGTACCTGGTATGTTGAAGAGGTAAGGATACCTTGATTTCATTTCAGATTCTAACTCCCAAGTCATTTCCTCAACATCGTGGTTTCTCCACAAAATTTTGACTTGAGGTATAACCTTGGTGCGTAGAATATGTTCCTTCTTATCCAAGATTTGAACAGGAACCTCTTCATACGTCAAATCTTTCGCTATTTCGTCCAGTTCCAACTCAATAATGTGGTTCGGGTCTTCCACATATTTACGTAACATGGATATGTGAAAAGCGTTATGAACACGAGACATACTTGGCGGTAAAGCAAGTCTATAGGCCACGATTCCTACTTTCGATCAAGGATTAAAAATGGGCCGATGAATCGAGGATTGAGCTTTCCTCTCTTTTCAAATCTCGTAACTCCTTTCCATGGAGCAACACGTAACAACACATGATCTCTATATCGAATTCCACGTCCTTTCGATGAAGATCGGCATAACTCTTTATCGATCTTGTGAGGTTTTATATCGTTCTTGGGATCGTTTGAATCTTTTCCGTAGTCATACGTACCAACTCTGGTCCCAACAACGTTGCTTCACCCACCTCATCCCAATCTTTGGAGAAACGACACTTTCTTCCATACAACGCTTGAATGGAGCCATGCCAATACTTGCTTGATAAGCTGTTGTTGTGGGAAAACTCCACCAATGGTAAGAACTTGTCCCAACTTCCCTTGAAATCAAGGACACGAGTCTTAATAGATCTTGAAGAGTTTGAATAGTCCTCTCCGATCGTCCGTCCGTCTCCGAGGATGATATGCTGAAAGCTAAATCGTAAATCTGTACCCATAGCTTTTGCAAACTAACCCAAAATCGCGAAGTAAATCTTGGGTCTCGATCGGAAACTATGGATCTTTGGCATACCATGCAATCTTATAACCTCGTTTATGTACATCTGAGCAAGACGTTCAAGTGTATAAGTTTCTCGTGTCGGTAGAAGCCCGAAAGCGGACTTGGTCAATCTATCAACAATGACCCAAATCGCATCTATGCCTTGAGAAACTTTGGGAAGACCGATGAAAATCCATAGTAATGTGCTCCCACTTCCATTCTAGAATTTCAAGTGGTTCTGATGGACCTTTTGTACTTGATGCTCGGCCTTGACTCGTTGACACGTTAGACACCTTGAGATAAACAGTATTATCTCTCTTCATATTGCCCCACAAAATGTATGTTGAAGATCATGATACATTTGGTACTCCCACGATGGATTGCAAGCGGTGTGTTGTGCGCCTCCATCATGATTTTATACTTTAAATCGGTCGTTAGGAACACAAAGTGCAGAGTTGACTCGAAGTATTCCTTCTTCATCGATTCTTGCTTCCGGCATCGCACCTTCTTGCACTTTCTTTCTCATACGCATTAGCTCCAGATCTATAATTTGAGCATCTTTAATTTTATCAATTAAAGTCGGTTCTACCCGTATATTTGCCATCATCACGTGGGTCCCTGAAGTCTTTATCTCTATTTCCATCCCTTGCAAGTCATACAAAATGGGCCTTTGCGTTGACAATATTGCACTCGTACCCGCATATGATCTTCTACTCAATGCGTCAGCTACCACGTTCGCTTTTCCAGGATGGTATTGGATAGTATGATCATAATCTTTCAATAGTTCAAGCCAACGTCATTGTCGCATGTTGAGTTGGTTTTGAGTGAAGAAATATTTGAGGCTTTTATGATCCGTAAAGATCTCCACTTTCTCCCCATACAAGTAATGCCTCCAAATCTTTAGTGCGAAGACAATGATGCTGACTCTAGATCATGAGTAGGATAATTCCTCTCATATTCTTTGAGTTAATCGTGAGGCATAGGCTATGACTTTCCCATGTTGCGTGAGAACACATCCTAACCTTTTGCCCGAAGCATCATCAGAGATGACAAATCCCTCTCGAACCAAATGGTATTGTCGAGCAGTGCGGAGCATTAGTCAATCGAAAGGACATGACTAGAATTCATAATGCCGTCTGGGGAGTTACGAAAGCCGTCTTTGGAATGTCATCGGTTCTAATCTTCGATTGGTGATATCCTAACGATCAATCTTTGAAAAGAATTTGGCTCCTTGCAAGCTGGTCAAACAAGTCATCAATACGTGGCAATGGGTACCTATTTTTTATGGTGACATGATTCAACTCCAGATAATCAATACAAAGTCACATACTCCCATCTTTCTTCTTCACGAATAGAAACAGGGAGCACCCCGAAGGAGAAGTACTAGGACGAATAAAGCCAATGTCTAACAATTCCTGCGATTGAGTTTTTAACTCCACGAAGTTCAATAGAAGCCATCGATATGGGGATTTAGAAATGGGTTTTGTCTGGGGTTCAAGTCGATACAAAATTCAATTCACGCTCTCTGAGGTAGGCGAGGAAGTTCTTGAGGGAATACGTCGGAAATTCATTAACAATAGAAATATTATTCAAAATCGGCGTATTTTTGTTTAGATCTGCGACATGAGCTAAGAAAAGCTTGACATCCGTTTTTCAATAAGCGAATAGCTTTATGGCTTCGGATGAGCGATGATTGATTTTAATGGTTTGGTTGTTTGAATTAGCATAATAGGTCGATTAGGAATATGAAAGCTAACAACTTTACGAAAATAATTAATTTTGCATGATGAATAGTTAACCAATCAATATCTAGAATTTCATCAAATGCAAGTATTTTTAATGCAATAAGATCGACAGGTAATGTGTGGGTACCAACTTGAACCAAACAAGACTTATAAGCAAGTGGATGTAATGAAGGTTTCTCCCAGCGGAGTTTCCACAGATAAGTCAAAGTCTAATTTCTCCTGAGTCAAATTTAATCGTTGGTATGAAGTAGGAGAAATAAAAGAATGGGTAGAACCCGGTATCAAATAAAGTGTAGACTTATTTAGAGTTTATGATAAGCTTACAAGTGATGACCTCATTCGGGTTCCTTGCTTTCAGGAGGTCACAACAAACGCTCTCCCTTGCTTACACTGAGCTTTGACTTTTACGGGGCGACCTTTGGTGCCTCTATCCTAGGTGAATTTGTCTTGATTGAGCAATGAAAAATCAAGCTAAGTGACCTTCTTTTCCACAATTATAACATGCTTTGGACGACATCGCGCAATTTGGACTGATGTGTCCCTCCCCTCCGCATTTGAAGCATATGATTGGTGGTCTTTCTCCTTCCTTAACAACGGGTGCTTTGGTGTTGGCGTCTTTCCATCATTGTTGAATCTCCTCTTCTTGAAATGTCCATTCTTATTATTTTGGCCCTAATTACCACCGTGGTGGTTACCATTTACGGCTTTATTGATTCCCTCCATGCTTGTTATCACCGCGATGATTGCTCTCTCATTTGGTATTATCATTTTGTCGTTTTGCTCTCTTTTGGTTAAGTTGGCTCGTTATCGCTCCTGGCAATCGGAGCCCTATTTACAACATCTCGAATACAAACACGGTTTATGAGAAATAAGATGTTGGCGTATTTCGACTTCAAACCTCTTAAAAACATTAGCCATTCTCTCTTCATTATCCACTAAGTGGGGCGTAACCGGGGATAACTCATAAATTTTGCCTCGTATTGCGACCACGATTATATTGTTTTGCTTGATTTGATAAACTCCACCTCCTTCGTATAGCGAATACTTTCGGGAAAGTATTTGTCGTTGAAAACTCTTGGAACTTCTCCCAAGACATCTTGATCTGAGTAGGTTGAGTCGTTTCTGGAATTTCCACCAATGTCTGCCTCTCCGTAATATAAAAAAGCGTGCAAAGGAACCTTTACTCCTTGGAGCATCCCAAGACATCAAATATCTTGGTGATCTGCTTTATCCATGCTTTTTGCCATAAGTGGTTTTGGCTCTCCTTTAAACTTGGTGGTCCCAGCTCCTTGAAGCTGTTTAGCGGTGACCTTGAGGAGAGTTTCGATGTTTCCACCTACATTTTGGGCAGAGTCGTTCTGCTTTCTTTGTTGCATAGATTGCGTAAAGCCTCTGTCTGATCCATCGTTCATCATTTGGTTAGTGTTGTTGTTTGCATGAGGATTGTCGCCTTCACGATGCATTCTCCACGATTATTGATATGTGGAGACTCAGCGGTCTCTTGTGCTCCATTGCTATTCTCAACATTTTCGGATGTCATTTTACGATCTTGCCACAAAACAAAGGTTAATTGACATGTAACATAATATCTCCAACTCGACTAACCAATTTAAATACAAAATAAATTTAAGTAGGTCATACTAGCGAAGGAATTCCCGTCTCTCCCTCCTAGTTCTAGTCTCACATCTTGGCAGGGGATCATATCCTAAGCTTTGATACTGTTGTGATGCCCCAAGATTAGGTATACATCACCCATCTTGGGTGCGCCAGATATACGTAGTGCAATTTCAAATCTGACTTCTTAATACAACTGCCGTACAATCGACAAAACATAAGCGTGAGTTTAAATACAAATATTATCTACTAGAGATTATACAAACTCAAAAGGAGTCCTCATTACAATTATTATCACACTATTTCACGAATAGTGAGGACTACTAATGCTTATCCTCTGGACCGATCACTCAGTTTCACGACTTTCATCCCAAATTTATATTCTCATTTCTGAAGAGAAACGGTGAAAGGAAAAGGTGAGCTCAACTAGCCCGATGAAATATTATGACTAAGATAATGCGAGAATAAATTATCATTAGTCTCCAACAATGTTAAACCGATAAAATATAATAGACATCAAGTTTAAGCTGCGGTGAACAAGCAATCCATTAAAAGAGTCAAGTAGAAAATAAAATCTACTATCTTTTATGATTAAAAAGGTTTTTCATCATTTATATCGGCGAGACTCGACAATAAATATTCCACATCATCGAATCACCCACGCACTTCTGACCAAGGATATTCTTTAGTATCACAACCACAATTATCCATGCACTACGGGCCAAGAATATTTGTGTATTCATTAATGATCATGATCGTACCAACAAGCTGTCCCATCAATGCACTACGGACCAATGAGAACTTTTACCACTTCATTTGTAACATTACGGTCCATGATTACAAGAATAATCCTGGTCATAATCATACCAAAGTCCATCTATGCACCTTCTGAAGCCACGGATGACTTTCAACAAAATATAAACATGAGGATGATGACAATGATATAAGAATTGATAAAAACAAGTTCAAGAATTATTTTATCCGGGAATTATTAACGTCAAATTGTCAACATGATCTTTGTTTTGTAGAGTAAAATTCAAGAATGATCGGAAGAATATTTCCATGAAAAGATCTTTGGATGAAGCGCAAATATCAAGGATATTCTACTAATTTCATGGAGTATAGAAGTCAAAACTTTAACTTAACCGAGTATAATAAAGAATGGAATAACAAAAAGAAATCACCATGCATGCGGTGCTTAGCATGAGCGAGTTATTCCAATGTAATAATAATAACGAGAACGAATTCGAGGCAAAATTTGCCGCCGACAAGATGTTCCAACCGAGAATAATAAAGAGGCGGAACCCGGTCCTGTGTAAAACACACACGAGTGGATGTTCCAATGCAGAATAATAGAAGAATATCACCAAGTATAGGGTAGTAGAGCGTATACATATTATTCAATGAGAATAATAAGAAATGGAATAACAACAGTTCTCTCATGAATAAGAAAGAATAACACCCTTTACGAGTACAACAAATAATATTCCCTACCTTAAGAAGAAAAGTCTTGGATAATAAGTAGTGAAGTAGCAGAATACTTTCTTCTTTCTCTCTATAGTTTATCTCTACAGAGTTTCGGTTGAATTAAAAGAAAATAATGAATGAATGAGCTTATTTTTATTGAAAAAATGGAATGCATAATAACTAACTCATGAGCATCAGTAGAGATTGATTTACTTTAATTTGACGGTCCATATTTAAAGTAAATTTTTTAAATAAAATATAATATATTCTATTTATAATCTAATAAAACGAATAACTTTATAAAAGATTTTACTATGCAAACACTTTATGCATACTATATCTGACATTATGCATAATAGAATATAATATATTCTATTTATAGAATAACTTTATAAAAGTATTACATTTTATATAAAAAAGATTTTACGTATTATTACATTAATAATACCAACAAAACCGAGTGACTTATCACTTAAGCATCAATAATTTATCTTGAGTATTACTCTTATCATGCGACCACGCATTATTCTTTATGCACATACTTTTAACACCGGTGTTTCAGCAGATTAACGGTAAAACTTCCTACCGTTATTTTCATAAAATATTTTAAATGCGTTTTTTTCTCAATCAAATGATAATTTACGTTGTGGGGTCCACCAATGATTGTGCCGTTGTACAAATATTCCTGTTAAAACGAATATTCCCCACCAATCAAATATTATATAACAACTTGAGTATTTTGCAAAATTTATAAATATTACCCACAACTATTATATCAATTTCACTCCATAATATTCAAAATAATATTTATAGAAAATTCATCTTTATTCAAAAGTTGGGGTTTTACATGTGATGTGTTTTAGTATTTAGATCAACATACTCATCCTTCATTTATATGTCATGATGAGTTGGGTTCCTCGCCAAAATTTACCATCCTAACATTGACAAGGTTTGATATGCCTACTCCCAGATAATTAATCTTCTTAGGTTTTGAAAGCTCATGTTTCTTACTTCTTATAGAATGAGTGTGCGGATGCGACTTGGAAGGATATGCCTTGATATCCTCAGAAGGACAAATGGAGTCCTTTTATGATTTGTCTTTATACTATTAAGGTAAATGTAAGACCAAAATTTTTTTAAATAAAAGGAATTTCCTTTATTTATTATTTTGAAATAGTAAGGTTGAATTGATTAATGTGGATAGTTAAGGGTTAAATACTGCAAATATTTCAAAATAAGCAAGTGGTTATAAAATATTCATTATCGTCGGGAATATTAGTTTGGTCGTGGAATATTAAATCTTTGTCGGGAATATTAAATCTGACGACAATGCATGACCATGTGTGGGCCCCATAATGGAAAGCGATTGGATGAAGAAAAATGACAAATATAAGTTGTTTAAAAAAAAAAATATAGTAGTTGTTATTGCAATTATCTTGTTGGAATACCCGGTGGCTAAAAAACACTAATACGCGTTGTTGAAAGCGATTACTGCGGTATTGCACCAATTATTGATTCTTACGTGAAGGCACTACTCGATAATGGTTACGATAATTCTTGTTGATATTTTTTATTGAGTTAATAATTCTTTGCGTTGATATTTTATATTCTTTGTTGTTTGATAATTGTCATTACACGGTATCTTTCATTATCGAAGCAATAATTCATATTATCTGAATAATATTATTAGATAACATTATTGGCAATGTCTAGAAAGTTACATCTAAGGAGAGGTTTGGTCACTAATTTGCTGGCGATGAAGAAGAAATTCTTATTGGAAAGCCCCTCTTTCTGAGGCTGCACAGTTGTCAATATTGTGATTACGTAATATTATTTGTGAATAATTAATTATTGATTTATATGATGAGGAAAATATTGATTTTATGTGGATATAGATGGAGAAAATTTTTAAAATGACAATTGTTGAAAATTAATATTTTATCTTTTACGATAAAATAATTCGTTTAAATATATTATTTTAATAATATATTAACGGTGATATTTTTACAACGAATGTGGGATATATGAGTATCTGAGGAGGAAGAGTATTTTTGTTGCAATAAATGTTTAAAACATGTTAAACATGTCGGTGGACCCCATTTATTATTGAAATTTGATTATAACTTTGTAAAATACGCCCGTTTGTGGATTTCGGTCAATTTCTGATTGGAATTTGGAAAAACTTTCTTCTGCAAAGTTGTAGAGAATTGAATTTCCTATAAAAACTCATGAGATTCGAATTTTCTGATGAAAGGGCTATTTATTATGAATTATTGAAGTTAAAGTTCAAAATAATTGATTTTTGGAAGTTTAAAATATTTAAAATTAGAAAAACGTTTTTTCTTATTTTTTTTAGAAGGTGGCATGTGTTTGATGGCTGAAATCAGATTCTAGACATGTGTAGAAAATAATATAATTATATTATTAATTTATTAAATTTTACTGCTTTGGTGTTCTAAGCAATTTCCTATAAATAGGGTCTTGGGTTAGAATTGAAAATCACACGAGAAGCGAAGTTTTCTCTCTATATTATCGGCGTATTCTTGTGAGTATTTTGAGTATACTTTGAGTATTGCTAGGCGGTTCTGAAGTTCCTTGACACTATATACCCTATTCTAGTAAGAAATCTTGATCTTTCGAGGTAAGGGATATTATTTTTTTCGTAATGATATTATTTCTTCAATATCATTATCTTTGAAATGTTGATCTGAAGTTTTTATCAAATTTGGAACTTTTTCATGTCGGGTTACTATTCATGGGTTACTATTCATGAGTTACTTATTCACGATTACTATTAATGAGTTCTTATTCACGATTCTTATTCAAAGTACTATTAAGCTGAAGCGTGAAGATGTTTTTTGTGGAATTTCTATCTTTTGGTGTCGGAGTTACTATTCACGTATACGGCACTATTCACGTATACCTGACACTATCCACGAATCGGTACTATTCAATAGAAAAATAAAATTTCTTCTTTTTGTCCAAAATATCTATTACGGATACTAACTACGATTGTATCCATGTTTTGATCATTCTTGAATTTTACACCACTATGATTATTTTTGAGGTATTTTTGAGGCGTGGATAAAACCAAGTACTGAATCCTTAATCCTTAATCCTTGTCATTTTGTTTCCTTTGGATTCGTTTCTTAAAAAAAAAAAATTTTTCATTATCCTCGATCTTAAATGATGATATTATGGAATATCTTTGGCACAGTAGTGCAAAGATGAATGATTTCTTAAGAATATCTTTGGCTGTAGTGCGTGCAAGATGAATGATTTCTGAAGAATATCTTTGGCCGTGGTCAAAGATGAGCAGTGTTTAAATGAACATGACCAAATGATGAATATCTTTGGCTCATAGTGCGAAGATGAATATTTGATTCAGATGTATATTGATTGATGTTACGAGGATAAAAGATGAGCGATGAACTTTTAAATTCATACATAGAAGATAGTAGTTTGCATTCTCTACTTAACTCTTCTAATGAATTATTATTTCCGCTGCGAATATTGATTTAAAATTTGTTGTCTATTGTATTCTATTATATTTTTCCTGTTGAAGACTAACGATAATTTGTTGTATATTATCTTAGTCATAATATTCTTTACTGAGCTAGTTGAGCTCACCCTTTTCCTTGTTGTTCCATTTTTCTTCTCAGGAGGCGAGAATGTAGCGAGTACTAGTCGGAGAATTATGGAATGAAGGTTCTAGAGAGAATTGTTTAGTAGTCCTCACCATTTTGTAAAATAATGAATCAATAATTATGATGAGGATTTATTTGAGTATAGATATTGTCTAGAAGATAATATTTGTATTCAAACTCACGATTTCTTGTTGTAATAATAAAGTTGTAGTTGTTTACGTACCATATATTGACAACTCGAGAATAGGTGATGTATACCTATTTTGGGGGCGTCACATTAATATCGAGCTTAGGATATGATCTCTGGCGGAGATCGGGAATAGAACTAGGAGGGAGGCAGGTAAATCCTTCGCTAGTGTGTCTACCTAAGCTTATTTGTTAGTTGGTCGATATATAGGGATATTATGTGATATATTGATTTCCTTAATTAACCCTTGTTTTATGATAGTATTTGAGAATGTCGTGAGAATATTAACAATGGAAATGAGGCCAGTGGAGATGCTGTACTCACCAACGAGGAGAGCGTGCAACAGTTTGGCAATGTTCCTCCCCCTTGTGAACAACACCATTGAAGAGATGATGAGCGAGGGGATGTTTAGAAGTTTTTTTCGGTTCATGCAAAATCGATTTAGGAAACTTCGTGTTCAAAATACGAGGAGGAAATGATAACAATTCACGGGTTGTCACAAAACAAGGTTCGAGAGTTGGGACCACCGAGTGCAGGGAAGCGGATCCGATTAAAGGCGCGAGACGTGGGTCAAACAAATTACCAAGATATTCGATGTCTTGGGATGCACGGAGAAACGAAAGTTCCATTCGCCGCCTTTATGTTCCGTGGCGGCGATTCTTGGTGGCAATCATGAAGCGTACCCATCCATTTTGCACTTTCGGCATGTCGTGGGAGAGCGTTTGAAGCGATTCAATGACAAGTACTTCCACGAAAGTATTAAATCGTATGAAGGAAGTGGAGTTTATTAGACTAGAGCGAGAATAACATGGCGGTGTCCCGATGCGAGGCGAAGTTCATGGAGTTATCGAGTTTGCACCTCATTTGGTGGAGAATGAGGAACGTGTGACGCGGATGTTTCTAAGAGGTTTGAAACCTTACATACGTCGATATCTCATTTCTCATAAATTTTCTCTATTCGAGATGTTGTCAACGGGGCTCGATTGTTAGAAGCGAGATAACGAGTATGTTCAACCGAGGACCATAACCGAGGATCATCACCAGAAGATAGCGATCATCGAATAACGATAACCAACGAGAAAGAAAGAATACAGAACAAAGGCCAAAAAGGTAACCACTACGGTGGTAATCGTGGCCATGAAAATAGAAGAAGCGAGTCGGGAGGAGATTTTAAAAGAGGAGATTCAACAACGACCATGTGAAGGCGTCGATCTGCGATGAGCAACTAGTTTTAAGGGAGGAGAACGACCACCGGTCGTATCTACAAATCACGGAAAAGAGGACATATCGGTCTAAATGCGCCTAGCATTCAAGGTATGCTATAATTGTGGAAAGGAAGGACATATCGCTCGAGATTATACGATGGCGAAACCTAGTTCAATGAGGACGGTGACTCAAAAGATTGTCCCAGAAAAGTCAAAAGTCAGCGATTCCGGGAAGAGCGTTTGTTGTGATTTGTCATAATCGAGAACCCAAGCGAGGTGATCACGGGTAAGCTATTTATAAATTCTTGCGAAGTTTATACCTTACTTGATCTGGGTGCTACCCATTCATTTATCTCTCCCTGCATGTGCTCAACGTTTAAACTTGACTCAGGAGAAATTAGACTTTGACCTATCTCATGGAAACTCCGTTAGGAGAAACTTTCATCACATCCAACTGTTTATAAATCTTGTTTGATTCAAGTTGGCACCATTACCTTACCCATTGACCTTATCTCTTTAAAGATACTTGCTTTTGATGTGATTTTAGGGATTGATTGGTTAACTACTCATCATGCCAAAATTGATTGTTTTTAAATAAGGTTGTTAGTTTTCATATTCTAACCAACTTTTTGTGCGAATTCAAGCAACTAAACCATTAAAATCAATCAACGTGTCATATCTAATCATAAAGCTATTCGTTTATTGAAAAGCGGATGTCAAGCTTTCTTAGCCCATGTTATGGATTTGAATAAAGACACGTCAAATTTGAATAATATTCTGTTGTTATTGACTTTCTGACGTATTTCCGAAGAACTTCCGGTCTACCCCGAGCGTGAAGTTGAATTCTTTATTGATCTTGAACTGATACAAAGCCCATTTCTAAAAACCCCATATCGAATGGCTCTATTGAACTTGAGGAGTTAAAGGTCCAACTACGAGAATTGTTGGACATCGGTTTCATTAAATCTAGTACATCTCCTTGGGGTGCTCTGTTTTATTTGTAAAGAAGAAAGAGCGGGGAGTATCGACTTTATATTGACTATCGGAATTGAACCATGTCACCATCAAGAATAGGTATCCTCTACCTCGTATTGATGACTTGTTTGACCGATTCTGAGGGGCACAATTCTTTTCAAAAATCGATCTTCGTTACGGATATCATCAATGAAGATTAGGCGAGGATATTCAAAGCGCCTTGAGAACTCGGTATGGGCATTATGAATTCTTAGTCATGTCTTTCGGACTAACTAATGCTCCTGCTGACTTTCATGGATATGATGAACCGAGTATTCAAGGAATATTTGGATCAATTCGTTGTTGTCTTTATTGATGACATCCTCATATATTCAAAAGCCGTGAAGATCATGAGCACCATTTGAAGTCGGTACTCCAAAGGCTTCGTGAAAACCAACTATATGCCAAATTGAAGAAATGCGAGTTACGGCGAGGAAGTAGCATTCCTTGGGCACGTGGTGTCGAAACATGGAGTATCTGTTGATCCGTGAAGATTGAAGCAATACAAAGTTAGGAACAACCGAGTCGGTGGTCAAGTCACGTAGCTTTTGGGCTTAGTTGGTTATTATCGGAGATTCGTGGAAGGGTTTTCTCGAATCGCTACTCCATTAACTCATTAACTCGGAAGGATACAAAATTCGTTTGGAGCGAAGAATGTGAGAAAAGTTTCCAAGAGCTTAAGAGGAGACTTATTTATTTTGTTCTAACAATACCATCTGGTTCGGATGGATTTGTTATCTCTGATGATGCTTGAGCAAAAGGTTTAGGATGTGTTCTCATGCAACGTGGAAAGTCATAGCCTATGCCTCGCGACAACTTAAAAGAGTATGAGAGGAATTATCCTACTCATGATCTAGAGTTAGCGGCCGATCGTTCAGCGCTAAAGATATGGAGGCACTATCTATATGGGGAGAAAATGGAGATATATTCAGACCATAAAAAGCCTTAAATATTTCTTCACTCAAAAAGAACTCAACATGCGGCAATGACGTTGGCTCGAGCTATTGAAAGACTACGACCACACTATTCAATACCATCACGGTAGTTTAAGCGAGCGTGGTAGGCGGCGCGTTGAGTAGAAGATCATATCTTGAGGAGCAGAGTGCGATGATGTCAAGTATACGCATAGAGCCAACTTTAATAGAAAAAGTTAAAGGTTGCTCAAGCCACCACCCGCCGGAGTAAATCATTATGAAGAAGAAAGTACAAGAAGGAGCTATTCCGGGCGAGAATTGATGAAGAAGGAATACTTGAGTCCACTCTAGACTTTGTGTTCCTAACGACTCGATTTGAAGTACAAGATTATGATGGAGGCACACATATACACAATTTGCAATCCATCCTGGAAGTACTAAAAATGTATCGTGATCTTGACATACATTTTGGTGGAACAATATGAAGAGAGAGATTGCAAAGTTTATCTCGATGTGTTTAACTTGCCAACGTGTAAAAAGCGGAGCATCTTGTACCTAAGGGTCCGCCAGCATCCACTTGAGATTCCTGGAATGGAAGTGGGAACACATTACTATGGATTTCGTTCACGGGTCTTCCTATGGTTTCTCAAGGCATCAATGCTATTTGGGTTATTGTTGATAGATTAACCAAGTCCGCTCATTTCTTGCCGACATCGGAGACTTATTCCCTTGAGCGTCTTGCTAGTATGTACGTGAATGAAATTGTGAGGTTGCATGGCATGCCCAGTATCCATAGTTTCGGATCGTGACCCAAGATTCACTTCAAGATTTTGGGTTAGCTTGCAAAAAGCTATGGGCGCGGATTTGCGATTTAGTTCGACATACCATCCCCAAACGGACGGACAATCGAGAGGACTATTCAAACTCTTGAAGATCTATTAAGACTACTGTGTCCTGACTTCAAGGGTAGTTGGGATAAGTATTTACCATTGGTGGAATTCTCCTACAACAACAGATTATCGAGCAAGTATAGGTGTGGCTCCATTTGAAGCATTATATGGACGAAAATGTCGTTTCTCCAATATGTTGGGATGAGGTGGGTGAAGCAACATTGTTGGGACCCGAGAGTTAAATGCGTATGACTCACGAAAAGATCCAAATGATTCGACAACGTATACAAAGCGGCACAAGATCGACAAAAGAGTTATGCGGATCTTCATCGAAAGGGCGTGGAATTTAATGTGGGGATCATGTATTGTTGCGAGTTGCTCCATGGAAGGGAGTTACAAGATTTGGGAAGAGAGGAAAGCTCAATCCACGATTTATTGGTCCATTTCAAATTCTTGACCGAGTAGGAAATGTAGCCTATAGACTTGCGTTACTCCAAAGTATGTCTCGTGTTTCATAATGTGTTTCACATATCCATACTTCGTAAATATGTGAAAGACCCGAACCACGTTATTGAGTTAGAACCGGACGAGATAGCGAAGACTTAACGTATGAGGAGGTACTGTCAAGATTTTGGATAGGAAGGAGCATGTCCTGCAAGAAAGGTCATACCACAAGTTAAAGTTTTGTGGAGGAATCATGCTATAGAGGAAATGACACAGGAATTGGAAATCGGAAATGAAAGCGAGGTATCCTCACCTTTTGAAACACAGTATCGTGACGTCAATTTCGAGGGCCGAAATTTCATAAGGAGGGAGGTTGTAAGACCGAAATTTTTAAATAAAAAAGGAATTTCCTTTATTTATTATTTTGAAATAGTAAGGGTTGAATTGATTAATGTGGATAGTTAAGGGTTAAATCGCAAAAATATTTCAAAATAAGCAAGTGGTTATAAAATATTCATTATCGTCGGGAATATTAGTTTGGTGGTGGAATATTAAATCTTTGTCGGGAATATTAAATGCGACGCGTAGCCATGTGTGGGCCCCATAATGGAAAGCGATTGGATGAAGAAAAGCGACAAATATAAGTTGTTTAAAAAAAAATAACAGGCGTAGTTGTTATTGCTAATCTTTTGGAATACCCGGTGGTTAAAACACACTAATACGCGTTGTTGAGTAGTTGCTTGCACGGTATTGCACCAATTATTGATTCTTACGTGAAGGCACTTTACTCGATAATGGTTACGATAATTACTTTATTCGATATTTTATTGAGTTAATAATTAACTGCGTTGATATTTTATATTCTTTGTTGTTTGATAATTGTCATTACACAATATCTTTCATTATCGAAGAAATAATTCATATTATCTGAATAATATTATTAGATAACATTATTGGCAATGTCTAGAAAGTTACATCTAAGGAGAGGTTTGGTCACCTAATTGCGGCGCCAAGATGAAGAAATTCTTATTGGAAGCCCCTCTTTCTGAGGAAGCGCACGGTTGTCAATATTGTGATTACGTAATATTATTTGTGAATAATTAATTATTGATTTATATGATGAGAAAATATTGATTTTATGTGGATATAGATGGAGAAAATTTTAAAATGACAATTGTTGAAAATTAATATTTTATCTTTTTACGATAAAATAATTCGTTTAAATATATTATTTTAATAATATATTAACGGTGATATTTTACAACGAATGTGGGATATATGAGTATACGAGGAGGAAGAGTATTTTTTGTTGCAATAAATGTTTAAAACATGTTAAACATATCGGTGGACCCCATTTATTGAATCGAAATTTGATTATAGCATGTAAAATCGCCCGTTTGTGGATTTCGGTCAATTTCTGATTGGAATTTGGAAAAACTTTCTTCTGCAAAGTTGTAGAAATTGAATTTCCTATAAAAACTCATGAGATTCGAATTTTCTGATGAAAGGGCTATTTATTATGAATTATTGAAGTTCAAGCTCAAAATAATTGATTTTTGGAAGTTTAAAATATTTAAAATTAGAAAAACGTTTTTTCTTATTTTTTCTAGAAGGTGGCATGTGTTTGATGGCTGAAATCAGATTCTAGACATGTGTAGAAAATAATATAATTATATTATTAATTTATTAAATTTTACTGCTTTGGTGTTCTAAGCAATTTCTATAAATAGGGTGCTTAGGTTAGAATTGAAAATCACACACCGGCTGAAGTTTCTCTCTATATTATATCGGCGTATTCTTGTGAGTATTTTGAGTATACTTTGAGTATTGCTAGGCGGTCTGAGTTCCTTGACCTTATACAGGTATTTCTAGCTGAAAGAAATGATCTTTCGAGGTAAGGGATATTATTTTTTCGTAATGATATTATTTCTTCAATATCATTATCTTTGAAATGTTGATCTGAAGTTTTATCAAATTTGGAACTTTTTCATGTCGGGTTACTTATTCATGGGTTACTATTCATGAGTTACTATTCACGATTTACTATTCATGAGTTACTTATTCACGAGTTACTATTCACGAGTACTATTCATGAAGCGTGAAGATGTTTTTTGTGGAATTTCTATCTTTTGGTGTGAGTTACTATTCACGATACTAAGACTATTCACGATATCTGACAGACTATCCACGAATACTAAGACTATTCACCCGAAAAATAAAATTTCTTCTTTTTGTCAAAATATCTATTCGGATACTAACTCGATTGTATCCATGTTTTGATCATTCTTGAATTTTACACCACTATGATTATTTTTGAGGTATTTTTGGGCGTGGATAAAACCAAGTACTAATCCTTAATCCTTAATCCTTGTCATTTTGTTTCACTTGGATTCGTTTCTTAAAAAAAAAATTTTTCATTATCCTCGGTCTTAAATGATGATATTATGGAATATCTTTGGCACAGTAGTGCAAAGATGAATGATTTCTTAAGAATATCTTTGGCTGTGTAGTGCAGAGATGAATGATTTCTGAAGAATATCTTTGGCTTGCAGTAGTGCAAAGATGAACAGTGTTTAAATGAACATGACCAATGATGAATATCTTTGGCTGTAGTGCAAAGATGAATATTTGATTCGGATGTATATTGATTGATGTTACAGGGATAAAAGATAGAGCGATGAACTTTTAAATTCATACATGAAGATAGTAGTTTGCATTCTCTACTTAACTCTTCTAATGAATTATTATTTCATTGCGAATATTGATTTAAAATTTGTTGTCTATTGTATTCTATTATATTTTTCCTGTTGAAGACTAACGATAATTTGTTGTATATTATCTTAGTCATAATATTCTTTCTTGAGCTAGTTGAGCTCACCCTTTTCCTTGTTGTTCCATTTTTCTTCTCGGGAGGCGAGAATGTAGCGAGTACTAGTCGGGGTATGGAATGAAGGTTCTAGAGAGAATTGTTTAGTAGTCCTCACCATTTTTGTAAAATAATGAATCAATAATTATGATGAGGATTTATTTGAGTATAGATATTGTCTAGAAGATAATATTTGTATTCAAACTCACGATTTCTTGTTGTAATAATAAAGTTGTAGTTGTTTATACCATGTATTTCAACTCGTAATAGGTGATGTATACCTATTTTGGGGCGTCCAAAGTAAAATGGTGGTTACTTAGTGATTTTATAATGAACAATTTCCTCTCCATAGAAGATTTATATAACGTCAAATGCCTTGTGAAATGTTTGGCAAGTGTAGTACATATTCTCTTCAACCAAGTAAGAAAAACCGGTGATTAAATATAAGGCTTTTTTTTGAAGTAAAAGAGATTTTCATTTCTAATATTTTGGTGATGTCATTGTTGTATGTATGTTATAATATAAATGTATAACACTTGAGTTACTTTAGTATTCAAGCCCTATTGAGTGCTCCTAACCCGCATTTACGACCCCCTCTCTGAAAAAACATTGCAAAGCATTGGAAAACAAATGAGGTCAAGTCAATGAAACAGTCTTCGTTAGTTGTGGTTGTGGTTCATATTTTCTTTGAATATGGTGACATCACGAATTACGATAATAAGTTACTATGTTATATTAAGGGGGTTATGTTTTCTTTGAACCATTCAAATGAAGGAATGGACCCGTTTATATGCCATTGGTGCATAACAAAGTTGTGGAAGCTGGAATCTCTCGCCAAAATAACAATATATGCAGTGTATTCTCAAAGCATACTCACCGATCATTGTATCCCGACTTCCAAACTTTGATGTTGAAATTGTATAATGAGATAAGATAGAATGGCTTACTTTAATTTGTCTATTAATATGGTGGCATTTATGTTCTATGTCGTTACATGACCACTTCTCCGCTCAACAAATGCAGTTAATAATTTCTTGGGATTTTTGCAAGCATCCTCTCTTCTTGGTGGTTTCTTAGTAAATACGATATCTTGGTCGGTATTGGACTATTGCAATTTTACCACTATTTATCTTGCGGTGAGTACATAGTAGACTAATCATTTCATTGTGAATTAATTACTTACTAATACACGTGGGCTGTTTGTTATCAGTAGTGCGTAAATTTTTATAGTAGTAGACAATCCACAAGTATTTAATTAATTAACTCTTCTCAAGGGTTTGACAGAGTAACCTTATGTTCTCTACGATGAACATTTTAGTGCCAAACCAAGATCATTGTGATCGCCATACCGCTTTTAGAAATTGTGAACCTACAAAACCATGGCAAATGTTTTACCTCTATACATTCCTCTACATTACGGGTTTTGAGCCATGAGGTATAAGGCCTCATGTATCTTCTTTTTTAATGACGATCGGTTTGATAAGAGAAGCAAAGATTACAAGTCCCATCTCGATGTGTTTTTAACTTTTCTACCTTTACATCACTGTTGGTGCTATTGTGGCCTTTTTGCCCTTGTCTACATTCAAATGAAACACATCGCCTTTGGTTCCTCGCCATAGCCATAGGCATCTCAAACATGGTCTTCTTTCTTGGTACTCCTTTATACCGACCACAGGGTTGCACTGGGAAGCCCTCTCACCCGTGTTGCACAAGTCCCAGTTCTTTGCCTTTTCTAAGAGAAATGTCTCCTTTGATACCAAAGTGAATTAATAGGCCTATACGAGCTTATGGGGAAAAGGTCTGCAGTAAAGGGCAAGGCAAGATACCTCACTCACGATGATTTCGAGTAAGGCTCTTTTTTATGTCTTGTTATTTTATCAATCACAAAAATCTTATCAAATATAACTCTCAATATTTTTTCCATAGCTTTTCAAATTATACTTGGTAATTGCTCATCTGCTTCATTATTTTGGAGAACTCATTATTTATTGATGCACGTGTCGTAGTGTGTGCACTGCCTTGAAACATTGTGAGAGTTCTAGTAAGTTGTTAGTAAATAGTTGTAGTTTAGTGATGGTGTGCTTATAAGCTTTTTTCGAAAGTTTAGTGTTGCCCAACTCGTAGAAATGCGAACGAATTTAACCAAGGTTTTTATCTGCGTAAGTTGTAGTTATTGTATTTGCGATTATCTTTGAGTTCAATGTGTCGCCAGTGAAAATGGTTATCGATTATATGTTTGAGAATTCTGAATATTTTTTTATAGTTGATTTGCATTGTTTGTCAACATTTTTTTCTTCTATAGTTATTATCTGTGTTTACTTTTTGTGAAAATGAAACCACTTAAAGATTAATTGAACTACAACTTTTTTTTAATCTACAACATTTTAAAAATGTTGTGTAAATATGCATGAAGACTGCTTCTACGACCTGCCTTACAATACTAGGTATCAAATTTTCGTGCTACGTTTACGGAAAACAAGGGACGAAATTATGAAGTGTACTCTCTCTATATATATGTAGATATATACTTTGATTGAAGAACTGTGATAGTTTTAGATGGTTAATTGCAAAGATAATGAATGATTATGTAGTGGATGATTTTATTAAGTTAATAATATTTTAGTTTTTTGTATTTTTGTCATTATTTGCTATGGGTACATTGAGCTAGCCAGGTACACAAAAAGAATGTCAAATTTTGATTTGGCAATAATAAAATTCGTTACCAAAGCATTGAACAAGTTTTAATATAGCAACAATTTTTTATACATTTAGTAACAAATGTTCGTTGCTAATGGCATTAAAAATATAATATTTGGTAACGAAAAAATTAACCTAATAACAACGAAGAGGATATTGTTGCTAATACTAACATAAAAGGCAACATTTTTATCGCTGTAAATTATATCAACTTTACGTTGCACATATAAAGAAACGACAACATATAATGTCGATTTGCTAATCGACGACTTTCACCGCTATTGAAAAATATCCAAAGAACAAACATTTTCATTGTTGATTCAAAGATAATGTCGTTGCCAAATAATATAATCAAAGAACGAAAATTGTTGCTAAAAAGTTTATAATCCGCAAACGAAAGCAAGTTTAGGCAAAGAATTTTCATTATTTACTGCAACGAAAAATGTCGTTGCAAAATGGTGTCAATTGCAAAGAAAATGCATGGTGGTTGCAAAAAAAAAAGTTCATTTCGTTGCCAATTAGCATGCTTTTGCAACGATATGGGGTTTTTAGCAACGAAATTTTTATTATTCTGCAACAATACATTTTATTGCTAAAGGATCGATGTCACTGTACGAAAGCCAAATTTCTTTGCAAAATGTATTACTTTTGGCAACGAAAAAAAATACGCTTCATTATGGAACAATTAGCAACACTCATTCTTGTATAACGAAAAGACGAATAACAAGAAAGTCGTTGCCAAAACCCTTTAGCAATGAAATTTGGCACCTTTAGCAACGAAAATCGGTTGTTGCTGAAGCCCCGTTTTTTTGTAGTTTTTGACCGTCCACTGTGCTCGATTTAAGGATGTTTTGGAGGGTCTAAATACATGGATCTAAATCCCATATTACAAACTACCATATGGTTACAACAACAACACCAAAAACTAAAACTACTGACAGATCAAGAGGCTTAAAAAGGTTGTTAGACGCTGAATTCAATTTCTAGGCTTGCCCAGATTTTGTCTGGTCAACGTCGGTCAACGGTGTTTGACCTTAAATAACTTTAATTTCAGACATCAAATAGCTATTCTACCACTTGCAGATTAAAGCCCATATACCAGGCTACAAATTAAAACTTGAAAACAACAAAATTCATATACGAGCAAGGATTGGTGGCCACTAACATTTGGTTGTCAGACCACTTTTCAAGCTCAAGAACAGATTTTTAAAACTTGCATTTTTACTCACTTTGATGCTATGGATCCATCATGGATCAACATATAACAACTAAAAACATATTATAACATAAGATTAAACACTAAAACACAAAAATTTTCTAAGCAACAAAGATCAAAATTTAAAATTTGATTTATACCTTTAGCTTTCAATTCTTGATCTAAACTCTCCAATATGTTATTGATTGATCAAGGGGCTGAAATTAGGACTGATCTAACTTAGAATTTCGGAGCTTTGGTGAGAGAGAGTTGGTGAGAGCAAAGTTGCAAAATAGCTAGCTTTTATGAACTTTCTCTCTCTAATTCTCTTATATACTCTCTAGATGCAATGTATGATATGCTAGCTATCCATTAGAGGTTGATTTGTTGGTAAGTTAAGTCACCTTGGTCAAAATAGTTGGTGAACAACAAAATATTTAGCCAATTTTACAAGTTAGCTCATTTAAAATGTAAAAAGGGTATTTTAGTAACTTGCAAAATGAATTTAATGGCAATCTTGACAAATGTACAAATCCTTAGGGTTTAGGGTTAGGATTTAGAGTTTGAACCCTTTAGAGTTTAGGGTTTAAACCCTTTAGGTTAGCAATTTAATTTCCAAGATATTTGACTTTCAGTTTTCAAAATAGAAATTTAATAATCCTAAATTATAATTAGGATTCGATAATTATATTAATATTTCCTAATCATAAAATTCAATCTTGCTAATTAGGATTAATATTCCTAATTAAAATTGCTTAAATTAGCAATTAGGGTCAAAATGGTCATTAGGGTTTATAACCCACGAATTAGGGTTTTAATTAGCAAAATAAATTTTCTAAATTACAATTAGGGTTTGTAAAATAGAAAATTAAAATAACTAAAATATAATTAGGGTTTTCTAATCATATTAAAGTTTAATAACACATTAGGCTTGCCAATTAGGATTAGAGTGGGTTTAGGATTCAAGAATATAAAATTAGGGTTTCCCGGCATACGATTAGGGTTTCTAACGGTACGTTAGGGTTTCTAATCCTGAGATTAGGGTTTCTAATCTCTTATTCGGGTTTATAAATTTTAAACCTTATTCGATCAATCATTGATCAAGAAATCTCTTCGGTACAAACACATACTCAATAATATAATTATTTTAATTATAATTTCTAACGAATCCCTATCCAGAAATTAGGGTTAGGGTTTCTAATCTTGTTAAGCACAACTCTACTCTAAATTTATTAGTCAATACACAAATTGACCTTCTCGATACACGTATCACAGATACTTGTCACAAAAATAATAATTAATATTAATTAAAAAAAAAGTATTCGTAAATTTTGAATATTCGAAATCTCAGGTTATCACATCACGTGTGTTAAATCATCGCATATATGTGCTGAAAATAGCTTCCATAATGCAAATGGATGCAATGGAAAGCATTCTGTTAGAATTATAGCAAATAGTCTCTTTAATTGGTATCTTGTTCTCATAATTGCAACCTCTTGAAGACATTGTATCCTTTCTTCATCATCTTCAAGAAGTCCTCTTGCAATACATGATGACTTAAATGTATCATGCATAACATTATTTACCGTGTGTAGCCAGTTAAATGAAGTAGGTCATTTGACAACAGTTAAAAGCAAACGCAAATAAAACCGCTCACCTGAATTAAGGCTAACAAAGTACATTCTACCAATCTCTCATTTCACCTGATTCAATTCCATCTCCGGTAATATTATTACTGCAATCTCATCGGTTGTTGGAAGATTATATCGACGTTGGTCTATTACAAACTGTAGTGAAAATAGGCCAGTAAATTCACCCCTGTCAATTCCAATTCACTTAAAATTGTGTGAGCCTGCTAAAATTTCATAGCACTATAAGAAAAAGGCTCTTATGCGACCACCTATAAATGACCGTGTTCGGTCACCAATAAACATTAGCGACCGAAAACGGTCGCTAATATAGGTCGCACGTAATATGGTCATTGCGCGGACGTTAGCGACCATCTTTAGCACCGCCTCGTTAGTGACCGTCTAATAACGACCGATGGTGTCGCTGAGCTGAGTCACAGTGAGTCAGGTGTTAGAGGTGACGTGACCCAAGTGGTAGCGACCAACAATAGCGTCTGAAGCGGTCGCTGCCACCCTCGAGTCGTATGCGATCACTAAAAAGTATTAACTACTGCATGCGGTGGCAGATGTGACACCCCCAAATCTGGGTATTCCAATTCCACAGATCTGGTGTTCATTGTCCATTAAAATCACATCTATCTACCCAAAATAAAGGATAGTAAAAAATTCATAAATAATCAAAGGGGTTACATCATCAAACGAAATCCTAGGTTATATAACCTTAATTATTACATCATCAGCGGAATAATAAAACAAAACATAATCAAGTCTATTACACAAGCTTCATAAATAAACAGTAGACTAAACATCATCTATTCAAGCATCTTGCCCTTACCCTTGCTTGTAGAAAGCTCTTCAGACTTCTTGACCTCATATGCATTGTTTTGTACAAGAGTGAACAAACAATTACCCACAAGAAGAACAATTTCTAATAATAGTTTATGAATGACAATTGATTGAGCTTTAGTTAGTAATATAATCTTATCGAAAACAATAAGCTTTACTTCAAGAGCTATGAGTTCAAAGGAATAATGAACTTTTAAATTAAACAACAGATATCAATATCAAAGGAATACACTGTGTGACAACCCTAAAATAGGTCCAAACCACCCAACCCATTCTGAGTCGCCAAATACATGGTACAGAAAATAACTACAACTTTATTATTACAATTGTCGTGCAAAATACAACAACACATATGTTGTTAGTTTTTGATACAAATATATATCAATTGTGACTCTCATCCCAACATTGGATAGCATGTATCAATAACACCTTACATAAAGGTACAGTCAATAACTGTTTTAGAAATTAAAATCTTTGAAAAATGCTCAAGGAAACCTTCGTACATGGGAGACCATGCATTTAAGTTATAATAGATATCATAAGACTGGAGAATTATCCTTGGTTGACCCAATAGACCCCAAAGAAAAACGAGAAGATTGATATCATATTCTTTCCAATGGTGAGTTTTCTCTTGACATATAATTACCTCCATTGTCTCTAATTGAGAATTATATTTCTTCCAAACTCCAAGATTATATAGGTAGTGCTCATAGATATACTTAGCAAGTGGATGTGCACAATCCTGTCTTATGATAACACGAAGTCGCATGTCATTGGACATCTTGTATGATAGTGGCAAAACACCCTTCCAACGTTGGGTTCGCCTCACCTTATTTGATTCACCAAATATAACTACTAAATGATGTATAAAATGCAACACACTATTCTAAAGTTCTCAATAAAATTATTTTTATACTGTTTAGGGAGAACCTACATAACTAGAGACCACCGTTCTATTCCCCTGTTACCCCCACTCGACCCAGCTACAGTCTTATTACCTGAAAGGAATTGTGATGCAAAAGGGTGAGTACAACTAGCCCAGTAAAAAATATCATGACCAAAGATAATTAAATTATCAATAACCTTCGTCAGTAATGAATCAGAGATTTAGAACATATGGTAGATGATAAAAATTTTCAACCATAGTTGCAGCGGAACGAACAATCCATTAGAAGAGTCAAATAGACCATAAAGCCTATTATCTTCTTCATGTTAAAAGTCCACCAACAATGTTTTATCCCTGTAACATCAATCAACAGTTTTGGTCCACAATCATATGAACAACTCATAATCATAATTGTGGTTCTAAATTCCTCTTCTCATCCAGGACGAAGATAATTTTCATCACTGCCTTTACCCCGAAACATCAAAGATCATGGTTATACCAAATCACAGCCTCTGCTCATAATCATACTAATACATTCATCTTTGCACTCTGGGCCAAAGATATTCAATCAACAGCTCATCTTTGCACTTCGCCAAAGATATTCAATAACCCGTCATCTTTACACTACATGCCAAAGATATTCAACAATAGATCATCTTTGCACTGAGGCCAAAGATATTCAACAACGTGTCATCTTTTTGCACTACAGGCCAAAGATATTAATATCTCAAAGAAATATATCATCATTTCAGAACAATAATTATAACCCTGTTGATCAATTCATCTTTGCACTTAAGCTAAAGATATTCAATTATAAATTCAATGGTCATGATCATCCCAGTCAACAATTTATCTTTGCAGTACTGGCCAAAGGGAACCCATAGTCACGATCATACCAATCTTTACACTCAAGTCAAAAAGAAATTTCATCACCAGGATTATAAAAATGTTATATATGATAATAAAAATAATATGATCAATAATTGCATTTAATTTCAAGAGTAAGATTCATAAATCAACGATAATTTGGTCAGAAAAAGAAACCAATTTTGTCGTGAATAGTACCCGTAAATAGTAACTCGTGAATAGTAACTCGTGAATAGTAATTCATGAATAGTAACTCGTAAATAGTAACTCATGAATAGTAACTCATGAATAATAACACGTATTCGTACATAGTACTGTATACGTAAATAATATCATATACGTAAATAGTGCCATATACATGAATAGTGCCGTATACGTGAATAATGTCGTATACGTGAATAGTAACCCCGACATGAAAAATTAGAAATTTCACAATAAAATTCATATCAATATTTCGGCATAATGATATTGAAGAAAATAATATCATTTACGAAGAAAATAACATCCCTTACTATCCCTTACCTCAAAAGAATAGTACTTCTTGCTGGAATTTCGGATGTAATGTCGAAGGAAACTTGTACTGGATAACAACTCTCAAATTATCTAAATACTCACAAAATATGCTCGATAATATATATAGAGAGAGAAAACTTGTTTCTGCTGTTATTTTCAATTCTAACTAAGCACCCTATTTATAAGAAAATGCTAGAACACCAAAGCAGACTAAATTAATAAAATATTATTTTCTTTTCTCTTCTCTTCTACACACACTTCATTCGAATCAACTCAGCATTCCATCATTGAAAAATCTCAGCACTATTGTTGTAATTATTTTAAAAAATGTACTAGAAAGTGTAATTGTCCCCTTTTTTAATGCTCTTACCTAGCCCTATATAAAAAGGTCTTTGGGCCTGGCCTTGTAAGAGGATGTTGGAATTTGGAGCTGAAATCCCGAACACATGTTTGAGACTTGCAAACAAGGTCAGACTAGCCTAGGCGAGGCCAAGGTCGGTCCAGACTTAGGTTGGGTTGTTAGGGTGAGATGGGGCATTGGGCTCGAGTGTGTGACGCCCCCAAAATAGGTATACATCACCCATCTTGAGTCGCCAAATACATGGTACAAAATTCAAATACAACTTAATTATACAACAGTCGTGTAAAATATGACAAAACATAATCTAAGAGTTCTAATAAGAATATTTTCATCTAGACATATCCACACTCAATGGAGTCCTCATTACATTTATTGTCACACTATTTAATAGAATAGTGAGGACTACTAATGCTATCATCTGGACCGTCACTCCGTTCCCCGACTAGTCCCGGCTACGTTCTCATTTCCTGAAGAGAACAGTGAAAGAAAGGGTGAGCTCAACTAGCCCAGTAAAAAAATATTATGACTAAGATAATGAAGAATAAATTATCATTAGCCTTCAACAGTGTTAAACTGATAAAATATAATAAACATCAAGTTTAACTGCAGCGGAACAAGCAATCCATTAGAAGAGTCAAGTAGAGAATGAAATCTACTATCTTCTATGATTTAAAAGGTTTTTCATCACTTTAATCGCTGAGACTCAGCTTAATAAATAAACCACATCATCCCTACACTACGACCAAGGATATTCATTAGTATCACGACCACAAATTATCCATGCACTACGGGCCAAGGATATTCGTGTATTCATCAACGATCATGATCATGCCAACAACTGTCCATCAATGCACTACGGTCAAGGAGGACTTTTACCACATCATTTGTCATATTACGGTTATGATTATACCGAATAATCCTTGGTCATAATCATACCAAGTCCATCTATGCACTAAAGGCCACAGATGACTTTCAACATATTATAAACATGAGGATGATGACAATGATATAAGAATTCAATAAAACAAGTTCAAGGATAAATTTTAAAGATTTATAATTTTAATTTATCCAGAAATCAATAACGTCCAAATTGTCAACATGATACTTCTTTGTGGAGTAAAATTCAAGAATGCTCAGAAGAATATTTCCATGAAAAGATACTAGATGAAGCGCAAATATCAAGGATATTCTACTAATTTCATGGAGTATAGAAGCCAAAACTTTAACCAACTGAGTATAATAGAATATATGAAACTATGAATGGATTTTTGCCGCCATGCAGTAATCCACGTAGATGCATCATTTCCACAATTTAATAAGGAATGGATACGAAGGATCATTCACCATGCGCAGAAATCCACATGTAGACATGTTATTCCAACGTAATAATAAAGAATGTAATAATGTAAGAATTCACCAAGCGCATCGTAATTCTCACGAGCAGGATATTCCAACGAATAATAAAGAATGGAACCGGGTTATGCGTAATCCTCACGGAGCATGTGATATTCTAACAGAATTCACCAAGCATAACACGATAGGCAGATCGCACGCATGCGAGTTATTCCAATGTAATAATAAAGAATGGAATAATGTAAGAATTTCACCATGTATGCGGTATTCCATGTAGCGCGAGTTATTCCAACATAATAATAAAGAATGGAATAACAATCATTACGAGTATTGAAAGAAAATAACTCTCTTCATGAATACGAAAGAATAATACCCCTTACCTTAGAAAAAATGGATACTGGAATAGTGAGGTAGCAGACTTCTCTTCTTCTTTCTCTCTATAATTTCTCTCTATAATAATTGCTCTAAAGCTTTTGTGAATTGGTGAGAAATGAAGGAAGAATGAACTTCTATTTATAGGAAAATATAGTTTTGATAATTGCACGTTTTGGGGATCGAAATATTACAGTATAATACATTCCTCTTTTTCTTCATTTTTAATTTAGTCCTGCAAGTATTATCAAACTTGCACCACCTCCCCTAATAGTACATGAATGTGAATCAATAGTACACACATGTGAACAAATAGTTATAAACATGTGAAATAATAACAATTAATTGCTCATTTATCCGATTAATTACCTGATTGGTCAATATAACCTCCAGACATCAATTATTATCGAAATAAATGTCGATTTCCACTAACACTAATAATCCCAACACAATGGGACTATCAATTTCATCTTTAATCAACACAACTTATTCATCATTAATATTATAACTCACAATATTTAACAACCAGGTCGTTTCCAAGAAAGAGGGGGCTTTCCGATAAGGATTTCTCCTTATTGACGCGCAATTATGTGACCAAACCTCTCCTCGATGAACTTCTGTACATCATCGATATTGCAAATAATAATATGAATAACTTTGTCGCCTCAATTATTGATTTAATAATAATAAATATTATACAGATGATATTATGACAATAATTGAATCAATAATATGAGAGATATGATGCAACAATTACTGTAGCAATAATTGAGTATAATTAAGTGACTTCTTACGTAAGCATCAATAATCAATACTATGTGCTACTATGCAACCACACGTATTCATCGTACTTTTACTACTACCGGTAGTTCAACGCTTTTAACGGTAACACTTTCGTCGTTATTTTTATAAAAAGATAATTCTGTCGTTTTCTAACTACGACAATACTTCGTTGTGGGGTCCACCAATGATTGTGCCGTCGTACGAATATTCCTGGTTAAAAAGAATATTCCCCGACCAATCGAATAACCACTTGCTTACTTTACAAAATTTGTAAATATTACCCACAATTATACCATTATACCAAATCCACACCATAATATTTAAAAATATATTTCGAGAAAATTATTCTTTATTCATAAAAGTGTGGGTCTTACAACCTCCCCTTCTTATGAAATTTCGTCCTCGAAATTAGGGTACGTACCTGGTATATCGAAGAGGTGAGGATAACTTGATTTCATTTCAGATTCTAACTCCTGGTCATTTCCTCAATATCGTGGTTTCTCCACAAAACTTTGACTTGAGGTATAACTTTAGAGCGTAGAATATGATCCTTCTTATCCAAGATTTTAACAGGTAACTCTTCATACGTTAAATCTTCCTCTATCTTGTCTGGTTCTAATTCAATAATGTGGCATACTTGGCGGTAAGGCGAGTCTATAGGCCACAGTTCCTACTCGATCGAGGATTAAAAATGGGTCAATGAATCGAGGGTTGAGCTTTTCTCTCTTTCTAAATCTCGTAACTCCCTTCCATGGAACAACACGTAACAACACATGATCTCCAATATCGAATTCCACGTCATTTCGATGAAGATCAGCATAACTCTTTTGTCGATTTTGTGAGGTTTTTATACGTTGTCGGATCATTTGAATCTTTTCTGAAGTCATACGCACTAACTCCTCGGTCCCAACAACGTTGCTTCACCCACCTCATCCCAAAGATACTGGAGAACAACACTTTCTTCCATACAACGCCTCAAATGGAGCCATGCCAATACTTGCTTGATAACTGTTGTTGTAGGAAAACTCCACCAATGGTAAGAACTTGTCCCAACTTCCTTTGAAGTCAAGGACATAGAGTCTTAATAAATCTTCAAGAGTTTGAATAGTCTTCTCCGACTGCCTGTCCGTCTGAGGATGATATGCCGAGCTAAATCATAAATTCGTGCCCATAGCTTTTTGCAAACTAACCCAAAACCTTGAAGTAAATCTTGGGTCTCGATCAGAAACTATGGATACCGGCATACCATGCAGTCTTAAATCTCGTTTATGTACATACGAGCAAGACGTTCAAGTGTATAAGTTTCTTGTATAGGTAGGAAATGAGCAGACTTGGTCAATCTATCAACAGTGACCCAAATTGCATCTATACCTTTAGAAACCTTGGGAAGACCAGTAACGAAATCCATGGTAATGTGCTCCCACTTCCATTTTAGAATTTTAAGTGGTTGTAATGGACCTTTTGGTACTTGATGCTCCGCCTTGACTCGTTGACAAGTTAAACACCTTGAGATAAACTCCGCTATCTCTCTCTTCATATTGCTCCACCAAAATGTATATCGAATATCACGATACATTTTGGTACTCCCATGATGGATTGCAAACGGTGTGTTGTGCGCTTCCATCATGATTTTATACTTTAAATTAGGGTTGTTAGGAACATAAAGTCTGGAGTTGACTCGAAGTATTCATTCTTCATCAATTCTTGCTTCCTACATATAAGACCTTCATGCACTTTCTTCTTCATACGCATCACTCCAAGTCCGTAGCTTGAGCGACTTTAACTTTATCGATTAAAGTCGATTCTACTCAGATATTATATCATCATCACATGGGTCCCTAGAGTCTTTAACTCTATCTCCATCCTTTGTAAGTCATATAAAATGGGCCTTTTCGTTGACAATAATGCACTCGTACCCGCATATGATCTTCTACTCAATGCATCAGCTACTACATTCGCTTTTCCAGGATGGTATTGAATGGTATGATCATAATCTTTGAATAACTCAAGCCATCATCGTTGTCGTATGTTGAGTTCCTTTTGAGTAAAGAAATAGTTGAGGCTTTTATGATCCGTATAGATCTCCACCTTCTCTCCACACAGGTAATGCCTCCAAATCTTAAGCGCAAAAACGACTGATGCCAACTTTAGATCATGAATAGGATAATTCCTCTCATATTCTTTGAGTTATCGTGAGGCATAGGCTATGACTTTCCCATGTTGCATGAGAACATATCCTAACCCTTTGCCTGAAGAATCACTGTAGATGACAAATCCTTCCGAGCTAGATGGTATTGTCAGAACAGGTGCTGAAATTAGTCTCCTCTTGAGTTCTTGAAAACTCTTCTCACATTCCTCGCTCCAACCGAATTTTGTATCTTTTCGAGTCAGCTGAGTTAATGGAGTAGCGATTCGAGAAAACCCTTCTACGAATCTTCGATAATAACCAGCTAAGCCGAGAAAGCTACGTACTTCGGTCACTGATTTAGGTTGCTCCTAGCTTTGAATTGCTTCAATCTTTGCCGGGTCAATAGATATCCTATGATTTGATATCACGTGCCCAAGGAATGCAACTTCCTCAAGCCAGAACTCGCATTTCTTCAACTTGGCATATAGCTTGTTTTCACGAAGCTTTTGGAGTATCAGCCTCAAGTGTTGCTCATGGTCTTCACGAGTTTTGGAGTATATGAGGATGTCATCATTAAAGACGACCACAAAGTGATCCAAATATTCCTTGAATACTCGGTTCATCATATCCATGAAGGCAGCAGGATCATTAGTCAACCCAAAAGACATGACTAAGAATTCATAATTCCCGTACCGAGTTCTAAAAGCAGTCTTTGGAATGTCATCAGTTTTAATCTTCAACTGATGATATCCGGAACGAAGATCAATCTTTGAAAAGAATTTGGCGCCTTGTAACTGGTCAAACCAATCATCAATGCGAGGCAACGGGTACCTATTTTTGATGGTGACATGATTCAACTCCCGATAATCAATACAAAGTCGCATACTTCCATCTTTCTTCTTCACGAATAGAAACGAGGAGCCCCAAGGAGACGTCTTTGGACGACGAATGAAACCGATGTCTAACAATTCCTGCAATTGGGTCTTTAACTCCTGAAGTTCAATAGGAGCCATTCGATATGGGGCTTTGGAAATGGGTTTTGTACCAGGTTCAAGGTCGATAAAAATTCAATTTCACGCCTGGGGTAGGCCAGAAGTTCTTCGAAATACGTCATGAAATTTATTAACAATAGAAATATCTTTCAAATCTGACGTATTTTTGTTTAAATCAGTGACATGAGCTAAGAAAGCTTGACATCCATTTTTCAAAAAACGAATAGCTTTATGGCTTGAGATAACTATGATTGATTTTAATGGTTTGGTTGCTTGAATTCTCATAATAGGTTGATTATGAATATGAAAGCTAACAACCTTACGAAAACAATCAATTTTAGCATGATGAGTAGTTAACCAATCAATCCCTAGAATCACGTCAAATGCAAGTATTTTTAAAGAAATAAGATCGACAGTAACGTAACGTGCGGTTCTTGATTTGAATCAAACCGGACTTATAAACGATTGGATGTAATGAAGGTTTCTCCCAACGGAGTTTCAACCGATAAGTCAAAGTCTAATTTCTCCGGAGTCAAATTTAAACGTTGAGCGCAAGTAGGAGAAATAAAAGAATGGGTAGAACCGGTATCAAATAAGGTATAGACTTCGCTAGAGTTTATGATAAGCTTACTGTAATGACCTCGTTCGGGTTCCTTGCTTTTGGGAGGTTGCTTACTACGGGAGGTTACGACAAACGCTCTCCCTTGAACTACCGGCTTTGACTTTTCTGGGATGGCCTTTGGTGCCTCCATCCCAGCTGAACTTGTCTTTGGTGCATGACAAAATTGGGCTAGGTGACTTTCTCTTCCACAATTATAACACGCTTTTGACTGCATCGCGCAGTTTAGACTGATATGTCCCTCCCCTCCGCATTTGAAGCATATGATAGGTGGTCGTTCTCCTTCCTTTACAACGGGTGCTGGTGATGACGTCTTTCCATCATTGTTGAATCTCCTTTTCTTAAAATGTCCATTTTTACTGTCTTGGCCATGATTACCACCGAAGTGGTTACCATTTTTGGCATATTGATTCCCTCCACGTTTGTTGTCACCGCTTCGATAACTGTTACCACTGGTATTATCATTTTGCTGCACCGCTTTCTCTTGGTTGAGTTGACTCGTTATCGCGCTCCAATAATCGAGCCCTATTAACAACATCTCAATACAAACACAGGTTTGTAAGACCCTCAAATTTTTTTTAAATAAAAAGGAATTTCCTTTATTTATTATTTTGAAATAGTAAGGGTTGATTTGATTAATGTGGATAGTTAAGGGTTAAATACGCAAATATTTCAAAATAAGCAAGTGGTTATAAAATATTCATTTTGTCGGGGAATATTAGTTTGGTCGTGGAATATTCGTACTGTCGGGGAATATTCGTATGACGGCGCAGCCATGTGTGGGCCCCATAACGGAAAGCGATTGGATGAAGAAAACGACAAATATAAGTTGGTTAAAAATAACGGCGTAGTTGTTAACACCGTAAGATCGTTGAATACCCGGTGGTTAAAATACGAGAATACGCGTGGTCAAGATTAAGAAGCAGACACCAGATTTGCATGCAAGATTGTTGAATTATTGATCCTTACGTAAGAAGGCACTACTCAATAATTTTTACAGTAGTTACTGTTCAATATTTTATTTTATTGATTCAATAATTGCTGCGTTGATATTTTATATTATTATTGTTCAATAATTGTCACTGCACATTATCTCCATTATCAGATCAATAATTCATATTATTTAAATAATATTATTAGATAGCATTATTGGCAATGTCTAGAAAGTTCTGTCAAGGAGAGGTTTGGTCACCTAATTGCGCCAAGAAGGAGAAATCCTTATCTGAAAGCCCCCTTTTCTGAGGAACTACTGGTTGTTATAATTGTGATTCTCAGAATATTATTTGTGAATAATTAATTATTGATTCATATGATAAAGAAATATTTATTTTATGTGGATATAAATGATGGATTTATTTATGTGGTTATAAATGAAGAAATTATTGTTGAGGTGTTTTATCGAATTTTACCAAATCGAGGTATTAAAAATTAAATCGGGGTTTTGAGATATATTATGGGGATTATAATTTTAATCCGACCGCTGGATTGTGGTAATTTTGGGTATGTTATACATACATAAGTTGAGTATATGTCCACAAATTTTGAACCGTTAAAAATGCAATTAATGATTTGTTATGAATTTTAAGAGGTGTCTCGATTCTTAAATTAGGGTTATAATTGATTTTGGTGGAAAATTCTAGAATTGAGTGGGCCCCACTTGTGGTTGGTGAAGAAATGTGCTGAATTTTATTTCAAATGTGGTGGGTGGCAATAGTAGCGTGTAAAGCCATCGTGTACTGTGTCAAGTCAAGTCTGCCTTTACGGCTAACATTTTCCTATAAATAGAGGGCTGTTAGAATTGAAAATCACACCGAAAACAAAGTTTTCTCTTTCTCTCTATATTATTGAGCGTATTTTGTGAGTATTTAGATACTTTGAGAGTTGTTTGTTCAAGACAAGTTTCATTCAAAGATCACTCCGAATCTTTCCTTCCGGGGTAATCGATTCTTTGAGGTAAGGGATATTATTTTTTTTTCAGAATGATATTATTTCTTCAATATCATTATGTTGAAATGTTGATCCGAAGTTTTTATCAAATTTGGAACTTTTTCATGTCGGGTTACTATTCATGAGTTACTATTCACGAAGTTACTATTCATGAGTTACTATTCACGAAGTTACTATTCACGAGTACTATTCATGAAACGTGAAGATGTTTTTGTGGAATTTCTATCTTTTGGTGTCGGATTTACTATTCATGATACTACGGTACTATTCACGATATCTGACACTATTCACGATATCTGACACTATTCACGATATCGACACTATTCACCAAAAAATAAAATTTCTTCTTTTGTCCAAAACATCTATTTTGGATACTAGCTTTGATCAGATCCATGTTTTGATCATTCTCAATTTTACACCACCGTGATTATTTTTGGGGTATTGTTGGACATGGATAAAACAAAGTACTAATCCTTAATCCTTAATCCTTGTCATTTTGTTTCACCGGATTCGCTTCTTTAAAATATTTTTCATCATCCTCGGTCTTAAATGATGATATTATTGAATATCTTTGGCCCAGTAGTGCAAAGATGAATGATTTCTCAAGAATATCTTTGGCCAGAGTGTGCAAAGATGAATGATTTCTGAAGAATATCTTTGGCCTTTGTAGTGCAAAGATGAACAGTGTTGAGATGAACATGACCGATCGATTAATATCTTTGGCCTGTGAGTGCAAAGATGAACAGTGTTTAAATGAATACGACTAATCGATGAATATCTTTGGCTCAGAAGTGCAAAGATGAATATTTGATTCCGTATGTATATTGATTGTTGTTACAGGATAAAAGATAGATTTATGAACTTTTAAATTCATACATAGAAGATAGTAGTTTGCATTCTCTACTTAACTCTTCTAATGAATTATTATTTCATTGCGAATATTGATTGAAAATTTGTTGTCTATCAGATTCTATTAAATTTTTCCTCGTGAAGACTAACGATAATTTGTTGTATATTATCTTAGTCATAATATTCTTTATCGAGCTAGTTGAGCTCACCCTTTTCCTTTTTGTTCCATTCTTCTCGTGAGGCGAGAATATAGCGAAGTACGAGCTCTGGGGTATGGAATGAAGGTTTTAGAAAGGATTGTTTAGTAGTCCTCACCATTTTTGTAAAATAATGTATCAATAAATGTGATGAGGATTTATGTGAGTATAAATATTGTCTAGAAGATAATATTTGTATTTAAACTCACGCTTTCTTGTTGTAATAATAAAGTTGTAGTTGTTTCGCATCTACGTATCGACAACTCGAATGGGTGATGTATACCTATTTTTTGGGGCGCCACAATTGGTATCGAGCTTAGGGATATGATCTCCATGAGATCGGGAATAGAACTAGAGGGGAGAGACGAAGTAAATCCTTCGCTAGTGTGTCCTACCTAAGCTTATTTGTTAGTTGGTCAAGATATAGGGATATTATGTGATATATTGATTTCTTTAATTAACCCTTATTTTACGACAAGATTTGAGAATGTCGAATCGAGAATATTAACAATGGGAGTAAATGAGACCGTGGAGATGCCTCAGTATTTACCAACGAGGAGAACGTGTAACAGTCGGCAATGTTCCTCCCGTGAACAACACCACCGAAAGCGTATGATGAACGAGGGATGTTTAGAAGCTTTTTGCGCTCATGCAAAATCGCATTTAGGAGACTCGTGTTCAAAATACAGGAGGAAATGATAGCAATTCACGGTTGTCACAAACCAAGCGCTTCAAAGAGTTGGGACCACTGAATTTAAGGGAAAGCCGATCCGATCATGGCGGAAACATGGGTCAAACAAATTACCAAGATATTCGATGTCTTGGGATGCACGGAGGAACAGAAGGTTCCATTCGCCACCTTTATGTTCCGTGGCGAGGCAGACATCGGTGGGAGTCTCGTGAAGCGTACCCCATCCAAATACAAGACTCAAAGATGTCTTCGGGAGACGTTTCAGAGATTATTTAATGACAAATACTTTCCTCGAAAGTGTTCGGCTATATGTAAGGAAGTGGAGTTCATCGATTAGAGCAAAACAACACGACGGTGTCTCAAGACGAGGCAAAGTTTGCAGAGTTATCCAGTTTGCACCTCATTTGGTGGAGAATGAGGAACGATGACGCGATGTTTCTTAGAGGTTTGAAACCCCAGATACGCCAAGATCTCATTTCTCATAAACTTTCTTTATTTCGAGATGTTGTAAATGTGGCTCAATTATTAGAAGCGAGATAACGAGTACTACCAACCGAGGGACCATAACCGTGGATCGCACTCAGATGGCAACAATGTATAATGATAACTCATGAGAAAGAAACAGATTTTACAGAAATGGTAACCACTCGTGGTAATCATGGTCATGAAAATGTAAGAAGCGAGTCGAGGAGATTTTAAAAGAGGAGATTTAACAACGACTATGTGAAGACGACAAAAGGTTTAAGAAGAATCGGTTCTAAGGGAGGAGAACGACCACCCATTATATGCTACAAATGCGAAAAAGAGGGACATATCACCAAACCGCCTACAACAGCTTCAAGGTATGCTATAGTTGTGGAAAGGAAGGACATATCGCCGAGATTGTACTTGAAGCGAAACCTAGTTCAATGGAGGACGGTGACTCAAAAGATCGTCCCGTAAAAGTCAAAGTCAACGATTCCGGAAGAGCGTTTGTTGTGATCGGGTCATAATGCGAGGAACCCAAACGAGGTGATCACGGGTAAGCTTATTTATAAATTCTTGCGAAGTTTATACCTTACTTGATACCTGGGTGCTACCCATTCATTTATCTCTCCTCGCATGTGCTCAACGCTTAAACTTGACTCGAGAGAAATTAGACTTTGACCTATCTGTGGAAACTCCGCTAGAGAAACTTTCATCACATCCACCGCTTATAAATCTTGTTTGATTCAAGTCAGCACCATCACCTTACCCGTCGCTGACCTTATCTCTTTAAAGATACTTGCTTTTGATGTGATTTTAGGGATTGATTGGTTAACTACTCATCATGCCAAAATTGATTGTTTTCGTAAGGTTGTTAGTTTTCATATTCCTAACCAACCCGTTGTACATATTAATTCAAGCAACTAAACCATTAAAATCAATCACTATCATATCTAATCATAAAGCTATTCGCTTATTGAAAAACGGATGTCAAGCTTTCTTAGCCCATGTTATGGATTTGAATAAAGACACGCCAAATTTGAATAATATTCCCGTTGTTATCGACTTTCCCGACGATATTTCCAAGAACTTCCTGCCTACCCCCGTAACGTGAAGTTGAATTCTTTATTGATCTTGAACCGCACAAAGCCCATTTCTAAAACCCCATATCGAATGGCTCCTATTGAACTTCAGAGTTAAAGGTCCAACTACAGAATTGTTGGACATCGGTTTCATCTGGTCCCAAGTACATCTCCTCGGGTGCCTCTGCTTTATTTGTAAAAAAGAAAGACGGGAGTATGCGACTTTGTATCGACTATCGGAATTGAACCATGTCACCATCAAGAATAGGTATCCTCTACCTCGTATTGATGACTTGTTTGACCAAATTGCAAAGGGCACAATTCTTTTCAAAAATCGATCTTCGCTCGGATATCATCAAATTTAAAATTAGAATCGAGGATATTCCAAAGACCGCCTTTCGTAACTCCTTGTAGATGGGCATTATGAATTCTTAGTCATGTCTTTCTTGACTAACTAATGCTCCTCAAGCTTTCATGGATATGATGAACCGAGTATTCAAGGAA
Source organism: Panax quinquefolius (assembly GCA_020205615.1). Classification (NCBI taxonomy): domain Eukaryota; kingdom Viridiplantae; phylum Streptophyta; class Magnoliopsida; order Apiales; family Araliaceae; genus Panax; species Panax quinquefolius. The sequence goes on from CM035169.1 coordinate 133,815,736, forward strand.
TATTTGGATCGGTTTGTTGTCAGTTTTATTGATGACATCCTTATATATTCCAAAAGTCGTGAAGATCATGAGCACCATTTGAAGTCGGTACTCCAAAGGCTTCGTGAAAACCAACTATATGCCAAATTGAAGAAATGCGAGTTCGGCTTGAGGAAGTAGCCTTTCTTGGGCATGTGGTGTCAAAACATGGAGTATTTGTTGATCCCATGCCAAGATTGAAGCAATACAAAGTTGGAGCAACCGAAGTCGGTGATCAAGTCATTTAGTAGCTTTTTGGGCTTAATGGTTATTATCGGAGATTCGTGGAAGGGTTTTCTCGAATCGCTACTCCATTAACTCAAATTAACCTTAAGGATACAAAATTCTTTTGGGGCGAAAGAATGCGAGAAAAGTTTCCAAGAGCTTAAGAGGAGACTTATTTCGACTGTTCTAACAATACCATCCGGTTCTTGGATGGATTTGTTATCTCAAATGATGCTTCGAGCAAAGGGTTAGGATGTGTTCTCATGCAACGGGAAAGTCATAGCCTATGCCTCATGACAACTTAAAGAGTATGAGAGGAATTATCCTACTCATGATCTAGAGTTAGCGCAATGCTGCTTACTAAAGATATGGAGGCACTATCTATATGGGGAGAAAGTGGAGATATATTCGCACCATAAAAGCCTTAAATATTTCTTCACTCAAAAGAACTCAACATGCGCTAAGAAATGACGTTGGCTCGAGCTATTGAAAGACTACGACCACACACTATTCAATACCATCCCGTAAAGCGAACGTGGTAGCCGATGCATTGAGTAGAAGATCATATGCTGAACGAAAAGAGATGATGTCAAGTATACGACAGACAGAGCCAACTTTAATAGAAAAAGTTAAGGTTGCTCAAGCCACCAATCTTGAGTCGATACGTATGAAGAAGAAAGTACAAGAAGGAGCTATTCCTAAGCGAGAATTGATGAAGAAGGAATACTTGAGTCCACTCTAGACTTTGTGTTCCTAACGACTGATTTGAAGTACAAGATTATGATGGAGGCACACAATACACCATTTGCAATCCATCCTCGAAGTACTAAAATGTATCGTGATCTTCGACATACATTTTGGTGGAATAATATGAAGAGAGAGATTGCAAAGTTTATCTCGATGTGTTTAACTTGCTAACGTGTAAAGGCGAGCATCTAGTACCTAAGGGTCCGCTGCAACCACTTGAGATTTGAATGGAAGTGGGAACACATTACCATGGATTTCAATTACGGTCTTCCTACTACGGTTTCTCAAGGCATCAATGCTATTTGGGTTATTGTTGATAGATTAACCAAGTCTCGCTTATTCTTGCCGATACGGAGACTTATTCCTCGAACGCCTTGCTAGTATGTGACGTAAATGAGATCGTGAGGTTGCATGGCATGCCCATATCCATAGTTTCGGATCGTGACCCAAGATTCACTTCAAGATTTTGGGTTAGCTTGCAAAAAGCTATGGGCACGGATTTGCGATTTAGTTCTAAGATACCATCCCCAAACGGACGGACAATCGAGAGGACTATTCAAACTCTGAAGATTTATTAAGACTCGTGTCCTAGACTTCAAGGGTAGTTGGGATAAGTATTTACCATTGGTGGAATTCTCCTACAACAACAGCTTATCGTGCAAGTATAGGTGTGGCTCCATTCAAGCATTATATGGACGAAAATGTCGTTCTCAAATATGTTGGGATGAGGTGGGTGAAGCAACATTGTTGGGACCCGAGAGTTAGTACGTATGATCTACCGAAAAGATCCAAATAATTCGACAACGATACAAACGGCTCAAGATCGACAAAAGAGTTATGCGGATCTTCATCGAAAGGACGTGGAATTTAATGTAGGGGATCATGATTGTTGCATGAGTTACTCCATGGAAGGGAGTTACAAGATTTGGGAAGAGAGGAAAGCTCAATCCACGATTTATTGGTCCATTTCAAATTCTCGACCGAGTAGGAAATGTAGCCTATAGACTTGCATGTTACCTCCGAGTATGTCTCGTGTTCATAATGTGTTTCATATATCAGCATTTCAGAAATATGTGAAAGACCCGAACCACGTTATCGAAGTTAGAACCCATTTAGACGAGATAGCAAAGACTTAACGATGATGAGGAGGTACCTATCAAGATCTTGGATAGAAGGAGCATGTCCTACGCCAAGAAAGGTCATACCACAAGTTAAAGTTTTGTGGAGGAATCATGCTATAGAGGAAATGACCGGGAATTGAAACGGAAATGAAAGCGAGGTATCCTCACCTTTTCAAACACTGTGTATCGTCACGCCAATTTCGAGGACGAAATTTCATAAGGAGGGGAGGTTGTAAGACCCCAAAATTTTTTTAAATAAAAGGAATTTCCTTTATTTATTATTTTGAAATAGTAAGGGTTGATTTGATTAATGTGGATAGTTAAGGGTTAAATACGCAAATATTTCAAAATAAGCAAGTGGTTATAAAATATTCATTTTGTTTGGGAATATTAGTTTGGTCGTGGAATATTCAGATCGCTTGGGAATATTCGTATTTACTCACAAGCAAATGCATGTGTGGGCCCCATAATGGAAAGCGATTGGATGAAGAAAACGACAAATATAAGTTGGTTAAAAATAACCACAGAAGTTGTTACCAAGTTAAGACCGTTGAATACCCTATGGTTAAAATACAAGAATACGCTGGCGTCGCATACAAGAGACACCTGTGATTGCACAAGATTGTTGAATTATTGATCCTTACGTAAGAAGGCACTACTCAATAATTTTCACAAAGAGTTATCGCTCAATATTTTATTTTATTGATTCAATAATTGCTTTATTGATATTTTATATTATTGTTGTTCAATAATTGTCACCGCATTATTATCTCCATTATCGATCAATAATTCATATTATTTAAATAATATTATTAGATAGCATTATTGGCAATGTCTAGAAAGTTCACAAGGAGAGGTTTGGTCACCTAATCAACTACCAAGAAGAGAAAAATCTTATCTGAAAGCCCCTCTTTCCTCGGGAACTACTGGTTGTCATAATTGTGATTCGTAATATTATTTGTGAATAATTAATTATTGATTCATATGATAAAGAAATATTTATTTTATGTGGATATAAATGATGGATTTATTTATGTGGTTATAAATGAAGAAATTATTGTTGAGGTGTTTTATCAAGATTTTACCGATCGGAGGTATTAAAAATTAAATCGTGGGTTTTGAGATATATTATGGGGATTATAATTTTAATCCGACCGCTGGATTGTGGTAATTTTTGGGTATGTTATACATACATAAGTTGAGTATATGTCCACAAATTTTGAACCGTTAAAATGCACGAATGATTTGTTATGAATTTTAAGAGGTGTCTGATTCTAAATTAGGGTTATAATTGATTTTGGTGGAAAATTCTAGAATTGAGTGGGCCCCACTTGTGGTTGGTGAAGAAATGTGCTGAATTTTATTTCAAATGTGGTGGGTGGCAATAGTAGCGAGTAAAGCCATCGTGTACCAGTGTCAAGTCTGCTTTACAAGCTAACATTTTCCTATAAATAGAGGGCTGTTAGAATTGAAAATCACACCGTAAACAAAGTTTTCTCTTTTCTCTCTATATTATTGAGCGATTTTGTGAGTATTTAGATACTTTGAGAGTTGTTTGTCAAGATAAGTTTCATTCAAAGATCACTTCCGACCTTTCCTTCCAAGTATCGATTCTTTGAGGTAAGGGATATTATTTTTTTCAGAATGATATTATTTCTTCAATATCATTATGTTGAAATGTTGATCTGAAGTTTTTATCAAATTTGGAACTTTTTCATGCTCGGGGTTACTATTCATGAGTTACTATTCACGAGTTACTATTCATGAGTTACTATTCACGAAGTTACTATTCACGAAGTACTATTCATGAAAACGTGAAGATGTTTTTTGTGGAATTTCTATCTTTTGGTGTCGGATTTACTATTCATGTATACGGTTTATTCACGTATATCGACACTATTCACGATATACTAAGACTATTCACGATACTAATGACACTATTCACCAAAAAATAAAATTTCTTCTTTTGTCCAAAACATCTATTTTGGATACTAGCTTTGATTGTATCCATGTTTTGATCATTCTTGAATTTTACACCACTCGTGATTATTTTTGGGGTATTGTTGGACATGGATAAAACAAAGTACTAATCCTTAATCCTTAATCCTTGTCATTTTGTTTCACCGGATTCGTTCTTTAAAAATATTTTTCATCATCCTCGCCTTAAATGATGATATTATTGAATATCTTTGGCCGTAGTGCAAAGATGAATGATTTCTCAAGAATATCTTTGGCCCAGAGTGCAAAGATGAATGATTTCTGAAGAATATCTTTGGCCTCAGTAGTGCAAAGATGAACATGTGTTGAGATGAACACGACCGACGATTAATATCTTTGGCCTCAGAGTGCAAAGATGAACAGTGTTTAAATGAACACGACTTAATCGATGAATATCTTTGGCCTCAGAGTGCAAAAGATGAATATTTGATTCCGTATGTATATTGATTGTTGTTACAGGGGATAAAAGATAGATGATGAACTTTTAAATTCATACATAGAAGATAGTAGTTTGCATTCTCTACTTAACTCTTCTAATGAATTATTATTTCATCCGCGAATATTGATTGAAAATTTGTTGTCTATCAGATTCTATTAAATTTTTCCTCGTTGAAGACTAACGATAATTTGTTGTATATTATCTTAGTCATAATATTCTTTATCGAGCTAGTTGAGCTCACCCTTTTCCTTTTTGTTCCATTCTTCTCGTGGAGGCGAGAATATAAATGAGTACGAGCTTCTGGGGTATGGAATGAAGGTTTTAGAAAGGATTGTTTAGTAGTCCTCACCATTTTTGTAAAATAATGTATCAATAAATGTGATGAGGATTTATGTGAGTATAAATATTGTCTAGAAGATAATATTTGTATTTAAACTCACAGCTTTCTTCAAGTAATAATAAAGTTGTAGTTGTTTTACATACCATGTATTGACAACTCGTAATGGGTGATGTATACCTATTTTGGGGGCGTCCACACAGTTTGTGAAATTTAAGTATTGACGTATCTCGGTTTCAAACCTCTTAGAAACATCCGCCATTCTCTCCTCATTATCAACCAAGTGAGACGCAAACCGGACAACTCGGCAAACTTAGCTTCGCCGTCTTTGTGACACGGATCATTGTTCTGCTCCAACTTGATGAACTCTACCTCTTTTCGTGTGGCGAATACTTTCGAAAAAGTACTTGTCGTTGAATAGTTCTTGGAACTTCTCCCAAGACATCTTCTGTGCGGCAGTTTGAGTACGCTTTACCAATTCCCACCAGTAATCTGCCTCTCCTCGCAACATAAATGTGGCAAATGGAACCTTTTAATCCTCGGAGCATCCCAAAACATCAAATATCTTGGTGATCTGCTTTATCCACGCTTCCGCCTTAAGTGGTTTTGGCTCTCCAATAAACTCCGGTGGTCCTAGCTCCTTGAACTGTTTAGTGGTGACCGTCCGAGAGTTTCCAGTGTTTCCACCTACATTTTGGACAGGAGACGCTCTCGCCTGATGTTGCATGAATTGCATAAAACCTTTGAACATTCCATCGTTCATCATTTGGTCAGTGTTGTTGTTTGCATGAGGATTGTCGCCTTCCTGATGCACATTATCCTGATTATTGATCTGTGGAGACTCAACGGTCTCCTGTGCTCCATTACTATTCTCAACATTCTCGGATGTCATTTTCAAATACTGCCACAAAACAAGGGTTAATTGACATGTCACATATTATCCCTATACTCTGACCGACCAAATAAACTTAGGTAGGTCATACTAGCGAAAGAATTCCCCGTCTCTCCCCTCCTAGTTCTTGTCTCACATCTCAGCCAGGGATCATATCCCTAAGCTTTGATACCAATCATGACGCCCCAAAATAGGTATACATCACCCATCTTGAGTCGCCAAATACATGGTACAAAATTCAAATACAACTTAATTATACAACGAAAATGTAAAATACGACAAAACATAATCTAAGAGTTTTAATAAGAATATTGTCATCTAGACAATATCCACACTCAATGGAGTCCTCATTACATTTATTGTCACACTATTTAATAGAATAGTGAGGACTACTATTGCTATCATCCGGACATCACTCCGCTTCCCGCACTAGTCCCGCTACGTTCTCATTTCCGAAGAGAATAAAGAAAGAAAGGGTGAGCTCAACTAGCCCAAGAAGAAATATTATGACTAAGATAATGCGTAATAAATTATCATTAGCCTTCAACAATGTTAAACCGATAAAATATAATAAACATCAAGTTTAACTACAATGAACAAGCAATCCATTAGAAGAGTCAAGTAGAATGAAATCTACTATCTTCTATGATTTAAAAGGTTTTCATCACTTTTATCATTTGAGACCGAGCTTAATAAATAAACCACATCATCCCCGCACTATGGCCAAGGATATTCATTAGTATCCGACCACGAATTATCCATGCACTACGGGCCAAGGATATTCGTGTATTCATCAACGGTCATGATCATGCCAACAACTGTCCACCAATGCACTACGGTCAATGAGGACTTTTACCATATCATTTGTAATATTACGGTCATAATCATACCAAGTACATCTATGCACTACAGGCCACAGATGACTTTCAACATATTATAAACATGAGGATGATGACAATGATATAAGAATTCAATAAAACATGTTCAAGGATAAATTTTAAAGATTTATAATTTTAATTTATCCATAAATCAATAACGTCCAAATTGTCAACATGATACTTCTTTGTGGAGTAAAATTCAAGAATGCACAGAAAAATATTTCCATGAAAAGATACTAGATGAAGCACAAATATCAAGGATATTCTACTAATTTAATGGAGTATAGAAGCTAAAACTTTAATCAACTGAGTATAATAGAATATATGAAACCGCAAATGGATTTTTTGCTCACCACGCAGAATCCACGTGAACATATCATTTCCACAATTTAATAAGGAATGGATACTGAAGGATCATTCACCATGCATACGGTAATCCACATGGCATGGTATTCCAACAAAAATAATAAAGAATGTAATAATAGAAGAATTCACCAGCGTATGTAATTACATACGGATAAGATATTCAACATGTAATAATAAAGAATGAAACAAGTCATGCGTAACTCAAGCATGCAGACGTGATATTCCAACGAATAAAAAAAGAATGGAACCGGTCATGCATAATCCGCACGGAGAGGATATTCCAATGAATAATAAAGAATAGAATAACAACGAGAATTCACGGGCATGCGATAGATCGCACGGACGGAAGTTATTCCAATGAATAATAAAGAATGGAATAACGAAAGAATTTCACCATGTATGCGGTATTTGGCGCATGTAGGCAAGTTATTCCAACATAATAATAAAGAATGGAATAACAATCCTTACGAGTATTGAAAGAAAATAACTCTCTTCATGAATACGAAAGAATAATACCCTTTACCTTAGAAAAATCGGATCTTAATAATAGTGAGGTAAGATACTTCTCTTCTTCTTTCTCTCTATAATTTCTCTCTATAATAATTGCTCTAAAGCTTTTGTGAATTGGTGAGAATTGAAGGAAGAATGACCTTCTATTTATAGGAAAATATAGTTTCGATAATTGCACGTTTTGGGGCTCGAAATATTACAATATAATACATTCCTCTTTTTTTTCATTTTTAATTTAGTCCTGCAAGTATTATAAAACTTGCACCACCTCCCTTAATAGTACATGGATGTGAATCAATAGTACACACATGTGAACAAATAGTTATAAGCGTGTGAAATAATAGCAATTAATTGCTCATTTATCCGATTAATTACACGATTGGTCAATATAACCTCCAGACATCAATTATTATCGAAATAAATGTCAATTTCCACTAATACTAATAATCCCAACACAATGGAACTATCAATTTCATCTTTAATCAACATAACTTATTCATCATTAATATTATAACTCACAATATTTAACAACCAGGTCGTTCCCAAGAAAGAGGGGGCTTTCCGATAAGGATTTCTCCTTATTGGCGCACAAATAGGTGACCAAACCTCTCCTTGACAGAACTTCTAGACATTGTCAATATTGTAAATAATAATATGAATAACTTTGTCGTCTCAATTATTGATTTAATAATAATAAATATTATACAGATGATACTGTGACAATAATTGAATCAATAATATGAGAGATATGATGTAGCAATTCTCGTAGTAATAATTGAGTATAACTAAGTGACTTCTCATGTAAGCATAAATAATCAATACCGTGTGCTACTATGCAACCACGCCAGACATTCTTGTACTTTTACTTTACTACCGGGTAGTTCAACGTTTTAATTCAACACTTTCACCGTTATTTTTATAAAAAGATAATTACATCATTTTCTAACTACGATAATACTTACATTGTGGGGTCCACTAATGATTGTGTGATAAATCATTAATATTCCCTGTTAAAACGAATATTCTCCGACCAATCGAATAGCCACTTGCTTACTTTGCAAAATTTATAAATATTACCCCAACTATAACATTATATCAAATCCACACTATAATATTCAAAAATATATTTCGAGAAAATTATTCTTTATTCATAAAAAGTCGGGGTCTTACAGAGTGGGTGTGGGGTTGGGTGCTAGAGTTGGGCATTGGCACTGGTAGGCCAGGCCAGGCCAGGCCGAACCTTGGTCGGTCCAGGCCAAGTTTATTACCTCAAAATTTGTGTGCGCGCGCGTACTCTCATTCCTAAAAAAACCTATACATTTTGGTATGAACGTTACAAAACATTTTCATTTTAAAACAATAAATTTAGGGATCTAAATACTTTTCTTTTCCTATTTACTTAAACTTCTATTGAACAAATATGATTTAAACTTTAGGATGAATTACATATTCTATTACATTTTTGAAAATAATTACAACAATAGTGTACTCATAAAATATTTACACAATTAATATAATTTCATATTTATTTACAATATTAGTGCAATTAGGATTCCTTAATTTAGGGAATTAGTATGCAATTAGGATTCCTTAATCTAGGGATTAGTTATCCCCATGTCTTCTTCTCTCTCCTCATCTAGAACAACTGTTGTGACGCCCCCAAAATAGGTATACATCACCCATTTTGAGTCGCCAATTACATGGTACGGAAATAAATACAACTTCAGTAGTACAATTGTCGTGCAAAATACGACAACACATATACTGTGAGTTTGAATACAAATATTGTCTAATAGACAGTATACAAACTCAAAAGGAGTCCTCATTACAATTATTGATACACAATTTTACAAAATAGTGTGGACTACTAAAACAACTATCCTGAACCATTACTCCAAACCCCGGCTAGTTCCTGCTATGTTCTCACCTCCTGAGAAGAAAAATGGAACAAAAAGGAAAAGGGTGAGATCAACTAGCCTAGTAAAGAATATTATGACTAAGATAATATACAACAATTTATCATTAGTCTTCAATAGGGAAAAATCTGATAAAATATAATAGATAACAAGTTTTAGATCAACAACTGCAGCGGAAACAGTAATCCATTAGAAGAGTCAAGTAGAGAAAGAATTCTACTATCTTCTAAGATTTAAAAGTCCATCATCAATATTTTATCCCTGTAACATCAATCAATATACATCTTGAATCAAATATTCATCTTTTACTTTCTGAATGAAAGATATTCATTTGTATCACCAGTTGGTCATGTTCATCTCAACACCTGTTCATCTTTGCACTACGGGCCAAAGATATTCATTAGGTAATCATTCATCTTTTCACTACAAGCCAAAGATATTCAGTAATATCATCATTTAGGACTGAGGATGATGAAAAATATCTTAAAGAAAATGAATCCAGTGAGATAAAAGATCAAAGATTAGGGATTCGTACTTTAGTTTATCCAAGTTCAAAAATACTCCATAATAATCAACTGTGAAGCAGAATTCAAAAATAAAGATCAAAACATGGATACAATCAAAGATAGTAACCATAATAGACATCTTGGACAAAACGGAGAAAGTTTCATTTTTTGGTGAATAGTATCGTATTCGTGAATAGTGCCGTATACGTGAATAATATCGTATATGTGAATAGTAACCCCGACACAAAAAGGTAGAAATTCCACAATAAAATCCATAGCAATATTTCGGTATAATGATATTGAAAGAATAACATCATTAGGAAGAAAATAACATCCCTTACCTCAAAATAACAGTACTTCTGATCGGAATATCGGTATAAGGCTGAAGGAAACTTGCACTGATGAATAGCAACTCATAAAGTATCTAAATACTCACAAAATATGCTCGATAATATAGAGAAAGAAAGAGAGAAAACTTGTTTTTGGTGTGATTTTCACTTCTAACTAAGCACCATATTTATAGGAAAATGCTTAGAACGCCATAGCAGACTAACCTGCTACCTGATGTCTTTACCTGCTACTATTCAAGCCCACCACTTTTGAAAATAAATTCCAGCACATTTCATAACTCACCAACCAAAAGTGGGGCCCACCATATTTTTAATAAAAATATTTTATTTTTCAAAACTTCAAAAATTCATAATAAATAGCCCTTTATCAGAAAAATTTGATTCTTATGTGCTTTCTATAGGAAATTTAATTCTCTACAACTTTGTAAGTATAAGTTTTTTCAAATTCCAAACGAAAAATGACCGAAATCCACATACGGACAATTTTCAAAACCTCCAATCCGATAAAATACTGATAAAACACCTCAGCATTAATTCTTTCATTTATAACTACAATAAATATATCCATCATTTATATCCACATAAAATAAATATTTCCTTATCATATAAATCAATAATTAATTATTCACAAATAATATTACAGAATCACAATTATGACAACCAGGTCGTTCCCATGAAAGAGGAGGCTTTTCGATAAAGATTTCTCCTTATTGGCGCGCAATTAGGTGACCAAACCCTTTTCCTAGACAGAACTTCTTTAGACATTGCCAATAATGCTATCTAATAATATTATTCAAATAATATGAATTATTGATCCGATAATGGAGATATTGTGTGTTGATGATGATTATTGAACAACAATAATATAAAATATCAACACAAACAATTATTGAATCAATAAAATAAAATATTGAACAGTAATTACTATAACAATTATTGAGTAGTGCCTTCTTACGTAAGAATCAATAATTTCAAAAATCTTGTCTGTCACCGGTACTTCTTTGTGCAACCACAGCGTATTCGTATTTTAACCACCGGATTATTCTAACGATGTTAATGATAACAATAACTACGCCGTTATTTATAAAAACTCAAACTTGTTGTTTTCTTCATCCGATCGTTTTCCGTTATGGGGCCCACAAATTGATGCGCCGTCGTACGAATATTCCCCGACAAAAAGAATATTCCACGACCAAACGAATATTTCCCGACACAATGAATATTTTATAACCCCTTGCTTATTTTGTAAAATTTGCACATTTCACCCATAATCAAAGTATTATATCAAATTAACACTTTATTATTCACAATAATAATTAGAGAAAATTCGATTTTATTCATTAAAAAGTTGGGGTCTTACAACCTCCCCTCCTTATGAAATTTCGTCCTCGAAATTGACGTACGTACCTGGTGTTTCAAAAAGGTGAGGATACCTCACTTTCATTTCTGATTCCAACTCCCAGGTCATTTCTTCAATAGCATGATTTCTCCATAAAACCTTAACTTATGGTATAATCTTCGTTCGTATGACATGTTCTTTCCTATCCAAGATCTTAACAGGTACATCCTCGTATGTTAAATCTTCGGCTATCTCATCTGGTTCTAACTCAATAATGTGGTTCGGGTCTTTCACATATTTATGAAGCATAGATATGTGAAAAACATTATGAACACGAGACATGCTTGGAGGTAATGCTAGTCTATATGCCACATTTTCTATTCGGTCAAGAATCTCAAATGGACCAACAAATCTTGGATTGAGCTTTTCTCTATTCCCAAATCTTGTAACTCCCTTCCATGGAGCAATACGTAACAATACATGATCTCCAATATTAAATTTCACGTCCTTTCGATGAAGATCCGCATAACTCTTTTGTCGATCCTGTGCCGTTTGTATACGTTGTCGAATCGTTTGGATCTTCTCTATAGTCATTCGTACCAACTCTGGTCCCAACAACGCTGCTTTTCCCACCTCATCCCAGCATACTGGAGAGCAACACTCTCGTCCATACAATGCTTCAAATGGAGCCACACCTATACTTGCCTGATAACTATTGTTGTAAGAGAATTCCACCAATGGTAGGTACTTATTCCAACTCCCTTTGAAATCTAGGACACATAGTCTTAATAGATCTTCAAGAGTTTGAATAGTCCTCTCTGATTGTCCGTCCGTTTGAGGATGGTATGCTTGGCCCAATCAATAAATCCATGCTCATAGCTTTCTGCAAGCTAACCCAAAATTGTGAAGTGAATCTTGGGTCACGAACCGAAACTATGGATACTGGCATGCCATGCAATCTCATAATCTCATTTACATACATACTAGCAAGACGTTCAAGGGAATAAGTCTCCCATATAGGCAAGAAATGAGCAGACTTGGTTAATTTATCAACAATGACCCAAATCGCATCTATGCCTTGAGAAACCTTTGGAAGACCCGTAACGAAATCCATAGTAATAAGTTCCCACTTCCATTTCGGAATGGACCTTTTGGTACTTGATGCTCCGATTTTACACTTTGACAAGTTAAACACCTCGAGATAAACTCCGCGATCTCTCTTTTCATATTGCTCCACCAAAATGTATGTCAAAGATCATGATACATTTTGGTACTCCCAGGATGGATTGCAAACGGTGTGTTGTGCGTCTCCATCATGATTCTATGCTTCAAGTCAGAATTATTAGGAACACAAAGTCAGGAGTTGACTCAAAGTATTCCTTCTTCATCGATTCTTGCTTCTAGAATAGCACCTTCTTGCACTTTCTTCTTCATACCATCAGCTCCATATCCGTAGCTTGAGCAACTTTAACTTTATCGATTAAAGTCGGTTCTACTCGTATATTTGATATCATCACGTGGGTACTTGGAGCCTTTACCTATATCTCTATCCTTTGCAAGTCATACAAAATGGACCTTTGTGTTAACAATATTGCACTCGTACCCGCATATGATTTTCTACTCAATGCGTTAGCTACCACATTTGATTTTCGATGATGATATTGGATGGTGTGATCGTAATCTTTCAACAGCTCGAGCTAACGTCGTTGCCGCACGTTGAGTTCCTTTTGGGTGAAGAAATATTTGAGGCTTTTATGATCTGTATAGATCTCCACTTTCTCCCCATACAGGTAGTGTCTCCATATCTATAATGTGAAAATGACTGTTGCCAACTCCAAATCATGAGTAATATAATTCCTCTCATATTCTTTGAGTTGTCGCGAGGCATAGGCTATGACTTTTCCATGTTGCATGAGAACACATCCTAACCCTTTTCCTGAAGCATCGCTGTAGATAACAAATCCATCCGAACCAGATGGTATTGTCAGAACAGGTGCCGAAATGAGTCTCCTCTTGAGCTCTTGAAAACTCTTCTCACAATCCTTGCTCCAACCGATTTTTGTATCTTTACGAGTCAGCTGAGTTAACGGAGTAGTGATTCGAGAAAATCCTTCCACGAATCTCCGATAATAAGCAACTAAGCCCAGAAAGCTATGTACTTCGGTCACCGACTTCGGTTGTTCCCAACTTTATATTGCTTCATTTTTTTTGCTGGGTCGATAGATACTCCATATTTTGACACCACGTGCCCAAGGAATGCTACTTCCTCAAGCCAGAACTCGTATTTCTTCAGCTTGGCATATAGCTTGTTATCACGAAGCCTTTGTAGAACCATCTTCAAATGGTGCTCATGATCTTCACGGCTTTTGGAATAGATGAGGATGTCATCAATAAAGACAACAACAAACTGATCCAAATATTCTTTGAACACACGGTTCATCATATCCATGAAAGCAGCAGGAGCATTAGTTAATCCAAAAGACATGACTAAGAATTCATAATGCCCGTACCGAGTTCTAAAGGTAGTCTTTGGAATATCTTCAGTTTTAATCTTCAGCTTATGATATCCAGAACGAAGATCGATCTTTGAAAAGAATTGTGCTCCTTGCAACTGGTCGAACAAGTCATCAATGCGAGGTAGCGGATACCTATTCTTAATGGTTACATGGTTCAATTCTCGGCAGTCAATACAAAGTCGCATACTCCCGTCTTTCTTCTTTACGAATAACACAGGAGCATCCCAAGGAGATGTACTAGGACGAATGAAATTGATGTCCAATAACTCCTGTAGTTGGACCTTTAACTCCTGTAGTTGGAACTTTAACTCTTGAAGTTCAATAGGAGCCATTAGATATGGAGTTTTAGAAATGGGCTTTGTACCAGTTCAAGGTCAATAAAGAATTCAACTTCACGTTCTGGGGGTAGACCGGGAAGTTCTTCAGGAAATCGTCAGGAAATTAATTAACAATAGAAATATTATTTAAATCTGACATGTTTTTATTCAAGTCCGTGACATGGGCTAAGAAAGCTTGACATCCGTTTTTTAATAAACGAATAGCTTTATGGCTTGATATGACAGTGATTGACTTTAGTGGTTTTGTTGTTTGAATTCGCATAACAGGTTGGTTAGGAATATGAAAACTAACAACCTTACGAAAAACAATCAATTTTAGCATGATGAGTGGTTAACCAATCAATCCCTAAAATCACATCAAATGCAAGTATTTTCAACGAAATAAGATCGGCAGGTAATGTTAAGGTTCCTACTTGAATCAAGCAAGATTTATAAACAGTAGATGTAATGAAAGTTTCTCCTAACGGAGTCTCAACAGATAAGTCAAGGTCTAATTTCTCTAGAGTCAAGTTCAAATGTTGAGCACAAGCAGGAGAAGTAAAAGAAAGGGTAGAACCGGTATCTAATAAGGTATAAAATTCGCAAGAGTTTATGATTAGCTTACTCGTGATCACCTCGTTTGGGTTTCTTGCGTTTTGGCCAGTCACGACAAACGCCCTCCCTTGAACCACCGACTTTGTTTTTTCCAGTAGTCTCCTTTGGTGTCGTCGTCCCAGCTGGACTTGACTTCGCTACTGGACAAAATCGGGCTATATGATCGTCTTTTCCATAACTGAAACATACCTTGGAAGGCTGTGAACAGTTTGGACTTATGTGTCCCTCCTCTCCGCATCTGTAGCATCTAACTGACGGTCGTTCTCCTTCCCTAGAATTTGTTGTTGGTGCTGGTGCTGCTGCTGATGTCTTCTCGTCATTGTTGAATCTCTTCTTTCTGAAATTTCCACTTGACTCACCTCTCCTATTATCATGGCCACGATTACCACCCGAGTGGTTACCGCTTTTGTCTGTATTCTTTCCTCCCCGCTGGTTATCATCGCTCCGATGACTGTTATCACCGGTATGACCTTGATTGTGGTTCCTCGGTTGAGCATACTCATTATCTCTCTCTAATAATTGAGCCCTGTTGACAACTTCTAAATATAAAGAAAATTTGTAGATAAGATATTGCCGAATCTCGGGTTTTAGACCTCTCAGGAACATCTGCGTCATTCGTTCCTCATTTTCTACCAAATGAGGTGCAAACCTGGATAATTCCTCCAACTTCACCTCATACTGGGACACCGTCATGTTGTTTTGTTCCAGTATGATAAACTCTACCTCCTTCATATGATGAATACTTTCAGGAAAGTACTTGTTAATAAACCGCTTTCACGAAATGTTTCCCAAGACATGTTGAGTCTGGCGGGGCTTGATGCGCTTCACGACTCCCACCGATGTCTGCCTCACCACGGAACATAAAGGTGGCGAATGGAACCTTCATTCCTTCGTGCATCCCAAGACATCGAATATCTTGGTAATTTGCTTGACCCACGTTTCCGCCTTTAATCGGATCCGGCTTTCCCATAAATTCGGTGGTCCCAAAATCCTTGAAGCTTTGCTTGGTTGTGACAAGCCGGCGCATTATATCATTTCTACCAGTATTTTGTGCACGAGTCTCCCTCGTCTGATTTTTCATGAACTGCAAAAAGCTTCTAAACATCCCATCATTCATCATTTGTTCGGTGGTGTTGTTTACAGGAGAAATATTGCCTTCCTGTTGCATGTTCCCCTGGGTGGTGATTAAAAGTGTCTCCACGGTTTGATTCACTCCATTGTTAATATTTCCAGCTGCCATTCTCAAATACTGCCACAAAACAAGGGTTAATTGACATGTCACATATTATCCCTATACTATGACCGACCAAATAAATACCAAATAAACTTAGTCAGGTCATACTAGCGAAGGAATTCCCCGTCTCTCCCCTCCTAGTTCTTGTCTCACATCTCAGCCAGGGATCATATCCCTAAGCTTTGATACCAACTGTGATGCCCCCAAAATAGGTATACATCACCCATTCTGAGTCGCCAATTACATGGTACGGAAACAAATACAACTTCAGTAATACAATTGTTGTGCAAAATACGACAACACATATACTGTGAGTTTGAATACAAATATTGTCTAATAAACAGTATACAAACTCAAAAGGAGTCCTCATTACAATTATTGATACACTATTTTACAAAATAGTGAGGACTACTAAAACAACTATCCTGAACCATCACTCTAAACCCCGGCTAGTTCCTGTTATGTTCTCACCTCCTGAGAAGAAAAATGGAACAATAAGGAAAAGGGTGAGCTCAACTAGCCCAGTAAAGAATATTATGACTAAGATAATATACAAAAATTTATCATTAGTCTTCAACAGGGAAAAATCTGATAAAATATAATAGAGAACAAGTTTTAGATCAACAACTGCAGCGAAAACAACAATCCATTAGAAGAGTCAAGTAGAGAAAGAATTCTACTATCTTCTAAGATTTAAAAGTTCATCATCAATATTTTATCCCTGTAACATCAATCAATAAACATCTTGAATCAAATATTCATCTTTGCACAACAGGCTTAAGATATTCATTTGTATCACCAGTTGGTCATGTTCATCTCAACACCTGTTCATCTTTGCGCTACGGGCCAAAGATATTCATTAGGTAATCATTCATCTTTGCACTACAGGCTAAAGATATTTAGTAATATCATCATTTAGGATTGAGGATGATGAAAAATATCTTAAAGAAAAGGAATCTAGTGAGATAAAAGATCAAAGATTAGGGATTCGTACTTTAGTTTATCCAAGTACAAAAATACTCCATAATAACCAATTGTGAAGCAAAATTCAAAAATAAAGATCAAAACATGAATACAATCAAAGATAGTAACCATAATAGACATCTTGGACAAAAAGGAGAAAATTTCATTTTTCGGTGAATAATGTGTAAATGATAAGTGAATAGTCTCAGTATATCGTGAATAGTGCCGTATACATGAATAGTAACCCTGACACATAAAGGTAGAAATTCCACAATAAAATCCATACCAATATTTCAGTATAATGATATTGAAAGAATAACATCATTAGGAAGAAAATAATATCCCTTACTTCAAAATAACAGTACTTCTGATCGGAATATCGGTATAAGGTTGAAGGAAACTTGCACTGATGAATAACAACTCACAAAGTATCTAAATACTCACAAAATACGCTCGATAATATAGAGAGAGAAAGAGAGAAAACTTGCTTCTGGTGTGATTTTCACTTCTAACTAAGCACCTTATTTATAGGAAAATGCTAAGAACGCCATAACAGACTAACCTGCTACCTGATGGCTTTACCTGCTACTATTCAAGCCCACCACTTTTGAAAATAAATTCCAGCACATTTCATTACTCACCAACAAAAAATGGGGCCCACCATATTTTTAATAAAAATATTATATTTTCTGAAACTTCTTCAACAATTCATAATAAATAGCCATTTTATCAGAAAAATTCAAATCTCATGTGCTTTCCATAAGAAATTTAATTCTCTACAACTTTGTAAGTTTAAGTTTTTCCAAATTCCAAACGAAAAATGACTGAAATACACATACGGACGATTTTCAAAACTTCCATTCTGACAAAATACTGATAAAACACCTCATCATTAATTCCTTCATTTATAACCACAATAAATATATCCATCATTTACATCCACATAAAATAAATATTTCCTTATCATATGAATCAATAATTAATTATTCACAAATAATATTATAGAATCACAATTATGACAACCAGGTCGTTCCCAGGAAAGAGGGGGCTTTTCGATAAGGATTTCTCCTTATTGGCGCGCAATTAGGTGACCAAACCCCTTTCCTAGATAGAACTTCCTTAGACATTGCCAATAATGTTATCTAATAATATTATTCAAATAATATGAATTATTGAACTGATAATGGAGATACTGTGCAGTGACAATTATTGAACAACAATAATATAAAATATCAATACAGCAATTATTGAATCAATAAAATAAAATATATTGAATCAATAAAATAAAATATTGAATAGTAATTACTGTAACAATTATTGAGTAGTGCCTTCTTACGTAAGAATCAATAATTTCAAAAATACTGTGCAATACTGGTAATAATCTTGTGCGACCCACGCGTATTCACGTATTTTAACCAACGATATTCTAATAGTGTTAACGATAATAACTACGCCGTTATTTATAAAAACTCAAAATTTTCATTTTCTTCATCTGATCGTTTTTCGTTATGGGGCCCACAAATAGATGCTGTGTCGCATAAATAAATATTCCCCGACGCGAAAAGAATATTCCACACCAAACGAATATTCCCCACAACAATGAATATTTTATAACCACTTGCTTATTTTGCAAAATTTGCACATTTCACCCATAACCAAAGTATTATATCAAATTAACACTTTATTATTCACAATAATAATTAGAGGAAATTCGATTTTATTCATTAAAAAGTTGAGGTCTTACAACTGCATTAGTTAGTCATCACTTTTCTTCTTTATTCAACGTATTCTTTCTCTATATATATACTAGTAATTGCTCGTGCCTGAAGGCACGGCGTAATGAAAAATTAGATTAAAATTTAAAAATTACCATATTACATAAAGACTTTTTGCAACTTAAAATAACTTACAATCACACATAACAATTATCATAATTTACCACACTACCACAAAAATTAATTTTCCTTTAAAAATAGAAATTCTAAAAAAAATCTAAACTTGTCTACAAAGCTTACAATCATCAATAACAATTATCATAATTCAGCACACCACCACAATACACAATAATAATTATTATTGTTATTATTATTATTATTATTATTATTATTATTATTGTTGTTGTTGTTATTATTAGTATTATTGTTATTGTTATTATTACTATTACTATTACTATTATTATAGTTATTAATATTAATATTAATATTATTATAATTGTGACGCCCCCAAAACAGGTATACATCACCTATTCTGAGTCGCCAGATACATGGTACATAATTCAAATACAACTTAATACTACAACTGTCGTGTATAATATGACAAAACATAAACTGTGAGTTTGAATACAAATATTGTCTACTAGAGATTATACAAGCTCAAAAGGAGTCCTCATTACAATTATTATCACACTATTTCATAGAATAGTGAGGACTACTAATGCACCATCTAGGACCATCACTTTGTTCCCCGACTAGTCCCAGCTACGTTCTCATTTCCTGAAGAGAACAGTGAAAGAAAGGGTGAGCTCAACTAGCACAGTAAGAAATATTAAGACTAAGATAATGCAGAATAATTTATCGTTAGCCTTTAATAGTGTTAAACTGATAAAATATAACAAACATCAAGTTTAACTGCAGTAGAACAAGCAATCCATTAGAAGAGTCAAGTAGGGAATAAAATCTACTATCTTCTATGATTTAAAAGGTTTTTTCATCACTTTTATCATTGGGACTCGACTTAATAAATAATCCACATCATCGAATCACCCCAAGACTACTACGCCAAGGATATTCTTTAGTATCACGACCACGAATTATCCATGCACTACGGCTTAAGATAATCATGTTTTCATCAGCGGTCCTGATCATGCCATAAAACAATTCATCTTTGCATTACGGCCAAAGAGAATTCATAGCCATAATCATACCAAAATTGTCCATCAATGCACTACGGGCCAATGAGGACTTTTTCCACATCATTTGTAACATTACGGTTATGATTATACCGAATAATCCCTGGTCATAATCATACCAAGTCCATCTATGCACTACAGGCCACAGATGACTTTCAACATAATATAAACATGAGGATGATGCCAATGATATAAGAATTCAATAAAACAAGTTCAAGAATTAGTTTATCCAGGAACTGATAACGTTCAAATTGTCAACATGATACTGCTTTGTAGAGTAAAATTCAAGAATGCTCAGAAGAATATTTCCATGAAAAGATACTGGATGAAACACAAATATCAAGGATATTCCACTAATTTCATGGAGTATAGAAGTCAAAATTTTAACCAACTGAGTATAATAACGAATGGAATAACAAAAGAAATAACCATGCATGCGGTACTTGCGATAGATAAAGTTATTCAATGAATAATAAATAATGAAACCGAGTCGGTAAATTAGCACCGACGGGATGTTCCAACGAGTAATAATAAAGATTTTAACCAGTGTCCGCGTAAACGCACGCATACGATGATATTCCAACGAGTAATAATAATAAAGATGGAACCAGGTCTGGCATAAACGCACAGACAGGATATTCCAACAGAATAATAAAAGATGTAATAATAGAAGAATGTCACCAAGTATAGGGTAGCCTCATGTATACAAAGTTATTCTAATAGAATAATAAAGAATTAAATAATGTAAGTTCTCTTCTTGAATACAAAAGAAATAACACCCCCTTACCGTAAAAGAAACCTGGATATAGGAGTAGTGAAGTAGCGGGGCTTCTTCTTCTATAGATTTTCTATCTATAGCTTCTCTCTATAATTTCTCTCTATAATAAGTTCTCTATAGCTTTAGTGAATTGGTGAGAAATGAAGGAAGAATGAGCTTCTATTTATAGAAAAATATAGTTTTGATAATTGCACATTTTGGGGCTTGAAAAATTACAGAACAATACCTCCAACTTTTCTTTCATTTTTAATTTAGTCCTGCAAGTATTATCAAACTTACTCCACCTCCCCTAATAGTAAATAATGTGAATTAATAGTAAATCATGTGAATCAATAGTTCTAGACATGTGAAAATACGAATTACAGTATAATACTTCCATCTATACCTCCATTTTAACTTAGTCATATAAGTATTATCAATCTTGCACCAACTCCCCTAATAGTAACAAGAATGTGAAACAATAGTATACACATGTGAACAAATAGTTATAATCATGTGAAATAATAGCAATCAATTGCTCATTTATCCGGTTAAATACCCGATTGGTCAAAATAACCTCCAGACATCAATTTTTATCGAAATAAATGTCAATTTTCACTAACACAAATAATTCCAACATAATGAAACTATTTTTATCAAAAATATAAATTATGAAATTTAGAAGTTTGACTTTTCCCGAAAAAGTCAACTGTTGACTTTTTGACCAAATAGTAAAAATCGGCAAATTTTGTGTTTATAATCTATTTTTACTAATTTCATCGTTCCAGACTCAAATATCACGTCCGTGTCTCCAGATTCAACTCCAAGCACAACTTCAATATTAATAACATTCATCATTAATATTATAACTCATAATATTTATCAACCAAGTATTTCCCAGGAAAGAGGGGGCTTTCCAATAAGGATTTTTCCCTATTGGCGCGCAATTAGGTGACCAAACCTCTCATTGACAGAACTTCTAGACATTGTAAATATTGCAATTTAATAATATGAATAACTTTGTCATCTCAATTATTGACTTAATAATATATCATATAATGCAGATGATACTGTGACAATAATCGAATCAATAATATGAGAGATATGATGCAACAATTACTATAGCAATAATTGAGTATAACTGAGTGACTTCTCACGTAAGCATCAATAATAAATACCGCAGTGTACTACTACGCTCTTATGCCAGACATCGCATTTTTACTACCGAATAGTTCAATAGTATTAATTCAGAAAACTTCCGCCGTTATTTTCAATAAAATACTTTTGTCATTTTCTCAATCCGAAAATAATTCCGTTGTGGGGTCCACTTAATGATTATGTAAATAAATATTTGGATATTCCCCGACAAAAGAATATTCCCATTACTTTAATAATATTATATAACAACTTGCATACTTTTGCAAAATTTATAAATACTACCCACAACTATAATATTATCTCAAATTCACACCATAATATTAAAAAAATATTTCTAGAAAATTAAATCTTTATTCGTAAAATTTAGAATTTTACAATAATTATTATTATAATTATAATTATTATTATTATTACTTTATTACTACTATTATTATTATTATTACTATTATATTATTATTATTATTGTTGTTATTATTATTATTATTATTATTATTGTTATTATTATTATTATTATTATTATTATTATTATTATTTTATTATTTTATAATAAAATTTATTATTATTATTATTATTGTTGTTGTTGTTGTTGTTGTTTATTATTATTATTATTATTATTATTATTAGTATTATTATTATTATTGTTATTATAATTATAATTATTATTATTATTATTATAATAATAATAATAATAATAATAATAATAATAATAATAATAATAATAATAATAATTATTATTATTATTATTATTATTATTATTATATTATTATTATTGGTGGTGGTGGTGGTGGTGGTAGTAGTAGTAGTATTATTATTATTATTATAATAATAATAATTATTATTATTATAATAATTATTATTTGAATTAAAATTTGAATGAATCAAAACTGTATTTGTGCTTTTTCACTTCAAATCAATTAGAATAAATCCTAATCTTTATTATATAGATTACTATTACTATTAATATTACTATTAGTATTATAATAATAATTATTACTATAATTATTATTATTATTATTATTACTATTACTATTACTATTACTATTAATAATAATAATAATAATAATAATAATAATAATAATAATAATAATAATAATTAGTATTATTATCATTATAATAATAACAATTATTATTATTATTACTATTATTATTATTATTATTATTACTATTATTATTATTATTATTATTATTATTATTATTATTATTAATATTATAATAATAATTATTATTATAATTATTATAATAATATTTATTATTACTATTACTATTATAAGACCCCAACTTTTATAAATAAAGATTAAATTTTTTTGAAATATATTTTTGAATATTATGGTGTGGATATGATATAATGTTATAGTTGTCGGTAATATTTACAAATTTTGCAAAGAAAACAAGTGGTTATATAATATTCGATTGGTCAAGGAATATTCGTACGACGACACAATCATTGGTGGACCCCACAACGGAAGTATTGTCGTAGTTAGAAAACGACAAAATTATCTTTTTATAAAAATAACGGTGAAAGTTTTACCGTTAAACTGTTGAACTACCCGGTAGTAAAAGTACAGTAATAAGCGTGGTTGCATAGTAGCACATGGTATTAATTATTGATGCTTACGTGAGAAGTCACTCAGTTATACTCAATTATTGCTACAGTAATTGTTGCATCATATCTCTCATATTATTGATTCAATTATTGTCACAAGATCATCCGCATAATATTTATTATTATTAAATCAATAATTAAGACGACAAATTTATTCATATTATTATTTGCAATATTGACAATGTCTGAAGTTACACAAGGAGAGGTTTGGTCACCTAATTGCGCGCCAATAAGGAGAAATCCTTATCGGAAAGCCCCCTCTTTCTTGGAAACGACCTGGTTGTTAAATATTGTGAGTTATAATATTAATGATGAATAAGTTCGTGTTGATTAAAGATGAAATTGATAGTTCCATTGTGATGGGATTATCAGTGTTAGTGAAAATCGACATTTATTTCGATAATAATTGACGTCTGGAGGTTATATTGACCAATCGGGTAATTAATCAGATAAATGAGCAATTAATTGCTATTATTTCGCATACTTATAACTATTTGTTCACACGTGTGTACTATTGATTCACATTCATGTACTATTAGGGGAGGTGGTGCAAGATTGATAATACTTGCATAACTAAATTAAAAATGGAGGTATAGATGAAGGTACTATACTGTAATTAATTTTTTCACATGATTATACTATTAAGTCACATGAATGAACTATTAATTCACATTATTTACTATTAGGGGAGGTGGTGCAAGTTTGATATTACTTGCAGGGCTAAATTAAAAATGAAGAAAAAGAGGAAGGTATTATACTGTAATATTTCGAGCCCCAAAACGTGCAATTATCGAAACTATATTTTTCTATAAATAGAAGCTCATTCTTCTTTCATTCTCACAAATTCACTAAGTCTCAGAAGAGTAATTATTATAGAGAGAAAGAAGAAGAGAAGTCTGCTACCTCACTATTCCAGTATCCAGTTTTTTCTAAGGTAAGGGGTATTATTTCTTTCGTATTCATGAAAAGAGTTATTTTCTTTCAATACTCGTAAGGGATGTTATTCCATTCTTTATTATTACATTGGAATAATCATGCATGCGCATCTATCGCATGCATGGTGAATTCTTTTGTTATTTCATTCTTTATTATTCTATTGGAATAACTTTTTATGCATGCGGTTTATCGCATGCGTACGGTGAATTCTTCTCGTTTATTCCATTCTTTATTATTACATTGGAATAACATGTCTATGTGGACTACCACATGCATGGTGAATGATCCTTCGTATTCATTTCTTATTAAATTGTGGAAATGATCCGCTCACGTGGATTACCTGCATGGCGGGCAAAAATCCATTTGCATAGCGCTTTATATATTCTATTATACTCAACATTGGTTAAAGTTTTGGCTTCTATACTCCATAAAATTAGTAGAATATCCTCGGATATTTGCGCTTCATCCAAAGATATCTTTTCATGAAAATATTCTTCCGAGCATTCTTGAATTTTACTCCACAAAACAAAGATCATGTTGACAATTTGACGTTATTGATTTCGGATAAATTAAATTATAAATCTTTAAAATTTATCCTTGAACTTATTTTATTGAATTCTTATATCATTGTCATCATCTTCATGTTTATAAAATGTTGAAAGTCATCAGTGGCCTTTAGTGCATAGATGGATTTGGTATGATTATGACCGTGAATTATTATCGGTATAATCATGAATAGTAATGTTACAAATGATGTGGTAAAAGTCCTCATTGGTCGTAGTGCATTGATGGACAGTTGTTGGCATGATCATGACCATTTATGAATACACGAATATCTTTAGCCCGTAGTGCATGGATAATTTGTGGTCGTGATACTAATGAATATCCTTGGCCGTAGTGCAAGGATAATGTGGTTTATTTATTAAGATGAGTCTCAGTGATAAAAGAGATGAAAAACCTTTTAAATCATAGAAGATAGTAGATTTTATTCTCTACTTGACTCTTCTAATGGGTTGCTTGTTCCGCTGCAGTTAAACTTGATGTTTGTTATATTTTATCAGTTTAACACTGTTGAAGGCTAACGATAAATTATTCTGCATTATCTTAGTCATAATATTTCTTACTGGGCTAGTTGACTTCACCATTTCTTTCACTGTTCTCTTCAAGAAATGAGAATATAGCTGGGACGAGTTGGGGAACGGATTGATGGTCCAGATGGTTGTTTTAGTAGTCCTCACTATTCTATAAAATAGTGTGACAATAAATGTAATGAGGACTCCATTGAGTATGGATATTGTTTAGATGACAATATTCTTATTAAAACTCTTATATTATGTTTTGTCGTATTTTACATGACTGTTGTATAATTAAGTTGTATTTGAATTTTGTACCATGTATTTGGCGACTCAAGATGGGTGATGTATACCTATTTTGGGGGCATCACAGTTGGTATCAAAGCTTAGGGATATGATCCCTGACTAAGATGTGAGACTAGAACTAGGAAGGGAGAGACGAGGAATTCCTTCGCTAGTATGACCTACCTAAGTTTATTTGGTATTTAATTGGTCGGTTAGAGTATAGGGATAATATGTTGCATGTCAATTAACCCTTGTTTTGTGGCAGTATTTGAAAATGGCATCCGAGAATGTTGAGAATAGCAATGGAGCATAGGAGACCGTTGAGTCTCCACAGATCAATAATCAGGATAATGTGCATCAGGAAGGCGACAATCCTCATGTAAACAACAACACTGGCCAAATGATGAACGATGGAATATTCAGAGGCTTTATGCAATTCATGCAACATCGGTAGAGCGGCTTCATCCAAAATGTGAGGTGGAAACAATGGAAACTCTCGACCAGATCACCGCTAAATGGCAGTTCAAGGAGCTGGGACCACCAAAGTTTATTGGAGAGACAAAACCACTTAAGGCGGAAGCGTGAATAAAGCAGATCACCAAGATATTTGATATCTTGGGATGCTCTGAGGAGCAAAAGGTTCCCGTTGCCACCTTTATGTCGCGAGGAGAGGCAGATTACTGGTAGGAATCGGTAAAGCGTACTCAACCTGCCGCACTGAAGATGCTTGGGAGAAGTTCCAAGAACTATTCAACGATAAGTACTTTCCCGAAAGTATTCGTCACATGAAAGAGGTAGAGTTCATCAAGTTGGAGCAGAACAATATGACCGTGTCACAGTACGAAGCTAAGTTTGCCGAGTTGTCCCGGTTTGCGTCTAATTTGGTTGATAATGAGGAGAGAATGACGCGGATGTTTCTAAGAGGTTTGAAACCTGAGATACGTCAATATCTAATTTCTCATAAATTGTGTTTGTATTCAGATGTTGTAAATAAGGCTCAGTTATTGGAGCGCGATAACGAGTCAACCCAACCAAGAGAAAGCAGCTGGCAAAATGATAATACCAGTGGTGGCAGTCATAGAAGCGGTGACAACAAATGTGGAGGGAATCAACATGCCAGAAATGGTAACCACTTCGGTGATACTCATGGACAAGACAATAAGAATGGACATTTCAAGAAGAGGAGATTCAACAATGATGGAAAGACGTCAGCACCAACACCCGTTGTTAAGGAAGGAGAACGACCACCTATCATATGCTTCAAATGCGGAGGGGAGGGACACATCAATCCAAACTGTGCGCAGCAGTCCAAAACGTGTTACAATTGTGGAAGAGAAGGTCACCTTTCCCAATTTTGTCGTGCACCAAAGTCAAGTCCAACTGGGATGGAGGCATCAAAGGCCGTCCCAGACAAGACAAAACCGGTAGTTCAAGGGAGAGCGTTTGTCGTAACCTCCCAAAAAGTGAGTAATCTGAACGAGGTGATCACGGGTAAGCTAATCATAAACTCTAGCGAAGTCTATACCTTATTTGATACCGGTTCTACCCATTCTTTTATTTCTCCTACTTGCGCTCAATGTTTAAATTTGACTCCGGAGAAATTAGACTTTGACTTATCTGTTGAAACTCCGTTGAGAGAAACCTTCATTACATCCACTGTTTATAAGTCTTGTTTGATTCAAATCGGAATCGCACGCTACGTTACTGTCGATCTTATCTCCTTAAAAATACTTGCATTTGACGTGATTTTAGGGATTGATTGGTTAACTACTCATCATGCTAAAATTGATTATTTTCGTAAGGTTGTTAGCTTTTATATTCGTAATCAACCTATTATGCGAATTCAAGCGACCAAACCATTAAAATCAATCACGGTCATCTCAAGCCATAAAGATATTCGCTTTATTGAAAAGCGGATGTCAAGCTTTCTTAGCTCATGTCACGATTTAAACAAAATACGCCGATTTGAATGATATTTCTATTTTAATAAATTCCTCGACATATTCCCTCAAGAACTTCCCGGCCTACCCCGAGGCGTGAAATCGAGTTTGGTATCGACCTTGAACCCCAGACAAAACCCATTTCCAAAGCCCCATATCGAATGGCTCCTATTGAACTTCAAGAGTTAAAACCCAACTACGAGAATTGTTAGACATCGGTTTCATTCGTCCTAGTACATCTCCTTGGGGTGCTCCTGTTCTATTCGTGAAGAAGAAAGATGGAAGTATGCTACTTTGTATTGATTATCGGGAGTTGAATCATGTCACCATCAAAAATAGGTACTCGTTGCCTCGCATTGATGACCTGTTTGACTAGTTACAAGGAGCCAAATTCTTTTCAAAGATTGATCTTCGTTCCAGATATAATCAGTTGAAGATTAAAACTAATGACATTCCAAAGATCGCTTTTGAGATTCAAGACGGGCATTACGAATTCCTAGTCATGTCTTTTGGATTGACTAATGCTTCTGCTGCCTTCATGGATATGATGAACCGAGTATTCAAGGAATATTTGGATCACTTTGTGGTCGTCTTTATTGATGACATCCTCATATACTCCAAAACCCGTGAAGACCATGATCAACACTTGAGGTTGATACTCCAAAAGCTTCATGAAAATAAGCTATATGCCAAGTTGAAGAAATGCTAGTTCTAGCTTGAGGAAGTTACATTCCTTGGGCACGTGATATCAAATCATGGAATATCTGTTGACCCGACAAAGATTGAAGCAATTCATAGCTGGGAGTAACCTAAGTCAGTGACCAAAGTATGTAGCTTTCTCGGCTTAGCTGGTTATTATCGGAGATTCGTAGAAGGGTTTTCTCGAATCATTACTCCATTAACTCAGCTGACTCGAAAAGATACAAAGTTCGGTTGGAGCGAGGAATGTGAGAAGAGTTTTCAAGAACTCAAGAGAAGACTCATTTCAAAGACCTGCTCTCGACAATACCATCCGCTCGGAGGGATTTGTCATCTACAGTGATGCTTCAGGCAAAGGGTTAGGATGTGTTCTCATACAATATGGGAAAGTCATAGCCTATGCCTCACGAATACTCAAAGAATATGAGAGGAATTATCCTATTCCTGATCTAGAGTTGGCAACAGTCATTTTTGCGCTTAAGATTTGGAGGCATTACCTGTATAGAGAGAAGGTGGAGATCTATACGGATCATAAGAGCCTCAAATATTTCTTCACTCAAAAGGAACTTATTAGTTCCCGGAGGCACAATAATTATCTAGAAGGGGGGGGGGGGGTTGAATAGATATTTTAAAAAAATTTCATTTTAACTTGTTAGTAGATAATGATTAAAACTTTAGTGGAATTAATATTAGTTTTAATCTCCCTTAAGATAGTGATTTTATGAGAGTGAGACAGATATAGCAGTTATAGCAGATATAACAGTTATAGCAAGAATGTAAGAGACACAGTCGTTTTAAGTGGTTCAGAGCACTTAAAGCTCCTAGTCCACTCTTCTACTCCTCGAGTAGGAAATCCACTAAGGATGTCTTTTACACTTTCTGAATCACTTAGATTCCTTCTAGACCAGCAGTCTAGGAACTTCTTAGTTCACTTTTGAACTCTTCAAGTCCAGCAGACTTGGCTCTTCACAGTTCACTTAGAACTCTTCAAGTCCTTCTGACTTGGAACTCTTACTTCAGTTGATTGGTAGTTGTTGAGTTCTTGAGTGGTGCTACTTAGTTGATGTTTAAGCACTTGTTCAAAAGAACTGAGTAGCTGAGCAAGCTTTTCTTTTTCTCAAATCGTAGAGTTGAGCGTTGAGTGTTCTTGTGCGGTTTTGTTCAATGCTTGCTTAGTCCTTGCATCTGCATATGTTTTGCATATATGTGATCTTGAAATCTATCCGTTTGATCCATCCGTTGAAGCATTAAATGCGTTTGACATTTTTATACTTTGATGGAGACTTTTCTGCACATCTTCTGAATTGCATTCTGGCCCACTGACACAGCAGACTGTTTTCTCACCTAACACCTGAAAAGGGTGTTTTTCTTTTACCAATGGTACTTTCCTTAGCTTCTTCAATACGCTTCTTTATTGCATACTAAGGATATCTTTTGTACCTTTGGAACTGGTGAGGACTTCATCGTTTGAAACCCATTCCATATTTGTTGGAGATATATCATCAAACAAAAAGGTAGGGCTCGATGCTTCTGACACACGACAGATGATACTCTACGATCCAGATCGTGGTGTCTTGTTACCTTGGTGCTTAGTCTGATTTTATCAACCAAGAGCACTACGATTTCTCTTAAAAACTTGCACATTACGATCTTTACCTACTTGCTTGCTTGCAAGCTCTACATTTTCGAGTGCACACTACGATTTTTGAGTTGGTTCGGCAAACGTTGGGACCACTCTACGATTTCTGAAGAGGCCCTTAAGGCAGGCACACTACGATCCTCGAAGTTCTATGTTCTGCCTTGGCTTCTGTAATCTTGATCAGCTTGATACACTATGATCTCTTCAAAGCCTATCTATTACATCTCAAGATCAACCTAACAAGTTTGATCTTTTTTTATATACATTCACTTACAGAATGATATACATTAAGAGCTTAGATCAACCTAACAAATTTGATCTATCACTAAGTCCTTATACAAATATTCCTTGAAGGACTTTACAAATAATCATGAGCATTTATATTTAAACATCAAATCAAAATATGCACTCTCCCAACAATCTCCCCCTATTTGATGTTGACATAACCAAGGAGATTTGTTGTCATGATTATTAGTATCTAGATGTAATTGCAGGAAAGTAAACATGACTTAGTATTTTAATGAGCAGCTGAAATTTCTAGAGAATAAGCATGAATTTATTGATGTTCGAAGAATATTACAATTTAGCTTTACATCAATAAGAATTTAAACTTTCATTTATCTCTATTTCCTTGATCTTTTGCGAGGAGGATTGGCATACTCCTCAGCTCTTCTTTTCCTGCTTGCTTCATCCCACCTGGCTAGATCTTCCAGCTCACTAGGGCTTAGCCTAGGATTTTGATCATGCCTATTCATGAATGCAGGATCTCCAGTTGGCATTCTAAGGCCTGTGGTGGTGACATTTTGTGAGCTGGTAGCTGGACCGATACTCCTTATTGGCTGAGCCATTAAAATTTCCTGTTGATCAGGTCGTTGAGTCTGATGTCTGGCTCGTGGAGTCTGTTGATGGAATTGCCTTGTTGGAGGACTCCTTCCTCTGCCTTTGCCCTGGCTTCCTTGACCTCCTCTACCTCCTTGACCTCATCTGCCTCCGCCCTGGCCTCCTTTTTCTTTCCTTTTATTCTCCCCCTTTATGTCAGCATCAAGGGTTCGAATGTCTTCTGAGAGGCGATTCAGCCCTTGGACAAGCTCGTTGAGCTGACTTTTGGTCTGAGCAATTTCCTCTCAATTTTCTTCGATTAGAGCTTCAGACCGAGCTTCCCTTTGTTGTAGAATGGATAGAATGTTGTCGACTTCGCCATATCACGACGATAGAATTTTTGGAATTCTTTAACTAAGATTGTAGATTAAGGAAGCTTTCCAACATGTTTTTATTCGATTTTCTTTAGTTATGCAGTAGGCGGAGGACTTCTCTGTGTTTCTTGGTCGCTAGAAAGTGAATGTCATCCCTATCCTTTATGCTTTGAATTATTTGTTGATTTAACTCTTTAAGTATCTTAGAGAGCGTAAAGCTTAGGGAGTGTGGGAGATTACTGGCAACATTGATCATTGTTGTTAATCTCAGCTGAATAAGGTCAGTGTGTTCTTCAAGACTCTCATCGAGTTCCTTGATCACCTTCTTAGACATTTCTTGTGACGCCCCCAAAATATGTATACAACACCCATTCTGAGTCGCCAAATACATGGTACAGAAACAAACTACAACTTCAATAATACAATTATCGTGCAAAATACGACAACACATACTGTGAGTTTAAATACAAATATTGTCTTCTAGACAATATCCACACTCAAATAAGTCTTCATTACAATTATTCAAACACTATTTTACAAAAATAGTGAGGACTGATAAAACATCTTTCTAGAACCATCACTCCATACCCCGACTAGATCCTGCTATGTTCTCACCTCCTGAGAAGAAAAATGGAACAAAAAGGAAAAGGGTGAGCTCAACTAACCTAGTAAAGAATATTATGACTACGATAATATACAACAAATTATCATTAGTTTTCAACAGGAAAAAATCTGATAAAATATA
The DNA here is from genome assembly GCA_020205615.1 of Panax quinquefolius. NCBI lineage: Eukaryota > Viridiplantae > Streptophyta > Magnoliopsida > Apiales > Araliaceae > Panax > Panax quinquefolius. Next base: position 133,847,959 of record CM035169.1, read on the forward strand.
ATAGACAACAAGTTTTAGATCAACAACTACAAATAAAAATAAAGAATCCATTAGAAGAGTCAAGTAGAAATGAGTTCTACTATCTTCTAAGATTTAAAAGTCCATCATCAATATTTTATCACCAGAATAACAATCAATATACATTTTTAATCAAATATTCATCTTTGCACTACAGTGCCAAAGATATTCATTTGTATCACCAATTAGTCATGTTCATCTCAACACTGCTCATCTTTGCACTACGGGCCAAAGATATTCAACGATTAATCATTCATCTTTGCACTGACAGCCAAAGATATTCAAATATCATCATTTAGGACCGAGGATGATGAAAATTATTTTAAAGAAAACGAATCCAAAGGAGACGTAAGGACAAATATTAGGGGATTAGATATAACAGTTTATCCAAGATCAATAATACTTCATAATAACCAATTGTGAAGCAAAATTCAAAAATAAAGATCAAAACATGGATACAATCAAAGATAGTAACCATAATAGACATCTTGGACAAAAAGGAAAATTTTCATTTTTCGGTGAATAGTGTCGTATTTGTGAATAGTGTCGTATACGTGAATAGTAACCCCAACACAAAAAGTTCTAAATTTGATAAAAAGTTCAAACCAATATTTCGGCATAATGATATTGAAGAAAATAATATCATTTAAGAAGAAAATAACATCCCTTACCTCAAAGAAACAGTACTTCGGAATGAAATGTCGAATATGATGCTGAATGAAACTTGTACTGAATAGCAACTCTCAAAGTATCTAAATACTCATAAAATACGCTCGATAATATAGAGAGAGAAAGAGAGAAAGCTTATGTTTCTGGTGTGATTTTCAATTCTAACTTAGCCCTCTATTTATAGGAAAATGTTAAGACGTCAAGCGAGACTTGACCTACTTGCTGATGGCTTTACTTTACTACTATTGCCACCCACCACATTTGAAATTCAATTTGAGCACATTTCTCACCAACCAAAAGTTGGGCCCACCAATTCTAGAATTTTCCACCAAAATGATAAATTCTGAAACTTCAACAATTTCTGAACCAGTCACCTCTTAAAATTCATAACAAATCAAACGTTCATTTTTAACGGTTCAAAATTTGTGGACATATACCCAACTTATATATGTATAACATATCCAAAAATCAGAACGATCCAACGGTCGGATTAAAAATTATAACTCACACAATAGAGCTATAAGATCACCAATTTGATCTTTTAATACCTCCCATCCGACAAAATACTGATAAAATACCTCAACATTAATTCCTTCATTTATAACCACATAAATAAATCCATCATTTATATTCACATCAAATAAATATTTTCTTATCATATAAATCAATAATTAATTATTCACAAATAATATTACAGAATCACAATTATGATAACCAGGCCGTTCCTAGGAAAAGGGGGCTTTCCGATAAGGATTTCTCCTTACTGGCGCGCAATTATGTGACCAAAACTCTTCTTGATAGAACTTTATAGACATTGCCAATAATGCTATCTAAAAATATTATTCCAAATAATATGAATTATTGATCTGATAATGGAGATATTGTGCAGTGATAATTATTGAAACAACAATAATATAAAATATCAACACAACAATTATTGAACCAATAAAATAAAATATTGAACAGTAATTACTGTAACAATTATTGAGTAATGCCTTTTTACGTAAGGATCAATAATTCAAAATCTTTATCGTAATACCGTGCTCTTCGCGTGCAACCACGCCAGACATCACGATTTTAACCACTGTGTATTCCAACAAATGTTAATTGGTAACAATTAAGCCGTTATTTATAAAAACTCAAACTTGTCCTTTTCTTCATCCGACCGTTTTTCGTTATGGGGCCCACAAATGGCTGCGCCGTCGTACGAATATTCCCCGACAGAAAGAATATTTCACGACCAAACGAATATTTTATAATCACTTACTTATTTTGCAAAATTTTCACATTTCATCCATAACCAAAGTATTATATCAAATTAATACCTTATTATTCACAATACTAAATAGAGGAAATTCGATTTTATTTATAATAAGTTGGGGTCTTACAACCCCCCTCCTTATAAAATTTCGTCTTCGAAATTGACGTACGTACCTGGTGTTTCGAAAAGGTGAGGATACCTCACTTTCATTTCTGATTCCAACTCCCAGGTCATTTCTTCAATAGCATGGTTTCTCCACAAAACCTTAACTTGTGGTATAACCTTCATGCGTAGAATATGCTCTTTCCTATCCAAGATCTTAACATGTACCTCCTCGTAAGTTAAATCTTTGACTATCTCATCTGGTTCTAACTCAATAATGTGGTTCGGGTCTTTCACATATTTACGAAGCATAGATATGTGAAAAACATTTTGAACACGAGACATGCTTGGAGGTAATGCGAGTCTATAGGCCACATTTCCTATTTGGTCAAGAATCTCAAATGGACCAACAAATCTTGGATTGAGTTTTCCTCTCTTCCCAAATCTTGTGACTTCCTTCCATGGCGCGATACGTAACAATACATGATCCTCAATATTAAATTCTACGTCCTTTCGATGAAGATCCGCATATCTCTTTTGTCGATCCTGTGCCATTTGTATACGTTGTCGAATCATTTGGATCTTTTCTATAGAAATGCGTACTAATTCTGGTCTCAACAACGTTGTTTCTCCCACCTCGTCCCAACATATTGGAGAGCGACACTTTCGTCCATACAGTGCTTCAAATAAAGCCATGCCTATACTTGCTTGATAACTGTTGTTGTAGGAGAATTCCACCAATGGTAGGTACTTATCCCAACTCCCTTTGAAATCTAGGACACAGAGTCTTAATAGATCTTCAAGGGTTTGAATAGTCCTTTCCGATTGCCCGTCCGTTTGAGGATGATTTGCTGAATTGAATCGTAAATCTGTGCCCATAGCTTTCTGCAAGCTAATCCAAAATTATGAATTGAATCTTGGGTCACGATCCGAAACTATGGAAACTGGCATGCCATGCAATCTCATAATCTCATTCACGTACATAAGAACAAGACGTTCAAGGGAATAAGTCTCACGTATCGGCAAGAAATGAGCAGACTTGGTTAATCTATCAACAATAACCCAAATCGCATCTATGCCTTGAGAAACTTTGGGAAGACCTGTAATGAAATCCATGGTAATGTGTTCCCACTTCCATTCCGGAATCTCAAGTGGTTGCAATGGACCTTTTAGCACTTGATGCTCCGCCTTTACTCGTTGACAAGTTAAACACCTCGAGATAAACTCCGTGATCTCTCTCTTCATATTGTTCCACCAAAATGTATGTCGAAGATCATGATACATTTTGGTACTCCTAGGATGGATTGCAAACGGTGTGTTGTGTGCCTCTATCATGATTCTATGCTTCAAGTCAGAGTCGTTAGGAATGCAAAGTCTAGAGTTGACTCTAAGTATTCCTTCTTCATCGATTCTTGCTTCTGGAATAGCACCTTCTTGCACTTTCTTCTTCATACGCATCAGCCCCAGGTCCGTAGCTTGAGCAGCTTTAACTTTATCGATTAAAGTCGGTTTTACTTGTATATTCGCCATCATCATGTGGGTACTTGGAGCCTTTAACTCTATTTCCATCCTTTGCAAGTCATACAAAATGGGCATTTGCGTTGACAATATCGCACTCGTACCCGCTATGATCTTCTACTCAATGCGTCAGCTACTACATTCACTTTTCCAGGATGGTATTGAATGGTATTATCATAATCTTTCAATAGCTCGAGCCAACGTCGTTGTCGCATATTGAGTTCTTTTTGGGTGAAGAAATATTTGAGGCTTTTATGATCCGTATAGATCTCCACTTTCTCCCCATACAGATAGTGTCTCCAAATTTTCAACGCGAAAACGACTGCTGCCAACTCTAGATCATGAGTAGGATAATTCCTCTCATATTCTTTGAGTTTTCACGAGGCATAGGCTATGACTTTCCCATGTTACATGAGAACACATCCTAACCCTTTGCCTGAAGCATCGTTGTATATAACAAATCCATCCGAACCAGATGGTATTTCCAGAACAGGTACCGAAATGAGTCTCCTCTTCAGTTCTTGAAAACTCTTCTCGCATTCCTCGCTCCATACAAAATTTGTATCTTTCCGAGTTAGCTGAGTTAACGGAGTAGCGATTCGAGAAAATCCTTCCACGAATCTCCGATAATAACCAGCTAAGCCCAGAAAGCTACGCACTTCGGTCACCGACTTCGGCTGCTCCCAACTTTGTATTGCTTCAATCTTCGCCGTGTCAATAGATACTCCATGTTTTGACACCACGTGCCCAAGGAATGCAACTTCCTCAAGCCAGAACTCGCATTTCTTCAGCTTGACATATAGCTTGTTTTCACGAAGCCTTTCAAGGATCAGCTTCAAATGGTGCTCATGATCTTCACGGCTTTTGGAATAGATGAGGATGTCATCAATAAAGACAACAATGAACTGATCCAAATATTCCTTGAATACACGGTTCATCATATCCATGAAAGCAGCAAGAGCATTAGTCAATCCAAAAGACATGACTAAGAGTTCATAATGCCCGTATCGAAGTTAGAAGGCGCTTTGAATATCCTCGCTTTTAATCTTCAAAGTGATGATATCCGTAATCGAAGATCGATCTTTGAAAAGAATTGTGCTCTCAACAATCGTCAAATAGGTCATCAATGCGAGGTAGCGGATACCTATTCTTGATGGTGACATGGTTCAATTCTTGGTAGTCAATACAAAGTCGCATACTCTCGTCTTTCTTCTTTACGAATAAAATAGAAGCACCCCAAGGAGATGTACTAGGATGAATGAAAATGAAGTCTAATAACTCTTGTAGTTGGACTTTTAACTCCTGAAGTTCAATAGGAGCCATTCGATATGGGGTTTTAGAAATGGGCTTTATACCCGGTTCAAGATCAATAAAGAATTCAACATCACGTTCTGGGGGTAGACCGGGAAGTTCTTCGGGAAATACATCAGGAAATTCTCTAACAACAAAAATATTATTCAAATCTGACTTGTCTTTATTCAAATCTATAACATGGGCTAAGAAAGCTTGACATCCGTTTTTCAATAAATGAATAACTTTATGGCTTGATATAACAGTGACTGATTTTAGTGGTTTAGTTGTTTGAATTCGTATGACAGGTTGGTTAGGAATATGAAAACTAACAACCTTACGAAAATAATAAATTTTGGCATGATGAGTGGTTAACCAATTAATTCATAAAATCACATCAAAAGCAAGTATCTTTAAAGAGATAAGATCAACAGGTAATGTGATAGTGCCAACTTGGATTAAGCAAGATTTATAAACAGTGGATGTAACAAAAGTTTCCCCAACGGAGTCTCCACTGATAAATCAAAGTCTAATTTCTCCGAAGTCAAGTTTAAACGTTTAGCACAAGCAGGAGAGATAAATTGTGACGCCCCCAAAATAGGTATACATCACCCATTCTGAGTCGCCAAATACATGGTACATAAACAAATACAACTTCAGTAATACAATTGTCGTGCAAAATACGACAACACATATACTGTGAGTTTGAATACAACTATTGTCTAATAGAGAGTATACAAACTCAAAAGGAGTCCTCATTACAATTATTGCTACACTATTTTACAAAATAGTGAGGACTACTAATAAAACTATCCTGAACCATCACTCCATACCCCAGCTAGTTCCTGCTATGTTCTTACCTCCTGAGAAGAAAAATGGAACAAAAAGGAAAATGGTGAGCTCAACTAGCCCAATAAATAATATTATGACTAAGATAATATACAATAATTTATCATTAGTCTTCAACAGGGAAAAATCTGATAACATATAATAGACAACAAGTTTTAGATCAACAACTGCAGCGGAAACAGTAATCCATTAGAAGAGTCAAGTAGAGAAAGAATTCCATTATCTTCTAAGATTTTAAAGTCCATCATCAATATTTTATCCCTGTAACATCAATCAATATACATCTTGAATCAAATATTCATCTTTGCACTACTGAAAAGCAAAGATATTCATTTGTATCACCAGGTTAATTCATGTTCATCTCAACACTGCTCATCTTTGTACTATGGGCCAAAGATATTCATTAGGTAATCATTCATCTTTTGCTACAAGCCAAAGATATTCAAGAATATCATCATTTAGGGTGGAGGATGATGAAAAATATTTTAAAGGAACGAATCCAGTGAAACAAAATGACAAATATTAGAGATTCGTATTACAGTTTATCCAAGATCAATAATACTCCATAATAACCAATTTTGAAGTAAAATTCAAGAATAAAGATCAAAACATAGATACAATCAAAGATAGTAACCATAATATACATCTTGGACAAAAAGGAGAAAATTTCATTTTTTGGTGAATAGTGCCGTATTCATAAATAGTGCCGTATACGTGAATAGTAACCCTGAAATAAAAAGGTATAAATTCCACTGTAAAATCCATACCAATATTTCGGTATAATGATATTGAAAGAATAACATCATTTAGGAAGAAAATAACACCCATTACCTCAAAATAACAGTACTTCTGATCGGAATATCGGTATAAGGCCGAAGGAAACTTGCACTGATAAATAGAAACTCACAAAGTATCTAAATACTCACAAAATACGCTCGATAATATAGAGAGAGAAAGAGAGAAAGCTTATGTTTCTGGTGTGATTTTCAATTTTAACTTAGCCCTCTATTTATAGGAAAATGTTAGCACGCCGAAGAAGACTTGACCTGCTACCTGATGGCTTTGCCTGCTACTATTGTACCCCACCACATTTAAAATAAAATTCGGCACATTTCTTCACCAACCACAAGTGGGGCCCACTTAATTCTAGAATTTTCCATCAAAATCATTTATAAACCTAATTTCCGAATCAGTCACCTCTTAAAATTCATAACAAATTATACGTTCATTTTTAACGGTTCAAAATTTATGGACATATACTCAACTTATATATGTATAATATATCCAAAAATCACAACGATCCAACGGTTAGATTAAAAATTATAACTCACGCAATATATCTCAAGTACAGTGATTTAATTTTTAATACCTTCATTCCGACAAAAACACCTCAACATTAATTTCTTCAATTTTATCCACATAAAATAAAAATATCCATCAATTATATCCACATAAAATAAATATTTTTTTATCATATAAATCAATAATTAATTATTCACAAATAATATTACAGAATCACAATTATGACAACCAGGCCTTTCCCAAGAAAGAGGGGGCTTTCCGATAAGGATTTCTCCTTCTTGCGCCATAATTAGGTGACCAAACCTCTCATTGATAAAACTTTCTAGACATTGCCAATAATGCTATCTCATAATATTATTCAAATAATATGAATTATTGATCCGATAATGGGAAATACTGTGCAGTGACAATTATTGAAACAACAATAATATAAAATATCAATGCAATAATTATTGAACCAATAAAATAAAATATTTGAACAGAAATTACTGTAACAATTATTGAGTAGTGCCTTCTTACGTAAGAATCAATAATTCAAAAATATGTGCAAAACCAGTATCTCTCTTTGTGCAACCACGCGTATTCATCAGATTTTAACCACCGGGTATTCCAACGTTGTTAATCAGTAATAACTACGCCAAGTTATTTGTAAAACTCAAATTTGTCATTTTCTTCATTCGATCAAGTATCCGTTATGGGGTCCACAAATGGTCACTTACCGTCGCATTTAATATTCCATAACCAAACGATATTCCCCGACAACAATGAATATTTTATAACCACTTGCTTATTTTGCAAAAATTTGTACATTTCACCCATAACCAAAGCATTATATCAAATTAACACCTTATTATTCACAATAATAATTAGAGGAAATTCGATTTTATTTATAATAAGTTGGGGTCTTACAACCTCCCCTCCTTATGAAATTTCGTCCTCAAAATTGACGTACGTACCTGGTGTTTCGAAAAGGTGAGGATACCTCACTTTCATTTTTTATTCCAACTCCCAGGTCATTTCTTCAATTGCATGGTTCCTCCACAAAACCTTAACTTGTGGTATAACCTTCGTGCGTAAGACATGCTCTTTCCTATCCAAGATCTTAACAGGTACCTCCTCGTACGTTAAATCTTCGGCTATCTCGTCCGGTTCTAACTCAATAATGTGGTTCGGCTCTTTCACATATTTGAGAAACATAGATATGTGAAAAATATTATGAACACGAGACATGCTTGGAGGTAATGCGAGTCTATAGGCCACATTTCCTATTCGGTCAAGAATCTCAAATGGACCAATAAATCGTGGATTGAGCTTTCCTCTCTTCCCAAATCTTGTAACTCCCTTCCATGGTGCAACACGTAACAATACATGATCCCCAATATTAAATTCCACGTCCTTTCGATGAAGATCCGCATAACTCTTTTGTCAATCCTGTGCCGTTTGTATACGTTATCGGATTATTTGGATCTTCTCTGTAGTTATGCATACCAATTCTGGTCCCAACAACATTGCTTCCCCCACCTCGTCCCAAAGATAATTTGAGCGACACTTTCGTCCATACAATGCTTCAAATGGAGCCACACCTATACTTGCACGATAAATCATTGTTGTAGGAGAATTCCACCAATGGTAGGTACTTATCCCAACTCCTTTGAAGTCTAGGACACAAAGTCTTAATAGATCTTCAAGAGTTTGAATAGTCCTCTCTCGATTGCCGTCCGTTTGAGGATGGTATCTTTGAATCAATCGTAAATAAATCATGCCCATAACTTTCAAGCTAAGCTAACCCAAAATCGTGAAGTAAATCTTGGGTCACAATCCAAAACTATGGATACTGGTATACCATGCAATCTCACAATCTCATTCACGTACATACGAGCAAGATGTTCAAGGGAATAAGTCTCCCGTATAGGCAAGAAATGGGCAGACTTGGTTAATCTATCAACAATAACCCAAATCGCATCTATGCCTTGAGAAACCTTGGGAAGACTCGTAACGAAATCCATAGTAATGCGTTCCCACTTCCATGTCGGAATCTCAAGTGGTTGCAATGGACCCTTTGGTACTTGATGCTCCACCTTTACACGTTGACAAGTTAAACACCTCGAGATAAACTCCGCGATCTCTCTTTTCATATTGCTCCATCAAAATGTATATCGAAGATCATAATACATTTTGGTACTCCCACGATGGTTTACAAACGGTGTGTTGTGAGCCTCCATCATGATTCTATGCTTCAAGTCAGAATCGTTAGGAACACAAAGTCTGGAGTTGACTCGAAGTATTCCTTCTTCATCGATTCTTTCTTTTGGAATAGCACCTTCTTACACTTTCTTCTTCATACGCATCAGCTCCATATCCGTAGCTTGAGCAGCTTTAACTTTATCGATTAAAGTTGGTTCTACTCGTATGTTTGATATCATCATGTGGGTACTTGGAGCCTTTACCTCTATCTCCATCCTTTGCAAGTCATACAAATTGGACCTTTGTGTTAACAACATTGCACTCGTACCCGCATATGATCTTCTACTCAATGCGTCAACTACCACATTTGCTTTTCCAGGATGATATTGGATGGTATGATCGTAATCTTTTAATAGCTCGAGCCAACGTCGTTGCCACATGTTGAGTTCCTTTTGGGTGAATAAGTATTTGAGGCTTTTATGATCCGTATAGATCTCCACTTTCTCCCCATATAGGTAGTCTCTCCAGATCTTCAACGCGAAAACGACTGCTGCCAACTCCAAATCATGAGTAGGATAATTCCTCTCATATTCTTTGAGTTGTCGCGATGCATAGGCTATGACTTTCCCATGTTGCATGAGAACACATCCTAACCCTTTGCCTGAAGCATCGTTGTAGATAACAAATCCATCCGAACCAAATGGTATTATCAGAACAGGTGCCGAAATGAGTCTTCTCTTGAGTTCTTGAAAACTCTTCTCACAATCCTCGCTCTAACCGAATTTTATATCTTTACGAGTTAGCTGAGTTAACGGATTAGTGATTCGAGAAAATCCTTCCACGAATCTCAACATTAATTTCTTCAATTATATCCGCATAAAATAAATATATCCATCAATTATATCCATATAAAATAAATATTTCCTTATATCAATAATTAATTATTCACAAATAATATTATAAAATCACAATTATGACAACGGCCGCTCCTGTGAAAGAGGGCTTTCCGATAAGGATTTCTCCTCATCAAGCGCGCAATTGAATTAGGTGACTAAACCTCTCCTCAGTGTAATTTTCTAGACATTGCCAATAATGCTATCTCATAATTTTATTCAAATAATATGAATTATTGATTCGATAATGGGAAATATTGTGCGTTGACAATTATCAAACATCAATAATATAAAATATCAATGCAACAATTATTGAACCAATAAAATAAAATATTTGAACAAGAATTACGTAACAATTATTGAGTAAAGCCTTCTCACGTAAGGATCAATAATTCAAAATATCGCAAGTAATTAATCGCGTATCATCGTGCAACCACGCCAGACATCGTATTTTAACCACCGGATATTCCAACAGTGTTAACGGTAACAACTAAGCCGTTATTTGTAAAAAATTAAATTTGTCGTTTTCTTCATCCGACCGTTATCCGTTATGGGGCCCATAAATGCCTACGCCGTCGTACGAATATTCCACGACCAAACGAATATTCCCTGACAACAATGAATATTTTATAACCACTTGCCCATAGCTTTTTGCAAGCTAACCCAAAATCGTGAAGTAAATCTTGGGTCACGATCCGAAATTATTGATACTGGCATGCCATGCAAAATCAAAATCTCATTCACGTACATACGAGCAAGACGTTCAAGGGAATAAGTCTCCCGTATATGCAAGAAATGGGCAGACTTGGTTAATCTATCAACAATAACCCAAATCGCATCTATGCCTTGAGAAACCTTGGTAAGACCCGTAACGAAATCCATAGTAATGTGTTCCCACTTCTATGTCGGAATCTCAAGTGGTTGCAATGGACCCTTTGGTACTTGACGCTCCGCCTTTACACGTTGACAAGTTAAACACCTCGAGATAAACTCTGCGATCTCTCTTTTCATATTGCTCCACCAAAATATATGTCGAAGATCATGATACATTTTGGTACTCCCAGGATGGATTGCAAACGGTGTGTTGTTTGCCTCCATCATGATTCTATGCTTCAAGTTGGAATTGTTAGGAACATAAAGTCTGGAGTTGACTCGAAGTATTCCTTCTTCATTGATTCTTGCTTCTAGAATAACACCTTCTTGCACTTTCTTCTTCATACGCATCAGCTCCATGTCCGTAGCTTGAGCAGCTTTAACTTTATCCATTAAAGTTAGTTCTACTCGTATGTTTGATATCATCACGTGGTACTTGGAGCCTTTACCTCTATCTCCATCCTTTGCAAGTCATACAAAATGGACCTTTGTATTAACAACATCAGACTCGCACCAAGATCCGATCTTCTACTCAATGCGTCACAACTACCACGCTTGCTTTTCCGGATGATATCAGATGGTATAATCGTAATCTTTCAACAGCTCGAGCCAACGTCGTTTGCCGCATGTTGAGTTCCTTTTGGGTGAATAAGTATTTAAGGCTT